>CM021766.1:15916172-16153226 GCA_011076525.1 Nettapus auritus | reverse complement strand
GGGGGGGTAAAGCAAACAGAAGCTTTTATAACCACAGAATTGCCCATTGATGGGAAATCCCAGGGTGTAAAGGGCCATCCTGGTGCCATCTTATACTCTCTTCTGGCACTTTTGGATGTGCAAGAAACATGTCAGCCAGCAGGGACACAAAGCCCATGGATACTGGTTTAAATTAAGCTTAGGGCCACCATGTGCCACTCCAGCCCATTAGGTCCCTCAGGGAGCAGATGTTGGCTGTACAGATGGTTTAGCTTCCACCCCAAACTCAGCAGAAGATTGGAGCCAACTACAAAGCCTTTCTAGTTCCTGTCCCACAGACATAATCAGGACTTGGCTGTGCTGTGGGTGCCAGAGCTCAAAGGCTCATGTACACCAGCTCTCCCATCACAACAGAAGTAGCTTGGAGTTCACAGAGGTCAGAAACCCAGGCACTTACCCTGTTTCTGCGGTAGTTTTTGGAAATCATACTTAGCCTTCTACTGTCATCACCAAGTATCAAGCTTAAAATGAGCTGGGAAACACAACACTAGAGTTCAGAGACAGTTTTATTAATGAAAGGTACTTCTGTGCCTCCAAACACTGGTAGAGATGAACACTTCCTGGGATGGAGGTTTCCCAGCTGGATCCATGAGTGTCCCCTCTGAAGACCCTGTGACAGGGATCTGAGTGGATCATGCATACAGGTATAAGCCTATGGGGGCCTGATGGCATGCATCCCAGGCTCCTGAGGGAGTTGCCTGATGGAGTTGCCAAGCCTCTCTCCATCATATTTGAAAAGTCCTGGTGGTTGGGCAAAGTTTCTGGTGACTGGGAAAAGGGAAACATTTTTAAAAAGTGTAAAAATGAAGAGCTGGGGAACTACAGAGCAGTGAGCCTCACCTCTGTGCCTGAGGAGATCAAGGAACAGACCCTCCTGGAAGCAATGTCAAGGCACATGCAGGACAAGGAGGTGATGTGAGACAGCCAGCATGGCTTCACTGAGGGCAAATCCTGCCTGACCAGCCTAGTGCCCTGCTATTGTGGATTGACTACATCAACTGACAAGGGAAGCCAACCAATGTCACTTACCTGGACTTCTGTAACATCTCTAACATGGTCCCGTGCAACATCTTGATCTCTAAATTGGAGATAGATGGATTTGAAGGGGAGAATATTCTGTAGATTAGGAATGGGCTGAATGGCTGTAGCCAGGGAGCTGCAGTCAATGGCTCTATGGCCAGGTGGGGGCCGGTGATGAGTGGTGTCCCTCAAGGGATCTGTATTGGGACCACTGCTGTTTAATACCTTTATTAATGACATAGTGAGATGGAGTGCGCACTCAGCAAGTTTGCAGATGACACCAGGCTGAGTGGTGCAGTCAATGCAACAGAAGGAGGGGATGTCATTCAAAGGGACCTAGAAAAACTTGAGAAGTGGGCCCATGTGAACCTAATGAGGTTCAACAAGGCCAAGCATAAGGTGCTGCACCTGGGCTGGGGCAATCCCAGGCATGAGGATAGACTGGGAGAAGAACTCATTGAGAGCAGCCCTGCAGAGAAGGACTTGGGGGTTCTGGTGGACAAAAAGCTCGACACAAGCCAGCAATGTGAGCTTGCAGCCCAGAAGGGCAAGTGCATCCTGGGCTGCATCAACAGAGGGGTGGCCAGCAGGGGAGGGAGGTGGTTGTGCCCCTCTGCTCTGCCCTTGTGAGGTCCCACTTGGAGTCCTGCATCCAGGTGTGGGTTCCCCAGAACAAGAAGGATGTGGGGCTTTAGAACGGGTCCAGCGGAGGGCCACAAAGATAATCAAGGGGCTGGAGCACCTCTCCTATGAACAAAAGCTGAGAGTACTGGGGATGTTCAGTATGAAGAAGAGAAAGCTCTGGGGAGACCACACTACAGCTTTTTAGTGCTTAAAGGGGGGTTTATAAAAAGGATGGAGAGTGACTTAACATGAGCAGATTGTGATAGGATAAATGGAATGGCTTTCAACTAAAAGAGGGTGGATTTAAATTAAATGTCAGGAAGAAATTCTTCACTCAGAGGGTGGTGAGGTACTGGCACAGGCTGGCCAGAGAAGCTGTGGATGCCCCATCCCTGGAGGTGCTCAAGGCCAGGCTGGATGGGGCTTTGAGAAACGTGGCCTGGTGGGAGGTGTCCCTGCCCCTGGCAGGTGGGTTGGAACTGAAAGGTCTCTTTTTTGTCCCTTCCAACCCAAACCATTCAATGATGATGATGATGATAATGATGGGAAAGTTGTTTGAATTGTAAGGTACAGTTTCCCATATGCCTAGCAGAAGAATTGATTCCATATAATATCAAGATATTACTACCAAGAACTTTTACGTAATGCTTCAGAGGGGGTTCAGAAGCTGAGCTCCTGGGCTGTGCATTGATGCAGGTGCACTCTGCCCTTGCACACCCCAGAGACATCATCAAGTTGTTCAAGATGTTGTATTATGATACGCTTTCAAAAGGTTCTCTTGTCAGCTTGGCCAGTGAGGCTATTTGACTTTCTACCAAACACCCTGGAACAAGGCCTGGTTTCTGTAAGAATGAGTCTCTCAGTAACTACTAGTCTCTTTCTGATTCAGTAGGTACAGTGGGAGAGATCCACCTGGAAGATGAGGAAGAGACCCAACCTCCCACTCCAGTGCCTTATCTCTAGCTGGGGCAGTCCCTATGTTATGCCACCCTTACAAAGAACAAGGGCTTGAGCATGTCCTCATCTTGGCCAAAGAATGAGCCAGATGGTCAGGTTTTGTGGAGCTAGTCAGGAAAAAAAAAAAAAAAAAGGAAGAAGAAGAGGGAGAAGGAGGAGGAGAAGAAGGGGAAGGAGGAGAATAAGAAAGAGATCTACCTGCTATGCCACTGTATGGGACTACATACAATCTTGAAGACTCAAATTTCAGGAAGTCATGAAGACACACCTGTACCTTAACAAGATGAGCTAATATTGCCTTGCACCTCAGCAGCATGAAGTATGGCCACCAGCCTCTAGTTAGTTTGCAACTGGGCCATATCCAGCTGGCCTGTGTGTATAAGCAAGGTCTGCAATGGCCTGTGGACATCCCTGGTTGGGTGCATCTTTCCTCAGGCACTCCTGACATGGTTCTCTTGTCCTTTCATCTTCTGACACGAAGGATGACACGAAGGATGATGTTATAAAACATACATGTGAGTTAAAATAGTTTTGACCAGAAAGCACAGACAGTAAAGAAACCAAATTCTTGAGGTGCTCCTGTCTGCTTCTTTCCCTAATAGCTGAAAACAAAAGTCATCAGTCTTCTCCCTGTTTCCTGGGGGGAGATGGAAGAAAAACAAACAAACAAGACTTCACTTTCTACACAAATGAATGTGCTGCCGTGGTTTATTTTGCAGCTTGTTATGGAAGTTTCAAAGACATTTTGAAGGATCGTGTAGTACACCTGGTTGTGCAAGCTATTATAACTATTATAGTCTTTCTCTGGACCATTTATCAGCCTCCCAATAGCACGGTCAGAAGGACTATGCAGGAGAGGGAACAGGGATTACTGCTGCTGCCTTCCATAACTTTCTTACATTTTAGTTCCAGTTACACCATAACTGCTGGCATCACAGTAATTTTTGTTGTTGAGGGGATCCTGTGGAAAGGGTAATGGGGAGCACAAATGCTGGAGACTGCTTACTGGTAGGAAAGAACAAAGGACAGAGAATAGAGGGTAAGAGAAGTAAAACAGGAAGACATACTATTTGTAGACATTTAAGCATAGCTTAACAGTAAATTCTTTGTGGCAGTCTGGAAAGTTTCCAAAAGTATCCATTTTCTTTTTATTGTTTGAAATTTTTAAAAAGGATCATTGACTTCTCTTTTGGCCACAGAAACCTGGGCCCATCCTGCCATGATACCTGAGCTCTTCAGAGCATCTTCTCTCGTGAAGTTCCTGGAAAGGACAGATGTATTATTTGCAGTTTCCTGGTGGGAGACAGAGGCACAGCAAGGGCTAGAGGCTTGTCTTCAGCTATGCACTGACATAACTACAGGCCTGTAACTCCCCAGGTAGGCCCTTATGCTTCAGGATAGGAGCACAGAGACGAGAAGGGTTAGCAATATAGCCAGAGCATTAGCAGCACCCTGATGACTTGCACAAGGAGCCTGTGGAGCAGCAGGGATTCAAAACAGTTTCCAATAGCACAGGTTCATGATCTAACCACTGGACAGCACCTCCATGCAAAATTTGCATCTGTTCCATGTTGTGTAGGGATATCTGAGCTAGTTTTCAGTTCTGAGACTTATTTCACGCATTGTAGCCACAGGCTCAGCCTTGGGATTTCATCTCCAGAGGGGCAACCCAAGTTCTTTGTTCCCTCCTAGCTCTCCCCCTCCACTGAAGGGGAGGACATCACCCAGGCTCAGAGTAGATATGCTTGCTTGGATGGGAACCATAATGTTCCAAAGTAGAGCTGACATTTTAGAGTGGAACAAGAGCTAGAAATCTCCCAAGGTATCAATGGTCAATGCTACCAAATTCCTGGACAGAGGATAAAGCAGGGGATGGCATATCCTTTACGTCTGCAGCTCTCTCACCTCCAATGTTTCTTCCGGCAATGACAAATAGCTTCTTAAAATCCTGCCGAGAGAAAGCCAAGCCAGGCCAAGTGCACTTTCAGTATGCAATTAGCATAAATATACTTTGTGCTAAACTGCCCAGAGTTAGAAACAAAGAGCTTGTGAAGGTCCTAATTGTTCCAGAGGGAATACATGTCACGGAGAGAAAGACAAAGGGGAGCCATGTCCAAGAAGACATGAGAGAGAGGCCAAACCAGCAATTGCCTGAATCCAAAACAGCCCCAGAGGCTGTCTCTGAAGACCTGCCAGCGGAGTCAGCACTGGAATTTGCCAGGGACTCAGCCTAAACCCAGCCACAAACCTTGCCACTCTTTGCAAATGGTACATGTCATTTGGCATTGTGAACCTGCCACACTTACTGTGTGAGTGGCCACAATTCCTGACTTTATTGCTGGAGTCCAGCAGATGAAAGAAGGCAGATCAAGCGCATCACCAGAAGCACCACTTTTAAGATGCGTCTTTGTAATTGCAAGATTTCTCAGTAACAAAAATGTTTGCTTGGAGCTTTTTTTCTCCAAGACCATGGTCAGCATAGTGAGTGGCAGTATGTGGCAGTGTAGTGAGGGCACAGAGCAGACCTTCCATCTGAGTAGATGAAGACCAACTGCTAACTCTAGACAGATTTGCTTGCATTGCCTTTGATCCCATCCACTTGCATCTCCTGGGATGCGGGCACTGCACAGACTGTGGATTTGCACAAGTGCTCCATGGTGCTGGGTCAGGTCTATTGTCTTGAGGCTTTCAACATGCCCCAAGTGTTCACAGCCAGAATCCCGACAGCCTTCTGTGCTGGGGCCTTTAATATGATGCCGTGGATGGATCCTTTGTCCCCCAACTCAGACTTTCGGACTCCTCTGAATCTAAAGTTTCAAAACTGTTTCTCAGACCAGCTCACCACACATACTCCTGCTCCCTCTCCAGATCAACAAGCTTTATTTAACTTGGAAAAGAGACAATAGTTTTCTTTTTAATTATGAAAGATGCACTCTGCAGAATACCTCTCCTATGAGGGTGCAAAATCACATTTTGCCATGTTAACAA
Organism: Nettapus auritus; assembly: GCA_011076525.1. Lineage (NCBI taxonomy): Eukaryota > Metazoa > Chordata > Aves > Anseriformes > Anatidae > Nettapus > Nettapus auritus. Next base: position 16,147,598 of record CM021766.1, on the reverse strand, counting down.
TGCTGTTACAGTCTTGTGATCTGAACAGGAATGCAGCTCACAACTCAGGAACCATTTGTCTAACCTTCAAATTGATCAACTGTTTTCATCACTTTCCTTTGTCACCAAGGCTTCCTTTATTTGTCTGTACCTCTTCCTCTTATCCTAGATGGAATCTTTTACCATGTCAGCATGAACATAAATATTTAGACACAACTGCTGAAGCTTTCAGATGTTTGCTCAGGAATAAATCTTTCTATGAGTCCTTCGTTCAAGATAAAGGCAGCAAGTAATTGCCCTTGAAATTCCCAGTGGGTTGGCAATAGGAAGGTAGACTTCATATGTGTCAAAGGATGGCTTTGGGTAAATGGCCTGCTGGAAGCAGAGCTGTTGCTGAGGGGCAAAAGTGTTCAGTGAAAAGTATTGTGAGATTTTATTTCATTTTCCAACTAGCCTGAGAGCATCTGAAATATATATATATATATGTCAAAAAAGGCTGTGTTCATATGTTGAGGCTTTCTTCCTGTAGCACACTGAATGCAAAGGGAAAATTCTGTCTCTGTCTCTCTCAGGCAGGTGAAACAGTTCAGTAAGTGCCCAAGCCAAAAGCCACTATAGTGAAAGGGGAGTCACAACGAGCTCCTTATGGGCTTTGGACCAGGCACACAAACAGCAGCTGTGGCTGCAGCTCCATCACATTACTACAGCTCACCATGTCAGCTGAGGCAGGGATCATTCATGGCTATGTGCAGATTAGGCCATGGGAAATGTGAAGTAATTTGGTTTTGCACCACTTGGCATTCTGAGCATATGCATGCAGCTCAGCTGATGCTCACCAAATAAAGGCTGAAGAATTTAACCTTGTTGCTGGGTTTTTAAACATTGACAATCATCTCGTTTTCAAGAGTGAAAGAGTTTTCTGTTTCAGTGGCATTTGCTTGCTCAGCTTCATCAGATTTCAATGGGTTTCCACTACAGCAATATATATAATGTTTTCCTTTCAGGTTTTCTGTCTTGAGAGGCTTAAGTAGACTGAAATAATAGGAGAACATCTGCAGCGATGCTCATTGCCAGGCCAGTTTCTAGGTGCCAGGTGCTCATGCCTCCAGAGCTGGAAAGATTTTTTATACACAGGAAGATTTTTTATAAAATGTCACTGAAATTTGTTGAATTTGGAAATCAAGCATAAAGGAAAAGTTTTACATCCATGTCTTTTTGTTGACTCTTCCCATTTTCAAACCTTACCAGTTCTGGTTAGAAACAGAACATTTCACAGAATATTACAATTCCAGGTACTGTTTGCATTGGTATTTTGCTCCAGTGGAGCGGGAGGAATAGCTTCCATCTCTGGTTGCAAGGTTACTGTTTTAGCAACTGGAACTGCAATCTTTCACTGGAGCGCCTTGCCTTTAGGGTCTCTGGGAGTGTTCTTCCTATCAGCCTATGGAGACTGAGTCCTTTGCAATGACCAAAAGCCTCAGGGGCCTCCAGAAATCATCATTTTTTTTTTTTTTTTCTGAAGTCCCCCTGTTTGGAGACCAGACCAGATTATGTCCCCAGTTTAGGAGGCCTGGAGGCCAGATTTTTTTAAATTTATTTTATTTTTAATTAATTATTTAATTTATTTTTTAATAAAAAAGAAACTTTTTGTGTTATTTGGCATGCAAGTACCACCAGGTCACCTCCTCCTGTGTTCCTTGTCTGTGTGCCAGCACCTGGTAGCCGCAGACACCAAAGGTACAGCAACTCGGCTTCAGGAAAAACAAAATTAGAAACAGCAGAAGCAGATGCCAAACAGTAGCTGCATCTGGATTTTGGGTGATCGACTCCACATGTATTTCCCTGTTACTGCACAATATCCTAAGCAAACATTTGAGTCTCCCTTTGCAATACAGGGTCTCTTCATGTCTAAAACCATTCTTGAGTGTGTTGAGTGAAAAATCTGCTAGACCACAGCTGGTAAGAGATAGGTGGGACAGTGGTTACGTTGGTTACTGGGAGCCACTTCCCACATGATAACCATATGAAGGCATTTTACAAAACGCATGCCCCACAAGCTGGGGAATTTAAGGCAAAATGGGTAACTTGAGACAGTGTGCCAAGATCCCAAGGATCTGGCCTTTGCTGTATTTAGCTTATTGAAATCAGGAGGTCTTGGTCGCTCACCAGTAGCTTACAGACAATGAATTGTATGTGAGGATGTTCTCAGCTTTTCATTCCTTTCTGTTTTTAATGTTATTTTTTCCTTTGCCCATTTTTTTAATACAGAATTCTGAAATGCTTACAGCTGGAAGTATCTAATGGGCCTCTAACATGCCAGCTCATACTATTCCTTTATGTCATTAAATTCTACAATTCACAGAAAAGAAAGGAAAAAAAAAAGAAAAAAAAAAAAAGTTTTATTTTTATTGTTAGTAGTATCCCTGGAATAATATAACTCTTGTTTTTCAGAATTTATTGTCAATCATCTTAAAAAAATGGATTTGTGGGGAGAGAATCTACACATACATATACATGTTTTGCATATTTTATTGTTATAGCTCAGTAGGAGATGAGCTCTTCTGAACTTCAGGTAATTTCTACAGTGAAAACATCTCTATGACTTGATATCTTGATTACACAGGATTTCTTGTTTTCTGGATCAAAAAAGTGAGAAAAAGGCAACTTGGTTCCTCACAAGAATTAATCTACTCATAAATACAAGGGTTAGCTAAAATGTGTGTGTGTGCATTTGCTGTAATTATTTTTGAAAATCACATCAAAGACCTTTAGTAAACAAAATGTGGCTTTAATTTCTTTTAATGATAATTCTGAATATTCAAATAAAAAGCAGTTACAAAAATCAAAGTAATAGTGAAAAATAAAGGAAAAGTCAGATTTTCCAAAAAGCAGCATATCTCATTTCAGCACAGCACTGAAGCAGTTCTCTGTCTAAAGCACTTAGCCCTCAGCAGAAACCACTGCTCTGCAGTTTGAAAGCAGAGCCCTTACAAATAGACTCCTCAACTGGGTGAACTGAAAACCTGGGAACAAAGCAGGTTTTGATCAAATTATAGGAAATACGGCCCTATGTGCCGAGCTGCCCCTCTTCTGTCAGTAAGCCATTAGCTCTGCTGTGCAAGCCTTGGGTTGGGAAGAGCTGTGTGTTTTCCCAAATGCTCCATTATAACCCTGCTCTGGGTTGTCATATGGCATCCCGGGACTTGACAGCATGGCCTTTTCTTAAAGAACAAAAGCCATTAAAATGTCCTTTTGTTCATCTCTCCTCAGTAACAAGTTGTCATCCCATCTTATGGATAACATATGAATCTTGGGTGTCCAACCAGCCTTGGTGCAAACCTCATTGCTACTGCCACCTCCTTGCCCTTTGCTTTCCACACTTCCAGGACACCTACCACAGCCTCCTGTGTCTCCCCAAGGGCTGTACCTTCTTCCTCGCCCCTACTAATCCCTGGATTCCCAAATGGTAATGCACAGGGTTGGGGACAGGAGGCATTGACAAGTTCCTACATAAAATGGAGTTCTGCAAGGTGAGGGGACTGGTGTCACACAGGAGGGAGGGACTTTGGATTATTGCACAGATGCTGGAGTCTGGTGTGGAGAGGTGAGTTTAAATGGAGCACAGCTCTGCTGCTGGCCTGGCCTAGTTTGGAAACATTGCCTAGAGTGCTGAAAAGTGGCAGATGTGTCACTGTGAACCACAGGAAATACTACTGAGCAGTGCTTCAGCTGCGTGGGAGCATCTCTGGTGGTGGTGGCTGGCTGATGAGCAGAAGCAAACCTTCAGGAGACGTAGTTAATACCTGGCTGGGACTCAGTGGCCATGTGTCTCTAGAAAAGCACTCCGATAGATCTTTATCACGGTGATGGCAGTGCTCTGAGGTAGTGAGCCTCACTCCCCTGAGCCTAGTGGAGGGATGGAGCCTCTTGCCTTGCCTGTCCCAAGGGTTGCCCTGTGCCCAGACAGCACTGTGGGCCTCTCAAGCACCAAAAACTCTATTAGATACTAGTTCTTACAGCATCCCTAATGTTGCTGTGAGCAGTCTGACCCAAGCAAGATGTTAACATGTCAGGAATGGATGTTTCTGCAGTTAGGAGTGTGCTTTGCTGGTCCATGACAATGATCGTAGGTGGCCATGACAAAGTATTACCCTACAATGTGATAGAGGAGCTGGAGCACATGTGCAAATCTTAAATAAGAGAGTTTGTGCTGCATGTCACCTTCATGTATCACATCCCACAGGATGATACCACTTCTGGTAGTGAGCCAGACCAAAAATAAAGGCTATTCTTTTCCAGAGTAAATCTCATTCTGACCTGTCCCAAGGGACAGTGGAGAACATCTTCCCACTTGTAAATCGAGGCTTTGTGGAAAGTCACCACTGCCAGGTGGCAACAGATGGATGTGGCATGACAGAGGCTTTAGGCACCTGTTGACTTAGCCTTCATTCAGGAAGACCAGCTTATCTGAGCTCAAAATATAGCAGTGGAAAGGGGAGTGCAGCATCACAGAGGTAAAGGCAGATGAGTACATGCTCACACACATGCTCACCACAGAGGCCTCATTTTTTTAGAAGCACAGGCTAAAAACCAGGCACATCTGGTGCCTCTGAGCAGTTTTATTCAGGAGCTCAGGCAGCAGGGAGGCAACAGCTTGCCCCTTTTTCCTGAGCAGAATGGGGAATGAGCTAACATGTGGGGCACTTTGGGCTCTGTGATTTTTCCAGTGACACTGCAGTGAGACTGCACAGGGCCAGTTCTGGGGACTGTGTCAGTGATGTGGAAGAGATCTTTTGTTTTATAAGATGTATTTGACCACACAACCTCTTCTTTGATGGCAAGGAGCTGTTCTCAGTGTATGGAGCACAGTTTGTGCTTCTGTGCCAGGCTTGGAAAAGGGTACATATGCCCAAAGGGCTTGTCCATTTTTTCCATCTCTGTTCCTTCTCTCCGCAAACCTTGCCTTGCCACCACATCTCCCACTGTGCACATACCATACATGGCTGGACAGCATGGATTTACAAGTGGGAAGATGTTCTCCACTGGCCCTTGGAAGAGGTTGGAAAGGAATAGCCTTTATTTTGGGTCTGGCTCACTACTGCTGGGAGAGTCCTGGTTGTTCATGGAGAGGCAGCTAAATCGTGGGCGTGTTTATTGGAATTACAAATAGCTTTATACAGACGAGTTAGCCTGGTCACTGGGAATTTGTATGGGTAATTATGGGCTCATTATTATCTTCCCTGCAGGGAAGACACATGACCCAGTAGTCTGAGGAAAAAATTGGGCGCCAGGAACTCCTGGACTCTAATCCCAGCCCTGACACTCCCTTCTCTGGCCCCAGGCAAGTGACTTAACTTTGTGCCTTGGTTCCTCCGTCTGTAAAATAGGGATAATATCTCTGAGGAGTGTTGTGAGGATTAATTAGATAATGTTCACTTAATGCTTTGAAGATATGAAATGCGAAATCTTATTATGCAGCCTGGAATGCTTTCCAGGCTCTTTTGATTTCTGACCGCATGCTTTCATTAGATCACCTCTTTCCCCGCGGAGGTGGATTCGCTTGGGAGCCACCCCAGCTAATTTGGGAGTTGTTTTTTTCCAATAGCTTGGAGCGGTTCCCAAACCCTCTGACTCACAGCAGTGCACTGGCGAAGCTGAATTTTATGCAGATCTGTCTCTGACACCTGACCCTGGCTGGGGAACGCCTCGGTGCATGGGGCTTTCAAGAGACAGGCCAGGGAGTGGCTGGAGACGGGATGAATCAGGTCTAACTGTCTCTAATGAAGCCAGGGATGGATCTTGCCCTTCGGCCTTCTTGAAAAGCATCTGCACTTCTGGGAGTCCCTGCTGGCCAGGAGTGCAAGGAGCAGCTCTTTCCCCGCTGAGTCCTTCCCCGTGGTCCTGCTGAAGCTGCGGATGCTCCCTAAGCACTTGGCTGGAATCTGGTTTTGCCTTGATATTGCAAGGCATGGACAAGTGAGATAAGAGATTTTTCTATGAGTAAAATGATCCCCTCAGTCATTCCCTTTACATGCAGTCAGCTTCCTTGAAAGATTGGTTCCTTGGGAAAATGCAGGCTGCTGTGCCAAGTCCCCATGCAGAGCACCGTAAGGCCGAGCAATGCTAAAAAACATCAGAAAAAGCATGCCTTCTTCCTGATATCTACTTATTTTTTAACTGTTCCGTGGTCTCATCTGCCAGCCCCTTCCCACACAACCCTGTGCCTGCACTCAGCAGTGCTTGGGACATGCAGGAGCATCCCGGCTGCCGTGGGCTCGGACACGATGCCAGCACAGCCAGGAGCAGCCCAGGCTGTGGCACCGGGACATCCCTGGGGGTCAGCCTCTTCCCAGAGCCTCCCCTGGCACCCAGGCCTTGTCGCCCGCAGGGTTTTGCCTGGAGGTGCTACGAGGGCTGAGGTTCAGCTACTCAAAAGCAGGAGCTCCCTCGAGTGGAATAACCACCCCACTGCAGCGGGGTGCAGCGTGGGGCCACAGCTCCATCCACGCCACGATACAGGGACACGAGGTTTGCAGTGCTCCCGTCATAGAGGCCTGGTCAGCTCTATGGAGAAACCAAAAATGTCAGAGGGAATAAACGGGATGGAAATAAATGACGAAATACAGTCATTTTCAGAGCTATGTCTTGCTTTGTTTGAAATCAGGATGTTCCTCAAGGCAGTCTGACTGCTTAGGAAACTAATCCCCACCACTGCAAATTACAGAATAGTCACAAAATTGCACAATTTTCCTGCTGGATTTTAAAGCAGACTCTATTTATTTGCTTATCACCTACCTTGAGACTGAAATTCACATTCACACAGAGATATTTCTGCTCGCTGTTGTCCTCCCCAGAACAACCTGAGAAGTTTTGGGAGGACCCAGGTCTTTAAATACAGCTTGGACTATAAGGTTAGTTTGTGGTACGCCCTCATCTCTAAGACCTGGAAGAAGAGTAATTCCTTGCCATACATCTCAACTGTCTATATCAATCAGGTGAGGGAAAGAAACCCAAACACAGGGGTGGAGAACACCTGGGCAGGAGCTTTCATTCTTCTCTCTGCAGCTTGTGAGTACGAGTATTGTCCTGGGGTGTTGGTGAGGGAAAGGGGGACACACGTTCTCCACATCGGGGGACACAAGCCATTTAACACCCTTATCACTCACAAAGAGCTGAGACTACACCTTGGAATTACCAAAAACTAGAGCAGATTGAGGTACGGTGCAAGGAGTTGCTGGTGCAGCACTGCTCAATCCAGCAGATGTAAACTGTGTGGCTGAAAAAGGCACGAGGAAAGAGGCAGAGGCACAGGGAGCCAAGTCCCACATGAAATACACCTTCTGGCCGCTGATGGTGAAAAAAAGAATGTCCTGGGCATTGCTGCAGGGCGGTCAAAGAACAACAAAAGGGGAATGCAGCAGCATGCCCAGACTGCAGAAGCACGTGCCAAGGAGGACACAGACTGCCCATGGCAGGGGCTTGATTTGATCCCGGGAGCACGGCTGAGGCTCATGGGCCTTCCAGCCCCCTGCTCACCCGTGCTCAAAATGCCAATAAAATTTTAGGCACAGCCATGCAGATTCATGCACAGGATGCTGTAGTCAGCACCCAGGTACAGGAACAGTTTGTTTGTAGAAAGCAACCCTGCTTCTTTAGCTAAGCTTTGATTATATACGCTATCTGCTAAGTCATTGAAATCTCTTGGAATGAATACATGGAAGAATTATTGTAATTGAATCTAAGTAGTGCTCAAATTAATGTAAATATGACGCATCAGCCTAATAATTAAAGTTGTCAGGTATGGGTTTTATACAGAGCTTGAATTAGGTTCCTGCTTGAACTTGTCGATTTGCCTTGAAGCTTGTAAGGCTGAGCTCAAAAGGCAAAGTGTTGTGGGAATGCTGAAAAACAACACAGCAGGGCAAAGAGCTCTTCTGCTCTGCTCTGGGGACCTTTTCTCCTGCCATCTCCTGCACCCCCTGCCTGGCACTTTGTACTGCGTGTAGTAGCCCCTAGTTTCATTTATGGGTATTTTGTGACTTATACATGGCAGCTACAGCCCCAAATGCCAAAATTTCTCCCTGCAGGAGCCCACCAGCTCCCATCCCACAGTGGCTGAGCCTCACCTGAGGACCCTGGTGGAGCTCCATGTCCCAGCCCATCTGGTGATATGGGGCTTGGAGGCATGGCTGCAGGAGGCTGGCTCTGCCCAGGCACCTCCCCAAGGCTCTTGGCTCCATCCAGCAGCCATAGCAGAGTGGTTCCCTTGGGAACCACTGTCCCACCAGCTGGGAGCCACCAGGCTGGGCTGGCACAGCCATGCCTTTTGGCTTGAGTGACCCCTGGGAGCAGCACAGTTGAACTTGCTCTGCTGTGCCTGGTGTCAGAATGGGCTGTCTGAAAAAGCACCATTTAGGAAACAAAATGAAGCGTTCCTATGGGTATACCAGCTCAGCATCTGGCTCCGAGTCCTTTTATTTCCAAGGCACAGTTAGGAAAAAGGCTTAGGTTCAGGTTTCAAAGTTGAGAAAATACACCAAGAATAGTAAAAAAGTTCCTTCAGAGAACAAAATTGCTAAATCAACTGAACCACACCTTCAACACATAAAAGCCTGATCAAAAAAAAAAAAAAAAAGAGAGAGAGAGAAGCAGAAACCCAAAACTGTTCTCATTTGTCTGGGCCATTTGTACTTGCTTTGCGTGCATAAATCAGGCATTTGGATACAAACGTAGGTGATGCACAAGTCTGTGCACCCACACCTCTCAAAGTCACACAAGCAACCACATGAATGAGGCTCGGCCAAGTTTTTGCTCCTACTATTCCATGCAGAAGTTAATCCAGGAAGTGAAAACTTCAGTGGGAAGTTAGACCCCAGCACAGCCTGCTGGATGGTGTCTGGGTGTGAGCTCTTGCTGTGAGCTATTTCATGGTACAGTTGGTTCACTGCCATGGAGTTGCCTACATTGGTAACCTGCTCTTTGTTGGGGACAAGCGACAACCTTACAGAAAGCATCTGGGTGTGCACAGCTGTGGCAGGTACACACAAGAGGAAAAGATTGTGTGCTCATTCATCCATCTCAATCCTCCACCAACATATGAGGGTCCTGCTTTGTTCTGAATCTCCCCTGTGGAACACAAAGCCTTGTGTGCCTTTGTGACTTGCCCAGTTTTGGCAGTCCATATTTACACAGCATGTGATATGTGGTGGTTTCTGGTGACATTCACTAAGAGGTGGAGAATATCAATAACAAAGTTGACCATGATTTTGTTTTCTGGGAAACTTCCCATTTGCAGAAGAGACAGTATGGAGAGATGGATGCACCAGCTAATTGCACAGGACTCAGGGTGTGGGCAGATGTATCAGTGTCTCAGCAGCACTTTTCAGGCCCCTTGTTTTAAAAGTAGTTTCTAGCCAGTGGCTGGGTGACCTGCATGCTGTCAATGGGCTGTGCCAGTCCTGTGCTCCCTTCCTGCTCCTGGAAAGCATCTCAGTATCTCCCCATCCCTGCTCTGCTTCCCACAGGAGCTGTGGCATCTCCCTGCTGTGCTGAGCCACTGGGGAGGCATTTCAGAGGGTCGTATCCTGAACAAACGATTAAATGGGACGTGGTGTCATGGGACGAGACCCAAGTCCTTCCCTAGATGAATGCCTTGCCCATGCTGCCAGTGGCGTTGCTGTGGGGAGTGGGACGAGGTCCCATCTGGGGGCTGGATCATGGGGAACAGGGCCGATTTGTCCTGGGAGGGAAAGGGCAGGGGCAGGGGCAGGGCTGGCTGGGTTGGACCATGAGGGCAGCGATGCTGTCCTGGTGGCTTCAGGCTCCTCTGCTTCCTGAGATGACATTACAGCACTGGCATCTGCTGGGATGCTTGGCAGCGCATCCCAGTAGCTGATGAAAAAGCTTTGTATGAGGGGACGGCGTGGGCTGCCTCGCAGGGAGGCAGGCTTCCCACAATGTCAATTAAGTGTAATCTCAGTGACTCCACTGTCTTTTTTTGGGGCTGGAGCCATTTAGCCCACTCGGATGCATTTCAAACCCTTGCTGTTGAGCCCAGAGGAGCTGAACATAGCCCTTGTTTTTCCTATCCTTTTGCACAGAGCTGAGGTCACCGAGCTCCCATTTAGCCACCCTTATATTTAGCACTTCCTTCTGCAGCGCCTACACCCCCTGCTCCTCCCAGACAGCAGCTCCCATCATTTCAATACACTTGCAAATGGAAGGGGAGCACAGCAGAGCAAGAAAAGTGACTGAGCATCATTACCTCTCTCTCGATGCAGCTGAACATGGTCAGCATTGCTCAGCACCTCCTGGAGGGAGGGGTGCACATGGGCAGCCTCCCAGTTATCTTCCTTTGCACTTTGCTCCTGGCGATCTTTCTTTACAGTGATAGGGAGCGTAGGCTGTGGTGCTAGGAGCGTAGGTGTGTGGGGAGTAGGGTTGGAATTTGGCCAGGAAATTTGCTGTTTTTATGATTTAGTATATACTGGGTGCTAGCAGGAGGGAGACCAGAAATGAAGGGCAAACTGGGAGCTGCCCATCCCCTGACCAAAAATCAGTGCCCATCCCAGCCACAGACTATGCTGGACTATGCCAGGATGTGTCTTATTCATGGCTGGATTCACAGAAAACAGTGTTTTGCAGGAGCAGGCATTAGTGGAGGCATGAGCAATGAGCATGATGATACGATATTTGTGTCAGAACACAAATTCACTATCAGGTGACAAACACGGTGCCGAACCCTTGCAGTGGGTTCAAAAGCATGCAAGGCTGGAGCCAGCCCCTCCTGGTTAGCACTGGGGTTAGCTTTTTGTTGTGGAGAGATCTCTCTCTCCTGGAGTCAAAGTGCAAAAACACCATCAGAGCCCTGTTATGCCCATAACGTGCCTATGTGATTTTAGGCTTTCTTTATGCTGCTTGACAGATTGCTCTAATGGTTGTGTTGACATTCATCTAATGGTACTCAATGGCACTTTCATTTAATAAAAGTATTTTCTCACTTTGAACTGGAGTGTTTTCGCAAATGTGGCCTGTGGTGTTTTGCATATGCTTTCTTATTAATTAAAAGTAAACGCCTTTCTTGAGAACATTTCATTGCCATGCAGATGAAGCACCTTCAAATGGACTTTTTCCATGTTTTATTTCTTTAAATCTATTACCTCCTAAAGCCTGATGAAGTAAGAATTTGAATAACTATTTTTTGAAAGGTAGAATTCACTGATAAGGTTCAGATAAGCAGTTCAGATGCTTATCATCTCAATTTAACTTCTTGGGCTTATTTAAATGGGGGGGGGGGAAGCAACTTGCAATTCAACAAGAACAGCTTCTCCAGAGGTTTTCATTTATGTTAGTCTTGGACTGGGTTCAAACGCTGCAAGGATGCCTTTATCCTGTCAGCACTTCCACACTCCGGGTTCTCACATCGACTTCAGCCTACACGAGCCTGCTGGAGCAGCCTTTGTTGCTGCAGTCATGTCCAAAAATGCAGAGCCAGTTTTTCAGAGTTGATTTACCTGGGGATGCTCAGGACTTTGCTGGCCTAACCAGGCTTGTGTTTGGATGCCAGGTACCAAAGGAGAAATTCCAATGTCCTACTCTTTCCTAAGGAAATCACCCCAGCCTGATCAATAGTCCTTGAAAGTTTCTGTAATTTTCTTTTCTATTTGAAAATCCTGTGTCCTGTGTTTGTGTGTTGGATTCAACCCCTTTTCCATTTTGCTCTCATCTTCCTGATGCAGATTGCTGCTTTCATTACAATTTTCCTTCCTTTTTCCTTCATTTTCTTGTTGCCTTTCTGTACATTGCCTTTATTCACTGACTGCTGCTTCCATCCTGGTCTACTAAACTGACAACTTGTTCACATTCATAGATGTCTGTAAGATCCAGTTTCTCTGTAACTGTCCACAAAAGGAGCTGCTAAAATAAAATAAAATAAAATAAAATAAAATAAAAGAACCCACACATCTAAATTAAAGCTTTATTAGCTTTTTTTTTTTTTTTTCTTTTCTTTATTTTTTTATACATGTATGTGTTTTCTCATCTTGTCTTTGAGCTTTTTAGTCTCCAGAGCCTTGTCCTACTTCGCTTGGAAAAAGCTGAAATGAGTAAGTGATCTGTAATGAAGTTTTTAGCCATAATCAAAGGGTGTAGATCTCATGATGAAAACCTCTCTCCGTTTGTTTGACTCAGAAGATTGTGACCAGGAAACATCCAAGACACCAGAGACAGGGTGTCTGGAGCTGAGAATTAACCTGGCAGACACTTGGACAGCGGAGTCCTGGCTGCAGAAGCCACCCAGAGGTGCTTTACAGGGAAAGCACTGAGGCAGCAGCACTGCCCTGTCTCACAATTTTTCTGTGAAATGGCAATGCACTGTGTCCAAAGCCAATGCCTGTGGGGCCTTGTTTCAAATAATTTTAATAAAGGAAAGGTCAAAGGTGGAACGTCAACACCTAAAACTGGTATATCTGCAGACACACCTAGGGATGCTCAGCTGGTTAGCTGGCAGCTGGCTCCTTGAGCACCCACAAAACCCAAGACTTTAGTGCTTCATGGAAAACACCTGTGCTTTTGCTTCATGCACTTAATTGAGAAAAAATGAAACCTCAATGGTCAGCACCGAGCCTCATGTCTTGTCTTCTCTTTCTGAGCCCATAAGGGCTCCCAGCCCTATGGCCATGGGGCCTGCAGGACCCTGGACCTTCCCCACCCACACCACTTGCACAGGAGTGTGGTGGTCACAGGCAGGGAGGAGAAGGTGTCTGCTCATCTGCCCATCAATGGGGTGAAGCAAATGGGTGGTCTTCTCCAGGCAAAGACCCTTGGCTGGTCTGTGGAGAAGGCTATGATAAGGAGAGGCAAGGAAGTAACCCCCCGGAGGTGAAGGCATCCCAGGAAGGCTGCTATCCATAAACACTGCAAAACCATTTTTGCCTTTAACTTAGAATTTCAGAGCCAACCTCTAATAGCTTCTTCCACCCTGGTGCTCCTGGGGGTTTCTTTTTTAATTTTTTTATTTTTATTTTTTATTTATTTTCCAGAAGGCCAGACACTTCCCGTCATTTTTAGCTGGTGTCCGCACAACCCTTGCTGTTTGATATCCAGGGCTGCTGATTTGGACATGAAATCCTGCCCAGCACAGGCAAGGCAGCAGGGAGAGGGGGAGTGAAGCCAAGAAAGGGCCTCAGCGGGTGCCTGAGGAGCACCTCGCAGGAGAAGGGCGGGAGGATGTGCTCTCAGCTGGATGTTTACAAACAGAAAGACTGGTTTGGAAATCTAAAATAGCTATGGAAATTTTTATTTTGGCTTACACCTTAAAAAAACCAAACCAAAACAACAACAACAAAAAAAAACCACCCAACCCTCTGAAGCTCAGGCTTTATTCTAAGTGAAGCCTCTTACACAATCCTTGGAAAAGTGGGCTGTCAGCACCCTTAAACAACAAAACTGCTGTGGTTACTTGTGCAAAACTGTGTGTGAGCAAAGATTTGCTCCTCTTTGTGGGTCTGGTGCCAGGCCTGCAGCCACCCATGCCTGGCCAAACCACCTCACCGGGACAGCGGGGATGTGGGAGGACCAGGGCCGGGTGCTGGAGGACAGCCAGCAGCACCAAGTATTTTTTTGCTGGCAAGTTCATCTTTTCCAACACATTTGGGGAGCGCTGCAGAAAAGCCTTGCAGACCAGCTCTTGCTCTGCTCTAATGTGTCCTCAAACCCCACAGCTGACAGCAGTATCTGATGAGCAGGTTCTTGCTCGGGGTTTGTACACGGAGGAATCAGAAATGAGCTCACTGCACAACACCAGCAGCTAGTCTGAATAGCAGCTAGCTTAATATGGCACAAACAAAATGAATTATTTGATTTTCCAAGATCTACTCCCCAAGTCTCTCTTTCTTTTATTCTTCACTCCTCCCTTGGGTTTCCCTCCCATTGGAGCAAATTTTTCTGTGCTCTCAGATGGCAGGTTGCAGCAGAGACAGGCTGCACAAAGCTCACCTTGAGGGTGTTTTCCCCTGGATGGTTGGAGAGCTGAGGGTTTCTGGACAAGGGGTTCCAGAAGCAGACTAGGGATGTGATGCTTCAGACTTACATCCAGCTCTGTGTCTTTTCCAGTCTCACAAACATTTCCTTGCCTATTATTCTGTAATTAACCCTAACCTACTGAATTTCAAACATTCAAGACTGAGTAGAAAATAACTATTTGGATTCAGCATTAAAGGATCATGGTAGCTTTATAACCACCCAGTATATTTAAAACATCTGGAATCTGGAGTACCTCAGTGCTCAGGGTTTGGCTTTTATTCCATCAATTAGTGGAGATTAGCTGAGCAGGACAGGCACTCCTGCCTCCACTCCCCTGCACTTCCAGCTCAGAAGCAGCTGGGACTGGGCACCATGATGCTGAGAGGGGACAGCAATGTCCCAATGCCCTGCGATGTCCTGCCTCTTTCAGGGTTTTTGTTCCTGCTGTATTTCGTTCCCTCTGCCAGGCACATCCTCTAGCTTTGGTAGGAAAACGGCTGACACTCTGCGGCCTGACTGCTGCTCCCTGGGCTTCATCAGAGGAAGTCTGGAGGTGTTCCTGCTCCAGGGGTCACTGCACAGCATCGGAAACCCACTGTGCTGACAGAGCCATCCTGGTGAAGGCACAGCAATATCAGTATTATATAATCCTTCCTAAAATCTGTTTCAGAAAACAACTGCTAACTCTATAGTGCAGCGCGCAGTTTTCCCTTAATATTAGGGTAATAAAAGGGAGGGGAGGGGGAGTGAGAATCTGGCTAGGCAGCAGCTTTTATAAAGTGAATTAGCTCAGTCCAGCCCTCAGTCAGAGGTTTCTTTCCTGCAGGATCTCAGACCTGAGGCCTCTTCACAAGCCATCTCTAATATGCAGTTAATGACTCCTGTAAAATTCTTTGTAAGATGAGGAAGGAAAGGATGCTGGTGCCTCATTGTTCCACTTTTCGTGATTCTACAGGCACGACCTCCCTCAGCAGTGAGGTCTTCCCTGGCTTTTATCATCCGAGATTACCCTAGCACTGATTGCTTAACAAGATCTGACAAGATCACAGTGCGGGGCAGTATACCTGCAGGTAAAACAAAGGTCGCTTTGGAGTCATTTTCTCACAGTCTACAGCACATGCATTTTCAGCTCCCAGAGGTTTTCCAGAGGCTCAGGGAGGGCTACTCACCCAGCAGATGCCGTTGTGCCTGGTCAATGGATGAGCACCAGTGGAACCACACTCTGAGAGTATTTATATCATAATGCCAGCACAAACCCTGTGCGATGGTATCCAAAAATGAGTTAGTAGCTAAGACAATTTAGCAACCAGCTGTCAGATGCAGGAGATGCACGCTCAAATCCAACTCCCTTTTATAACCCCCAAATCAGTGAGAAGATATCCTGGCAGCATGGTTGTGTAGAGGACAGCCAGGTGTGCCACAGCCATTCAAACAGCATGTACGTTGGCAAGCTTAACTTGTTTTTCCTGGAGTTTTTCTGTGACTTCCCATAAGTCTTGGCTATGATTTCTGAGCTCTTCCTGTTAACTGCAGACATTGTCATCCACTGAGGTGGACTGCAAATTTGCAAGATTTGTTTTCTCGAGCCAAAACCTGAATGTAAATAAGCAAGTGCCACATTCACACGTCTGGTCACAGTTTCTCTGTGTCACAGGCAAAGATGATGGAGCTCAGCAGAAATGCTCATACCCAGCAGTGCTGGGAGGGGAAAGTGCAGTATCACTGAAACTGGAATCAAGCCCTG
The DNA here is from genome assembly GCA_011076525.1 of Nettapus auritus. NCBI lineage: Eukaryota > Metazoa > Chordata > Aves > Anseriformes > Anatidae > Nettapus > Nettapus auritus. The sequence goes on along the minus strand of CM021766.1, from coordinate 16,131,853 downwards.
AGAGCACAACAACCCCCTGAGAGAGACCAGAAGTCTAGGAAGGATGTTTTTACCCCTTTACTGGGCACTACAGAGTAATGAAACCTGCATAAGTAGAGGGGTTGGTACATTCATCCACAGGCAGAGCTGCCTGGATTCTCGCAAAAATCCTGCACAAAACAAAGCCAAGCTGCACGTCAGGTTAGTTGCTGCAATACCATTTACCTACCTCACCTTTCTCTTTCCAGCCATGTTCTTAAACGTAGAGAGGTTCAACTTCCTCATGTGACTATTTATTTATGAGATTTATTATGACATGCAGGGCATCAGCACTTTGGGGTGCCTCATCCCAGGGCTTTTTGCTCTAGGAGGAGGAGAAGGCAATCCCTACCCCAAAGAGCCCATGGCATAAAACATGGGAGAATAGGTAGATAAAACAAGGAGATTGGGAGGCAGCAAGAGAAACCAGTGAGACGGGTTTGGGCAGCAAGTCAGCCAGTAATCTCAGCACTCCAGTGTGATTTTGGGGGGAGTCAGGTTGGTGAGGGAGCGATTTGAGAGAGCTTTGGGCTGTTCCTAAAGGAGCCTCCTCCCATACAGAGAGACAATCTGGTAGGGAGCAGCAAGTTGCCTGAAAACGTGCTAGGGATGAACTGTGTTGGGGAAGCTGGCAGCATGGCAGCACATGAGAGGTAAGGTGCTCTGAAGGCTCTGGAAGCCAAGACAAGTAGGAACAAGCAAAACCCCATGCAGAATCCTGCCCAGTAGATCTTTTTTTCACTCCAAGGGTCCAAAGTGTCTGACTCCACCAATTTGCAGGGCCATAGCATTCACTGCAGTGCAGTTTCCCCCTCCCTCTCCCCTTTAATTTTCCTTCCTTCCTCTGTGCAAATAAAGAGAATGCACTGGGAGTTCTTTTGAAGACAGTCTGGTTGGGGTTTGCACTGGAATTTCATAAGGAAGCTTATGAGACATTATAAGATGTCTTTAGAAAAAGAGGCTTTGAACCTTTTATCTTAATGCATTTACCTCTAGAGCACACAGACTTTGTATTCAAGAAAAGCACTTTACAGGGAGAAAATTAAATACATAATGACTTGCAGGAGACCAGGAGACTATATCCTGAGGAGTTTTACTATGGGCTAGCACCAGGGAAATTAAAATGCTCACATACTCTTGACCTTGATTTTGGTGTTCCTGTTTCATGACATAAAGCAATCGAGTTAGTAGGAATATTTTATTATTGCCCCCTACAAATGAACTAGAAACAGAATGCTGTAGATCAGTATCACTTATAATGGCGTAGTTGGTAGAAAACTCTGTTTCAATATTTCACTTCAATTATAGGAGCTCATATTGCCTTAGGTGAGTATGGTAAAACAAAAATCACATAATAACAGGTTATTGTGCAATGGACTGTAAAACCATCAGACAAGGGTGTAAGCTTTTTAAAGTGGAAACCAACTGAATAAAGTGCCTGGAGTCTTTTTCTGTTATTTTCTGGCATTCCCCTGAATGGTTACTTTCTAATACATGCTAAAGACATGCTGTAACTTTAGCTAGCAAAATATTGTTGACTTATATATATTAAAAAAAAAAAAAAAAATCATACAATTGGATAAGCAACATCAGTTAGGAAGGCAGGAAACTTCAAATACAATATATTCTTCTGATAAAAACATATATCAAAAGGAGATAATGAACACTGAGCTGTGTGTTTCATGGAGAAGGTGGTAACTGAGCAGGTTGGTAGAGTTTTCCTTAAGTTAGCACAATGAGAGCACTGCAACAGCAGTAGCACCGTCTCATATGAACATTTTTAAAACTAAAGACGCTGTCTCCTGAAAGGAAGAGAGTGTGTCAGATTAGCCAAAGGCACCTTTACACCCCTGTATCCATGTCCAAAACAGTACAGCACACCTAGTTAAACCCACTTCACCAGAGCACAACCAACCGGTAGAGCAGATGTTGGCATAAGGCTTCTTTGAGGTCTTCTCTGCAGCTGTGAACAGATGAGGGTGTTTATTATTTCTTGCAATGCTGCTTTGGAGAGCAAATGGACAAGACTAGAATTACTTGGTTCTTCTTGCCTTGCCGTCCCTTTAGCTTAGAGCAAAGTGCAAGGGCTCTGAATTTATGGGAAATAGTTACCAAGGCAAGTCTTGGATCATCTCCCTTATGTTGTCTCTGTCAAGAGAAATATGTCTGAGATTCACTGGACAGGTCTCTTGGGAAATAAAGGGAGGCAATGGTGAGCTCAGTTCTTAAAGGAGGCAAACCCTCCAGGCTGCCTACCCAGAGAACAACCTGTAGTCATGCAACAATGCCTGGACTAATGGTTTTAGCGGAAATGCAGAAGAAAGAATCTGCTGTTTTGCAATTGCATGGAAGAGTACAATAATAATATGAATTTGCCATGGAATTAATTACAGGTTATAGTTCCGTACTAATTTGTGCCTCATAAAATAGTGGAAATAACACTGAGGCAACAGCTCTGACTCTTCTGAGTCACTACTTCAGCTATTACATATCTGAATATTGTGAATCAGAAATCACATTGGGATTTAGGGCTTTAGCAAAACTGATGTTAAAATATCTAGCTGCTATCATGCCAGGCTTACCCTTCTCTGTTGGAACATGTTTCACGAGGTCTTGCTCTAACATCTGTTTAACCAGTTCTTATGCAAAATCTTATGGTATAAATAAAACGTAATATATACATATGTGTGTGTGTGTACTCATGTGAACAGATATAGGTTTTGCTACTTTATGAATTTGCAAATGCTTTCAGAGATAGACTACACTGATTTGGTGGCATATGCTGCATGAAAGCAACTCTGTAATGAAGGAGAGGAGTGATCCCTGCAATCCTCCGTGTTGGTCTCTGCACAGGCATAATTCCTGCCTGTGAAGGGCCTGGGATTTGTGCATGGGCTGCTGCTGGACAAGTGGAAGCAACAAGTCCAACAGCATAGCAACTGCTTCATATCAGCTGATAACTGGCATTGTTTAATCTCTTTTTCCCCAGCCTGCTCAGGACCTGTTTTATTTTGAAGTTAATATTTCTCACCTGATGTTCAGATTCACACCTGCCATAGCATCATGGCACCTAACTTTGATGTTCTCCTTGTGTCTGTCTGCAGCCAAACCTGCCATGCCAGATGGCTTATATCTAACGGAGAGAAACAGGCACCTCCTGAGCATGTTTCTTGCTTTCCTATTTAGACATCTACTTGAGGATGAGATGTGTCACAGCCCGGTCCCCCTTGCCCAGGTTGACTAGCTCCTCATGGGATACAAAGGGAGCCAACAGCTGTTAGCTAAGATGAAAAGGACTGCATTTAGCTAGATGAATCTCCCACTGGATATTTAGCTGTCTGTTACTGATTCGTATTGATTTTCCCTGATACATTCTTTCTTATCTGAACTTCCATAAATGCTTTCTTGATGCCAGATTTCCTTTGCTTTTGATGGATATGCTTTTAGCTTCTAGTGGCAGAATGCTCTTTGGGCTGCCTGCAACTATGAAAGTCCTCTGTCTCACCATTTAAAAATACAATGATAGCTAACTTGCCTGGGCAGAAAAGCTCTCCCATAAATAGCGTGCTTATTTGGTAAGGGATGGTTTTGTTAGGCAGGGAAGGGAGAGACATTTCAAGGCAATTTTGTATCACTAGATATTTAGGTTCAGAAATATCTTTATCCACTTTGGGAATGCACTTCCTGTTTTGACTTGCACTCTAAATATATATAATTTTTAAATTACAGGTTTACGTCAAGAGAACAATTTAGTCAAGTATTACTTTCTTTGGAGAACACATCCTTGTTGTTACTCATAAATTATGGCATGCATTCAGGCATAAAGAATGTACGGATCTATTAATCAAAAGCCATGATCCACATTATGGGTTTACTGTAGGAAACAGTTCTTCTGGCTGGGGGGGCAAGCGATAGAAAGCTGGTAAAATGCATTGCAAAGAAGGCCTGATTTGAGGTGCAGGGAGTTATTGGTTGGAAAGGACATCATGGGACAAGAAGACACGGCAGAGGTTTTGGAGGATCCAATTCATGCCTTGACATCTCCTTGAATTATGAAATATTTCCACGTAGTCTTTCAGTACAGCTAGCTGAGGCAGCCCATTGTCAGGGCAACAGGGTGGTGTGTTTACACCTTTTGAGCAGCAGGCTTCTTATGTTGACAGCTAAAGGAAACAAATGGGTTACTTCAGGTCTGCAGCAAAATCAGCCAGGGTTCAGTGCTGTTCAGCCACCCAAACAGTTGGAAACTAAGACGACCTTTGTTGTTGGGTGAAGGTGCTGGCAGAGCTGTCTCTGTGCTCTGCCCTTCTCTAAACCCAGGATTGCAGAAAGCCAAATGGGAAACAAGCCCCATTTTGTGGATGACTTGACATTAGAACTTTCTTTGTTGCAGATAATACTTTAAGACTCCGATTTACTGCAGTGCGCAACTCACTGAGGACTGTGCCTCAGGCATGTTTCTGATCCTCACTCATTTACTGCCTGATCTCTGGAGAGGGACAGGGCAGGGCAGGGATGCAGCGAGGCTGGGATCTTTTCAAGGAGCAGCTGCTGCAATGAGAGCAGAGAGATGTAGAACATGACTAAGCGATACTCAAATTTAAAGTCTATGAGAGTTGCAGCTGCAGAGTAGGAAGGCCGTAGGTGTCTCAGACACTTTGGATGGCAATTTTTGCCAAAGCTCTGTAGGAAGGAAAGGATCTGAAGCTTTGTCACAAGGTTCTTCTCCAGTCAAAAGTTTGGATTTAATTTTTTCTTGGGTAATTTATCCCAAGAGCTCTAATGTGTGATCATGAGAAGAGCATCCCTCTAAGAACAATGTTTCCCATGTGTCTGGTGGTGACTCTTGTACCTCTTGAGGCTTATAATGACCATTTAGCAATGTGAAGCTGTGTTATAAAATACAAGCACCATATTTGCTTACATTAACAGAATTATCACGTGTAAATAATTTCACACCCTTCTGAATACTGAATAGGGAAAAAGTGTATGCAGTTCAAAATATCATGCTTGAAAAGGTATGTCTTTGTCTCCCGTTGCAATTATCATAATAAAAGATGAATCTTCAAGGAGCATTTTCTTGTGCTGATACCATGCTCATCAGCAAAAGGCTGATGTAAGGCCTTGAACACAATCTCTGCCTTCTTTTGAGGCTTGGGACTTTGGGAATAGGACTTTGGTGGTGGCCCTTTGGAGAAGCACCTTAGCTGAATTACCCTCTCAGTAGTTTCTGTTGTGAACAGCAGACACCCTAGTTGGGTCAGAGATTTGTATTTCTTGATGCAACTCCTTCCATGGAACCCAGCTTAGAACTTGTATTAATGGTATTCTTGTGTCATTCTGCTTTAGCAGCTTCCTGGAAGGGAGATGGTTAATTTACATATATTGCATACACTTACAGTATTTCATGAGATAAAAATAAAATACATCCCTCTGAACACAGGCAGAATAGCATTTAACATAGATGCCGATGCATTTTCATGTCTCATTGACCAATGTCACACGTAAACTTTCAGTTGAAATTGTGTTGCACGTGACAAACATGAATGCTCTCTTTCCTTGCATACACCTCTAACCCTCAACCTTTCCCTAATTTTGGAGCAATCTGCACATCCTACACAAACCTGCCCCAAGGAATATTTGATTCCCAGTATAGAGGATAACAACATCTGTTTATGACCACTGTGGTAAAGAGAAATTGCCATAAGACCTTGGCAATGAATTTTGAGTTTTCCCCATCAAGCTGATTCAGCAAAGTTAAAATGAAATGGCCTGTCAGAGCATGCCAAGGGGAACCATTTACTGCTCAGAGAGCTTGCAAAGTGTCTCTTTGTTTGTTTTTCCCAATATCTCATCCCCAAGGCTTTCAGGACCATGATAAACAACGCCTCATTATGTTTATGTGAAAGAAATTGAAATTACTGTGCATAGCTATCATTCACTGGCCAGGCTTCAGCCCAAAGAGATTTTGGCTGAATAAAGCTTTGCAGCGAACATATCCACCCTTTTGCTCCACAGCGCTGTAAAAGCTCTGAACCAGGGTCAGGGTATTACTGGTAGGACAGGATGTGCTGAGACCCTTGCTGAGCCCACCCACACTGCTGCAGCCTGGCGGCTTGAAGATCCCCCAGCCTCCTCCACTTACTTAATCTTTCTCATATCATTATACATCCCCTTCAGAGCCAAATTTCAAAAACAGTGCCCATCCTTTTCCTTTTCAAGTTGGTAATGTTCTTTTGTCCAGCACATACACACATGCATGCACACACATAAAATGGTTCCAGCTGTTGTGAATTAAAAGCAAAGAAATTCTTTTGGAAAAAGAAAAAAAAAAAAAGGGGGGGGGGGGGAGAAAAAAAAAAAAAAAAAAAAAAAAGAAAAAGTGAATGGAAGATCAGCACACAATCCAGTGAGTGAGAGAGTAAATGTTTCTCATTAGTGATTAGATCTTTCACGTTTTCCTGCATACTTGTGTTACATGGTTAGTTCCTTGTTCTCAGTTGAGTTGGGTTGGACAGGAAGACTTGTGCATTATTTTTTAAGAGACTTGATCTTCTGCAAGGACACCTTGATTTTTTTTATATATATTTTTTGAAAATTGATCTTTGCAAATTCTCATCCTGTCTGGTAAGTATTTAGATCCAAATCTTCAGCCTGAATCTTGGGTTAGCTCAGTAACATTTGTATCAGCAATGATGCCTTCCTTCATTAAAGGCCAGCACAGAAATCCCTTACTCACCCTCAAAGGGAAAGTACAAGTGATGCTTTAATTTACCTGCGACTTTTGTTAGCCTAAGTAGTTATCATTACCAGCTATTTTTCCTTGGACGGATTCAGGTTTCTATTAAGGTATTTCAAATGCACGACAAATGTTTATCTTCTTCAAGTATGTCAGTCAATCAAGAGGTCAAAGAAATGCTGTTCTTTGAGTATCTGAAAAGATTAGAGCTGCCAGGGAAAAATAAATTCATTCTTATCATGTTGGATTGTTTTACTCCCGAATGATGGCAAGTTTTTGGATACCATTGATCTGTTTGAAATGTGTTATTGATTTCTACATCCAATAATAAGCAGCCTGAGTGTTGAATACCAGATGGGATAGAAACAGAACTGATACAGACCCACCAGAGAGGAAAATATGTCATTCACAAAATATGAAATCCATGCCCAATAATTGTTTGGATTTCTCCCATTATTAGTCCCCAGTCTTTAAACCTGTATTTTGTTGATTGAAGTATCTTAACTTACAGGCTGAGTTGTGATTATGTTCAGGTAATACAACAGTAAAATAAAGCTAAATGCTAGGAATATATTAGAACTGGCGCCAATCTGTGCTGAGATAAAGCTGCTAAAGTTAACAAGTGCATTGTTTTCCTAGAAAACATTATCTGTCCTGAAAACAGAGTTCAAGACAGTCATGTTCAAACCTATAGACTTGGGCCAATTTCTAATCTTATTTACACTGATGTAATTGACATCAGGAGTTGGCTTGCAGTGTGCTTACACTACATCTCAGTGCTATTAACAGTAACTACAATAGAATTTAGGCATTTTCTGAATATGTTCTACTTTGCATCATATCTCCATGGCAATGTCTCTTAGCAAGTGAGACATTTCTTTGAAATGTTTGCTTTAAAATGTATAGATTGAATTAACCCCCAGCCAGTAAGAAGCTAACCAATATCACAGCTGAATTTTAAAATATTCCGTTGGCTGAAGCTTTCCTTTGCAAGAAACATTGCACTGTCTGTAAGTAATTTTTGCTTCAACCACAAAGAATATATTGGTGCATAGAAAATTTCTTTCAGGAACTGCTAGTTAACCTAGCAATTTAAAACTTCTCTGAGTGCAGAGTGTGGGAACAGTAAATAACCCTGGTTTCTGCTTTTCTAAATCCATTACAGGAAAGCTCCATGACCTGTTAACTCTTTAGTCTGGGTATAGCCCTGGGGTTTTTTGGAGACTGGACTGAGAGCTTCCCATTTCTGCTGGCAGTGCCCTACTCCAAGCCTGGGTACAAAGGCCATACAAAGAACCAATGGACTCAGGCAACACATGCCAGAGGGTCCTAGTTTTCTTGTTTGCAAATCACCGGGAACTATTTGACGATACTGCAAATTAAAAATTCTGGCACTTCTAGAACAACATAAAGTTGAGACTGAGGGCTGTAAAACCTTGGAAGCCAGAATATTTTCAACCATCACCCAAGTTTCTGTTCATTCCTTGTATCTGCCAGCTCACTGTTATGTGTCCAGCAGCAACTCCACAACTCTAGCAGTATCACAGTGCAGTAAGCATAGAGTTCTGCAGATGCAAGAAGATAAACTGGCTTCTCTCCAAATTTGCATACATTTAAGTGTTCATATACATTTATAAGCATTTGTTTACCGATGGATCCAACACAGAGCACTCCTGCTGATTCACTGGCAGAACTTCATGTAATTCTCCCTTACAGGTTTCCATGAGGTCTCCCAGCCAAATGCCAAACATATTTGGCTCTGTTTTGTTGTGAGGTCTGATGAGATCACAGAAAGGAAAATGCCCTCAAGACATCACAATAGAAATTAACCAAAAGACTTCCTCTTGGGGAAATGCCTTAGCAGGCATGAATCAAATGTCAGCAACATGCAGATTGCAGAAAGTCCTTCTAGTCCATCACCGTATATGGATCATAATCCGCAAGATGATCCTGTTCTGGGTTATAACCAACACAGACATAACAAAGGGCTTTGAATACGATTGTACGGGTTGGCAGATGAGAATCCTTAGTCTTCACTTTGATGCCACATGTGGTGTGCTGGTTGTGGGATCATTTCATTTCATTTGGTTGTTTAAGGTTCTTTCCACACACAAAGCTTTCTCATGGAAGTATCCATGGCTAGTTCCTTCCCCTGTTTCTGTTCAGCTGTGAGATGGTCATGCTGTTATCTGCCAGGAGTAATCAACCTGGCATATGATAACCTGGTGATGTGTAAACTTACAAATCTATTATCTGCTAGCAGCAGCACTGCATATCTCAATCTGAAGTCTTCAGCTGCTTGGAAGCTTCAGCTAGCAGCGAGTAACAGGAGCTACTGCAAACCCAGCACAAACGTTGTTTTCCCTCTCTGCTGGATATCAAATCATACATGAGATCTGGGTGCAGGGATTCCAAGTTCTGACTGAGGACTCTGGTGCACAGCACCATTTCTTTGGTTTAGTTAATTTTCTCTGTGTCTCCGTGAGAAGCAGAAGTTTCTTAAGAGCAAACCTTAACAGAACAAACTCACAAAAGCACTAACAGACTATCACAGACTTCCTCACTCCTGTTTTTTGTCAAGATGTCTTGGCACTTTCTTGGCCTAACATGCGTGTTGAGCAGAAGCTAGTCAAAATATGCAACCCTCCCATCAACTTTTTCTCCTCCTGAGGGAAAGGATGAAAGATGCTGACCCCCATGTGACAAAGATTGGTCACATCACATAGTGCAGGCATGCCCAGCATGTGGGTACTGTGGTGGTGAGAGCAGTACAGCAGCCATCAGGAATAGAAAACAGTAAAATAAAGCAGACCTTCCCACACTTTGTGGTTTTTGATGCTGCCTGGAGAAATGTCCTGTTTGGGAGAAGCAAAGAAAGCGACATTCTGGTCTGTGTAAGGAGCCAAGCACAGAACCTGGCCTTGTGCAAGGCACTTGGGATGGAGACATCACTGACTCCCACATGAGCAGCCTGGGCCATGGTCCCGTCTGATGCTAAAAGGGAGGATTTAGGCTGTGATACGAGGATTGGCAGCTGAGCAGCATGGGCAAGATGCAGGGAGGGAGTACTGCTAAAGGTAGGCAGGAGCACAGCACGAAGAAAGGTGGTAGTACCAGTGGGAAGGTGGGGAATGGATGTTATAAAGGCTGTGGGGAAATATGTTAGGTTTGGGAGGCATTGTGGTGAATGGAGGAGAGAAAATAGAAGTAAGACAAGGCTTGTGTGCAGGAGGTGGAACCTTCTTCTGTGCTTGTGGTCTAGAAGTATGAATTTCCATAAGCATTATTCAAGCACCAACACCACTGTAAATAGCCCATGGCTTTTTAAAAAATATACCTCCTCACCTTAGATAGTACCTTGTTTACAAGGCCAACCTCTCCCTGCCCTAACAGACTCCATGGGCAGGGAGGAGGTCAGCTCACCAGGTGCTGTTGCAGCAAACCTCCTGGATTAAAAGTCCATGGTTTGTTACATGGTCCTTTCTCATTCACCCCAGGCAGGGTAAACAACCTCCCTTCACTGCCAAGGGCAAATGCTGCCTGCGTTCCACACAGAAGTGAGGGTCTCGAGCATGATTGAGGGGGTCTGGCCCTGTGGCACTGTGCAAGGCCCGCTGCTGTGTGCCCACTGCTGCCTAAGCAACAAACATCACCCAGCATTTCTCTCCTGGTGCTAATTAATGCAGGATGTTAATTCAGCACTGCTAATGGGGAGTGTATATATATATATATATATATATATATATAAACATGTATCCTGTTTCTCTCAGCTGAGCTGTTTTCTTTATCCTCAAAGAGACTCAACAGCAACATCCAGCTACTGTGGGCCCCTCACTAGCCCCGATTGTCTCCAAGTCTTCAACAGTGCAAAAACATTCTGCTGTTCCCCTCCACTGACTAAACATCTCACAGTAACATCTGCAAAAAGGTTGTAAGTTTGCAGTGCAAACCTAGGGCATCATTGTCAAAACACAGGGGTTTAAAATTAAGGCACTGCTTTTATTTCAGACCCACCAAAGATGAGCCTGAATAAAAGAGCAATGTGCATTCAGCAGTTAGCTTTAAAAATCATGGGATCTTACCAGCAATTTGGAAATCTGTCCATTTTGTAGGAGATGTGTCCTTTAGAGCCCTGTTTTGTTTTTCTGAGATCTTGCCTCAGATTTTGAATGAAATGCTGCTTTTGATTAAATACCAAATGAAAGGAACTGCATCTTTGATTAATTAACTGGTAGAAGATGCAATTCAGTCAATAAAGGTCCTTTGCAGGTGTATTGAACTTGCTACTACAAGTTGCACACACCCATCTTTCGTGTTGTCATATTTTTCTGGATATAATGTGTTCTAAATCTAGGGAAAAAATCATTTCAGTATGGCAACAGCTCATTCAATTTCTATTTTAAAATGCAGTATCATGCACTGTCACTTTTGGTAAAGTAATTAAGCTTCTACATAGATTTATGAAGGCACCCGTAATCCCCACTACTAAATTTGTTGTGATCTAGTCAACAGGGATATTGCATTTAGTATGCCTTTTGATATAATGTCTGTGATACTGTGAAACACATTTTACCTTAAATTATCCTCTATTTCTTACAGGCTTCCTTCATCCTTCCCTATCCCCCATAGCATGACGCAAAGAACGTAAATACAATGATGGAGCAGAGAAGTGAAAAATTCATCCATCATGGATTTGGTCAGATGAGGTTAATAATAATAATATATTATTATGACAATATAACAATGACAATAATAATAAATTTACCAAAAAGTGCAGTTTTTACTACCAATCAGATTATGAATCAGGATAAAATTAAATGAATAATTTTGAAATGAAGATCAGAGAAAGAAGATTAGAAAAGTTTAAGCTTTTTGTTCTGATATTTTTAAAATGAAACAGCATTTCTCTTTAAAACCCATTCATTTTGAAAGCCAGAGAAGTTATTTTTAAAAGGTTTTATCTTATGACAAATAAATGAAATGCCTCATACTAGGTCAAATAAAATGTTTGTTTGATCAAAACTATGTTTTTCTGGATTATGCAGTTTTTGCATCTATATCAACTATGTAATTATTTAAATTGAAATGATCTTGCCCTGATCTATAATAGTACAGACCAATACTAATTTCTTTAATACCCACCCACTATATTTGGAATAATATCAAAGTATCTGAACTAGTATCCAAAATGTGATCAACATCAGAGCATAAAATGCAGTTTATTCCATTCTAACTAAGGCAATGAAAAGGTAGTTATAATTAAATCCTTCCTTTGAGCAATATTTTCTTTTATTTTATTGAATACTCTTTGAAAACAGGAAGATAGGCAAGAAACAGGAACTGGAAATTATTCCATCTCATGCAAGAGTGACTGTCAAACAAATGCATAATTCTGTTCATTGTTTTTAAGAGAGCTGATTAAAACCTTCCCTCATCAGTTCAAACAATCTGTACACCATGGCTGAAGTTCAAGTGATGTGTCTAAATCTGGTATCTGGAAGAGCAAAGCAATAATAACTGCAGAGAAAAATCTGTCAAGAATCCCTCAGCAGGAGGCACCCTGGGTGATCCTTGGGTCCTGTACTTAGCTGACAACTTCTTGTTCAGCCTTCACCACAGCACTGTCGTGTTTCCTGGAGTCCTGGTACCTTTCTCAAACCCACATTCTCTGGTTTGATATTTCAGAAGCAGGCTCTCATGGTGCCAAACACAAGGTCTGTTGCTGCTATCACTGCTGTTATGGCCTGACAGCCGCTCAAGTGTCCCTAGGGGCTCCAAACCTCAGGCAGTTCTTTATCTGCAGTGCAGCTCTGGGAAAGGTGCAGGCTTTGCAAACATGGAAGAAAATGGACACCCTTTTGTTAGGATGAGAAATACACAGCTCTACTTGGGAACACTCGGTTTCTGCCTGCAAGTTTCACCTCCATTTCAGGAACCAGGGCCCAGACATTCCTCTCGGTGTTCCTCTCAGTTCTCAGTCAGAGAGACCTGGGTCCCAGAGCATGAAGGCTCAAGAATGTAGTAGTGAAGGGAAACCCTTTCTTTACATAAGGTTCTGTCTCCTTGGTAGATGATCTTTTGAGCAGGTTTATTGGCTGATCCACAGCGTGTATCTTCCAGTTGATTTCAGAGCTGATAAATTTAAACTTGCCTAATGGAATTTGTGCTCCCTATAATCTAGAGCTACTCCACTTAAAGTGATGATCACCAAAGTTTAATAGCATTCATTCTTAGGCAGTTATCTGTGTTTAATAACGCTGATTTAAGTGTCCCATCTAAGAACTGCATTGATTCTGCTCTGTGAGTTCTAGCTCAACAGAGCTAGAAAAGCCAGCCGAGCTAGTTCCACCTCCCAAGTGGGCTCTGCAGACTAGCATGGACATGGAGGGCACAATGTGAGCAGCAACTCCAAGACAGGTCCAGGCAAATTCCTCCAGCTGCCAAAGAGCTGCATGCTGATAAACTGAGTGGAAAATATATGGCGGGCAGTTATGCTAGTATTGGTACCGAATTCAGGTAGTGCAGCTTACATATGGCTTTGTATGAGCAATAAGCGTTCAAAACAAGTCTCTAAATCCCAAATGCTGTGTTTGTGGTTTGATATTCATTTGCAATTATTCTTCTTTTCAATCTGCTTCTGTAAGACCACATATCTTATGAATATTATCATATTGTACTGCAATCGTATTATTGTGTTATTGTATTATTTTATTATTGGATTATTGTGTAATTGTATTGTATTCTCCATTCTTGAAAAATCTTCAAGCAACCTCTCTCTTGGCAGAGGATCTCTTTCAAAAGTATCTTATTTCAAGATCCTGCTAAGGGAATATGTTTGGATTGTGTTTCTGATGTCATAGGCTACACTGATAACAATCATATTTGTGATATATCTTGAAACAGGGAAATACCAGGAAGCATTACACATACTGCATTCATCAAATGCATTACTGTGACCTGCCTAGCCAAAGCAACCCCCTTACTAGGAATATTTAGTATTTAAAACAACACTCTGAATCTGTTTTCGTTTTAGCTTTTCTTTTTCCCTCAAAACATCAGAAATACTGTACATGTGCAACTGAAGCCTGTCTTAAATTAAATTTAGACCATGTAATTGGGAGGACTGATGCTTGCTCACTTTGGATCACTAAATCAAGTTGAATTCTAGCCTGATATCTAAATAAATAAATAAATAAATAAATATCTCATTAAATGATAATCACACTGAATATTTTGCGCTTTCCATATAATTATGTCAAGCAAATTTACTTCCAGCAAAGAAGAATACAGAAGTAAACACGACATTAAAGATCACCACCGAAAGCCCCCCCTAATGCCAGAAGATATTGCTGTCACTTATCAAACTAGACATATAAAGTTACCAGCCCCTTGAAGTGATGAGCATCATCTCTCTGCTGCAAAAAGTGACCCCATCTAAGAATTTCACCCAGATGTAGAATGAGTTTGAATTAATAATCACATTTACATTTCAGTAATGTAACTAGCCAGCTAATCCTATTATTCCTTTCATATGTATCTACTGCTTTATAAAAGTGTTAGAAATCAGCATGGTTTAAATTTTGCACCAGAAGATTAAGTGATAATCTTCTGGTGTGCTAGGCAAGTCATTCAAGGCTCTACCAAAAGCATTCATCATTGTCATCTCATGATGTCTGTCAACCTTTTGCAGATGATGCCCACTTTTGCATGACACAGTCCTTCAGTCTCAGAGGCTTTGTTTCTTTTAATAAAAGCAGTGACACCAGGGACTCTGAATCAGTGATGAGCAATATGATGTTCAACTTCATCTCTTTACTCACAGTTCCTCTACTTCAGTCAGCTTTAAACAATTCCCCTTCTTTCCTCCCGTCAGTGTTTATCTGTCTCTTGCCAGCTGTGGCCATGCTAGGTTTAAAATGAGCTATAGGCTTCTTGCTCTTTTTATCTTTCCCTGTAAACCAGTCCCTCCAGTACCTCCTTGATACTACATTAAAAAAATAAATAAATAAATAAAATAATCCTAAACATTGTTATTCTTTTTCTCATTTTCTTCCTGTTTATCAGCAACATTTCTAAGAGTCTAAAGGTCCTCTTGTATTTTTCAGTTGGTTGCTGACATTAATCTTGGCTGAACTTCCTTAAATTTTGCCTCTCCTTGCCCCTCTTTTTTCTCCATTTTCTCCTGCTATCTAGTGCCTGCACTATCAATGGGGTGGCTGTCAGGAGGGAGCCAGGTTTACCCTCCAGCTCACCAAGTTATATTGGGGTGCATCATTCAGCTCTTCAAGCTAGGTTTTTTTGCAGAGGAGCACAGAGTGCCCAAGCCAGGCAGGAGCCCCTCAAGCCCCAGCAGTGGGACTGCAGGCCAAGACTGAGGGATGCTCTGCAGAATGTCTGCTGCAGAGCTCATGTACAACCTTAGCACGTGACCCATTAGATGTGATGGTTGAAATTACAGGCATCTGATGGAGAAGGTCCTGCCTTGTACATGTGTTCTTCATTGCACTGTTCAGTAGTTTGTTACCAAGAGCCTTTTCTCCTGTACTTCCCATCCAGCCACATGCACAGCCTCAACTCTGTATGGTGTTTACTGGGGAAACAGCCCCATAGGGTGCTGTTGCGTGACTCCAGGAAGAGACCCTGAACCTGGACTTCAGTGGGTTGAATAGTCCTTGACTTAGCCAAGGAACCCCTGGGAGAGGCTGAGTTACTATTTTCCTTTTAAAGATGAAGAAATAGAGCCTTCAGATACCCAGGCACCAAAGCAGTGACCTTCTGAACCAGGTGGGAAGAGATGTAAGGTGTCTGTCTCAAGGTTTCCATGACCACAGAGCTGGTGGAGTGCAGAGCTGAGTGCCCATGAGGCAATAGCTGAAGGGTCAACTGCACCAGGCCCCCAAACCATTTTGTCCAAAGCCGTATTGCTGAGCAGGGAAAGAAGCTCCAGGGAGACAAGAATTTGTCGCATCAGCTCTACCAGGTGTCCCACATGCCAAAGCACCTCTGTCAAGGCATCAGATTTGCAGCTGGAAGTTTTTGCAACTGGCTTGCTCCCACAGTCAGCACTGGCTTCTGGGTCTAGAGGTGCAACTTCTTAAATTCTTCACGGTGCCTACCATTAAGCACTGCTGAAATTACCTGCAGCTGTGTCCCTTAATACTTTATGGGCCCCGGGACTCAGGTCTTCTGTTAATCTCTGTATTTGGCTCACAGCTGTTTGGATCACTGGTGGGTTCAGCAGAAGGGGCAGATGCAATAACTCATGAGGTGTGGGAAGCACACCACTATTTGCCTCTGACCTTCCTCATTGTCTTGGCCCTGTGCCGCATCATCCTGTTCTCTGAGCTAGTCTCCTTCAAAATCTCACAGCTGAAGAGAAATCAGGGACATGCAGGAGGTCAAGGAAGAGGAGAGCCTGGAACGGGGACCCAGACCAAAAGAGCAGGTGAGTGATACGTGGCAGGGTTGCAAAGAATATAGGTGGGAGTTATGTGGGAGGCAGGCAGGAAGGAGGTCAGTACCAGATGGAGCTGGTGCAGTTAGTGCCAGAGAGAGGGACAAAGTGGGCAGCAGCATTTTTACAGACTGGTGAGAGGGAAATATGTGCCAGGAGGTATGAGAGCAGAGATGTCTAGCAATCGAGCTGGGAGGGGCTGTAATTTAAATCTAATGGGCTACAAGGATGTAGGGTCGGAGGCAAAGGAACATTAATGTCACTTTTCTAAATCCTATACTAAGAACTGGATTCCTCAAGAAGTCTTGGGATTAACTGATAGCACCACACAAAATATGCAGACATAGCTTGCATTTTTCACAGGCTTTAACTACCTTAATATCTCAGATAATAGGAGGATGTCAGAATAATTTAAACACTCAAAAGCCTTCAGAACTTGAAAAGCTCTCCCAGTACTTAATTACAGCTAGCTGTTGAGTTTGGAAAACAATTTCATTATGGGCTTTCATTTTTTATTTTTTCTTTCACCTGCTGTGCTCCATAGAGGCCTTCAAATGTTCTATGTGAGCCACAGGATCCCCTCTACCGGGTAAGACCACCAAGTTCAGCATCTCATCTTTTGCCAAAAGTTTCAGGAAAGTATGTTCTTCTCCAGCACTGCAGTCTACTGAATCAGCTAGGCTAGCCTTAGCTACAGGACATGTCTGGAAAACGCCATGCCTGGTTTCTGCAACCCAAAGTTTTACTACCTAATCAATCAGAACTGCAGACAATGCAGAACTAAGCAGCTTAACATGTCCCATGAAGACAGTTAAAACCCCATGAGATTTTAGTCCCAAGTTCATCCTTAGTTCTTTCTGGGGAGAAACAGGGTAGAAAATAACCAAAATAAGAGCCACCATTTTATACCAGACGATGCTTTTTTTTTAATTAATTCAAAACACTTCAAGAAACCAGTTTGCTTTAGTTAATGTTTCACTTTCTTAAGGGAAAGAATAACAAGGAGAATATCTCAGTAATTTTAAAAGCCAGTAGTGAATTGAACATCAGACTACCCCAATAAAATGTTCTGTTCTGCATTTTTTATGTATAGGATATTGTGATAAGGGGAGAGGGGAGTTCCTAATAGGAACAAACCCAAGGGTCATAAAATGAAAATATTTCACAAACCAAATTTCCACTTTCCACACACCTGTAGTCATAGATTTCATTCCAAAAAACCATAGGATTCAAGAAAGCTGAATGTATCATAGTCGTAGCCTCACAGAACATCCTGAGTTGGAAGAATTGAGTCCAACATCCCTAAGACCATTTGTGGATGAGCCCATAGGAGGTGAGGGAGCTGTGGACACAGGCTGAGCTGCTGATGTACCAGGTAAGCAGCTCATGTCTGCTTCTTTCTTCTGCTTCTTCAGGAGGTGGAAGGGAAGTGATAGCTGCCTCTTAGGCTGACTGCTGCCCTCTAGTTTTCCTGATCCTTGGAACAACCCTTTCATTGTTAAAGTTCATAATATTTCTTGTCCCCATTTGATTTGATCCCCATTGAGATTTTAGAGTTCCCTGCCCTGTGAGTGAGTACCTGTGCTGATGGGGATCTTCATCTCCACTCTTCTGTGTATTTAGGTTATTCATGTCTTTGTCCTCTTCTGCTGTTGGTATACTAGTTATACCATCCCTCTCTTTCCTAGCAAATGTTAGGGGAGCCATATTGATGCTTTCTGTAATGAGTTAGGAACATCCTAAGCACCTCCTAACCTATCTTCATTTCATCATTAGGTTCCTCTTCTGCCTGCATCCACCATTCCTGAGGCTACTGCTCTTGGTGCCTTTAGTAGCAATGAAATCCTTCATGTGTTATTTTCTGCAGCTCCACCAGCGCTTGGGGCAGACGCTGCCCCTCCCCTCCCCTCCCCCCATACCCTCATTGCTGGGGGGCTATATGGGGCTGGGTCCTGCATGGAGGGCTCAGGTCACTTCTCTGCAGCAGAACAGGTAGGATTTGTGTGTCCTGAGTTTAGAGCATCAGAGCCTAGAGGTCTTCAGCTGAGCCCATCTCCCTTAGATCCATTTAGGAGCAATAGGAAAGGCGAGGTACCCACATAGTACAACCCAACTAATCTATTTATGTATCTGTTTTAGGATGGAATGAGTTGTGACCCAGATTCCCTGTCTACAGATACACAGATTGTGGTGACCAACTCTGATAAAGATGTCTACAAAACTGCCAGATGAACCGCACCCTGTGAGACAAGCTGCTTTGAAAGTGTGTGGTTAATTCCGCAATCTCCTGAGACACGTCTTTTTCTGTCTTTACTTTATATGAGCTCAAGGCAGGTTGATAATAAATTGAAATTTATTCTTAGGTTAAATAAGAATACTCTTGCAACACGTGGCACCAGGTTGAACGAAAATGGCACATACTCTTATGTAAATAAACTATATGTTAATCTTTGATCTCTTCATTATGAACAACTGATTAGAATGAACTCTTGCAAATAAAAAATAAAAATGTTTTCTCCTGTAAGACTGTCGCAGAATCAATGTCATCCATGTGGTCATTGCTCATAAACAACCAAGGATTTTCTCATTTTGTTTTTCCCCCCCTTCTCTGTTTTTTAAACTTTCTTGCTTGATCCAGAACAGCTCACCCCTGACACACACATTATTCACAGTTCGGAACTGGAGCCATGTCAATTATCCCAGACATACCCCAGAATTGTTGTCTGTGGGCTGACATTTCTCTAGCCAGAAGGACAACAAGGAACAGTCACTCTGGCCATAAATCCCATGCAGAGATAGCAGCTTAGAGAAAAGTCAAGGACTGGAGGGTTTTCCAAAATGTTAGATTTCTTTACAGGTCACAATGATGTCACGAGAGGTTCAGTTTCTGGGTACAAAACCAGCTATTGCAACGCTCAGAGAAGAGCATAGATTTGTTTTAGAAGACAAGGCTATTGGCCTCAAAGCTTGCAGAATCTCCCTTGCTGAGACAACTTAGGTCAAATTCAGGTGACTTGGCTATAAAACAAAATTGATGCACCTGATGAAATGTACAGAAGGCGCTGATCTGTGTGAACTCCCACCTGGGTGTATTGAGTTCACAGAGTGATGCACAATAGTGCAGGGTTCTGAAAGGACCATGTTCACACAGTTACACAGATGCCCTTTCAAAGAGCAGGCTGTCAGCTGGCTAAAATGTGAGAATTGTGCTGAAAGACAGGCTTCTGAAAGGCATCTCCATCACCTGAGCCAGGCAGCCTGAATCTGCTCTCACCATCCTGTACAAACACTAAACACAACTCCCTGTACAGAGTCCAGCATTTTCACTCGTGCTCCTCTGCAAATTCCTGAGCAACAGGCCAGGCTGTTTCAGGCCTTCAGATGTTGAGGGCAGCAGCAGCAAGATGCAGGGCTGGCAGCAGCATGGTGAAAGTCTTATTTCTATATTAAAGTTCTTACAAAAACAAGCCTTTGGGGAACAATCTCATTACAGGTTACTATAGCCTCATTATCTTGCTATATAGGTTTACTCCCTTTGTATTACCTCACTAGTTTCCTGTGTGCTGTGGACCTGTTGTTTCTCTCCTGGTCTTTTGCCTTGCACTCCAATTATAGGTGGTTTTGGGCAGGCACCATCTTGCAAAGACGTTTGTCTGGAGGGACCTGCTCTGCAGTAGGGGTTTGGAAGTGCTGCGGTATCACAGGCAGAAAACAACCATCCCGTCCTTCCTGAGCAGCCCTGGGCTCTGGAGGTAGCTGCTCAAGCTGTGAGTGCTAGCACACCCCGAAATTTGTGCACTATCTCCTGACATAAATAAGGAGCCATCCAGAAGGAAGGGGCACATGATTTTTGTGATGGCCAGCCAGTGCCAGAGCACCACATCAGCTCCAGGTGGCTAACGGTGTGGGTGGGCAATATCACTGCCATCTAAACTCTTGAAAAACATAAAGGAGTGTTTGGATGTGCAGAAAAGGACACTTGGGAAACTCAGCTCTACGGGTGGCTGAGAAAACTGCTCAGGAGGAATAAACCTGGGAGCAACATGACCGTCTCCTTGCTCAAGGAGCTCACAGACAGGCTGCGGAGGTGGCAGTGGGGGCAAATGAAAACAGAGAGGCCCTCCAAGAAAAAGTAGGCTATATTGCAGAGACACAGGCAATAATAAATGGATCAAGGTGATACACAGAAGTGGCAAAAAGAAGTGTGAGGAAAACATTGAAGCTGACAAAGGAGAGACATTTGTTAGGGAGACTGCCAGGGTCTGAGTGTGACCCTGAGATCATATTCAGAGTGACAGATCTGGAAGACACCCCCAGCACCACCTATCATGACTGTCATTAAAGAGATTGGTAGAAATGAGGGCATTATTTCTGTGGGGAGTCAGACTTATTTTTTGATCTATAACATAAAAAAAATAATGTATCTAAGGGGATACAGAAGAGGGCAAGAAGAAGCAGTGAGGAATTAACCAAAGAGAAAATGAGGAACTTACAGGAGGACTGACACAGAGGATTAATAGGAGAAGAGCTTCTCATGTGATTAAAAATAAATAAATTGCCATCATCACCATCCTACTGACAGATTTTTGCTTTGAGGAATATGATCTATAAAAATGAGTATTTCTCAAGGATAGTTTTTCTTCCTCTTCTGTTACCACTACAGACCTCAGCTAGATAAGGCAAAGGGCAAAGTCCATAACTCAGTCTATATGGCAGTCACTGTGCCTGGAAAGTTCACTCAGTTATCCCCCAAAATAAACCTGTAAGAACAGACAGTCCTTGAAGGCAAGAAATGCAGGAGACAGTTTTCTTGGATAAAGCATTTTTATGCTACCAAGGATGATCATAAACACATTCAGTCAATGCAAGGCTAAACGTGTCTTAATTTTTTCCAGTTCTAGATAACAGGATTGGTCTTAATTAAAAGGAAAAGCAGGCTGAGCCAAAGAGTATGGAGAGCTAATCTGCACACAGCCTACTGGGCAGAAAAGCCCCACCAGTTCACTTGGAGGCACAGCAGGGACCTAGCAGGGACCTAGCAGTGATGACACCCATGACTCTGTGCAGCAGTAGGGGCATTCCCTTGATAAACATACTCCTGATCTGTACATACTGGGCCTATCTAAATGACATTTTTGGCAACACATGCACAGTCTGGCACAGGCTGGAACAAATACAGACATAATCCTACCAGCAGAGGGAATCAGGCAGATCCTGAAGGTCTGAGAAAGTTATCCTCTTACTAGAATGCATTGGGTGGGAGGAGATACCCTAAAAAGTTAAATATTAATGGTCCTTTCGCCTCATATCTACTTACTCAAGGACATCATGGCTGCAGCAAACAGCAAACTAGTCCATCAAGAGGGAATGGATATCATCAGTTCCAGAAGTGGACATTTCTTACTCTCACTGGTCAAGTGAGAAGCTAGAACAGAATCTCAAGTTTCAATGCTGAGGGTACAGAATAATAGGTTTCTGTTTGAAAGTGTATTTGTACCATAAGGTTATTGAAAAGCCCTTGTGGCTGTGAGATCTAAATGTTTCATTAATGAAAGAACAGCAGATGAATAATCACAATAAAAGTGTCTGTTACCATGGGACAGGGAAACAAACACAATGGGCACTTGATGAGTGGCGATTAGTCTGGCTCCACAGACTATTTGGGAAATAGAGAAAAAAAATGAATGAATTGTATTAAAAACCAAAGACGAAAGAGACAGTTGGGAAGCTTAGGTCAATGAAATTAAGGATGGTTACACCAAAAAGAGAGGCTGTCTCTGTGGGTCTATGATTGAAGTGAAACTTTAAGTAGAAGTCATGTCTATGAGCCTGTAATTACAGGTTGTCAGGCATCGCAGGGATGCAGAGGGGCTGAACTCAGACTGTGTATACCTCCCACATGGTGTTTTCTGACTCTTTGCAATTGTTCAGCTTTACTGTTTTCTTAATACATTCCCCAAACCCTGCCCAGATATTCCCAATGCAGAAATCACTATGACATTAGCTGCCCGAGGGGAACCCAGTAGCTGATACTGAGCCAGCTTTAGTCCCACACAACAGCGTGGCTGAGTTGGCTGCTCCAGGAGTACCTGGTGACCTTCTGAGGTCTCCGTGTGTGACGTGAGACTTCCTGACCTAGCCACAACCAAGGAAGAAGCAAAGGAGACATGTGAAAGTGCCAGACACACCTAGATGTGCCAGTGCTGACACAACTGTGAAAATTGAGTTAAGACTGTGAATTTGGAAGAGACAAAGAGTGAAGCAAATGCACCTCTTTGTAGAGGCAGGTGACCCACAGCAAAATGGGCATAGCCAGGGGACCACTGCCCCAGAAGCTCTAAGGAACTTGTCTGTGTACAGTGGACATAGTTCAGGGTCTGGACCATGCCTCGTCATTTTGGTTAGTCGTTCCTGCATCAGTCACGGGGCCCGTGCTGAGCTGACGTTGGACGAAAAGCTGTGGAGATACTAGATCTAATTTCAGGACATACAGTAGTGGCTTTACTCCATTGTGGGAATGTGCAGAATTTTTTAGAGGTAAAAACAAATGGAAAGAGACAGAATGGGTAATCATCATTTTGGGGAAAAAAAAAGGTGATTGTTAATTCTATATGAATTGCAATTACACACAGCAGAACCATCATACCTGATGTGTTATGCAAAAAATTACACTGAAGGGAATACAAGAAGACCATTTACCTAAGAAAAAGGGCAGAGACATTCTATACTGCTTCAAAGGAAAGGGACACTGAAGAAGGTGTTTAAGTTTTTCCACATACACAGTCAATTCAAGTGAAACCATCCATGTTAGCACCACAGAGAAAATTGTCTTTTTTTCTCTACAGCAATAGAGATGTTCAAGCTGCCATGGAATACCCCCCTCCCTCATTCTCCAATATAGTTTAGATTATATTTCTCATGACCTTTGGCTAAAATTAGTAGAAGAAGAAGATATCCAGAACAAAATTTTCAGTAGATATGGTAGTGATATAGAGATATTAAACAGTGGGCCGCTCTTTATTGGGAATTACTGTGATTTTATTAATGGAATATGCCTAATGATCACTTCTGCTAAAAATGAAGTCTAATCAACAAAGCCATTATTGAATTATACACCAACCTCTGATCTAGATAAAGCGTTATTACTTTTTATATAACTCTGATGGGCTATCACCAATACTGGGCTAGAAACTGTCATTTCTACTTGATGGGAAAAACAAGCTTGGGTCAAGCAAACACAGATATATTTTAGAATATCTGAAAAAAAAAAAAAAAAAAAAAGAGGCAAGAAAAGATAAAGGATACTGAGACTCAGTCTGAAACTTTTGATTTAACCCCTAATGGAACATTTTATTTCAGAATATTTAATCCCTTAAAACCAGTTTGCTTATCTTTGTAAAGTTCAGATCAGTTCTTAGATGAAAAATATATCTGATTAAAAGAATAAACAAAGTTCAATTTGAAATATCAAACAAAAAGTTTTTCATCTTGTCTTCTAAAGTACATCATGAAATGTGTCAAAATGAAGTTTCTCCAAGTACAGAAGTATTTATTAATTTACGATCTAAATTCAAACCTTCCACCTCTTTAAAAGCCCATCTTTTTCTCTAAAACCCACCTTTATAGCAAATGTCCTATATGTAAAAAATAAAAAGATCTCCACTCCGTTTAACCTGTTCTGGCATTTTGTACAACAGAGAACATACAGAAAGGATTTTCTCCCTGTAAGAAACTCACATCAAAGAAGTCGTAGCTATATATAAAAGGGGAGAAGGGAAAACAAAGATGTGAGAATGTCCTGGTACAAAATGTGTCCTCAGGAGGGACCATGGGCAGCAGAGAGCAGAAGCAGACTGGGAGCCATCCAAGGCATGAATCCTCCGCATACCGAGGGACTTGCAGCCCACTTTTCCCAGTGCTAGGGAGCAGATGCACTGGGCACAGTGGTGGGCTGGGAAAGCTGGCACTCAACGGTTAGTTTTAGTGCTCTACAAGAGCAGTGCCTCTGCTGTCTCATTGTAGGACCCTGCGAGATGATTGGTGATTATAAGCAATGTCTGCAGTGGCTGCGGGTTCTTAGTTTTGTTCTGATTGCCAGGAAGGTTTGGTGTAAATGTAACTTTAGAAAGCTCTGGCCAATGCCAGGTTTTATCCAAAGGCACATGCTGAGGAAAGCTGCTCTCTGGAGCTTGGTGTTACTTCTGTGGTTTCCTCTTCTTTACATGATGTATGGACCAGTCACCTCTGTCCTGAGCCCCTCCTGTTCTCCTCAAATGCCAAATGCTGCAGCTGCCAGCATGACAGCCCCAGCACTAGTTCTCCTCAAATCCTAGGGAAATGCTGGAATTCACAAGCACACTTAAAGCCCTCTCCCTGTCCTGGGCTCTGGTGGATCTCCACAGGCTCTATATCTGGAGTTTCATATTACACATGAGTGCTGGTTTCATCCTGCTCAGGAAGTCTTTATTCTCAGCACACTGGCTACAAACCCATGTGGAGTGTGGAGTGTAAGCTGATCTGTGAGCTCCTGGTGCCTGCAAAGCTTAATCATGTCCCTCTTTAAAAAGAAACACGTGACATCAAGATCTGAGTGATAAGTATATGGGACACATTAGTCATGGAAGAGCTGATGTTCATAAAGCAACAACAACAAGGAGATTACCTTGATATGGCAGCCCTTCTTAGTGTGTGTGTACAAGGAAAACTCTTAATACCTAAAAAATGGAGACTTAATTCCTTTTGCTTCTGCTAATAAGCGTCCTGTCCTTTGCTGTATGAGAACACCACCGTCTGCAGCAGATGCATGCAATAAAATCATAAAAAGCACAAGAAGGCTATAGGACTGCATAGATAACTGCCCCAACACACAAACTGCTGCCTTTCAGACAATTTTGGTTTTATTATTAAAGATAATTGTATTCCTGGTAGTTTGCAAATGGACATTGAAAAACCCATACTCTAAGCCCTTGGAATAAGCATATGGAAAGTGTGATGGCTTTTAATTAAGTCAGTTCTTAGAGAAGTGGCAAAAGCCTTAACCTTGCAAAGTGCGCAACAGCATGCCTGGAGTGAAGTGTGTAGTCACAGAAGAGCCTGTTGGTGGGGTGAATTAGCCCAGGCTTATGAGCCTGGCAGTGCCGAGGCAGGACCCAGCACGTGAGACGGGAAGGACTTGTCACTGGGCAGCTCCTGTGGTGGGATCCAGCCTGGGTTTCCCACCTCAGACCAGGGCAGAGAAGATAATGTCACTGAGACATCAGCCAGAGACAGTCCCCTGCAGTTGTACTACAGTTAGGGGGTTGGCTTCCCTGCCGAAAGCTGAAGAAAGCCAGTGAATAAAGCTGTTAGTGACCATGTGAGCCAGGAGCTCAGAACATCAGCTCAGGCTAGGAAAGATGTAGAGACACCCACAGCTGTGCTACAGAAGGGACATGCATGTAGAAGTCCCCTCCCAGCATAGATCAGGTCCTATTCCCTTCTGCACGGGCAGGGCTCCATTCTGCCATGCACTGGGAATATTTGTGAGGTGTTACATCTGCAAAACTCTCTGAATCCACCTTTCTCCGCCGCTGTTCCTTCAAGAGTATCTAACACAGGCAGTAACATTTCCCCCATCTTTGAGCTGCCAGAGATTCAATTCCCACTGCTTTGCCTGTAGATCCAGCAATATGGGCAAGACATTACAGAACATTTTTTGTGTTTTCCTATATGTCTTTTACTTCAGCCCACAGCACACTTTTGAAAACAGAAAGCTGAAGGCATCTCCAGAAAGTGACGTGATTGTTGCTGACTACTTGGGTAACTTCTGACACCACACCTGCCCTCCGTTACCTGTGTGCCAACACACCGGGCTCAAAGCATCAGCCGCCTCTGTCCACACCAGAAATAAAACCATAGCCCACATTCCTAGAAATCAGGGCTTCCTTGCCCCTCACTGGAGTTACAGTGGTGAACGTGACAAGCTGTAGTAATGCCAAGGCTTGCAGAGGTGGGGTGCAGAAGGAGCCTGTCCCAGCTGTCCCTGGGGGAGCGCTTGCAGGGTGACTGTCCCTGACTGACCCAGTTGCAGGACAGTCACTCCCCAGCTGGGACTGAGCGTGAGGCAGCATTTACTGGATGTGGAGTCACTCTTTACTTTTAATTAAACACTAACGGACAGATTTGGAGACTTAAAGACCCCACAGTGCCAGCTAAGGCAAGAAAAGTCAGTTAAAACTTCAGAGCCTGGCCTCAGCTTTAAGGAGCGGATTAATAGCCACTGCAAAATTCCCCAGACCAAGTGCATAACTTCCAGGTCATTACCCGTAAAATGAGGCAGGTCTCTGCTGATCCCCACTGCCTCAGGGAACCAGGACTGACCTTCAGGCAGCAAGAGATTGGTTCAGGAGTTCAAGATAACAGCTCTACGGGGAGCAAAGCAGAGACTGGGTGAGTGGCAGATATGTGGCAGTAAGCGATGGGAGCAATTTGAGAAAATCCTTGTAAAATGAAAGAAGACAGCCACCCCCAAAAATCTCATAAAAGATGACCTATGTCTCCTTTTGCCTACTGCCAAGTGACACCACAGACCGGAAAAAAAAAAATGGGATTTCCTGAGGGAAATCTTAGAGGCAGGAGGGGAAGTGTTCCCACCATGTTAATGCTACTGAGTGAGGATGGACCTGTTCATCCTTTCAAAGAAACTTTATCAGATCAGCATAAGCACTTTCAGTTTTTTCTAAAGAACCCAATGCATATTCGCCTTCCCCTTTTCTTGGGAGAAAGGTCCCCAGCCCTATGCATCAGTCCTGATAACAGCACTTTGAAATTCACGAACAAGCCACCAGGGCCATAAAATTTGCTCTTCTACCTTCTAAGAATATTTTAAGATGCAAATACTCCAAATAGCTGAAGTTGTCAGGACCCAGAAACCAGCAGGACTTCTGTGAAATTCAGCATGTCCTGCATTTGTAAAAGTTACCTTAAAAACACAAGGGAACTTGAGCCCACCAGAGACCCTGCAGTGGATATTCCCTGCACAGAGATCTCAAAGCAAGTGGACTGTGTCTTTCTTGGCAGCTGGCTGCACTGCAGACTCGAACATGTGAAAGCAATCTGTAATCAAATACTGACATTTAGAGTACTTCATTTCAAGTCTTTCAAAAGAACAGATTTGAAAATTCTTATCAATAATATTGTGGGTGTTTTTCCATTGATATTTCATTTCTAGATTGAGGTAAATACCTTGCATAAATGATCGTGGAAAAATGTTCTGAATGAAAAGTATTCACTAAAATGATGGTGAAATTTTTACTTACTTTTCCATAAAAAGGAAAGAACGTATTTTTTTCCATAAAATTGTACTGAATTAAATATTATCCCCTCCCCCCTTACTACATTCAGTATCCAGCCACAAATTAACTCAATATTACATAAGACATTCCTGAAATAGGCATTAGATTCTTGGAGCTTTCAGTAGCTTTCATCTACCAGTGCCAACTCTCACAGTAGTTAATGTTTTGTCCTAAATCCCCAGATTTAGGACAAAATATATATATATATAAATAAAAATAAAAAAATAAATTGACAATTTTTGTTGTCTCAGACTCTTAAAGTTAACAAAAAGCTGGAAACCTTGCAGCTGAAAAAGTATGAAAGCAGAGGCAGCGGCAAACAACATCAAAGTCTGTAATGAGAAAATACTTATGAATTTTGGGTGCAGATCCTGATTTCTGAATGTTTTTCTGGGAATGGCTTTCCTGGCCCTTGACAGAAATTACTGGGCCAGGGAAAGACAAGCTATATACTGTGCTGGTCGGTGTTGAAGCCTCTCCTTCTGGAGCATGGCTGTGCCCATAGTTTCATCTCCAGAAGGAAGCTGCATGACACTTGGGGTTGCCCATCAGTGCTCCTGCAGCTACACATTTAGGGAGTGTTAAGCTGAGTTTTTGTCCTCTAAGAACATCAGGCAAACGTATTTTTCTGGTCATGAGTGTGTTTCTTATGTGTCTCTACACAAACACATGCACGCACAGAGCACAGATGCCTAAATAGCCTCATTCATAACAAGGGCATCACATTTCAAAGACAAGAGAGGGCCCAATTAATTTTTTTTTTTTTTTTTTTTTTAAATTCAATTCCCCTCTGTGAGCCTCTCTCGGGCGCTTATATGAATTAAGTCCCTAATCTTCTGAGCTTTGCCCACCATGTGTTATTAGAGCAATTGGCTTTTCGGGGAAAACTTTGATTTCATAAAAAATAGCTGGTAGTCAGAACCGCTCCTTTAGGATTCCCATAGACTTGGATGGACTGCTCCTTCACTGTGCCTCCTTCATGCAAACCCTTCAAAGCCAGGCTGTATGAGATGCAGTCCTTCCTCCAGCAAACTTCCTTCTTTAAAGCCACCTAGCAGCTACGAGAACCACAAGCTGCACGTTCTATCAAAATTAAATGAAAAATGAGATGGAAAAGAAGCTTGAGACACACTATGGGGGATGCCTGATCATGCCAGGACCCACCCTTGCCCTCCAGAGCCCCATCGTTTCCCATCCCACCCCTCACAGCTGTCTGGAGGCAGCTGGGTGCCGGGAGCATGGCCAGACTGGTGTCATGAACACACTCAAGCCCTGGGCTGGGGACAGGCACCTTAGCTAGCAGAAACCTTTGTGCAGCCAGGAGTGAAAAGGTTTTAGTGAATAAAGTTTTGGAGAAACTGCAATGCTGCATTTTGCTCCACAAAGTTTACAGCTCCTCACCTCTGGCCCTGCTTAATGCTATAATTACTCTCTTAAATTTCTCTTTATTTAACGTCACCCAGCCTGTCTTCTTTTGTTACCATTTATTTAACTAAAACAGGCAGAGGCTGATATTGAAGGCAGGCATGGAGCCAGCATGTTAAAACCTGCTTTTAATTTAAGGTTCTGGGGCTAGTTTCCTAGCCATTACCACATTTCAGAGAAAATGAATTTTCTTTCTCTCTGTCAAATGATGGCTGATCTAGATCTAATTAGGGTCAGTTTCACCTAAAGATGAGTCATTTACATTCTGAATATATGGCTTCCAAATTATCGTTTTGGTTTAACATCAGACATGAGCAAACCCATGCATATCTTTTTTAGATAGTACTGAAGATAAAAATCAATAGATTTTCTTTCACAAATACCTTCCCCAGCAAAAAGATGGCACATGGATGAAGAAAAAAAGATACTGTTCAGGGTAAGGACAAATAAGATTAAGGTTAATTGCAGAATGTAATTTCCTGAATGGCAGAAAAAGTAGCCTTTTTGATACTTATGGGGAAAAATAAACAAAAGGGGGGGGGGGGAAGCCCTGAATGTTCAAGCACTTAAAGGTAAATTTTTGACTCTCTGCCCCCTCCAAAAAATAAAAAAATCTGTCTATGCAGTGCCATAGCTCTTTTTCGGAGCATCATATGGCTGGTTGGTTATTGGCATATCAGAACGACAGAAGAAACAAAACAGACTGTAGCAGGAGCAACCAAAGAGAAAAAGCTTATTTAATACAACACTGTAACTCTTTAGCAATATTGTCAAATTGTAAACCCAGTTTGGAGAAAAACTCCCTTTGTTAAAGATGCCAAAACCCCCAGCCCTTTTCATCGGGGAGCTGTTTGTGTAATCAGTATGTCTTGTAGCAAGCTAAAAGAACATAATAATACGACATCTTGCAGCCTCACTTTGCCAGGAAAGCCTTGAAAACAGGAATTACTGTCATCACGCTCATTTGTACTCCACACTCTTCCTCAGCCTCCACTCGTTTTTACTTTCAGTGTATGTGTGTCACTAGATGACCGAGAATCAGCACTGGAGCCAGGTATCTCCTGTCCTCTACCCTGAGAACTGGCCCGTTACCAGGATAACACTGAGGCACTTAGTGGAGCCTAATGGAGATGGCTGGGACATAATCACTGCAGTGTTGGGGATTAATAAGGTCACTGAAGTACACTGTGTAAATTAAATCTCATGCATCTTCTTGTAAAACCCAATAACATGTAACATAACCCTATTATTTGTATTTTAAGTAACTTTGTCAGTGGAGGAATTATTGCTTTGTCAGTATTGGCTTCCTTGGAGGATGTGTTATCAGTAAGCTCATGAGTAAATGCTCATCAGAAGTGCAGATGACACTGAGACTAGGCTGTTCAATGGGATTAAGCAAAGCAGACTTCTGCTGTCAGCAATGGGAAGCCAAGTTATTTAGGGAAGCTATAAATCAGTCAGGCACTAGGAGATCCTGGCATGAGTGGGACCCTGCGTACTCTGCAGATCTTTTCTCCACTGTGCTCCCACTGAAGAACTGCAGCACTGGTATCTTAGGTCTGCTTAAGTCTGCTAGGCTAAGAGCATCTTTCATACACGAGCTCTTATGACTGAGATATTTTTTTTCATTTAAAAAAATAAATAAACAAATCATTGCTACTTTCTTTGGTGGGGATTCAAAGGAGCAGCAGAATGCATTGCAAAACTCTGATGTGCAATAGAGTGTTTTGTTGTTTTACAAAGAAGTAAGAATAGTCCAGAGTTATATTTCTTGCAAAATTCTAAATCATTACATTTTCCCTGGGGGCTGAAGCTTTTTGTTTATTTTAGAACAAGTACTTTTGTTTTGGGATTATTTCTCTGATCTCAGAAAGCCCTGAGACTCATCACTCAGTACACCCAGTTCCTTGTCTAGCAGAGCATCCACAATGCACATAACTTGTGGCACAGATGGCACAGCAGTCAAACAGGGGTGTCTACCTAAATGCAGCCCAGGATTAGGTCCTGCAGGAATAAATCCAGTAGGCCAAAATTGCTTATCTCGAGAACACAGATGCATTTCAGCTCCTCTGTCTGAACCTCTACCAAATTGTGATTGCAAACTAGAGGAAACAGCTTTTTGGTCAAACTCTCAGGCCCAGATGAGAAAGCTGAAGACGAGTGTTTCCATCTCCTATAGCGCATGGCAGTGGGAGAAGAGAGCCCGTGTAAGTGCCTAGGTGGCTTGGAGAGCAGCGGTGTGGTTTGCAGTGCAGAGGAAGGGATGCACAGTAGTCTAATTGAAGCCTTCTGAGAGCGAATGGCTGTGGAAATTCAGTTATGGTTTTCAGCAGAATGGTTATCTTACTTTAATCAACTGCAAGCAATCACTGTCTAAACTAGCCTCTGTTAACTTTGCATGCAGTTTAAGTTCACAACAACCAAAGTCCTGCTTGGAGCCTGAGCTAATTTGAGGCAGCTATACTTCAGTAACAATAACATTATGTCATAACTTAGCCAAGAACAAAAAGTTTACCACATGCCAAACTCATCCCTGGTTCACCACTAAACTCCATGAAGTTATTCCAGCCATGGACTTGGCGCAGAAGTGGTTTAAGTTTCCAGTCTGATCCTATTTAGTGCTATGCCTGATATTCTGTTTCACATATATTGAGAGTTTCTCTCTTTGATCTTTTGAGCTGTTTATTTTATATCTGCTTTGTTATTGTGGTTCTTATTTACACTCTGCAGCCTGGCATTGTAGTAATTGCATGTACACATGCCCAGGCATACACAGATGCGCAACCACCTCACTGCTGGACTTGATCAGCTTTTACTTCTAAGAACTTTTCCACATTCTTTCACAAGTGTTATCTACCTCAAAAAAGCACTGCAGTTTACAGAAATGCAGTTAAGAAATTGGAGTTAAGGCATGACTGCAAATTCAGCTAAAGCATGACTGGAAATGCACAGGCAACTTTCAGACAGAGCTTTTGATACAGGTATGTATGTAGCTTGTGCACGAAGTGTGTATGGGACACTGAGGGATTTTGTCAAACAGACAAGGCAAAAAGCTCATTTAGATAAAAAGGACAAAGAAGGAAAGAAGGAAAGAAAGAAAAGAGACAAAACCTGAGACTAATACATTATTGGGGAACATTAGCAAGATACAATAACTGAAATGTAATATCTCAAAAACAAAAATTTATAGGGGCAACAGTCCTTTAACTGATGGCTTCGTAATAAAGAACAGTGACAAAAGTTTGTAATTAGATGGTGCCTTTCATCTGAGAGATTCATCAACTCTGAGCAATTACTTGCTATTAATTTGACACCAGCTCCTCACTGATGCACAGCTGCTGTGCGCGAAGGAGAGCAGATAGGGGAGCGTACTTTTAGGAACAGCACGTGTCTGAACTGCAGTTGCTCAAACTGTTAAGGAAAGCACGCCAGGGCCTAAATGTCTGCCCCTAAGCTGAACTGAAACATCTGCAAGCCAAAACTGTTCACTACTTACTCATCTTTCCTTTTAAAAAGGCCCATGCTTTCAAGTACCTTCTAACTCCTACTCACTTGCCTGAAACCAGAGTGCTAAGTCTGGCATGGAAAGGGCTGCTACAGCTGTGAGGAGTTTAATTGTAATTCAAATACACCCAGATATCAGAACAGCTTTTGATCTGGAGGTAAATGCAGGCAAGTGGCTTTACCTGGCTAAGTGTATTACAGACACGTAGCCGCACAAATGGGTACATGAGTGACCTCTCTTCAAAGGATGCTGCTAGCATAATGTGTGTGATGAGAACCCAGCAAGCTTCACGTGCATGTAAGTATGGCCATTTAAACCATCATTCAGGCATTTCCTGCAGGTCCTGTCTTTACAAGGCTCTTCAAAGTTTCCTAGCAGGCATCCTCCTCACACTCACTCCGGGCTTTCAATAATGCTGGCTGTGCATGGAAGCCATTAGCATGAGAGGCAACGAAATCTAGTGAGATATTTGGGGGATCCAGGGCTCCTCATTGCACGTCCTTGCTCTGTCACCAATTCACTGGGAGACATTAAGCAAATGCCTTCACCTTCCCCATTTTAGGTAATGAACATCTACGGGCCGGGAGCTGCCAGCTAACATTTATGCAGGGCTTTGAAGTCGAATCATGCTAACTACACACTGATTTACAGCCAAGTCCCCATCAGCTGGGGAAGTACAGGGCTGGCATCACCCTGGTACTGTAAAACTTCCGAAACACAAAGCACATAGACCTGTACAACTTGACAAAGATTCGGCTTTAATACAGCTGGGCTGGCTTCTGCAGAAACCCTTCTCTCCCCTGCTCCTTATTCTTGTAGGGCGAACTCAGTCAGCACTGCTGAAGCCCAGGCTGCCTCCTGGGCCAGGAGCTGCATCGTGAAAGAGCAGTAGTTGTTCCAGGACCCTGGATCACAAAAAAATGCAGCACAGCAGTTCCAGGTTCTGCCTCTACCCACTGTCCTTTATCTCACCCCCCTGGGCTATGCCAGCAGCTCCAGCTTGCTCGACTTGAGCTGACTTTGCATTCGGGTATCTTTGCATCACACTCTGGGTCCTGTAAAATGCAGTGCAGTGATAAGAAACTGGTCTGACAGGCAGCCATCTCCAATCCAACAGCCTTTATCAGTGCTATGACAAGCCACATTAAAGTGATGCAGCTTCGACATCATAAGCATCATGTCTGAGAGTTGCTTCCTTCTCTCTCGTTTTATACTGCATGTGTTGGACTGGACTGTGGGTGATAAGCAGCTCTGTGCATGGAGCAACATGTCATGTAAACATGAAGAGGGGAATGGAGGGGGCAAACTAAACACACTCTGCCTATCACATCGAGGCACGTGGCACACATGTTTATCAAACGCAGGGCCACAGAAAGAGACAAAGCAGTATATTGGAAATTGGCTGGCTGCATTAACAGTGCTCAGCCCAAGGAAACAGACTGCACTGAGGAGCAAAAAGTTGCAAATGGGCTTACACATGTGGATCATTTCACAATGTCAGGGAGAAGCCTCTGCCCATTGGTTGCCTTCAAAATGTCTCTTTTGCCCCCATGTGTCCCTCCACCCTCAAATGACCATACAATATTTTCTCATGCATAAGGAGATATGGGGCAGTTGTTTGTAAATGTAAGACTTGACACATGGACTTGCATTATTGCTCGGCTCTCTGGGAAAAGAACTGTTTTTCACCAAGCTGACACATTCAGGCTGACCTGTATATGGGAATGTGTTTCCACATCTCATCCTCATGTCAGAAACATGTGCGAGTCTCGTAAAGTTAAAGTGATTAATCAACATCATGAGCCAGGCATGACCCTCCATGTATGGCCTACATCGGCCTGTTGAGGGGCTGCGGGAAAGAGGTCACACATATTGCTGCACACAGTGCCTTAAAGCCTCAGGCTTGACAGGCTGTGTATATGTGTTTGACTTTGGGCTCAGTCCTAAAAGAGCTAAGCAGCCTTAATTTACTGTTACAGCCATTGGAAGCTATGATCACCTGACACATTGGTACTTTGCAGCCCCTGTGTGACCCTAATTTAGAGTTTCTCATACTTAAAAAAAATATGTGCCTAATATCAGTTCAAGGAAACAGAGATAGGCACTGTTGGCAAAGGCTGCCAAAAATAGGGAAAGATGCACTGATTTTGTAAGCAATGTTTAGGTGCCTGAAAACTCACTTATACAGGGGTTGAACTAGATTTTTAAAGGTCCTTTCCAACCCAAACCATAATGTGATTCTATGATACCTCTTGTGATACCTCTTGTGAATCTGTGACAGAAGAGTCAGGGTCAAGTCCCTGAACAATAATTCTCAGCCTGTAGAAAAACCTTGGTGCCCCTGCAGATTAGCCCACAAAAACTCAAAGCAAGATTGATAAATGATAAAAGTCCTGAACAGAGAGATTGATCATGTTCCTTATTCCTCTGTAGGAATTTAGTGCCTGTCTCAGGGAGGCATGGGAAGAACTACTACCCACTGCAGTTGTAGTAGCAAGGTCAAGCAAGAGAGGAAGGAGTTTTGGTCTCTCCCAAGGAAACCCTCCAGACTGCCCTCCAGAGCGTCCCGTTGTAGGCCTCTTCCTCCCTCCTGCTCCTGTAGGTGGGCATGACACAGGATGCAGGGGTCACTGGACAGAGGAGGACAAGCAAGAGGTCTGATTCAGTGGCCTGTCAGAGTACCAAGGTAACAGGACTCTTGCCTCTCTATTCCTTGTGCTTCTTGTGTGATGAGATTGAAAACCAATCCACCTGGAGATAAAATTCAGGGTTCCAATGGGTGTGCTGCGGCATGAACTTCAATCCAGCCATCTCAATTCCCCCTGCATCTTGCTTCAGGCACCTAGGCACCACCTCTGAGGATCTCCCCCTGCATTCCATGCTGGTAGCCTCTACTTTTCATTAAGTCAGTCCTGTGTGTTTTCATGCACTCCTGCCTCAAGATGGTGATGATCTTGTCCATGCATTTGCTCATCTCAAGATCTGAGAAGAACTGGTAAATACACACAAGTCGATTTAGGACTGTGGGATCTCGACTTCCAAAGGAGTTTGCCTGCTGGTAGCCGAGCCCCCAAGATGCTCATTAGGAAGGTATGATGATGACTCAGGCAACCCCAAGTGCTCTGATTACTTGTTGTACCAGCTTATGTTTCTGTGCTGTGGCTTTCCAAGCTACCTGACTGGACAGGTACGAGCTCACACCAGCTTCTTTTGAAGATTTAATTTGCAGCCTAGAAGTACAGCTACACCCAGGGCCACAACTGGATTTACAAAGCCTGGGAAAAGGCTGTAGAAATGGTACTTTTCTCTCCTCCCACACTCTCCTGCAGGGCTCTAGGCTGCAGTTTAGCTCAGGCAAGTGTGAATTTGGTTGGTCTAAAGAGCCAGAGT
The DNA here is from genome assembly GCA_011076525.1 of Nettapus auritus. Taxonomy (NCBI): domain Eukaryota; kingdom Metazoa; phylum Chordata; class Aves; order Anseriformes; family Anatidae; genus Nettapus; species Nettapus auritus. The sequence continues at coordinate 16,095,989 of CM021766.1, read as the reverse complement.
GATGAAAGCTCTGGTTGGGAAGCTGCAGCTCCAGCTGGGTTAGGGCGTGCTAAGAACAAGAAGGGGGATCTTTAACGCTGACTCTGTCAACAGTCTCATGCATTCAAATAACCATTTCTAATCCTCTTTTCCAGCCTTTCCTGCCAACCATGGGAGACTTCTCCCTCACTCCCCTTGGCCCACCCCTTCTCCATAGCTGGCATTCACCATCAGAAGGCAGGAAAGGACGTGGAACAAAATCTACATGCTTTTATGGCCAGCTGCAGCCGGGACAAGTCTCTTCATTCTGCCATCTCTGCTGCTAGGAGGAGCAGTGGGATGCCTCTGGTGCAAGACTGACACAATAGGCTCTTCCCCCGTGACAAGCAGTCTTTTCCTGTAATGTGGCCAGCTTTCTGCTGGAGAAATCTGCTTAGGATCTTACAGATTTGGCTGTTAATCAATGTGATGCAACTGGGAAATGGACGTGGAACTATTCTTTAAGTGTTTTCAGTAAGTTTTTATTGCAAAAATTAGGATTGTTTCAATGAAGCTAACACAACATTCAGGACATTTGGAATCTCCTCATTATCTTTAGCATCTTCTGTATTCTTGGCATGGCAACAGCTCAGTGATGATGCTTTCCCATGATGTCATACTGAAGAGCCAAATTGTAGCTCTTCCAAAAACCAATGCCACATCTTTCTTCTTTTCTGGTGTGGAGCAACATTTTTGAAACTTGACTCAACTTTCACTTACGGCTGATGCTTCTGTAAAGAAATTTTCTAAACCAAAGCCAAGAGCGTATTCAGGAAGGCTTCCTGTTAGACAGTTGATTTGGATGAAATGCTGAAAGCCAAAATCTAGGAACTCATAAAGTAAAATGCAAAATCCCATGGACTGAAATAAATGAAATTGAGACTGAAGAGCCATTACAATCATCTGACAGCATTCTGCTTACCATAGCCAGGTTTTCATCAGGCAGCTTTTGAGCTTGCCTTTCTATCTCAACATGCAACACATCTGAAGGACTCATACATTCAACAACCCAGTCTTGTGTTTAGATTCAACAAGTGCAGCAATATAAGCCTTGAGATATCACTTGTTTAATGCTCAGCTTTAAACATTACTTTGAGGGAAGATCTTTTGTCTCTATTCTTAGGAAACAGGGATTAAACTGATCATTAACAAAATAGGTTTCGAGACTTCTGTTAGGCAAGAAATTAGGGGGCTGGAACTAGAAAAGCTGGTCACTGAAATGGCATGATAAATATTGCTCCATGACTACAGAGGAATCTTAAATTTCAGGTGTAGTGTGCAGATAAACTCCTTGGCAGGGCTGCAGGATACTCCTTTGCCTTTTGGAAAACAAATGTATTATTAACTGCAGATCTAAAGGAGAAGGAAAAGGAGGGAGAGGAGGAGGAGGAAGAGGAAGAGGAGGAGGAGGAAGAGGGGAAGGGAAAAGAGGAGGTGGAGAAAGAAGAGGAGGAAGAGGAGAAAGTGGCTGTGGTGGTGATGGTGAAGGAAGGAACCATCAAAGAGCAAATGTCTTTAGCCAGCAAGGGACATGCATTTCCCATGCACTACAGAAGCTGCTATATTCTGGCATCCTCTCCTAATATTGGCCAGAAGTGTTTTGGTAAAGCTGAGAAGGCAGATTTCCAGGTCCCATTGCAGGAGACATGAAACAAATCCCCCAGGCAGATTTCCACTGGCAAGCTAGCAGGATGCAGCACAGAAATAAATAAATAAATCTCTATGTAAAACACGCTGGGAGGAATATTGTGGCTTGGCATGCAGACACCACTGGCTAGAGGAGCCAACGCTTGTCAAGAGAAAACACCAGGGAAGAAGAAACTCCTTACCCAGCCTGCTATTAGGAGTCAGTTATCATGATGGGAAGGGTCCAATATGGATGCGACAGGCCAGGTAATCTTTCTAAAAGCTTTAGCACAAAAAAAGCTCACCCAGTTACACAGCATTTGCACCTGGACCCAAGTTCCAGAAAAGTCTTCAATGTTTTGTATCTATCAACAACAAAACTTCAAGAGACCAAGATCTGGGCTTGAAATCTCTCCCCCAAAGTCGGGAATAGTTTGATCCAAAATTTTGGAGTTGGCTGTCTCTATTTAAAACACAGAAACACCTACCATGTGCTGAAGTATGCATCTTGCTGTGATCTCAGTCCCATAGTTAGGCACGTAATATGGAAATGCTTCTCCCAGTGAGATTCTCTCTAGGTGGCACGCTGCTGACTTGTGTAGGGCATATATTAAATGCTGTTTTTGTTTCATAAGATAGTAAGAAGAAATACCAAAGGGCAGCAAAGGCTCAGGGGAATCTTATCGATGTTTGTGAATACCTGAAGGGGGTAGTAAATAAGATTGAACCAGACTTTTTTCAGTGGTGCCCAGTGACAGGACCAGAGGCAGTGGGTATGAATCTAAATAATGAAAATTCCATTTAATATAAAAAATGTTTTTTGACTGTGATGATGGTCAAACACTGGAGCAGGCTGCCCAGAAAGGTTGTGTAGTCTCCATCCTTGGAGATATTCAAAACCCAACTGGACACAGTCCCAGACAAACCTTCTCTAGCTGACCCTAGTAAGTGTTTGGACTGGGCAATCTCCAGAATTACCTTTCAGCCTCAACCATTCTGTGATCCTGTGATTTTGACAGAGCTCACCCTGCCTCACCAGGCTCGCCCTTCAGCCCTCTCCCCCTCTCCCTCTCCAGCTGAGCGTGCTGGAGGCAGATCCTGCCCTTGGATCAGGAGAAACCCCAGCCAGGAGTGCCATCTGCTGGGTCTGGGGCAGCAGCGATGATGGGGAGCTCTGGCAGTGCCTTCAGGAGGCAGGCAGGGCATTTCAGCTCGCAACAGTGTTTCTCCTCTCCCCAGGCAAGGCAGGCATGCTGCTTGGCTGAAGGTTGTGTCAGGCAAAGGCTGGCTGATTTTACACAACATTATTGTCACTAGGATGAGTAATAGAAAGGGGATCCCTCCAAGGAAAGCATGCTTTACACATGGAAACTTGCCTTTACTGTCTGAACCTCATCTTTTCCCCATTGTGCTACAGTTCTGTGGCACTCTAAAAGTCACCACAGGAGCTCTCCTTCTCCCAGCTGGGAGGTCTAGCTGGGAATGATAGAGCTGGGAGAACTCTGTGATGCCGTGCCTGTGAAAACCTATCCAAACCCAGTTTTTAAGCTCATAAACAATTTAAATAACTGACACTTTCAGAGCTGTTGTGTTTCAAAAGCCAGATCTTTAAAATGCAGAGTAATAGGGCCCCTTCTGATGTGGCACCCTTGGGACTATCAGATTCCCCTTCTTTCCTCCTCGTCATTGCAACCCGGGGCCAGGCACCGGCACAGAGGAAAAGGGTGGATCACCAGTGCCACGGTGTGGGGAGGAAACCTTCCAAGGGTGCTGCCCAGAGGCAGGGGAAGCTCACACGTGAAATCTCTGCCAATTACCGGTTATCTGCAAGTTTTGACCAACTTGTGCACTGCCTGAACTGGCAGATCAGCCCCTTCTGGTTTTAAAATTGCATTATGCAAGGAGTAAGTTGGGATCCAGCGGTGGTATTCAGGATAAGCTTTCGATCCTGGGCCTTGCTGCATCCCCTCCCAGCACAGAGCTCTGCACTTGGAGGCAGATGCATTGCAAACAGCCACTGGAGCAGCAAGGAGCACAAAGGGTCTGGAGAGGTCCCAGTGACACTCCGTGCAGCCATATGGAACAGTTCCCATTTTAACCAGTGATATTCATGCACTGAGGTCCTAGGCAGCATTTCTGTAGCTCTGTGAGGCAAACGTGTCCCTCTGAAGCTTTGGAAATCCCTCAGACCTGGCAACTAAAGACAACATCACAGGAACACGAGACCATATTTTCCAACAGTGTTTCTGATGAGCGAGCTCCTAGAGTACCTCACAGCATGAGTCATCTCTCCAAGGAGATTTAGGCAGGTTATGGATGGGATTTAGGGGGAAATTTTCTTAATTTCCTTTTGTGAAGCTTACCCCCTCTGGAGACTCCCTCCAAAGGTAAAGAGTGACCAACTGGCTCTGAGAGGAGTGAAGTTGCATCAGGATGGAGAGCAGCATTGCTAAGGTGAAGAGTCATGACTATTAAACTTGCAGGTGCCAGATCTTGAGGAAGTATTAAACAGTGATGAAAACTAGACAGTTGTTTAGACCAATCCGTAGTACTTGGTTTGGCATGCCCACCTCGGACACATGGTTTAATAGCTAACAAAACCTCACTTACTGAGAACGTGGACGTGTTGGTCCATTTGGCCCTGGATTTTGCAACTCTCTCCACACACAGGCTGTGATTTTACTGTCTGCAGTTCTTTGGCAGCAGGTCCAGGCCCCAGAATGCTGGCTGGTCATGTGCTTGAAGACATTTTCTGGGAAAAAAAAAAATAAAAAAAAATGCATTCATCCTGACAAATAAGGGATGGTCACAGGAAGATTCGTGCATCTCCCTGCTGGTTGGTCTCTGTTTGACTGTGGGTAGCCAGTCACAGAGACCTGACAAGGGCTCTGCAGCCTTTTGCTGCCATATCCCCAGCAAAGGAAATAGCATCCCCTTCCCACCAGCTCAGGCTCGTAGGGAGCTACCACCAGACTGTGCCACCACCCTGGGATGATAGGAGCTGCAAAAGGGTCTGCTAAAGCTTTCTGAGGGCAAAACCCAAGGTTTTGGGTAGTCTGTTGGAGAAGAAGCAAATGAGATATGCTGTGTTCATCTGTCTCTCATGACTGCTCGCATACCCAAGGCAGCAGTGCTCACACAGAAAAATCACCAACTGTGTGCAAAGGAGGATCTAAATTTCCAGATCAATAAATGAGTAATTTCCCAATCATTATATGAATAATAGGACCCTTTTAGAAATTATGTTTAACTAGAACATTTCAACAAGGTATTAAAGTGACACAACTTTGGGCAAATGTGGACTAGAAGTAAATAAGCAGTGTCTGGATTAATAGCTAAAATAACAGGAAAGTTCTGCCATATACTACAGAAATATGTCTATTTAGTGAATATCTTAAGTACTGAACTACTGTGCACACCTTCCTACAATTTTTGGAGCCAAGATTTTTCATCTCTTTACACATCTAATTTTTAACAAAAACGTCCATTCTTCGCTCACTGCTTTTATTATTTTATGGGAACTGGAGCTGTGAAATTACAGTTCCCGTTCTCAATGAAATGCAATAGTCTACTCTCAAATGAATAGTTTGAGCTGGTTTGTGCTGATGTAATCTCGGCCAAATCCTGTGTTTATAGAAGCTTAGTGACATGCTAGTTTGTATCAGACATTGAAATAGGAGCTTCCTCCAGTTCTCATTTTTAGTACCTTACCTTCAAGTCAATTAGTGGGGGGGTTGGCAGCAGTTTGCAATGTACACCAAAAAGACCCTGAGACAGCAAACCATATAGTTAAGCTTGTGCTTGCTTTCCCAAGTGATGAAAATATGTAGGAAGGTGTTTCACCAGATTGGACCCCAAATAGACAAACTCTTCAAGAGATGAGGTAAAGCACAGACAAATGAGGGTGGGGAATGGGAATTCTACCCTTCTTTTTAATAGGGTTTACCAGGGCATGATTTGGATATGATCCAAATGGATATGATCTGGGGGGATGGCAATTAGAGCTGGCACGGAGGGCTGGGTGTCACCACCAGGCCACCCTGAGCTAGGGTGCAGCAGGACTAAGCCAAGCACTATGTCATTTGTTGCAGCTTGTGCACAGTGCAGTGCTGGATGCACAGCTGCTGAGGCAAGTGAAAGCAAGTTTGCAGGAGGGCACCCAGCACCACAGCCCCGTGGCTGGCCTCATTCTGCTCTGTGAGACAGCAGCTGTCCTTTGAGTGCTGCTTCTTCACTTCCCAGAGCTCTCCGTGAGAAGAGGATGGGGCTGTGCATGGAGCAGGGACCTCTGCTCCCATCCAAGGGGCTGGCAATGGGAGGTAATGCTCAGCAGAGCTGAACACTTTCACCCCACCTCTATATTCTCACTTGGAAGTGTGTTTTTTTTATGTGTTCGGCTGGTTGTTGTGTTTGCTTGTTGGTTTGTTTGTTTTCCCAAGGGCTATTTTCCCTTTCCAGAAAGCACCTTACTTTGAGGGGAACCTTCCACTCCTAAAACAAGAACAACAATATATATATAACCCATAGAATAAACGCCTTGGCCCTGAACAGGCATGTTATTTGTTGAAGAAAGCATTGATGAATTTTGTTTTCCATTTTCCACCCTGCTCTGAATAATACCTGTGTTCATGATATTACTGGACATTTTTCCCATCTCTCCTTTTAGAGGGCAGAAAGAGATTTTGAGGCTGGAAATCTTCAGAGCCAGAGTTTCAAGGGGAGCCCCACCATTATAGGAAGATGCAATAGGCTTGTATGAAAATGTCGCAGCTCAAAATCCCTGCACTTTCCCACTGTATCGCAGAACACCAGCCGATTAGAAGGGCTTCCACATGCTGCAGAAATCATTTCTAAACTTCAGGACCTGGCACCCATTCCTGGCCATGGTACAGTGGAAAGAATGTTAATGACAAAAAGGGAACACATAAGCATGAAAATAAATTCCCTATTACAGCCATTTGTGCAATGTCTCCTGAAGAAATACTCCATGCTTAAATATGTTTAAAGAAGGTAAAAAGGGATTTGGAGCAGAGTTAACATCCCTAACAGATTAGTTTAATATGTTGTCAAAAAAATAAATAAAAAGTGTTACTTTATAAAGTAGTGGATTTGTTTGCTGGCTTTGCATATGCTGCTAAACACAGTCCCTTTGGTGAGTGTTTCCTGAGAGTCATACAACTTCCTGGCAATGCTTTTTGTTGTTGTTTTTCCTTTTAAATAAATCAACAGTCAAGCTACTGTCCCCGTCATGTGGGACAAAACTGAATGCTCAGAGACCGTCCCTGTGCTGTTTACATGGATGACTTCAGAGGAAATGTTCTCACGTTGGCATCGGTGGGACCACAAAGGTTCATTGAGATCAGACTGAAAATGGGACACGGTGGAGCCTCCTCCAGCTGTCCCCCTGGCACCATTAGGAAGAGAGCTTCCAAGCTGCCTGCAAAGACCTAGTGGATGGGTTTAAGGGAGACTTGACTTTTCCTAATCTGTCCCCACATGCTGTGTTAATGCCATACCTGAAAAGTACACCTTGGAAGACCCAGTGACTGAAACCTTTAAACTAGACTGCCTAGCCCAGGGGGTATTTGTGCACTTTGGCTGCATTACTTCTGCCACCCAAACAGATTTCAGGAAGGCAACTGGGAACAAGTGGGGAGCTTGCTGGAATGGGCTGGAGAACAGACCATGTGCTGACTTCAAACACAAGGCTAAACCAGGCAAGTACTGGGCTCAGCACGTAGTATTTCTAAGTAGCTCTGACTTTACTTCACCTTGTATGTACTGAACCTGCTGTTCCTACACATATCCAGATGTTTAACCTTATTATGCAAGTTATCCCTACGGAAAAGCATAGCACTGTTGAGTCCTAACACCAATATGCAATGCATTAAGCTGCAAAAGGTATAAATCAGGGATGAATTAACCTTTTTCTTCCTATCCTCTTCTCAGGGTCTATTGAATATATTTAATTTAACCTTCTTTTCCCCACTCAGACTTAAGTCAGATACCATGACTGCAAGTGAGACTGCTGCAGGTAACAGCACCTGATCTAGTGTTGCTATCTGAGAAACCACAGCATTTACTTCATGGCCCTGAAGGTAGCCAAGGTGCTGCTGTTCCTGCTCCATCTGGCTTTGTGCCTCCTGGGTCCTGAGCCTGTGCAAGTAACCATCTCCAGGGTCTAGCTACCATTACTGTGGCCGTGGATACACCTTAACTTTTTTTTTTTTTTTTTTTTTTTCAGATCATTTATGTCCTCTGCGTAGCACTGTGATGCTGATCAGTAGGTGAAAGATGTGTGCTCCTGGAAAGATGGAGTATGTTACAACCTAGTTAGCTGACATGGCCACAGGGACTGCTGCACTTTGAATTTATTTGGCCTTTATTTTTTAGGTTTCCATGATAAAACTCCTTTGTTTTCTCCTAATATACCTCCACTGTTTTCAGATTCAGACTGTTTGACACAACTCCAGGTTAGAGAAGCCATCTGCATCTGAATGCAGATTCTTTTAAACTCGTGTGTGCAGCACAGAGAGCCTGTGCCACCATATTCCTTGGAGTATACCCTAAAGAGAAGATACAGCTGCAAGTGTGTGGCTACAACAAAAGTCTTGCTCATGAGCCCAAATGTTCCTGATCCTTGAGAGTTGCAATGTATCTGGAAATACTGCTGATACTATTTTAACCTTGCAGAGTTTACTGCAGTGCCAGAACCTGGAAGGAGGTTAACATCAGGTTCCTCACTCAACTTCTGGGATCCATGAACAAACCACAGAAGGTGGCCCAACGCATGCATTTTGAGAGTGTACAGGCTTGAGGTTCAAAGGTTTTCTTTGAACTGCCAGCCATTGTATTAAAGGACAACAGGCTGAAACAACCACACAGCCAGGGAGATGGATTTTCATTCAGTTTCAAACACTGTGGCACAGCACACCAAGGTGAGCTCATCAGTTGTGCTCATCTCACCAAAATACAGTTTCCCAATAAAGCAGATATTTTTCTTGAAGTACACGAACTGCTCAGATTTTCCTTTGAAGAACCAAATTTGGGAGCTAGGAGTCAAGCTGGCCTAGTGCCTGCACAAGTCACAGTGCTCCTACTACTCTCTGCAGGTGGCTCTGGGGTAGTAGTGAGGTTTCGCAAAGCCAAGACTCTGCTCAGCTTACATTATACCTCCCACAGTATCTCCCCATACTGCAGTTGAAATTCCCATCCTTAAGAAGAGCTTATTGATTTGGCAGAGGATTAGAAGATGAGGCAGGATACCTACATCCTGACGTGCTGCTGTGGCAGAAATCTTGCATTTCCTATGAGACTTACTATAATGGTCAACAGAGAATAAGCAGGTTGACATGGCAGCCAGTGAAGAGACTCTGATTTAATATTGTCCTTCAGACAAGCACATTTAGCATCATCTACAGCTCATAAATCACTGTTATGAGAATTGTTATTTAGTAGACCTTCTAGAAAGCCAAATGCCCAGGAAGATGCCTGGTACATGCTCATTTGCAGGCAATTGTGAACAATTTTGTCTTCTACATAGCTGAAACATCCCAAATGCTGCAGGCTGGCAGCAAGTCATAGATGGCTGAGAAATTTAATTTCAATAACACAGATGTCAGACCTGAACTTCTGCTGCCTTATACTTTCGGTGATATTTTCACTCAGGAAAAAAATAGAGGCCAGCTCTACCATCTGGAAAACCCTATGTGTCCTGCCAAGTATAATGCGGATGAGAAGATAGTTGGTTACCACAAGAAACTGGGGAGTAACATCAGTGAATCCAGTACAGTTCTTAAGAGACTCGGTCTCTTACTGATGAGCTTGGGAGCATATTGAGCAGTGGTTTAAATGGAAACACAGAACAAACAGTGACCTCCTGCATTGGTCACTGCATGAAAAAGTGACAGTTTGGGTTGCTGTCACATGTTGGTCCATCTTGGCTTATGATATGAGGTGCATCAGTAGCATTTTACATTGTTTTTGTTGCACCACCTAGGTGAAGAGAAAGCAAATAAAGTTGCAGACATCTCATTTTAAGATCAGAAGTTAAAAGGGCTCACTGGTCTTCAGAACAGAGAACTCTGGTGTATTTACTTGTAATGTTTTGTGTTGTTTTTTTGTTTCAGATGAAACAGTGAATGAGACTTTCTTTGACAAAGTGCTTATGAAACAAGTTTGTGTTCTGCACTTCATTTCATAGAACTTGTTTTGGTGGAGAGTTATGTTTTTCCTTACTCTCTATCTCAGAAAGAAATTCCAAGGTCCGTTGTTTTATTTCCTGGGTAAAGTGGTGTTGCAGGGGAGAGATTAGAGAAAATCTCAGCAATCTCAGAAGTCTTTGTGTATCTGGTGCCTATACATGGAGTGAACCAGATGCTGTCAGACTTTCCCAATTAGGACTGTGACATGGGTGAAATAAGCAATTCTTCTTTCTCACAGATAGCTGTAGCCCCAGTTCATTAATCAGCCATCACTCAGACAGACTCCAGCAAGGAATGCTGATAGCATCACAGCCGGAGCAAGCAGGCTGCAGCAGGGAGAGCAATGCTGACAACACCCCGTGCCGCAGCTCCCACCACGGGGGCTACCAGCATCAAAACCTGCCATGTCTCAGCACTTTTCCATATCCTAAAGGTGAACTGCAGGCAATCTCAGATCTGGCTCTGAGCTTTTAAACAAAGAGACCCTTAATGTCTCAACAGGACAGAGCCAGGAGCCCTTCCAACCTATATGAAAGGCTGTCATAATTAAAACCAAACAGAAACTGTCTGAATTCCTTATTAAGGACACTTGCTAGAACAACTTTAACCCCTGAGTAGCCTAGAAATCTTGTAATATTTATAGATGTTGATAGGAGAAAATATCTAAAGACTCTCCTGGTTAGTTCCAAGGAGCTGAATTAATAGCTGGTATAAACTGAGGGTGTAAAGCCTCTCAGTAAAGGATGTTAGTGACGCTGACTAGAGCCCATCCTTGACAGTTATGCAAAAACCCTGGGTTTGAATTCACACATGAGTCTTTTCATGTATAAGCCTGATCCAACAGCAGTGTATCTCCATGTGTTTCAGTGGCCCTATGCTCAGCATGGAGGAGAATGGCAAGGCCCAGATAAGGACAAAAGCTAAAAGGGCTGGGACTGTAAGCAGGAGGATCACCAATGCTTGTAAAGGAAGCTGCAAGCAGAAATCACTAGAAATAGGTGAAAGACTGGCCTGTCCAGCTCAACCACCCCCAGGCAGACCTGGCTGATGTCTGATAAAACACCCCCATAGAAAGAGATTGAGTTCACAGTCAAAAAACTGCACCCACATCGGGGAACATGGGAGGATTAGAAATCTCTTCACAGCCCAACTTGTACCATCCTGGAACAGACCTGCCATTCCAGGGGATGCATGCACAGGATGTAGATCAGGGCACAACAGATGAAAAAAAAAAAAAAAAAAAAAAAAAAAAAAGAAAAATTAAAAATAAAAATAAAATAAAATAAAATAATGATAAGGAAACCTAAATACATTGCTGTGTTCAGCTTTTGGTCTGGATCAGCTAGGGGAAGGGTGGAGAAGAAAATTAGTGTGTTTCATAAATTCTTTTTAGTGACTTTGTCCATATTTTACCTGGGAAAAGCAAAATTAAAAAAAAAAAAAAAAAAAAAAAAAAAAAAAAAGGAAATATGTTTTCCTATTCACAAATTATTTTTGGGGGTTTGTCTAATCATCAGAATTGGAAAAACTCCAGAAATACTTATTTTCATCTCTGTATTGGGAAAAAAATATATATACGAAAGTATTCTACCACCCCTCATGTGGTATTATCAGATTTGATGCAGTTAACTCGTGGTATTCATGGATAAGCATGGATAAACATTCAGTCTCTAAAATTACTAAATTCCCTTACAAATAGGAACAAAAATTACATCAAACATCATTTTCTGTGTTGCCAAACCACAAACAAATTCAAATACCCTTCAAAGCTAATAGCATTTCCAGTATTCTGTTGAGTGTGAAATTTAGGCATCACAAATAATCGCAATAAAGAACATTCAGTATATTTCTTAGTCAGGCATGAATTCTGTTAAAGAAACTACAAAACTGGGTCTGTGACTGTTCAAGAAATACATGATCTTTTGATCAATTAAGCACATTAGGGTGTCATTAATTCAAGACAATTTATATCATAACTTTTTACCTCTGCATTTTCAATATTAGGGAACAGTGTAATTGGAAAATAAAGAACCACGTCTGTGTGTATACATGTATGTTTGTGTATGTGTGTATACATATGCAGGTATTCCCAGGTCGCTATGTTAAGCTCTTTAGCTGCGTTACTTTCATCAACTCTAATGTGAATTTACCAGCTAAAACCAGATGTGTGTGAAGTTGACAAAATCCTCTGCAGATATAAATGAAAAATGCCTTCTTTACCTCCCCCCAACAAAAATTGCATGAGTCCAGACAAACCGTAGTGCTTCTATCAAAATAATAATTAAATAATAATAATACTAATAACAACAACAACAATAACAATAAATTAATGTTGTTCTTAAGAGGTGCAGTGGATGGAAGAGACCTCTGTGACTGGAAGAAAGTCTGACACAGCATTTACGGAAACTAAAGTTCAAGGCAAAGCCAAGGCATGGTTGTCAACATAAATCATTTCCCAGAAACATGGTTCAGTGTCATTGACATTATTGGCCGTTGAAACCAATGCCACCCAAAAATATTTGTAGTGCAGGAAGGAGACTTATTGCTAGCTAGGCCCGGGAAGGCTTTCCCCTTCCTGAGGGGAGCTGCCATGGCAGCCTCATGGCCACCAGTGCTGGCCCTCCCACTGCCCCACTGCCACTGTGCGGGTGTCTGGGAGCCCCTGTCCAGGAAGAGCCGGACTCACTCCCAGCAGAAATCATCCATCACTCTTTCATCAATAATCCCCATTATTCTGTTTGTTTAATACTCCCAGCTAGGAGAGCCCTTGGGGTTCACATTCCTGCTCCTTGTGGCACCATGCTTAGAGATGCTGGTACCAGGAGATTAAAATCATGAGAAGTGAGAGGAAAAGCAGGCTCATGTGAGAAAAGACTTGGGTCGTAATAACTGACACCTGGAAGTGAGCTTTCACCTCCAGGTTTTCTTTGGAGAACATAACCAGAGTCCTCAGGACCTCCGCGGCCGACCCATTCCTCTGTCTGGAGACAGAAACAGGGCAGTGCACTTACATCTTCAACCTCCAAAAAGTTGTAGGGCCAAGATGTCTCCAGCAAGCTGAGGTGGCCCTTGAGGACACGGACAGCCCACTCCTGCTCCCTTCCAGGCAGCCATCCTCTGGTGGGAAGTCTTTGCACCGGATTGTGGTCCTCGTTCACGTCCACGGGTCTCAGTGAGACAGACATGACGGCTCCCGTCGATACCCCGAGGGACAAGGTCTGCTCCGCAAGGCCTGCGCACAGCCACTGTTGAGCAGGATGGGAAAAATATTCCCATAGCGTGTGGAGGACTGCTTGGAGGGGCCACGGAGATACATTTCATCATAATACATAAATTAAGGGAAGAGTTTAGAGTTCATAAATACTCTAATTAACCTAAATCCTTTATTTTGCTTCAGCTGTAAGAAGCTCTGGATTCTTAGCTAGTTTTTCTTGCCAAACAAAATCTCTCTTGCTGCTTCATTACTGACCCAGCAAAGTTAAGTGGTGTCATTTTTATTGAAAAAACATGGTAAAGTGTGTCACAAACTGAGAAGCACAAATGTAATTTGCTACTGCTCCGCTTCAAGCACTATGAGGGAACACAAACAAGTTTAGCTAAAAAACGAAGACGGCCAAAAGCTATGTTTCTGTTCTGTATTGGATGGGTTCTGGACATGAAAGAGGGGGAATATGGTATTTTGAAAAGAAGCTTGCAAATTTAAATGAAAATCTGCCCGCTGTGCAGCATTTAGTTAGTACTTTCCTGAATCTGTTGTTGTTGTGCCGGCTCTATCGCGGGGCCGATCTTTTCTTTTTGTTTATATTTTTCTAATGCAAATTGTGACTTCTACCCTGGGAACATGACAAAGTCTTTCTTCACAAATGCAAAGAAGACAGGAAGCTCATGGTTCCCACAAAGCCCCTTTGACTGTTACTAGATGTGATAATTTCGTTAGCAGGATCCCAGACATCAGAGCATGGATCAGTGAGTGAGACTAAAAAGCCGCAGGGGTTCCTGTCCGGCCATGGAAAGAGTCTCATCTGAGCAGAGTCCAGTCTGCTCCCCATCATCCCAGGACAAGTTGTGCAGCATGCACTTCACAGAAGCAGATCCCAGATCCCAGCCTCTGCCTTTGTTTCACCACCAGCAGCTCCAGGGCTCCTGAACATTTCTGTTAGGCCAGTCCCAGGAGAAGCACCAGCTTGTGCAGCCAGCTCTCAGACCCACTGACCCCTGCTGTGCCTGCTGTGCGGTGCGGACACCCCTGAGCTGGACCACAGCCAGCCTGGAGGCTGACAGCAAGCTTGCCGGCAGCAGCAACATCCGCAGAGCAAAACACGGGAGTATTTAGCCCGCTTCTTGGGTGGGTTTTGCATCCGGCAGAGTTTTGTGCTCTCACAGCCACTCTTCTCCTATGCCCTGAGCTGCCTGGTATCGAGCACACCAAGGTTTATCTACTCTGAACAGCAGTTGTGGTAGCCACCGAGTTTGACAAAACCTTCCCAAAGAGCACGTTTCTCTGTGATGCTATCACAGTCCATTTGCTCGTATCTCTAAGACATGAATCACTCTTTTAAATAAGGCCTTCAGTCCTGAAAGCTGTATAACTGTATGCCCTCAGCATATTAACTCCCGGCTCCCCATGTCTTGTTAATGCTATGTCAAGCTGCACTACAAAACAGCAAGTCAAAGCTGTGCTATGGCTGACCACCTGGTGCTAGAAGAAAGCACGTTCAGATAAGATATGCCCTGCTGTAATGAAGCATTGCTGAGATTTATGGTTACTATGTGGGGGTCTGAGCCCTTGTATACCAAGGGAAGAAAAACAGATCCAAGGCTAAGTAGTCAGGGCTGGATGTAACTGTGATATGGGGGCTGCCCGATGGCTCGGCTTTTCTTCTGGCACATAGCTGTGTGTTTGCACAAAAACAGCCAGAATGACCTTCTCCATGGCCACCTTCTGAGAGAGAAGTCTATGTAATCACAGGCAACAGTTTTACCAAGTTGGTAAAAAAAAAAAAAAAAAAAAAAGAACAAGTTGGTCAAAAGGTCCGACTTTTTCTTTAGGAAAAATTCTCCTCGGTTGATGTAGATTGGGCCAAAATATATGTAAAATTTCAGTTATAGTTTGTGATAAGTTAATGGACTCATCATTTGCCTGTACCATTTTTTGTCAGTTAGAGGACTTCAGAATTAAGTGTTTGCCTTTGTTTCATGCCTTGGTGTCATCACAGGTGGACATGTGTAAGTTGCTCCAGCAGCACATTAAAACCATAGAGGGTTTTTTAAAAGCCTAATCATTAGCAACAGGAAATAGAAAGGTTGGTGGAATGGGACCTAATTAATTATGTCTATCATACATGGAAGAAGTAAAATGAAAATGTGAATAGCAGAAATGAACAATAAAGTCAACCTTTGTTCAGGATTAGAAATAGGCAGTTGGGACCTAATTATACAATGCAATTTCTGAGTAAGCAGATCCTGCAGGAATAAATGCTGTACAAAAATAAATCTGCTGCATAGAAAGTAATATATGATATAGAAGGATTTGGACTCATAACAAAAAGGTATTTAGAAACTAATACCAGTGTTGGCTGTCATTCAAAGCCTACTCATTGAAAAGAAAATAA
Organism: Nettapus auritus; assembly: GCA_011076525.1. Classification (NCBI taxonomy): domain Eukaryota; kingdom Metazoa; phylum Chordata; class Aves; order Anseriformes; family Anatidae; genus Nettapus; species Nettapus auritus. The sequence goes on along the minus strand of CM021766.1, from coordinate 16,080,529 downwards.
TAATAGATTAATAACGTGAAGCATTATTGAACAGAAGATGTTCATAGGACTGCGAACAAGGAAATGTCAAATGTCTCCTCTCCTGCAGGAGGGCTCCTGTGCACGGTATGGGACACTGGAGAGCAGATTCCCCATTAGGCTCAGGACCTGCAGTCCCCTCCTTGTCCCTGTCTGTGCTGCAAGCTCAGGTGTGAGGGTGCCAGGCTGCATGACGGAGGAGCTTTGGCACCTTCCTCTGTACAGCAACTGTACCCGGCCTTGGGAAGCTGAGGTTGGAGGTGCCCAGACCTCTCGGTGCTCTCCAGCACTCAGCCTGGATCCAGAGCAGTCACCACAGTACCCATCCAGCTGGGGTTTCCTCCTCCTCCTGGAAACCCTCTGTTCATGGGAGACACTGCCAGAGGCTGGTGTTTTGTGAACTGAGCTTCCAGCATGTTTTCTGCATGGAGCAAACACATGGAGGACACCCTGGTTGCCTTTTATGAGTTTAAATCCAGTCTTGCTGTATTTCCATGCCTGCAGACAAAGAAAGAAAGAGGGATATCTTTTGTCAGTTCATTCCCAGGCTCTTAAGTCATGGGGTTAGGGCTGCAGTACTAGGCAGCCGTCATTTCTGCAGCAGCAAAGATGAAAGTCAGACAAAATAATCCAAAGAAGTGCTTAACTGTGACTATTAAGTCCCAAAGGATTTATCAGAGTTTACTTTCCTCTGACTTCTAGGAGAGACTTCGGCTGAAGTCCATTAAGCAAATTAAAAAGCAGAAAGAAAATAAACAGAGATTAATGGAGATAGGAATTTTATGAAGGAAAGGAAACAGACAGTCCTTGTGACAAAGCTCATGGGCTGCTATTCAGGTTTTAAGGCCCCCAGACCTTATAAATAGAGGAGATTATTCTCTTCACTTTACCCTGCTGGTAGTCGTAAAAGAGAGTTAATAGAATTTTTTTTCCCCCACTGAGAAGTCCTGTAGAAACTAGAGCAATAATATAATCCATAATGTTTCAGTTCGGTGCGTGACATGCAGCTATTTGTTCCTTTGTTTCCAAGCAGGGAATCGGGCTGTAAATCTTGTAGCGACACAGATACTGTACTGGTTCCGTGGCATTTTATCTCCTGCTGAAACTGAAACCCACCCGAGCAGCTTCCCACACAATTAGGGACATGCATGTCAGAACAACCAGGCAGGATTTCTGTATTTACTACTTTGGCATCGTGATTAATATTTAATCCAGAGAAGATATCGCAGGCATGTTTGAAACCTCATTTTGCTTGTTAAAAAGCACTTTGAAAACCAAGAAGATGAGAAAATTATGCCATTATGGAGCCCTGTTATTTATTATCTTTAGATATTTTAAATTAAAACAAAATCTCCACCATAAGGTGGAGATTCCTTCCACTGCTCGTCTTCTAAGTGGCTTTCTACTTTTCATCGGGTCTGCTAGTGTACATGGCCAAAAACAAAGAGGTTCCGGAAGGGTAAGACAAGGGCAAATAACGCCACAGCCAGGTCTTGGATCAGCCCTGGTCCTGGGGCACAGTTAGTGCTCACTGACCTAACTGGAGACACCGACACACCAGGAGCAAGCAGTGACCCCTCTGGGGTGTACAAGAAACCTCTTTTGGGTCCTTACCTCAAACCTGAGGGAAACGGGCATGCTCATACTTCTTTTTACTGCCTTAACTGGAGACCTTCTCACTGCTTGCCTTTACAGCACCTCACACAGTACAAATATGTCATTTGTTGCTTTGCCACTGCTCATTGCTTGATTTCTGTGATAATTCTTGGTCTGCCACTTAATCAGGATTTGGTAATTCCTGGTTTGCCACTTAATTCCCCATAGAAGTTAAAATCATTCTGAACACAGTTTTACTTGAATTTCGTTCAAGGGATCACACCCTTGCCCGGCTTGGAGGCATTAGAAACAGTTCTGCTATTATTCTTAGTGAGAAGGTGAAGGTGATATTCCTCTGTCTGTACAAATATCCTGCAATATGAACTTACAATAATAAAAAATACTCCTGCCGACTCGCTTGCAGGAACTTTCACGTGAAACAGACAATGGGCCCCAAAGGGCTAGCCCCGAAAAGCAGAGCCGTGGCTGACACGCTCCCCGGCTGTGCTGGCAGCACCACCAGGGCTTTCTGTCTGGTCCCCAGGTCCCCAGGTCCCCTGGCATGAGGCAGGGATCGTAGGGCTTCATACCCTGGTAATGGTTTGTGGGCACAGGGCTGTGGGGTTCTGGAAGGACAAAAAATCAGCAAGGGACACCCTGCTGAGATGCCCATCCTAGGCCTGGTGCTGAGCCCCCTAGATACACGATCTCTCTAGATACACGTTGTTTATGCACTTATTTATTTATTTTATTACCAAGCAGCCCCTCTACTTTTCTTGACTCAATAAGATGGTTGTGCCCAGGGGACCTGTATGAGAAATACTCTGCCTTCAAAGTGCTGCAGGTAAAAGAGGGTATGCAGGAAGGAGGAAAGGAAGGATGAGAGAGAAGTAACCCCAAGGAAAGCATTTTAGTTCTGTTTGTTAAAGACCAGATATGAAACCTTTCCTCGGGCAAACTCCCTGGACATGTAGGATGTGAATCACTATACGTGCTGGTAACAGTGTAAAAGGCTGATGTGTAACCTAGGGTAAGGGTTACTGGGTTTGGCCATGGCTTCCTCACAGAAATGAGGCTTCTGCTCAGAGGCTGACCCGCACAGGGGTAAGAGGCTGGGATGTCTGAGCAGCTAAAGCATGCGACCCTTCCCTTGGTGGCTCCCACTTGTCAGCTGTCCAGTTCCCACGCAATACCTGACCCTTCAACTCTAAAACAAAAATCTGCAGCTTGATGGTGCCTAAAGCTCTGTGTTATCCATGTCTGCGCCAATAAAACCTGTTTGTGGCCCAGGCTGTCCAGCAGTGCTGCTGCCTACGTGCACGTTAGCACGCGTGGGCGCACACCTCAGCAGCACTGGGAGCAGCCCGGGGTCACCAGAGGCAGCCTGGGATGTCTAGCTGGGCTTTGCTGCGTGCTTAGGTCTTGCTTTTACCTTTCCCCTGAGGACCCCAGAACAGTGGGGGCAGCAACCCTGCAGGAATGGGGCAGAGCACCTTTCCCCCTAGCTGTGGAATAAATATTTGGGAAAGGAATCACATGAAACTCTGTAAGTGCTGGGCAGATCCAGGCCTGGGCTGAGGGTCTGCCTCCAATGGAAAGCTCCCAGGCAGATGTCCAAAGGTTTTGCTGTGTCTGAACAGGAGAGACGTGAGGAACCCCAAGGAAAATCCCCATGGAAGGTCTTGGAGGCTTGGGCTGGAGCTCCTGTTCCTGTTCAGATCAAAAAAAAATCCTCTTCCAGATAGGCAGAAAAACTTCTTAACAACACTTTTCCCCTATAGAACAGGTGGGAAGGGGCTGACATTCTTAGTTGGATCTGCTCCCATTTATTCCCCATCCTTCCATCTTTTTGTGCAGCTTCACTTTCTGCAAAGCATCTTACAGGAGGGGCTGTGGAGAGAGGCACAGGGGGAAAACTATTCAGAAAAGAACCTCAAGTGAAAAACAAATGGTCTGTGAACAGCCAACAGCTAGCAGGTTAGTCCTTGGAGATTTCTCTGTTTGCTGCTTTCAACGTGCTTCAGAGACATCCTTCCCCCACTTTTTGCCACCTCTTATTGCCAGGTGCTAAAGCTGGAAGCACCTAACACGAAGCAGTTCTTCCAAGAGCACTTGGGAGTGTTATCACTGACATATCCCGGTGAACCTAGATGACAGTGCTTGCCTTGTGCAGCCCTGAGCCAGCCGTGGCACTCCGGGTTGCTGTAACACAGGATGTCCGTGGGGGCAGAGCAACAAGCAGGCTGAGGAAACAGGAGTGAGGGTAGAAGACAATCCCAACGACCATATAAATATGTGGTTGTCTGAAGTCCCAAGGCATTTAGTGCAAAAATAGTGGTGTTAACCACTGGATCCTGTGCACATTCCAATTTGAGGGACAAGATTCTGCCTTCAAGCCCCCCTCTGCCATTTCAGCCAGGCTCATTAGCCTTTTTTTGCTTCCTGTGGTGGGCTGCTGCTATGCCTGGCTCACCACAAGAGCAGCAGCATTTCAGAGCAGAGGTGAGGTAAGTAATTTGCGTAGCATTCACAGCACACAGGCTCGGGGTCCCATGCAGTGAGTGCTGCTCTTGAACTGTGCTGCGCACTCAACACCCTTGTGATGTTCCAGTGGAAATGGGGACAGAAAGTGGCAGGCCCTTGTTGTTCCTGGGTGTCATGAGGGGACAATGATGGCTGCGCTCCTAGATGTCAGACACCCAGCCAGGGGCTGCGGGTCCTCTCCCAGGGCTGGCAACTGGGAAGGGCCCTACAGAAAAGAGATTGCTGGCGTTGGATATGGATGATAGCAGTGAAGTGCCTAAAGACTCTCTTTGATTCTCCTGTCTTCAAATAAGGCTGGCATTGTGAGGGAAGAGGCCTGAGTGGGAGGAAGGATGTGAGCTGTGAGAAAGTCCCTCTGCTGTGGCAGAGTGGGGCTGCCTCTCCTCTCCTGGGCTCCTGAAGCTCCCCCCTCGCCGCCAGGCACTTCTCAGTATTTACAAGCTCAGTGCATTCCACAAACTATAAAATAGCTTTACAAATACAGAGTGGTCTTTAAAACAAACAAACAAACAAACTCGGCTTAACATTTCCACATATGATTTAGGATCCAGCCTCAAAAGATTTGCCCCAGGCATTGTAGTGCATGCTTGGGTGAAACTGCAACTGGAAAGGGAATGGGGCAGGAGGTGAGGGTAGACAGCACTACCCTTGGCACAGCTGATTTCTCTGGAGTTTTCAAAGGAAGCAGAAATGGAAGGCCTCATACAAGGATGCAAATGTGCAAGCTTTCAAGCAGACAGCACCTCTTATTTATATTTCTGATAAAAATGCATCAAAACACAGTCCAGAAACTTACCAGGTAAAGCTTTTATTTGCTTAAAATGCTGCACATCTCCCACAGCGCTCACACATATCTATGCCACAGAGTGGGGGAGTGTAAGAAGAGCACCAAGCTCATCCTCAATCCACTACAAAGAGGGAAGTCAAATTTAACCTAAAGCACATGCAGCTTCAGCTCCCTCTCAAATGTTTTGAAACCCATGGTTGCTCATGGCTGTAGGGGTGAAAAAAGGGGCGAGCAAGCTCTCCCACGAGTCACCCCACCCTCCAGCACTGCTGGTTACAGCCCTGTAACCTGCTGGTCTTGTGGCAGGGTTCCTCCAGCAGTCCTCAGCTGTACATAGAGCTTTTCCCAGTCCCTGTGGGAAAGGCCATAGTGTGGTGGAAGAAAGTGCCTCGTGGGGAAATGCCTGCCATTTGCAGCCAGTAGTATTTAGCTCTGAGACAGAGAGGGTTAAAGAGAAACCTGTGTGCCACTGTCACCACAGATGAGGATTAGCTCTGGCAGTTGTTTTCTTTGAACACTTGGGAAAGTACAGAAATACAATGGAGTATTTTTTATTATTTTGTGGTTGCTGTTCTTGTGCTTAAAAGGAGAAAAGAGGAAGAAACAGACCAACCTATTTGTTGTGAGTAGTGGGGGAATCAAAATCCCTAGAGGTATTCGAAAGATGTGTAGAAGTGGTGCTTAGGAACATGGTTTAGTGGTAGAGTTGGCAGTGCTAGGTTAATGGTTGGACTTGATGCTCAGAGAGGTCTTTTCCAACCTAAACAATTCTATAATTCTGTGACTCTAAGTTCTAGCACAGCCATGCTCTGAAATCCAAGTCTGGGTCTAGAGATGTACACCAGAGGCAGACACTCTGATCATGTGATGCTCACCACTTCACCAAAAAACTTTCATTCAAATCAAAAGGCTGGAGCCTGACAGAAATATACTTCAGTATTTGAGATATCCTAACCATTCCTGTTCTAAGGAGAATCTGGGGCAATCTATACAGTATCAGCAGTTAAGGCCAACATTTTAATTTGTGACTTAGCTGCCCCTTGTCTTTGTGTTCCAGAGGTGGTGGCTTTTTCAGATATCTGAATGTTAGTACAGGAGTCCTGGAGCAGACACAGAAACACAGGGCAACTGTGGTCACGTCTTGGTGCAATCAGTCACAGCTCTGTCAAACTACATGTCATGAAAGCTCTGGTATCTTCCTCGGCAAGATACACGGGTGACTCATTGCAGGACCTTGAGTGCTCAGAGCAGCCGCCTTCCATGAGAAGTGATTGATAGACTGTCTGTCTCCTACTTAAGGCAAAAATCTAGGTGTCCAACTTGACTTTTACTTGGAAACTGAGTAAGAAACTTGCTTTCAACCATATCCACTTGAAATCCCAAGAAAGGCAGAGTATATTTTCCTTGTTTTCTTGGCAAATGCAAATTTTCCATTTATTACTGGGAGGTAGTGCTAGCAGGGGAAATTTGGTAATCGTTATGAAGAACCAGTATCCACCAAACTGCAGCCCCCCGGTGACATGAGGACTGCAGGTAATCTGGCACACGGTCACGTCTGAGCACGTAACTGCTTAGGGACCTTGCCAGCACACATGGACTACAGGGATCATGAGATCATCTACAGGCATATTTTAGAGGAACAGGAAAACTCCTTCCAAGACAGAAACAAATTCATTAACGGGCCTGATCCTGCTTCCCCACGAATTTAAAGGGAGTTTTACCACTCATTTTAACAGCAACAGGATTGACCTTGTAGAGTATGTCATCAAACAGCTCCAGATTCCTCTAGAGCATTTCAGCACTTCCATTATACTCCCCATCTTTCAGACTTGGACTTAAATATTCACTTGGCAGAATTCTCAGCCTACAAGTAAATTAGGGGATTTGTTTTTAACACTTTTTCTTTCCCACTCACTAAGAAAAAGCGAGTGAGGGAGAGAAAAGTAAAGAGCTTTTTGGTGTTTTTAAGTTGCTGGTGCTGTGTAAAAATTTGTACTGTTTTCACACTACCCTACCTTAAAAAATTACTTCACTCATTCTTAAAGAAGGAAAAAAAAGCAAAATAGATGAATTAATTGATATTGCAACCACAATTTTCAGCTGCAAAGGGAGGTACATGATATCAGGGAATCAGCCAGCAGTCAGGAAGGCACTACTAGAACAGTCACTTGGCCAACGTGTGGCTCCAGGGCCACGAGGGCATCAGGACAGGGCTCACAGCCCCAGGAGCTGTCGGGTGATCCACGTGCATGCATGGGGATGGAGCAAAGCGACTGGGGCTGTTGGAGCCAGCATCACAGACCACCCCAAAATGCAGCTCTGTGTCCAGCCAGCCATCCCTGCAGCTTTGCTGTTATCTTCTGGAAAGTTATCTGAGACTGAGCTATCTGAGTAGCTACTACAGGGACATGTAAGTGTTTAGTGTGAGGTTCATGAGGTCAGCTCTGCAATCTCCAGCCCCATAAACTCAGATGAACAAAGCCTAGGGTGCCAGATCGGGGTGCAGTCTGAATGTAGGAGACACCCTGGAGCACCACTGCATCCATGTCAAAGGTACCTCTGCAAACCCTCTTTCTCTATTTACTTTTAATGGCCAAATACCACTGCCTTCTTCCAACCTAAGTAAATGGCCAGATCCTTGGATCCTATCTATAATAGTTATTCGGAGAAGAAACTGAAGATGACATTAGCTATTTCCTCAGTGGACCCCCTTTCTTTACAGAACTATACAGTGTGTACCGGGCACAGGATGACTTGCACAAGCAGGGACAATTATTTGCTCCTAATTCAGAAGGAAATTTCCTCTGGTGCCCTCTCAAAGGGCTCCTCCTGTCACTGCCACCCTGTGTGGTCTGGCTCACTGGCTGCTGGCCTGCATCTCCTCCAAATCTGCTCCTGGGCTTCCTGAGCCCCTCCTTCACACACAACATGCACACAGAGTCCTGAAACCCAGTGTCACAGGTCCCCTGCAAGTGCAGGATGGGTGGCAGGTACATGCTGTCAGCCGCAGGACGGTTCCTGCCCAGGCCGTGCTCCCTGCCCACTGCCTGGCTGGTGTCCTGCTGTTTCAGCTACTGATCCCAGAGCTTACATAAAGAAACACAATTGTTTTTACACCGATCCTGAGGGAGAGGCTGGCAATTTCAGCGTAATTTAATCTAAACCAGGAAAATACAGTAAATATTGCTGTGTTTGCATAAGAAAGATGTAGAGTAAAGGAGCAGCGGCTGAGGAAAGAAGCACTTGTGTAACTCATGAGGATGGAAAATATTGGAAAGGTACAAAGTTTTGTAGTTTGGCCACCTTCACAGAAAGAAAAAAATATATATATTACAGAGACTGGGGAATCTGTTTAATCCTTTCTAACAGTTTAATCCCCAAATCCTTACCCATATCCCTGGCCTGTGCTCCTGTGTGAGTGATGTTAAACAGGAGAATCTGGCCCTGTGCTCTCAGCTAAGCGTGGAGTCAGCACGGTATAAAATCAGTAGCAGATCATCACCGCTATCTCCAAGAGATATCTCTGGGACTGAGGAGCTCAGTCTGGTGGCCTGATCAAAAAGATCAAGGAATGATGTGATTACCAAGCATAAGTACCTCCATGGGCAGAAATCCTGGGCACGGCAGAGCTCTTTAATCTGGGGGAGAAAAGCATAACAAGAACCGATGGCTGGGACTTAACTCCAGGCAACTTCAGCCGAGAAGCGAGTTATGAACTTTTAATCAGTGAAAGGAGATTAACAACCAGAATTAAAGAGCGGGAGAAATGGTGGCTTCTCTGGTGCTTGATCTCTACTGACAGAGACCAGATGCCTTTCTGGGTCTGCAATGGTGGAAGGCAGGTCCCAGGGCTCTGCCAGGGGGGAAATCCTACAGTTGGGCGTCAGCAAGGGCAACTTCCTCACCCCCTGGCTGGACCAGGGTCAGGTTTTACCCTGCTCCAGATTGGTTTGCCATCCCTGTCTTGATGAGACAGCTTGCTGCTACCAGCACAGCTCCACAGCTTGTTGCTGCAGCCCCAATACCTGCCCCATGCCCTGCTTCCATGGGGCAGGGTCTAGTGCCACCCCACTGGGACCAGCCTGTCACATCGCCCCTTGCTGCTCTCCATATCCCCTCTGCCCAACATCCATATGGAGAGAGAAAGCTGATTAATTTTGCTAACATTAATGGGGTCCCAAGGTCTCCTCTGGGGAGCAGGGCAGAGGCTGTCCTGGACCTTTAACAGCTTGAAGGGGGGAGTCATAATGGCCCCAAGGTTCAGCATTTTTGTCTAACTTGCATGGTGGGGGGAAGTATCCTTCATGCTTTAGATCTCAGACATTGTAATTGAATTTCCAAGGTTATTAGATAATGGGTTGAGTGTGTTTTTACTACAACAGCCTTGAAATTGAACCTGTTCCTTTCCCCACCCCCCCCCCCGCGTGTTTGTTTTTTTTTTTTTTGGTATCAGAGCCTTGGTGAAAATTTAGACTACAAACGCTAAGGGGTGTGCCACCGTGTGGCTCTCAAAGGGCATTATTTCAAATTCGCATTTGGCCCTCAGTGAGAAAAGATAATCCTAAGGACTCTTCTGGCCTGATGTCTGTGAATCCTTTAACAGCCCCTGAGGTACCCTGTGCATTTGCTTATGCCCCTCCTGCAGCAGCAGGGGCTGATGTTACTGTGACGGGAACGTCCCTGTCTGCTTGGTGCCTGCACCATTCTCTTGCCGCAGGTGCAAGACCACGTCCTGTCTCCCTCCAGCTGAGATCTGCCGGGCCACTGCAACTGGGGCTGCTGCAAACTATCTCAGGGAAATTACTTCAGATTTATGCCAGATTCATCTCTCCCTCAAGGTTGCAGGACACTTTCTGTCCTGAAATCCTTCTTTCCACTCGCTGATCATTTTTTTTTTAACAGTTCTGGGCTGATCTCATCCATGTTAGTCTCTGCTAGAGGAGTAATCTTCATGGAAACTTTGAACAAAATCCCTTCAGCCTCTTTTGAACTGTGGGGGAGTGCTAAAATACTTTTGTAATTGTTAAAAGGATAATCAGTTATTTTGGCAATGCTATGAGAAAATAGATGATGTTGAAGGGTTAGCAGTAAGATAATCCTTTTGGGGGTCTTGTACTTTGCTTGGTTGAAGGAATTAAAATATAACTATATGACTTCTACCATGGTCTGGGATCTGCTCTGAGTTTTAGTTAAAAAATAAATAAAATAAAATAAAATAAAATAAACTCATAGGCAACCCTGCTGGATAGTTTTAATGGATTTTACATAAGACAGAAGACCTGCAGTGGCTATTTGGATCACTTTCATTAAAGAGTTGGTAAAAGGAATAACAATTAAACACATTTCTCCTTTAAAAAAAATCCAAATCAACAAAATACTCTAAAACCCAAGTTTCAGTCTTACTCCCTTTGTTGCTTAACATTAGACTATGAGAAAATCCATGTGGAAAAAAAATAAAAAGATTTTACGTGTGAGGTTGTCAGCAAGACTGGCTGATTTTCTGCACCGATCTCTATAATCTGTACTGGTTCTGAAAGTTAATCAGACTCCTTTGTAAACATTCTGCCCTTCTACTAGCCAAATAATGGTCCCAAGGAAGATAAAACCAGTCTCGTTCACCCACAGATGATTTTGCTCTTTAGAACTGCAAAACTATAGCGTAGGCAAACAGGAAAAGAAGCAGAGTGTTTGTACCATAATTGAACTCCGCACTTAAAATAACAAAGAAAGCAAAGTGCAAAATGTGATGCTGTTGCAGCATATGTCATAGCAAGAGTGTTCATAGCAGTTCCAGTTTTATTGGTTAAATGCATCACGGCTAATTGTTTGTTGGAAGCACTATTATCTAGAACTTAAAATGTGCTGGTGATGCCTTCATGCCAGCATTTTCTGATTATTAGCAGTTTCGTTGTGCTGTTTAAAGTTGGCAATATTTTGTATTTAAGTTCCACTACTATGAGTTTTGCTTGTGTTTTACCAAAGAGCATTATAACACAGACCCTCAGGGGAAATTCCATTCCCCTTATTAAAAAATTGTGGCTATTTTATTTTCCTTATCTCTGCCATCCATTTCCTTTTGTTTCTCAATGCATTGCTGCAAATCACAAAGACATTTCCTTGTCTGCTTTACTTTGGACCCCTTTAATGAAAGCTCCTACATAATCAAAGTCGCAGTATTCATTTGATGAAGTGAACTGGTTTTGCTGAAGGGTCACAGGAGGAGATTTAGTATTTCAGAAAAGCAAAAGATCTAAAGGCAGGAGAAATGGACAGTTTTTACAAGATATCAGATAAACATGCAGTAACAGAATGAAATTCAGCTCTTACAAAGCAGAACAGCTCAGTGTGATCTGTCTTAACTACAACCAGGTGATCGGAGCCAGCCTCCCTGCAGAAAAGTGAGCCTTGCTTCCTTTGCCTCATTAGTCTGTTTTCTGTGGCATGATGTCATGGCCAGGAGGTACTTTGTACTCACCGACACGGGGCTACAAGAATTGCTGGAACATAAGAGAGAGGAAAACATGAGAGCAAAATCTTTTCCCTATTCACTTGATTGTAGATACTGCTCAGGCAGTAGCAGATCAGACTTTCTGACCCTGAGAAATCGTGACCGTTGCACTTTTGCTTTCATCAGAAATGAAAAGATTGAATAGCCAAAGTTTCTCAAAAAATATAATGTTCTGGAAATATAATGTTCTGGTAAATGTCTGTGTAAACTACATATTTTTTATTTTATTTATTTTTATTTTTTTTTTGACAGTGCAATGCAAAATATTTTGACATTCTTCAGCTGAAAATCTGTGTTTGGATATGTTCCCTTAAGTCCTTGCTGCTGCTGCTGGGACCATCCATTCAGGTTCTTCATGTCCCCATCTTCTATCTGAGGGCAAGGCTTCTTGCCAGGGCACATGTCCCCATGTGAGCCATGACGAAGTGGCTGCCAGAATGCACCAGTGTCCCCTCAGACGAGCTGCTTGTGCCTTGGAAAACTGCTTCCAGGAAGGGGCCTCATCTACATTGGTGTAAAGCAGACTCAAAACACACATCCCATTGCAGGCTCATCAAGATGAAAAGTCTTATTCTTAACAAGCTAGATATGAAATGTTTCATTTCATTTCCCATCTAAAATCATTATAAAAGGACTTTCCAGAACCACTTTTTTGGTTCTAGGATCTAGGCTGTAGTAAGGGATCTAGGCTGAGTTCCAGGAGTAGGAAATAAGCAGTGCAGCTGCTGGTGTCAGGCTTAGACTTTCTCACAAAGACTGTGGTGTATTTTTAGGCAGAATTAAGCATTCACAGCAGAATTCAGCTCACCTTAAAGTAGACACTTCTTGCCTGCTGAACTGAAAAATAGACAGAGCTCCTTGAACTCAAGTTAGTGTTTGAACACAGACACTTAGACACATTAGAGATAACGGGAGTTTTTTCATGTGGCCTCCAGCTGTATCTCTGGAAGCATACAGATCTCCAAATCTCCATCTCAGGTGTCCATCATGATACATCCCAGTCAGATACCTCCCCAGTATCCTAGAGCATCTCCTTTGGCACTAGCTGGTCTTATTTAGAGAATTGAATCAAACTCTGTTGGCCACATTGACTAGGATTCTGCTGACTATCATTAGAGTTTAGATACCTGGTGTTCAGATGCACACTTACATTTTAATGCCTTCATGCGAGTGGCTTAATCCTATACTGAACCCCAGGATGACTGTATCAGGAAAAATGTCTGTATCATCAATGACTCCAACCACTGCAAGAAGAGTGTACAGAAACAGAGGCTTCTTGGTGACTTGAATCCAACACTGCCATACTACCTATAGCAAAGAACAGCTTGTAGATTTTGCTTATTTTTTTGTCCTACAAACTACATCTGATTCTACTGTTCTTTTCTCACAAATTAACCATACCTTAACCTGTAGTTAAGGTTTGAACCTCATGGAATTCCTGCTGGCTTAATCAGTCCCCTGTTCACAATGCTATGTCCTTCAAAATGCACACGCAGGTTTGCGAGAGAGATATGTCTAACGTGAAATGAATTAAAAGCAGAAGCCAAGTTCTCAAAAAATAGGTGGTTCCTTTGAAACATACCTTTACGTCTTCATCATTCTTGCCATAATTCCCAAAGTTTGAACTTCTCAAAATTTGCCATGACTAACTTATATTTACAGTAATCAGTGTATAAGTCACGAAAGTGCAATTTTCTCCTCCAAGACAGATGTAAGCAGTGAATGAGCTGCTAACATCTCATTACACGCAACGATGTCATTATGTGGAAAATAACACAACGGGGATGCCCGAAGCAAGATTTTTAGCCACTGAGATCTGAGAACTTGGTCATAAAATACTGACTCAAATTGAAGTAGTCAGGATGAAATTCAGTGCCTTAATACCAGCAACTCATACCTTACTATGTTGCATGGGCTTGTCATTCTCCTTGTTTCTTTAACATAGTTAAATTATGTTGAGGTAATGGGAGTGGCATGTTTGGGAGATTCAGACCTATTTTAATTCAATTGTAATATTGGCAAACTTTTACATTTTTACAGATCCTCCAGTAACAGGCTACAAAACCCCACAGGAGCATGCTAAACCTTGTAGCACCTGACTGAGATGAAAATATATTCAGACAGGTACTTAATGAAAGGTCTTGTTCTTTTCTGTAATGGCTCTGGCTTTGACACACACTGAGGTTCTTCCTTGATAAACCTATGATACTGGAAATTCTGCTAATCTTAGACATAAATCTGAGCAAAATTAGATACACTACATCAACTGGAGTGTCCTTCTGCTCTGCAGATGAAGAAATGAAAAGTAACAATGTTAGATGTACCCAAGGCTATCTATTGTGTAACAATGCAAGGACATGAGCCCAGGTTTCCATGGAAAAGCACTCCAGTTGTGGGAACATCTGTCTTCTCTCCATTATTTTATCTGTGCTATCCATAGGCTTCATGTGAGGCAGAAGATGTGGATGTCTGGGGTGCCTGAGGGGGCAGCTGAGGGGCAGCTTGGGTGAGTAAAACCCACAACCCAATTAAAATCCCATGGGGTGTAACATAAACCTCTCACCTCCAAGCTGCTCCTTATTCTTAGGCTGTCTTGCTTTCTCCAGGGAGGAAAAGCTACTGTAGTCCTCGGACTCAGGCCAGCACTCGAGTTGTTCCAGCAGCCATTGCTGAAGAAAAATAAAGCACAGCACCGAGGGAACAAGAGTGCCAGACTTGCTGCAATGCAACCCCTCGGGTGGGTACGGCTTGGGACACTGCTCCATGCTGTGTGGTAGCAGAGGTCTGTGTAGCTGTGGGGCGGGATGTCTTCTGCTCTCTGGGGAAGCCTCTCTGAGCATGCACTGCTGCTCCCGAAGGGTGGCTGTTCCCTGTCCCAACAGCAAGGAGTGCCACAGCAGCCAGCAGCCCTCCTGGGACCTCCACCACTGAGCCAAAGAGAAATATTTACTGCTCCTCATTATGAAGGGTTCAGGCAGGGGATGAGTGGAGAATATATGGCTCCTTTATGCTTATTCCCATTGCTGTTTGGGCAGAGAGACAATGGGCAGGCTGGGTGCTGCCTTTCCCTCATGGCCTGGCAGGGATGGGGTTTGGAGGCACATAGCTGGCCTTCAGAAAGGTCCCACCACCTTGCCCAAGGTGTTGGCCTGCAGCCATGGAGGTCACCACAGAGCCCTGGCTCTGCATGGATTGCTGTTCTCATCCCACCAGAAGGGTGCAAAGGCCCACAGATGGTTAAAACGCAGCCACATTTTCCACCAGTACTCCTTGGTTTTGCGGGCAGGAGACAGGCAGGCCTTCAGCCCCCTCCCCACACACCTCTCCCTCACACCTACACAAAAATCATTGTTGCTGAGGGAGAAATCACCAAGATCTCTCCCCACCGAGGAAAGCGCACGTACAAAAAGAAGCCTAAATTCACAGAGTAATCAGAACTGCTTTTCAAAACAGTATCCGGTTACCAGCTAAAACAAACAGCATGGTTGCCGCCCGGGGAACTGCCAGGCTGCGCAGAGCGGCAGATCGCAGAAGATTAAATAGTCGGCTGAAAACAGAGAAGGAAAAGGGCTCTTTCTACAAAAGGCTGCCTCAGCTGGAAATTAAAGGGAGCGAAGCGAGAAAAGGAGGATTATCCTCCTCCCTTTTCCCCCGTGTGGCAATTAATCTCGGGGGGAGAAGGGGAAGAAGCGCTGGCTGGGGCTGCGTGAGAGCTGCAGCACCGTGGGCCGGGGCTGCCGCCATCCCGGCCGGCCTGCACTTTTGAACTGTGCCATTGAGTCAGGCCCTGTGGACCCACGGGGAGATGGAAACAGGATGACTGGACCTTTGAAGTTGCCAGGGTGTAATAGCGCGAGGAGACGAGAGAGCCTGGGCTCACAGTAACCCACTGTCTCTCATCAGCAGCAGCACATTAATTTGCTGTGTGAGGATCATGCGAAAGAAGCGACGGGGCGGCTTGTCAGGGAAAAAGCACCAGGGAGGAGGCCCCAGAGAGGAAGGGGAGGGTGGGAAGGGGAGTTTGGAGAAAATTGCTCAAAATTACAGTATTCAGCTTTTGCTGACAGTATATCAAAGCCCAACTTCTGCCTTTATGATATTTAAATCCCTGCCGCTTCCCCAGAAAAACACTGTTGGCACAATAGAAACATTATGTGCTGGTGTGGGGAGGGGGGGTGCTGCTGAAACAGGACTGGTTTCGGGTAGGGGTTGTGATGTGGACTTCGAGGGCCTGATGGCTCCACCACAGAGATGAACAAAGTGCCTGTTTGCAGCGACAATGTCCCGAGGAGGCACTTTGAATTTGTCTCATGTTACACAGCTTGAAACACACACTCACCACTGCCCCCAAGGATGAGGCTCAGTTGTTGCACAGGCTAGGAGCACTGAGGATGCAACAGTAGTAAAATTAAACTGGAAGATAAATCATAACTGACAGTGCAGTAACAGGATTAAAGATCCTATCAAGGATTTATGCCTTCTTCCAGTTACAATGCTTTGGTTTCCCTTGTGGGATCTGCAGCCTCGTTACTGGTGGTGCCAAGTGCACCTTTAACATTGCCACCTTCTTTGTTGGCCAGAAGGGAACAGGAGGGGACACCAACCTGTCTCAGGGCAGAGCCTTGGGAGATGATATCAGGGAGTCAGGATGCCAGAAGTACATGAGATGCAGGACAGGGGAAGACCTGGGAGAGGGCAGGTCTCTTGAAAGGGTGTGTATCCCATGGGAGACCTCATCTGACAGCCCAAAGCAAGTTTCACATGCAGCTGTGTATGGAAGAGGCAGTGTTGGAGCTCCTTGCTCACTGTGTAATAGCCAAGTCCCACCAAAACCCCAAGCCAAACAACTTATCAGAGATATGCCTACAAATGGCAGAGCTGATGGGCTGAAGGAAAGGCTGCTCCTCCTGACATGATCTTAATGTCAGGTTAAAGTCACCTGCATGAGGCTCGGTCCAACAAGACAGAACAAGTTAGCAAATATTAGCTGGTCAAAAAAAGTTATCTTCAAAGAAGCATGCAAACATCAATGCAGCTTCACAAGACCCCAAGAGGGAGGCAGACCTCTCACCTCTCTCCAGATGAGTAGAAGAGAAGCAGTGCCCTCCAGGCTGCCCTCAGGAGAGCAGAATTGAGCCCCGGATGGAGAACAACTTGCATGGCATCAGCTGCCACCCCCCTGCAAAGGGTTGAGCCCATGAAAGCATCTATTACCTTTAAGTGACCATTTGCTGAGTAGCAACATCAAAGGCCGTTGTGTCCATAAACCCAGCCTGGTTCTTTATTAGAAGAACAACAGATCTGGCATCTGAGCTTTGTGTAGGCAGACTTGCTCTTCCACCTTCAGGCCGCTCCTTCCTGTTCCTGCTCACCCAAGTTGGTGACACCTTTCCCTGGATGTGGATAGAGGAGTAGGGAATGATGAGGAATTAGTCTGGAAGCCAAAAGCACTGCCCATTCAGAAATGTAAAAGCCTCCTGGAGAAAATTAAAGTTTCTTTCAATAGGAAAGCCAGTGGGACTACAGCAGGAGACCTTGCCCTCTCACCAACTTTCATCATCCCCTATATCTTTGAGGGAGATGTATTTCCATGAATGTCTTGCTTGGAAAAATAATCTTTTTCTTCTGAATCATCTTTGAAACCAGCAGAAGGCAGAAAAATTAGCTCTGTTTTCTGTCACAGCAGAGGGTAGGGAGTGCTCTTGAAGACTACCAAAAAGGAGTAAGGTATTTCCAGGAGCCTTTCATTACAACCCAGCCAATAGCTCATAGCTGGGATATTGGCTGGTAGGGCTAACAGTCCAGGGAGGTATCAGCTCGGGGCCTCACTTGGGATAGCTTTTGGAAAGACTATGGCTTTGTCTGGGGAAGCTCAGTAATGAGACACCAAGCCACTTGGAGCAAACCTAGAAGTCTTACTAGAGGAAGGAAGATTTTCATCCAACAATGTTGTTTTCTCTGTTCAAACCAGGAAAAATCAGCACAAAGATAAGGGCAAATCTAATCCTCATGCAGGATGGGCAGAAAAGGGGCCTTTGTTCTGTATAGTTTCAGGACAGCAGCTCATCTTCTGCCTTGAGACCTCCTGCCTGTGCTCCCACAGTACCCTGGGCTCCTGCGGGACCTATGTGGACACCCAGAGAAGAGGGCAGGTACAGACCCAGCAAGCACTGACACAGGCTCTGAATACTCCCCTGGCATTCAGTAATTCATAGCATAGGCACCTCTGAGTATGATATGGTGGTTTTTTTTATTATTATTTTTAGTAGCCATTGCTAGATTTTTCTTCTCTTAATTTGCCTTTTTATCCCCTTGCAATCTTTCAGCACACAGAGCTTCTTTTGGCAAAAGTACTCTCCGTTTCATTATGCTTTTTGGTTTGTCTAGGAAGAAAAGACTTGTGCACAAATGGTAATGTCCTAAGATGAGAAACGTCAGGTCTATTTTGCCATCACTACAAGTTCTGCAGAACTTAGGATTCACACCTCACAACAGATCCTCTGCCTTTCTAACTTGGCTTCCCTATGGCAAGATTTTAAAATTTTGGGGGGGGGATTTTGAAAACCAGCTTACTTCACAGGAAAAGGACAGAAGGTGGAAGAGATGCTAAATTTTGCACTTGCATGTGGGCATGTACAATGGATTTGTGACAGCTTTTACCTTTGCGGTTTTCCTGCACCCCAAGGGTAGAACAGTAGGGATTAGGCTGCATATTTATACACCCTAAAGCCAGCTTGAAAAGAGGGAGTGCAGAAAAGGGGGGTGGGAGTGTGAAATGTTTATTCCATGGTTTCTTTCTGTACAGAGAGAGGAGGGAAGATCTTCCGCAAAGCTGTTGTGCAGCTCAGAGTGCATGTAAGTACACACTGAGCTTGTTGGCTGGGAATTGCCCTAGAAGATCTAAGTATTGTTATGTGGTTTCTTCCCTTTCCAGGCATCTTTGTTCCCCAATTTCTGGCCAGGAACAGAACCTGGAGTGCCCGAGCACTGCGGTGAAGCCAGCTGTCATGACATTTCCAACCCAACCAGAAGTGCAGGAAATCTCCCAAGAAAGCTTGTTTTTATAGGCTCCCAGAAGGCTTGCATATGTCAGATATGCTTATCCAGACCAAACCCAGCCTTCCTGAAATTCATTCCTCACTAACATTAATGCTTTTTTCCATGTCAATTTGAGTGGTGTGAGATTTTTGGCAATAAGGGAGTAGTAAAGATTTGTTTACAGCTGTTTTGGAATGGATGCTGGTTTGTTTATTGTAATTGATGCCAAAGAAATATTTCATAACAAGTAATATATTCCAACTTATTCATTTTTTTTTCAGTGATTTTAATTTACTGTAGGGCTTTCATCTCAACAATGTGTTGCTTAGCTGTTTCCAGCCACATAAAGCAAATGGAAGAGAGAAAGAGAAGACATGTCATAAGATGCTATCCCATACTTCAGAATTTCAAAGGTAAAATCTCAGACTGATGCCTACCAGTTCAAAAACAAGGGAGGAGTGTTAAACTGTCATATTTCTTTTTCCTTTTTTTTAAAAAAAAAAATTATCATAGTTATGTAGTGGTGAATCAATCACCTTTATATGGTGATTCAACCTAAAACCTTCTGTCAATTCTATCCATGTCCTTAAATGAACATTTTTAATCATGTTTCCAGTGCAAATATAAACTGCAAGAAACCTGGAATGAGTTTTTAATGACCATTTACATATAGTCAGGTTCAAATATTTTCTCGTTTAAATTCAAGCAAGCAAACTTTGATTATCCAAATGTGGAAAGAAAAAAAAAAAAAAAAAAAAAAAAAAAAGGAAAGAAAGAAATTTTAAAGGTTTTCAATGCCTGACATTAATTTTCTTTAATATGTAAATATTAGCCAAGTATTTTTTTTGTAGGACTGTCTGGTGTATGAGGTTAAATAAGTATTTAGCCCCCAGGTAAGATTCCTTGTGTAATGAAAAATAAAGCCACATGGTGCCCACTGCTAAAAAAAAAAAAAAAAAAAAAAATCTCCTTGAAAATAAGTTTGTTATGCATTCCTTCAATGTGAAGATTTCTGGCATCAGCAAAGTTTATGTTCTCAGTAAAATCCAAATAATTGGAAGCTCTGCTGAGAGCTGCAGAACTCATATCAGAAATGCAACTTTCCAGGCCCCATTGTCATTATCTGATCTAGAATGCAAGATATATCCTGCATCAGAAGATACAATCTACATTTCCCAGTGTGTTAATAACTTGACCCCCTCCAAAGGTCCTGCTGTGTGTATTGAAGCTGCCTATTAATTCCCTTGTGGACTGCTGGTTTTGGCATTTAATCTCCAGGAGGAATTTAAGAAGGTCAAAGTCCCCTTCTTTGAGGAATGCCATACAAGTAATAAAACAAAGTACGTTTGCCCCCTCAAAGAGCTAGAAGTCTGGGAGCTGTGTTGACAAGAGACCTTTGGACTATTTATACCACTAATAGGAAAAGGGGGAAGACAGAGACAGTGGTACTGTAGTTTAATAAGTATGGGAAGATAGTTAATATGCATGGAATTTCACACACACACACGTGACATTTGAGTCATATTAAATATAGTTTAGAATCCAAAGTCTCTTTTCACACCACTGTAACCCTATTGACTGTTTTGGTCTCTGCATGGTGGCTAGAATTCACACTATGGTTGTTCTCTTGAATTAAATAAGGTTAGTAAGTAATAAAAACTCGGCAAAGTTCTCATAGACGGATCCGCTCATGGTTGTACGACATCAGCATGAAATGTCACTAAGCACAAAGACCAAATAGAAAAATCCCTAAAAGTTGTACTTGGCAACACGAGCACAGTCCTAAATCCCAGCATCTGCAGACCTTCCCCTCTTTTCAGAGGACTTCCAAGATAGCAGAATTAGAGCCTCTCCACTGCTCAGAGAAAATAAAATAAAATAAAATAAAATAAAATAAAATAAAACAAAATAAAATAAAATAAAACAAAACAAAAAATAAATATAATTTACTTATTTTCTAAAATACAGAGGCTCCTTGTTTTGACCCCCACTGGGCACTCTATGCGCTTATGTCACAACAGCCATGGATTTATGGCCAAAACTTCCATCAGTCATTTCAAAGCATGCATCTGTTTGGGTGACTGTGAGCACAGCTGAGGTTACTCAGCGTGCAGACAGGTTCTTCATGCTAGTAGAGCACCCACCAACAATTTGGTCCTTGCAGAACAGGGCCTATGATGGGTTGCCTAAGTTACATGCTATTACCTCAGGTGTCTCATTAGGTTACTGGATTTCCTATCTCAGCCTTCCAAGAAAAAAAAGAAAGAGCGAAAAAAAAAAAAAAAAAAAGAGTAAATATGATAGTTATGTTTGTTTATTTTTTTGTCTACTCATCTGTCCCTTCAAGCCTGCTGGCCAATTTTAATTAATCTTTGGCAGTAGAAGATTCAAGAGAACATGTTCTTGCAAGATGATTTAAAATGCATGGGGTACAGAGAGCCCAGAAATCTCTCTTCAGAGTAAAATCTGCTACATAACCTCAACTCTATTCAACTCCAGGAAATATAAGGAAAGGCAACACTAAAAATGAAATTTCAGTTGGTTCTACAGCTCGTGAAGCTAATTCTATAAACACTGGAGGCCAGGGAGAGATGTAATGAGCAGTCTGGTGAAAGTCTGCAAATCCTTCTCAAAAAAACTGTAATGGCATTTCCCCATTATCCTGGAAAGAAAACTCCTTTCCAGCATAATATTCATGGGAAACTGGTTGTCGAGGCTGTGAATACCACAAACACAAATAATCTGCTGTACATACAGCCCTCCCGTGCATGGTCAGGAGGGGATGCTGCGGTCTGAGCTGGACAGTGCTCCCAGGGGTCATGGGTGATGTCCCCAAACCTGGTGGGATACATTTTCACCCTGAAATCTCCGAGCAGCAGCAGACATGCCTGGGCTCTGTCTCTGCTCAGTGCCCTTCACAGTCCAGGTGTGGGCAGATAATGGCTTGGACTTCCCTTTTACTGCTGCTTTTATTTTATCGTTGCTGAGATACCATCAGTGACAAGGCAAGTGTTGGGAGATTTCTTTGACAGTCCTCTCAGACATCTGATTACAAAAGGCCCTCGTTTATCCAACACCTCTCTTAGCTGATTACTTCAAAGGGACTGACTGTCCCTTCTCTCCCTTCTCTTACTTCTGCTGCCTGAACAGTTTCTTTTCCAGGGCTCTGTTTCTGGCCTTTTTTTTCTTTTTTTCTTTTTTTTTCCCCCCACAAAGTGTATCAGTGCCATTGCCTGCCCAGGGCTGGATCTGAAGAGGAATCTGAACTTCTGGACTGATAACCCTAAACTTGAGGACAACCTGATGGAATTTGAGGTTTTATGAACCTTTTGAATGATTTTTGTGTATTCACAGGGTTCAAAAATTAGCTCGAGTTCATGAACCTTTCGCCTCCTCCTCCTCCTGTCATTTGAAACTAGGGTTTTTTTCCAAGAGTGATTCGTTCCATTAAAAGAGTATTTTCCTAACTAAATGGGAGTTCTGTGCTACTGCATGTCCAGACAGGAGATGTTATGAATCATGAGATGGAAGAACAACTTTGGAAGGGAGAGCCCATCACCATGATTAGAAACCATGGATAAAAGCCCGGCCCAATGGGGCTAGCAGAATAATATTACTGACCTCTATGAGAAAAGGCTTTCACTTCTTCTTCTTTTTTTTTTTTTTTTTTTTTTTGCATTTGTTGTTTTTTTCTATCTTCCTCATCATGGGGTCTGTGTTTGTTTTCCTCCAGCCCACGCGAAATCTTTTTTTTTTTTTTTTTCTTTTTTCTTTTTAACAGCCTTTAGATTTATTTTATCCACAACTGTTTCTTAGACTGCTTCCCTTCAGTACAAATCTGGCTCCTGAAACATCTGAGTTGAACTTTAAGCCGGCTGAGAATGAGACAAAATAAATTTGCCCCTGGAAACTTCATTCTTTCCACAGTTTTCTGTGGCTTTCACCACCATGCCAGCAGAAAAATAGATGCCTTACATATATTTTTAAAGGAGCTCAATTTGCAGGATAAGTTTCTCACAGCCAGAACAAGTCGGCACAGCTACAAAGTGCAGTGCACAAGGATGACAGGAGGGCAGCATTAAGGACATACATATATTTTTTCTGTATTGGGCCAGCTCTGTATGGCAGTGAGAAACAGATCAGCACAAACCATGGGGAAAATTGCCCAGGGCCAGCAGGGGCCCTGAGCTTGGCACTGTGGGCACTGTCCCCAGTGCCTGAAACTCTGCTAATGTCAGAGTTGTTATGTAGATCTGAGTGCAGGATTTCCCTCTTCTCCCTCTCAGTCAAGAGTTGAACCTCTTCTTTATCTTCCAGTAGAGCTGAGAAATCCTGGCCTCAGTGCTTAGCTACACCACCAAAGCACACGAAGGCACAGTCCATGTCCTTGAGAGTTTAACAGCTCATTTTGTCTGCTAACAGCTTTACACCTTGATATTAACTTTGCCATGTTAGCACTGTCCACAGAGAGCATTTATTAGGGATCTCAGCGACATCTCCTGTGCTGGAGGTCAGCCTCTGTGGCAGCTTATTGTGAAGATGTTGCAGAGAGGACTGAATTTGTATGCCAATGCTTTGCTTCCAAAAAGTGATCCGATGTAAATGGCTGCTGCCTGTCATTCCTTGGGTGTGCTGAAACTTTGGAAATCCAGCCGCTTTTTGCTGCTAGCCTGGAAAGCTGCTGGGCTGATAGCAAGAGAGCCTGCCATGCTCTGTGCATCCAGCATTATGAAAGCAATGCCAGCAATTCCCCGATGCAGAGGGCACCTCCAGCTCTGAGCATCCATCTGCATGCCCGTGGAGGTGTGCAGCACAGCCTCCAGGTCCTGCGCACCGGCTGCTACTGTACAGAGGGATGCTCGGAGCGGTGGAGCCCCGCCAGCAGGGCTCCTCGGTGATGGATGTGGTGTGCTCCAAAGCCCCTCTTCACTTGGGCCTGTTTCAAGTCCCCGGGTTATCAGAGCACTGCCATTATAAATGTAAACTGCAAATGGAACATCAAACAACAGCCCCGTCCTGCACAGCGTCACTGCCACGGCTCGGCTGGGGAGGAGCTGCCTGATCATTCCCAGCTCCCAAACTGCCAAGGAAGGGCTGGGGAGTGACCAGGATAAAGAGCAGCTTTGAGAGCAGCCTTAAAACCCTTCTTCTGGAGGGCTAAGGTTACATTTTCCTCCTACACTCAGCTTTGTTGTATTAAGTATAATTCTCTTTACTTTTATGAAAACAGGTTAAGAAGAAGAATTGGAGATATTTGGATTAATGTACAAGAACAGGGGGATTAAGAGGCCCTGTCAATTAAGGTGATCCCTTTAAGGCTCTGCCCTTTCACCCCTGGAGCTTGGCTTTAATTCCTGCTCAGACTGATGTGACTAAACTCCTTCTAATCTGACAGCTGATACAGGTCAAAAGTTAAATGTGTCCAGGCAGAAGACAGCCTTCTCATGGTCCCTGTCCCCCGGGCTGTGGAGCGGGAGTCACACTGACCCAGCAGCCCCAGGCACCCCACTACAGTGCCATAACAGCTGAAACACAAGGGGCTCAGCTGTGACAGGCTTTTTCAGCACCTTTTGGTGCTGACTCCTCGTGCAAATCTGATCCTTCCTGGTTTGATCCTCACCACCCTATTTGATGCTCTGATCCCATCAGAGTACTTCAGGCATATATATAAAGCCTTGTTCCTCCCCACCCCAGGGTTTGTCCTGGCACCTGGGGAGCTATTTCAGCATTTTCCATGTGCAGAGTGTCCAGTGCCATCTGCAAGCAGTGACCCTGGCCCAGCTGCATGTGTTTGTGGATGGAGAGGGACAAGGCGTGTGCCGTGTGAGCAGGCTGGGGGTCATCCCACAGAGCCCTGCAGTCAGAGGTGTGGCAGTCACTTCTCCTGTGCAGTCAGAGCAGCTGAGGAGATGGCTCTGGGGATCATTCTCCCACTTTGTTTCCACGTCTCTGCTGGAAGGAGGTATCTCTGCAAGCATGATCCTTGTGCTAACAGCTGATGAGGTTGATGGGACTGCCTCAGTAGCTGTTGGGCATCCTGAGGCTGGTGAGAGGGATCCGCTTCTCACCACTGAAGCTTGCAAAGCTTTCCAAACCAAACCAGAACATGTTACTTAAAAGTGAATGTCATAACTGAATGAGGCTGCTGAAGGTGGTTTATGAGTTGTGAGATCTTCTAGCTTTTATAGTAAACTTCTATCCAAATCCACACCTCAGAGCTACTGAGGTTGGTGCTGGCTAGTCAGAGCTGAATGGACTACCTAAAATGAATAAACTTCTCAGCAGTGTTAACAAAAGCAACCCGGTTTTCAATGCTGTGTTCCTCCCTGCAGACAATGCCACTGGGCTGGGTTTGGGCCCTTGCTGGGATCATTCTTCTCTGTATTATCTTGCACCTGCTCTGGTTCAGAAGAAGACTTTGAAGCCCAGAAAGACTGAGCAAGCAGCTCTCATAGACCACACAACAGATACCATTCAGAGTACTTATGCTGAGAAAGCAGAACAGCCTTGCCCCATCTCAGATAATTAGAAGGTATTTCTGGATCAAAGCCAGAAAGCTTCTTTCTATTTCTTCTGGCTGGGCACAGCAGCAGTGAGGACGAGGAGAGCAGGGAGCTGTAAGGACACACAAATAAGGGGGTAAGGAGCCCAACACAACAGGGTGACAGCCCAAACCCCTCATCCTCCTGCTCCACATCCCCCTGAATTCCTCTCCCATTGATTTGCTCCTACTTTTCTACCTGCTTTCAAGGCATCACCACCAATCATTTACTTCCAATTGTGCTCACTTACAGCTTGAAAGAGGGAGGTTTGGGGACTCCAGTTTCCTGGGGCCTGAAAATCTTTGCAATCAACAGCCAGAGACACGTCCCTTCATCTCCAGAGCCACATCACTGCTACATGCCTTAAGCAAGTTGCCTGCAGAGGTGCCTCCTGCTGCAGTTTCAGGGTCCAAAGCCCCTCTTGCAGACCTGTCTGGCCGGGCTAATTCCAGCAATGCCTCAAGGTGCTTTTCCTGAGCATCCTCTGCAAGAGCTGAGGGGCCCTGCATGCCTGACTTGTCCCACTGGCAGAATTCACCTTCCCCAACCATTCTCAAAATGCTGCAGCTCCAGAGAGCTCTCCAAAGCCGGCCTTGGACACCCCCAGGGTGCAAAGCCGGCCACGCATAGGAGGGCCCAACCACAAGAAGGAAGCTTGGCTCAGAACCTCATTATTTTAAGGCCAAGGAAAGGAAGAAGACACCATTTCCAAGTGATCCAGATGTGGGGAGGGCAGGCACTGCAGTCAGGGTGGGTTTGCCATCCTCTACCTCCATGCTCAGCAGCTCATCCCAGCACATGGTCTAGATTAAGCCCCATTCTCTTTTTTAAGACATTAAAACCGCGATGAGCTCTCCAAT
This sequence comes from Nettapus auritus, assembly GCA_011076525.1. NCBI lineage: Eukaryota > Metazoa > Chordata > Aves > Anseriformes > Anatidae > Nettapus > Nettapus auritus. The sequence goes on along the minus strand of CM021766.1, from coordinate 16,054,636 downwards.
CCCCCAGTGGGCTCATCTTGGAAAATCTCGCAATAGCTCTGATTTCTGCCAAATCATTCTGATCTGAGCTTTCAACTTGTCTTCCACCCTGGGGGCTTGGCTTCCCTGTCGGTAGAAGGATAAAGGGATTGTACAAAGGCCTCGGGAGAGGTGTGCGTGGGCTCACTGATGCTGATTTGAAGCAAAGGCAGAGCCCGCGTGTGGGGGTGTGTGCACGTAAAACTCAGCACACCAGTTCACCTCGGGGGCCACCCACAGACTCCAAAATGAATTACTTGCTCATATATCTTCCCCACAATAAGAAACCTGTCTGCTGCAAGACGATAGAGGGAAAGAGAAAAATTGCTAGTGTGCTAATAGGTAGAAACCCCCTAATAAGTGTGTTTTCTTGAGGTGTTGTGGAGTTCCCTGGTGGGGAGGTGGGGCAATGCAGAGACTTTGGGGCATTGAAAGCTTGGCTCTGTCTGGCAGATGTTCAGTTTGTACTAAATCTGGTCCAAACCCATGTCTGAATGCTTACACAGAGCTGAGCTGATGCTCTGGAAATGACCTGATGTCTCAGTTCCTCTGTGCCATATGGAGAAAACAGTGTTCTCAGGAGTAAGACACCAGTTCCCAAATCTGCCATTGGTTTTATTTCATTAAAAGAAGACAGCCTTCGTCCCTTGGTAGTCCTCCAGCCATCCCAGTGCCTCCCCCAGCAGGAATGCACAGTGGGGCTGTGGCCACCTCGCCAAGGCACATGCGACATCCCTAGGGGCTGGCAGCCACTTTGGCAGCCACCCTGCGAGCACAGGCCAGTGCTGGGCTTGGTTAAGGTAAGATCACACCAGAGGGTCACAACTTTGGCACACCAGAAGCGTTTGGGGAGCTAAGACAGGCAAATGAAAGCTTTAGCTGTGCTTGCACAGCCATCCCTTGGCCAGTCACAAGGCTGGGATGGGAGCTCTGTGCAAGGGGTAGCCCCCCTTGCGCCTTTTCTCATGGCTGTCCATCACTCCTGCATCCTAACTACAATGTTTATTTTAGTGCCACAAAAAATGTCCTTAAATTCATTAGCAGATGTGCTGTGCTTTACAATTGAATCCTTTAAAAGACTGCCTTTATGTTCTATCAGTCTGTCGGTACAGCCTTCCGAGTCCATGTTAAACAAACAGCTGCTGAGTGAGACAGAGGGGAGTCAGAAATTAATAAAACCTTTCCCAGGCTAAATGGTGAAATGCTGCGTAGCGGGTATGTAATCTAATAAATACACCTGCTGAATGAAGGGGTAAGCAAAGAGAAGGAAGAAAAACGTTGCCTGAGGCCACCCCAGGCTGGCTGCCAGCAGATGTTCGAGCTGTGCACACAGGCGCAGAGGCTGTTGGTGTGGCAGAGACAGGCCGAAGGGATGCATAACAGCAAGGATGCTCGTGCCACTTGAGTGTGACCTACGCTAGCCCAGGTCTTGCTGTGAGAGCCCAGTCTCTTAAAGTCACTCAAGCAGACCGAGCACAGGCGCACTCTGGGGATTTGCAGCTCAGGTCCCACAGTGGCTGGACAGGGATTAAATCAGTAAGTAAAATCACGGCATTTTTTTTGTTAGAGTCTTGGCAAACATGAGGCAAACTAAGCTACGTGACCTAGCTCTTTGCATGCAAGGATTAGCTGACTTCGTTCAAACGCCTGTTGGGGCCACGTACTCTTGATGGCTCTCTGTAGCCAGGGAGACACCAGACAAACAGCTCTGCCAGCCGCAGGCTTGTGAATGTGTCCAAAGCAAAGTGTCCCTCACAAGACACAGCACCTCCATTGCAGCCTGTCCAAGCAAAAGACAGAGGAATGCACAGAGCATGTTGTGGAAAGAGGGGAAAAAACACTCCTGAATGCTTTGGGTCCCTGATGTTTTCAAGGACATTGTCAAGGTCTGTAAGATATTCATCATGGAGCTGCTTCTCCAGAGAAACTTACCATCACGTGTGTCTCATCTGGCCCCTTTTCCTCCTAGTAGCTCATGCCTCCCCAGCCCTTCTGCCATGGCAATGTCTCTACAATGTCTGAGTCCCTCATGCAGGAACACATGCTGGGAATAGAGGGTGTCTGGACCCAGCTGTTGATATGCCACAGCATAAAGGTTAAACCATGTGCCTTACCTCTGATCACTTCCCCATAAAGGAATATTCCTAAAGTGCTTTGAGATCCCTGGATGAAAGGATCTGTTAGTAATAACACTTTATTACTGCAAAGCTACTGCTAAAGGTCCGGCAGCTTTTCCTTTGTGCTTATATACAGTGGGGTTTACCACAGAATTACTGAACACCTCCCTGGGCTGATACTTGGCAAGCTATGACCCAGTCCTGAGCTATTTAATTTTTTATTCATTTTCTGAAAGCTTGTGTTGGCTGATTTTGAGCCTGAAAAGTGAAGAAACAGAAGAAAAACAATAATACCTGAACTGTAAAATCGGCACCCTGGTGATTTACAATGAAATAACTGTTTGGATTAGGGTGACTATTGTTCTAGCAGCACTCTACATCATCACTGGATGGGACAGAAAATGAAAGGAGAGAAGAGAGATTTTCATGTATGTGAAGACATGGAAAATCACGGTAGCTTAACATCTCTGAACACTTACGGCTTCCCCTCTTCCCAAAGCAAGCATGAATCATGTGGACAGGAGCACATATAAATCCTCATGTAGGCAAACTTGTGTCTGCAATGTCCTCATCCAGCTGGTCTTTGCCAACCACCCGGCATGTGGAAATGCGGTAGCTGTTCAGTGAGGTGAGGAAGGATCACTTTTTAACTGCAAAATTTAACTTGTAAAAATGGTTTTAAGGAAAGAAACAGGTCATTTGGTCTCTGGCAAAACAACACACTCTGCACCTTCATCATGATGGAGATGCTGCCTGTGTATGTTGGGTGACACTGCTCTTCTATGGCCTGGGGCATCAGTGTGACTAAATCCCTTGCTCACACACTCTTTTCCTAAGCAAATTGGCTTGGCAGTTTCTGCAAGGGGAGGAAGAGGAGGTCTCTCACCCAGCTGCAAACCAGGCAGTGACCACTGCTATTCATTGCTGTGCTCTGCCTCTCCTCAGGGGAAGGACATCACCTCCCAGCAGCTCAGTCCTGGCTTTGGAGCAGCACCAGGCAGGGGACAGAAGATGTTCCTCCTGGGCTCTGTGGCCACTAGAAGCAATTCAACAGGATTAAACTGAAGACAAACAGGAACTGGAGAACTGTTTCTGTTTTGTTTTGTTTTGTTTCTTCTTTTTTCTTTTTTCCAGCACTGCAGTGAAGTCTGCCCATAACTGTGTACTCTTTACTGACCTGACCAGGACAAAGCTGAACAGGCCCTTTCCCCAAGCCTGAAGAGCTCACACTAGCCAGGACAAAATCTCACATATGAGTTTTTCAAACAGCAATGTGAAAAAGGAACCTCTCTGTTAGCCAGAAGAAGCAGTGAGCACATCAGCCAAACTGTGAGCTACAGCCAAAGACAGTGCCCTCGGGGGTATGCTGCATTTTTTTTTTTTTTTTTTCTTTTTCTATATGAAGGAAATGCAGGATAAGGACAATCAAGTATCATAAGAAATGCATGGTATCGCTGAAGCCCCAGCACAGAATTTTAATATAACACAAGCTACTCTGAATTAATGTTTAAAATAAGTCAATTACAATAATACTTGATGACACTGTGATGACACTACCTTCCAGGTTGCTTGTCTAGATTCAGTCACTGAAATCAAATTATTTAAACTACTGTAAGGTTCAACATGTTGCAAAATTATCGACTCCATTCTGGATGAGCTGAGGTCAAAATTACTAAAGCAGAAAGCACATGAAACAAAATTACCACTTCAACAACTGCCATTCAGGATATATCAAAATAGAGATGGGGGAAAATCTAGTTTCGTTGTAATGTATTGTAGTAAGCTTTCACTATGTTCCTGCAAGACAGGCTGCTCTTGGACTGTAATGTTGGAAGAGTGTCAGGAAAGGTATAACTATTTCTTTCTAAAAATCAATGATTCTTTAAGTTGTTGACATGTTTGGAATAACAAAACAGAAAATGGAGCAAGTGATGAAAATAACAAAGCTAATGACTACAGGAGCCAAATAAAGCAGAGAAGCAAAATGGGGGAGAAAACTGAAAAATTCAGTCTTTGGGAAAGGTGTCCAAGAACGTGCATGGTCAACATCAAAGCACAGAGCTTGCAAACATCTGCTGAAGCCAGGAGTTTAAACCACTCTGCCCATAAACTGCAGCTTGCAGCAGGGATGCTGCCAGAACAAAAACCTCTGGAACAACAGGTAAAGCACCTTATTTCTGTGAAGAATGGAAACAATCCAAACAAACTGAGACTGGTGCTATCTATAAAATTGTAATGAAATTTAAAGACATTCCCATCCTACTAGATTGTGGGCAGCTGGGATGCTGCACTGATTCTCGGAGTGCAGGGATTTCTGCCAGAACATGGACCACAAATCCCAGCGCTTCACCTGAAAAAAATGATGTCTTTAAAGGCTTTGGACTTACACCAAGGGTGGTAAAATGTCGATAAAAATTCTCCAGTATAAGAGGTGAGCATGCATGGTGCTTGATTAAAAATGCCACTTTGAAATATCAAATGGCTTTTCTCTGTTTCGTGAATCCTCTCTAGGAATGATGAAAAACAACTAGGAAAAAAATCTAACAAAAATAAGGTGACACACATTCTGTCTTACACACATATCCAGGTGATATTTTTCAGCAAAAAGTAAGGCAATATTTCATCTAGCTAAACCAAGGATGTAATTGGAAAAGTTTCAGTCAGAAATTGAAAATAGTAATGTTTTATACATATGTAAAATCAAAGTTGGACATGTTTTGCTTTGAAAAATCTGATGAGAATTTGGAACTACTTAAGGCTCATGAAAACTCCCAAGAAAAGAAGAGTGATCTGGACCTAGAAATGCTCCAGAAAAGATTAAGCTAATTCTTGGTTCATTTAGCAGATGAGCCACATTTCAGTTAGAAAGAAAACATATTAAAAGACTGGGAATGTCATAAAAAATGTTATGCTTCAACTGTATTAACTGGCAAATGTTGTACTTGCAGTTCCAGTAACCTATGTGAGTGTTGAAAGAACATTTTCAGGACTCTGGTTTATCCCTTCACCACTGAGGTCCCATATTTCAGAGCAAATATCAGAAAATGTGGCTTCAGTTTTCTCAAACAAATTATTCAGGAGAAGCAGGTTTGTTTGACAACAGGACGGCAGTAGAGTACATTCTGCAAAATTTCAATGCAAGAATGAGTAATCAAAGAAGATTCAATTTTAAGCTTCAACTTTTTCCTTATTCTTCTATTAAATCAACCTAATGGCCTAACCAAAGCCTATTGTTTTTTAAATGTTTCGTATCATGAACCAATGCAGGAAAAAGAAACCAAAGGCAAGACAGAGAGGAAGAAAGGCTTGCTTGGCTCCTGCATGTAAGCCCCACGAGGCTCCCCAGATGCTGCAGTGCTGCATCACCCACCGGTGCAGAGCCTGGCCATGGCTCTGCTTACAGCTGTGCACCCGGGTGGTACACGCAGAGCAGGATGGCTGCAGGTCTCAGCGCAGCTTTGCACCTGCTCACAAATAATACAGAGCTGCTTGATTGTTTCCTCTCACACCCTCCGTCTGAAAAAATAATCTCCATGTTTCATTTTCAGTAATTATTTTACTGATCAGCAAAATTATATGACACCAGAAAGCATCTAGGAAAGGCATAATGAACTGATAAGTTTTGTTTTTTGTTTTTTTTTTTTAAAAAAAAAAGGATACCACTTCTCAGTAATTAATTTCTGGTCTGTGTTTCACTATTGTTCCTCTGCACATAGGTTGAAACTTGAAAGCGTGTCGGTATCAAAGTGCACGCGGTCCTTAGCACACAGACCCCACTAAGCTCATTTCCTACCCGAACGCAGAGCTCAGTTTAAAAGTTAATTCCTCCCCTGCAGAGGTTATGGGTTACAGCTATATTCCCTCCTTTAACGAGGGGGAATACTGCTGTGCTGGGAATATTTCCATGGCCAAATTAAATTCTTGAAGTAAGCCCAGCATAGCCAAGAGAAAGCTCTGCAACCTTTCCTTACCTCTCCTTACGGCCTGACCTCACCACAGCAGACTCAAGCCCCTAGCTGGGAACAAAGCACGGGGCCCAATTCTGCCCTCAGATACACAGGGGCAAGTCTGCCTTCTCCAGGAGGATGCTCAGGTACTACTGAAGGCATTGCCGGACCACAGTCTTTGTAGTCTACCAGAGCAGACTGGAAGTCGTGTACTGAGGGAGTGTTTTAGCTTAGTATGTCTGGTGTTTTCCTTTTTTTGTTGTTTTTTTTAAATCCTTGTGTTTTACCAAGCCCTCAAGAAGGCCTTTAAACTGACACACACTCAAAAAGAAAAAAAAAAGAAAAAAGAAAAAATGAAAAAATGAAAAAAAGAAAATAGAAAAAAAGGAAAAAAGAAAATAGAAAAAAAAAAAAAAAAAAAGAAAAAAAAAAAAAAAAAAAAAAAAAAAAGAAAAAAAAGAAAAAAGAAAAAAGAAAAAAAGAAAAAAAAGGAAAAAAAGAAAAAAGATAAAAGAGAGGGAGGGGACAGATATTCTTGTTTGAAGAAATTTTGGCTATCCTTTAATGCTCACAATGAAATACTACAAACTGATGATAGAAGAAATTATCTGAAAGAAAGAATGAGAGTATATTTAGGAGAAGCAAGGAAGTTCTATAAATAGACTAAACGATGCACACTTTGTTTGAGGGAGCTTTCAACATAGTACACAAATTAAACATTTCCAGAAATTCTGTTAGGGCTACGTAACAGGGTGCTATTGTGGGCTCTCAAAATGACCTTTCATATTTAAAAAAGATGTATTTGTATATATACTGGAAAATCTGCCTTGATAAACATAAGGTACTTTGTTGACTGTGGTTGAAAACGGACTGTTGAAGTAATCTAGCACATGGACACAAAATGAACTCTTGTTTTATTTATTTATTTTATTTTACTTCTTTAGCGAGGTCACGGGTTTACAGACATTGCATGGAGAGAATGGAAACTTGTACCTCATCAAACTACTAAGTGGAATCCAATACAGCTCTCTGGCACACTCGCTGGCCAGCTCGGTCAAAGTTTTCACCAATGCATCTGCAGAGAAGTGTTCTCATCTAAGGCTTTGGACATAACACTGCAGTGTTGCTGGGCCCACCTTGGCACGTCTGCAGAGGAGAGGCAACCCACCCTGCCCTCACCTCTCTCAGCCCTTGGGCAGCCCAACCCATGAGCATGCCACCTTCAAAACTTCGGACATTCATTTTACTTAAATGAAATAAATGTGTTTGTTTGTTTGTGTCCCAGCTTCTTCTTACTTGGTACAGGCAAAGGAAGATTTACACAACCTCACCTGGGCACTTCAGTGAGCTGATCTGGCCCTTCTCCATTTGGCAGGGTAACAGCTGAGGAATTGCAAACCAGTAAATAATAACTGGTAAAGTGCCTGACAGCCCAGTGCTCTCAGAGCCTTTATCAAGGGTGTGACATTTCTAGGTGTTTTATTTATAGCATTTAGTGCCTGGCCTGGAAAGTACAAAGTCCTTGCTTCTTCCTACTTTTTAGGGTGCTTTCTGATGGGTTCTGTACCCTTTCTTATGCTTTGAAAATCTTACTGCATTTAAAGTCATTTCTCTATCCAAGTGTCTACAGCAATCCCTCCCTTTCTCCTCTTCTCTACTTCCTCTGAATGCTCTGATACTGTTTGGGGAAGGAATGGCAAGCACAGCTCCCTTGCTTGTCACCACGTGTTCAGCTGTAGCCTCGTAACTGTTTGTGACTCACCGTGGCACTTGGATGCTAGCGTCTCCGAAAGCACAGGACAAATCCTCCCAGTCTCCACTGCAACGTGGCCGAGGGATGGGTCAGGGCACTGTGCAAAGCAGCCCAGTGTTCAGCCCTTGGCTGTAAGAGTAGTTTGCCTCCCTGTGTCTCCATATCCCTGTCTTTGAATGAAGGCCTTTATATAACACATTGCAGGTAAGGGAAGAAGAATTGCTATTCACTTTTCTGCAGTTTGGGGAGCAGCAAGGTGCTGTCTGAACTGGGCTTAAGTTCCTGTCTTCGCTGAGATCAGGGCTAGTTTCCCTCTGTGGCAATAACAATGTCTGCTTAACAGGATCCACAACCCAACTCACTACTTTGTTATTAAATTACAGACCTAGAAATGCTTGAAATAAAAACTGATTAGATCAAACACTACTTGCTTAGCACATCACCATGGAAACTCCCCTTTCTCCATCTGTTTATTTACAATGATAATGGGCTCTGCAATAAACTTTGAAATAGGTACATAGATAGAAACAAGTCAAAACAAATGTCAGAAAATGGATATCTTAACTGGCAGCGAGTAAGTCAATCACCCTCTGCCCAAGGATACCACTGCTGTCTAGGCTCAAGTTGAAAAAATTATGGTCACCAAAGCTAGCACGTAAGCAGATGTAGTATGCAAAACCCCCAGTCACTTGCTGTGTTAACCATAGATACTTCAGGATATTTTTGCTTTTAAATTCTCCAGACACACAGTTTTCCCACACTCTGGAGGTTCTCAGTATGGTCTGCCTGGGCAGCACGTTAGTGGTGATAGTATTTAAGCACTCCCCAGAAGGATCTCTGCTTGGAAAATACCAGTAAAAGCTAAATCATTTCAGCTCGCGACAGGCCTTCACTTAATCTCTCCTTAGGTCAATGAATCACTCCTAGCTGACAGTGAAAATACCTCATTATCACGTGAAACTAGACAGGCTTCTTGCAGCCAACCTCTTGAAGGTGCTCACAGTCTTCTGTAGACGGACTTTTGTGAGCTGCAAGAGCACTGACACCAGCAAGTATAGGACAATGCCAATGTCTGTGGTTGAGCCTCAAGCCCTGGGGTCCACTGAGGGAAATCGACACCATCAGAGGTGATCCATCACCCCCCTTAGACGCCCTCCTAAGCACAGAGGGAATCAGCAACAGGAGATGGAGTCCACCCAGGGACACAGGTGCTAGCAATGAGCCAACCAAACAGACAGCCCTCAGACTAGGAGGGACGTGCACGTGCATAAAGCCAGGAGGAAAACCAAAGCCCTAAGTATGAGAACAAGTAGGGCTGTTCAGCACTGCAAAGCAAAGCAAAGAGCTGCTAGATCCCATCCAAAACACGTACGTGGTAGGTTCAATGCCCTGAAATATGGCTCCAGCTCACTGTTCTCCTTTATATTCACAGATCTTTCCCCAAAGCCCAAATTTCTCTGTGTTTACACGGATGCACACAGTTCCGGGCAAGGCTGCTCTTGGGACGTATGCCCACGTAGGCAGGCAAACAGGATCTTCACAATCAAAGAAATGCATTCACAATTCGTCCGTCTTTATTTTACTGTTTATAAATACCCAGTCAGGAATTAGGGAAAAACCACTGTGTGGTTTAAGTAGCCAGTCTTATACCACAAAAGATGAATAGTGAATAGCTGAAGTGAATGATTCCCAGAAAAGTCAGTCTGAAAACTTTGTCTGTGTTGTTCAGCAAATGCTTATGAATGACGAACAAGCAAACCGAAGTCGGAACATGACCAGAGGATGGATCAAACTGATCAGAGGCTTTATTCACAATTAAATATATTCATGTGTGTGTGGGGGAGTGTATTTACATACATCATGCTCTTATGCAAGTATAAACAAGCCAGAGCACTGACAGCAGCAAATCATTATCAGATGGTAACGAGCAACACACTAATGAGAGTGCAGGAAGTGGCTGTTGCTGGGTGCTGTAGTGCAACACCCATACACAAACCATACTTTACCTTCTCTTTTCATGTAGGATATGGATATAGGTTATAAGCATGATCAGTACACACACTGAGGGCTTGACAGCTATGCATCAGCAGGTGTTTTTAACACCTGGGGGTTTAAAAAGGGCAAGACCTGACAAACTTCTTCATAATGCTCCTTGCTGGGATCCTATTGAACCCGAGCCAAGAGCTGAGAATCATTCTAAGAGCACTGCCACCAAAATTTCCTGGCCAGGAGACTGTGGGAAATGTCACCTGCAAGGAATCCAGCCTCCTGGCTTACAGAAGTTCTCCTCATGCTGCAGTGATTTATCAGCCCTTGAAAGTAATCTGGAAGGGATGGCCACCTGCATAATGATCTCTTCAGGAGTGCCACACATACAATAAGACCTCTCCTTGCAAAACCCTTCATGACAGTCCAAAGTGGGAAGCTGTTATAGGGTCAACCGCAAATTATCCAGAAATATTTCTTCTCCTATTAAGATGTGCTCACTAGGTCTCACCAAGCCCTGTCAAATTCTCCAGTAGAACTGGGTGAATAATGGATTTTTTCGGCTCCCAACTGGAAAGAAGTATTTGGGATTGATTTGAACTTTTTATTTTTAAATATAGCCTGATTTCAAAATGAAAATATCATTTTTAAACAAAATGTCAAGATGCTTTCCAGGTTTCTCCCTGCTTTTTGTCAAAATGATTTATCAGACTTGACCCAAATTGATTCAATTGCTCTAAAACTGCCACAAATGTATATATTAACTGAAAATATTTTCTGCTCAGCTCCATCCAAAACATGTATAACACTTATAAGAATTAGTGGGGGAAACTGTGACGGGCATGCAGAAATATTTAAACATCCAATGCAAATAAAGTGCAAATGTAATGGCCTCACTACTACAGAAATGTCTTGGCATGTTTCCACCTGGAGCCAGCTAGATGATTAACTGGCCACGTGCACTAATTATTTGAGGTCGATGTTTACATCAGCACTGTGCAAACTGGGTGCAGTCTTGCTCAAAAAATAAAAGCATTCAACCGAAGACTGGAGACTGGATCTTCTGTGCTTGGGAAAAGTTGAATTAAGGTAGAGGAAAATGAGCCTCTGGGATTTCGAAGCAGGGGCTTGGGCAGACCTGAAGAAGCCAACATCCTGGCAAGGGAAAGCCTTTGCTTGTGCCGGCTGCAATAGCACCCACAAGGTTTTCCCAGAGCAGGCATCACTTGCACTGGAACTGCCACCATCTCTGTCCCTCAGGCGATGTCTCTAACAACCTCCTTCCCCAAGACTGCGGTAGGGAAGCACGGATCTGACTGCACATTACCTATAGAATCAGTGCAACGCTGAATCCAGCCAAATGCCCTTTTCTGACTGCGTCCTCTCTTGTTCCACCACTGAATCTTGCCCAATTGATTTATGCCTTAGGTTACTTACAGTGGATGTCCTCTCATTTGGCAAGAACTGGAAATAATTCTCCAGATATCAACATAAAAATGGCATAAGCCAGGTGATCTGGGAACATACAGGTGAAAAAAGGCACTTAGTTAATTAGCTAATACGAATGCAAGGGTTTTGCAGAAAGAAAGTCTGCAGAGAAACAAAGGACAGGCTTCTCCCAAATCTCCTTGAAATCCAGAGGCCAGATTCTGCTTCAGCTCTGAGTGAACAAGGTACAAGTCTACTAAAGCAAGTAAAATTTAGCAGCATATGCTTGGGCTTAGAGCCCCATTGGTAGGATTCCTGTGCTGCAGGGGGTGCCAACTAGCAAGCAAGGACCCCGTGCTCTCCTATATATTTCCTCCCACGTATGTCTTCAGGCAGCACCTAAATTTGCAACCTTCCTATGGATGGAAACAAACAGGCTTGGTCTTCATCCACATTTGGAGCAGGCAGAGCTTTTGATGAAAGCTACTTGTCAGCCTGGCTCTCCGTGTAGTGACAGCTTAAAAGCTATGTTAAAGCTTAGCTTAAAGCTTGTTTGATTTGAACACAAGCTACAAACCCAGCTCTGGGAGCGCTCAGGGGCTGCAGGCAGCCTTGCTGTTTGCTGCCTCTTTTTATATATTACAGTGGCTGAGTCTTATCTGTTCTCTGTTTACTATTTGTGCTTTTTAAACCAAGGGGAGAAACAACCGCCAAGAAAATTCTGGCACGTTTTGTGTGTGTGACAGACACGCTATAAATAATAGAAAATTAATGCTCTCTTTTTTCATATCTGCTTGCAGATGGCTTGTCCAGTGCATTTCAGGCAGCACAATTAGATCAGTAGCAGCTTTGTCAAACATATTTTTTTCTTACCAAATGTTCAGTTTCTGTCAGAGCCTGTCCAGTCAAGTTCCCGTGAAGGGCTGATGATAAACTGAAATCTTCTGGTGCTCTTCAGCAGCCCCTTGCCTCCAGGGTTGGGCCAGACAGCTTGTTCATAGATCAGTGCAGCTTTTCATGAGACAGTGCTGGTAAGGAATGAATGGACAAAAGAGGAGAGGTCAAGTGCGAGCTTTTATAACCGTTTGTTTAAACCTGCAGTAATGAGAAAACATTTTGCTAATGTGAAGCTTGCGGGAAGGCTGCTTCTGGGGCCTGTCTGCCCACTAGATGGTGCTAGAAAATAACGTAACTGCCCTTTCTCATGCGGCACCACTGCTGAAGCAGCAATGCTTCAGTGATGCACAGGTCTGCGGTGTGCAGTGTGTAGCTTAAAAGCAGTTGGAAGCCAGTACAGTTTCTTCTCTTATCTGATCTGCTTAGTGTACAGATGTGCCCTAAAAGAAAGGGGTTAGTTCAGATGCACTTCAGTTTCTCCAGTTTTTCTCAAACTGAGTACCCTTGTGAGCAGCAGATGCTGGGCAGGCTAGTACAGTGCATGGTGTGGGTGCAGACTCAGGACCCTCACCTGTAGCAATGCTGCTTCAAGAATTCAACCCCCCCATCCATTGCCCTGGCGAGCTGGGCACTGGCTAACGCAGCACCATACTCACAGCCATGGCCAGCGAGGCCTTCAGCAAAAGGTCAGCAGCCAGCAACACAGAAAAGCCTTTCATTCCGGCCGACCAAGTTCTCAAATGCCTCCTGAAGGAGAAAGCGCTGCCAGGACTGGGCACAGAAGGGAGGTGTGTGCTCACAGGCGGGAGCATCCCCATGGGATCTGAAGCTGTAGACATGGGCTTTGCACTGTTCCTCTCTGTTTCGTGGTCCAAGAAAGTCCATCCGGAAACTCTGATTTATGAAGGATGTGGCTGACGTGTCATTTCTGTGGCAGCATGCACTTAACACAAAGCAACAATTACTTGTGTTTAGTTAATACGGGGCACAGCTTTCTTGTGGATGCACACGCAGGAACCCCAGAAACTCCTGTTTCTAAGCGTTTCTTACCAAATTCCAGCTTTCTTTTTTTTTTTTTTTTTTTTTTTTTAATTTTTTTTTTTTTTCCTGCACCATTTTCAATCACACTTGCTAATGGACAGAACAATCTGGATTCAGATCCAGACCTTAATTCAGAATTACTCTGTGTGGTGGTTTTACTCGGATGGGCAGCTGAGCTCCACCACAACCGCTCTCTCACTCCCCGCCTCCTCAGAGAGGAGGGGGAGAAAAAAGTCAACACAAAGAGCTCAAGATTTGAGATGAGAATGATTTAATTAAAGGGAAAGGGAATGGGGAGAGAAAGTAACAAAAGAAACAACAAGGCCACGCGGAAGCACAGAGAGAAAGGAAAAATTATTCTCTGCTTCCCATCAACAAGCGATGTTCGGCCACGTCCTGGGAAGCAGGGCCTCAAAACGCATACCTGTTGTTCAGGAGAGAGTGAGAGAGAGAGAGATCCCTCCCCCACAAGAGCCCCCTTTATTGCTGAGTGTGACATCAGGTGTTATGGAATATCCCTTTGGTCGGTTTAGGTCAGCTGCCCTGGTGATGTCCCCTCCCCATCAATTGCCCACCCCCAGCCTGCTGGCTCCTGGGGCTTGGAGGGAGTCCTGATGCTGTGCCAGCACTATGCAGCAATAGGCACAACACTGGAGTGATACCAGTGCTGTCCCAGCTACGAGTGCAGCACTGTGTGGGCTGCAGCAGGGAAAAGTGACTCCATCCCAAACAGACACATCCCAACACACTCTGTCTGATGACTGACGGCTTCTCTGTTTTTATGAGTGACAGTGAAATCAATTTCTGGTCCATTCACCAGTGTTTCTCACATTGTTCACAGAATCTTAAAAGCTCTCAAAGTCAAAGGAAAATGATAGACACAGCGTATATGATAGTATAAGCAATGAATCTGCCCCTTAAAGCTCCTGTCTTGTATAGGCTGGAAAAGCTTTCTGGGTAGAAAGTGGGGCTACAAGTCAGAGCAATTCCTACAGCGGTCACACAAAGGCCAGCTGAGGTCAGGTCATCAGCCATAAGCAGATATTTCCATGCCGGAGCACTAGGTAATGTGGTCCTGGCACATCTCTGTTCCAAACACACGTCCAATATTCGGTATTACAAATCATTTATTAAAGCTCAGCCAATCATAATAGCAAATTTGTACGCATGTGAAGATCTCTGTATTTTGCCAAAAGTAGCTCATGCATAAAAAATATTACATAAACTTTCTGAACGTATATCAAAATAAATATTACAAATTACAGGAAATATGCTAAAATGACTCTCATTAAAATTTCAGGATTTGTTTAGGATTACTCCGATGGTTATAAAAGTGTCTCCTCTCATATCCTTCAGTTGGAGGAACAGCTTTGCCTTGGTCATTTTCTCCCCTTACAAACATGCCAGATTATTTTTACATCCAGCAGAACCGCTACAGGCACAGTGCAAAGTCTAGACACCTGCACTTGTCCAGACCCAGCGCACTGCTGAGCTGGGTGCCCCCAGGTCAGAAGCCTCTTCTGGGCCAATTTTCCAGTGCTAATTGATGCTGCCCGTCCATGCGAGCCTTCCAGCCGCCATCTGCAGCGGTCACCGTGTGCCTGCGGGCTGTGCCAGCACTTCCAAGGCAGGTGCTGACGCCCCTTACAGAGCACGACGACAGCAGGACTTGAACTTCCACTGCGTGTTGCAAAGAGGGATGAAGTCACTTATTTGCTTCCCCTGATGGCTGTCAGCCTGCCCGTGCTCCAGCTCTGGCTATACTCACTTCACGGTGCTACAGGGACTGCGGTGTCACGGCATTGAAGCACATCTGGGGACAGAAATCAAGCTGTGAGCCACGTATGCAGGAGGGAACTTCCAAACAGCCAGGAGATCCTACAAAACTTAGATCCACGGCTCCAAACTAGCTGCCCCTGCTCTCTCCCCATTACATATCCTCTAGCCCAGTCAATGAAAAATATTTCAAACTGTCGGGTAAGTCTTTAAGCCTGCCCTGACAAGACTAATTTGATCAGCACTGGTCAGTCAGTCTCAAGAAATGATGGAGGTAGTGGGAGCTAGAAGGCAGGAACTGAAAATGATTACAAAGGTAGAAAAAGAGCAACAAGAAACACTGGAACTGTATAATTCAATGAAACTGAAAAGTGACACTTTTAGGGATAATTCTAAGTTGAACAAAAGAATTGTTCTATCACGTTATCTCTGGCACTTACAGCCTCATGATTTCATTTGAGCCATGCCTGTATCAGGTTTCTAAAGAGGTCTTAGGCACGGATAAACGAGATCCATATGAAGACATACATCATTAGGATGAAAAAAAAAAAAAAAAAAAAAAAAAAAAAAAAAAAAAACACTCGCTGTGTATTACAGGAATTTCTGTACTTTCCACAGGACACCAAGCGCTTGGCACAGACACACTTTCATCCTGCCCCCGCGGCCACTTCCTCGAAGGAAGGGAAAGGAGTGATGAAACCTGCCCCTGAGGGATGCCGGACTGCGTGTTTCTGGGGCTGTCCCCACCAGCCCGTGTGGCACAGCCCGGCGGGACGTGACCGGGGGCCTCCCCACGGCCTCCTCGCCCCCTGCGGGCCCTCTCGAGGCCGCCACCGCCGGCTCCTCCTCCCGGCCGCCCGCGGTCCTGCCCGGGCCCTGCCCGGGGGCGGGAGGAAAATGGCCGCGGCCTCCTGGGCCGAGGGGGGCGGGCTGCCCTCTGCCGGCCTCAGGGGGAAAAGGGGAGCGGGGAGGTGGGCCCGAAGTCAGGCTGGGCAGCGCTGGGGTGCTTCGGAGTCAGGCCTGTCCCTTTCCAGAGCCCTAAAAGATTTTGGAGAGCACAGGGCTTTAATTCTTACGTCCAAACGCGGAGATGGAGGGGTGGCCTCAGCCTCTGAGGTTCTACGACCCACTGCCTTCACAGCATCAGCCATACCCTGCAACCACCAGGACCCAACTGTTTGTAATAAGGAAGAAAATTTTCATAAATATCTGCCGACTCCAGCAGTACAGGATTCAAAAAAAAAAAAAAAAGCTTATTGCAGAATTTGGGGTAATTTGCAAGCTTTGTCATTGCTACAACATAAATAGGGAAGTGCTATTTATGTTGGGGAAGGGAAATTGTACAAAGCATTTTAGGGGAGGATGTAATGTCTTTAAATATAATTAATTTCCCTGTCTGAAGACTTTCACCTTACAGTCACACAGTTTTTTTGCTGGTGTATATTATTTCAGCGGGCATTTTGTTTTATTTTAGCTCCAAAATAAATGATTTTGAGTGAGAGATTTGCAAGGGTTTCTAATGAAAGCATTAGTAGTGTTTAGTTTTGTAAATGCTTGTATATAGAAGTGACACACGAACATACTTGCAAAACCAATTCCCAAACACAGACTGCCCAGATGGTGAGCTCACCTACACATAAAACGTCAAGATGCTGTTCTCACACCATCCAGCATGAAAAACCACTGGAGACACTTCCATCTTCCCGCTGCCAACTCATCCCCACCTCAATCCCAAACAGTCTGAATGGGAAACATATGATTTTCATTTGGTCCTAAATAGAAATAATCCATTATTGCTCAAATTATGGGAAAAAAAAAAAAAAAAAAAAAAAAAAAAAAAAAAAAGACCAATTTACTCCCAAAACCATGAAATGTCACTCAGAAAGAGGCAAGGTAAAGTCTGTAAAAACTTACACCAGTTTAAGAGCTGCTTCTAAAATCAGCTGCTAATGACAGGCATTGAGGTGTAGCGGTTACAACCAACACAGTTACAAAAAATATTAGTAGTGAAAAGATTTGGAAGACTTCAAATGACTGAGGACTCTTTTCATCAGAACCCACTGCGAGCAAAAGCGTTTGCTAAGATGCCAGTGGCGAATAAGTGGTTTGTGTATGACTTTTATTGAGATGTAAGTTCCAGGCTTGCAGAAAACAGGACCGGTGGTTTATGCTTCAAGGAAATGACATTGTATACTGAAGATTATTTTTATAGGTCTTGTTGTTTCCATTGAAACATGAAAGCGCTTATCTTTATGTAGCTTCCTTTATCGCTATCAACTATTTGTAAACTCTATTTGATTTTCCAGATCCTTTTCAGTCAAATGTTATTTAATAAGCACTGCACTGTATACAAAGCAGAGCAGCCAAATGGCAGTTTTAATTTGCAGGCTGAAGGAAGCGGCATTATAGCCAGGCAGGGAGGAACTTCCTGGCCATTTTTTATAAACTAATAAACTTTTTGAGAGAAGGCGGCTCCTTACTGCACGATTTCTCTTCACCTGGAACAGGAACCCCTTGCCAATAAAAGCAAAGCTGTTTGCTTTTGTTGCAAAAAAAAAAAACCCACAACCAAACAAAACAACAACAACAAAAAAAAACAGCCCTGCTCAGCCTTCACAGTCCTGCCTGCGGATGAAGGAGAGAGATACCGGCATGCACTCCATATATATTTAAGTCCTTGCACAGTTGTCAAGGAAGTGGCATGAGCTTCTGGGAAACCCGTAGATCCTGTTTAATATGTCAGCTGGTCCCAGTGTTGTGTGGCCCATACAAGCGAGTGGACTGTGTGGCTGTACAAGCAAGGTGATGGATGGAGATGATAACCACTGAGTTTTGATTCCTGCTGGGTGTATTATCTTCCCATCTGAGCTGCAAACATAGATATTGACTTCATTTAGCCTTACTGGCATGCACTCATAACACCAATGCATTCAGCAAATTGCTCTTATAGCAGTTTGTGGGCCTTCATGTTAGCTCAAAACTGAGTGCACGCTACTTTTCTCTCATAATGACCTTTTACTGAGAATGAGTGCTGTGTTTGAAACCTTCCCATACCATATGCTGGACAAGCCTTCAAAAACCCAAAAGTTCCAGAATGATGCAAGGTTTGCCTCCTGTGCTCTGTCAATGCAGAACCGCTGCAGGGGGAGGTTGGAGGGGGCCTGTAGGAAGTTCCTGGTGCTGCTCACCCTCCTGGACCTGAGCTGGAGCAATGGTCAATGCTGCAGTTGTCACCCACACTGCATACCTCTGCCTGGTTTCAGGAGGGGTGCAGGGCAGTGACCATGGTGTGCATGATCACAACCAGTGAGGGAGGATGTTGGCTTTCTATGCTATTTTTAGTCCTTTTCCTCCTTTCCTACAGCACATGCTCTAAAAACCAGTTACATCACATAGTGTTACTTCCACTAAAGCACCATGATGTTTTGAGATGTCTGCACAGCTCAGGCTTCTGGATGCAGGAGGAATAGTTGGATTATTTCCTGTGCCAGGAGAGGAAGAAGCAGGGACAGCCCTGTTGTCTTCTTACCAAGAACCAAAGCAGTGGTCCAGAAGGACTCAGAAAATTATTTTTTCTGACCAAAAAATCACCAGTGAATTGGCAGAGGTGGGGAGTTGTTTCATTCGTTAGGGTTATTTTGTTGGATGAGGAGTCCTGAGTAACTGTTGGTCTGTAGGCTGCTTTCTTGTGCATTTCAGAATGAATGGACAGTGTCCAAACTTTTGATCTCTTTAGGCTAAACAGAGGTGGTCAACGCTTTTGTTTTGAAAGACCTCGAAAAGAGATTTCACTGGTAAATGGCTTGTGGTTTTTGAGTATGAAGCTAATGTTTTACAACTATTCAGCGCTACTGGTTTGAAATCCACTGGAAATCCCCTGCACCTATTGGGCAGTTTCTGGCAGTGAGTTCATTTTCTAAAATACTACATGAAAGGGATGACACAAGCTAAGTGAGGTCCAAGAGCCCTTGTTTTAAAATTCTGACCAAGATTACAGCATAAATAAATAAAACCAGTCCAGCTCTGGTAACAGTGAATAAACCTTTTTTTCAATTCAATTTCTCTTTGCACCTCTCCTTGTTTTCAAGGGTTACTGGTTACTTCCCTCAGTTTATTTATTTTTATCTCCCAGCTTTTATGTTTTTGTTCCCTCCCTTCCACCACGAGTGACCTCACTGGAAAGTCCAAGAAAGCCTCAACATAAAGTTTGTGAATTCTCCCAAGGCAAAAAAATCATGATCATTACTTCCCATTTGGTTGTAAAATGTGGTTCCAGAAATGTTCTTCTCAAGGCCGATACAGTTACAAGGGAACAACAGCTCCAGCTCTGAGGTGGAGCACCAGCAAAAATCTTCCAAGCCTCAGCTGTTAAACAAAACATCAGCTGTATCTGATATTTTTATATTGATTGTATTTGTATTTTTCACAAATTGTGAGGCAGCTGGGTATTGGGGAAACAGCCATGGTGAAGTCACCAAATCCTCAGGTGGCAGCAGGAGGCTGCTCACAGCACACATGCAAGCAGGCTGGGCAAATCCTGGGGAGCTGAAAAATGGGCAAAAAAGGGCAGAAAGGGCAGGGCAAACCTTCTCAGACTGATCATCCCTGTGCAATAATTAAGGCCCCCAACACCAGAGCAGTGCTGCAGCCTGGCTGATCTCAGCGTGCCACAGCAAATATCTGCTTCCTCCAGCACCGCCCGGAAAGGGAACCAGGGGCTGACTCACACCCAGTGAAGTTTTGGGTGTTGGTAGTGAATGGCAAAAGCCGTTTGGGTGAAAGTGAGACCAAGAACGAAAGGGAGAAGTAGAAAAGCAGTGGCACAGAGAGAAGAAAGTGCTGATGGCGTTTGCACAACAGTGTGGTGAATCAGCTGCGGGGATGTGCCCATTGGAGACCTCTCAGTACCACCTGGCCACCAGCGTGAGCGAGAGCACACAGCTGCACTTGGGTGCCCCTGGTGACGCAGAGGAAGGAAGACTCTGGAACGGAAGAAGAGTGGAATTAGAAGTCATCCCAGGAAAATGAAATTGGATTTTAAAATCAAACAGAAGGCAAAAGATAAGCTACCTTTGTCAGGGTGCCTTTCCACAACACTCTGAGACTGCAGGTTTGGGATTGGAGGCTCTGCAGCAATGCAGCTGAAACATCCCAGCTCCCCATCCCTGCCTGCTCACTCCCAGATTCATTCAGTTTTATTGTGGGATCGTTTTTTAGTCAGATCCATTTCCAGGCAGGAGTGAGAGGGAGATGTGGTCTGCATGGGGATGGGGACAAGTGCCTGGAGAAGCGCAAAGGGTCCCTTGTTCCAGCTTTGCAGCAGGGACACACTCATGACAGCTCATGAAGAGGCAGCCTATGACTGCCACACATCTGCCTCAAAGGACAGAGCCAACAAGCTAGTGATGGTGTTATTTAACCTTTTACCTATGTATTTTTTTTTTCATCTTGTGACTACAGATCCCCCTGCTCCTGCTGCACAAATATCTTAGGACATCTAAAAGTTTCCAATTTAAGAAAATTCAGTTGCAGTGAATGAATCTGCATCACTGGAGGACTAATGGACAAATGCTTATCATTTTCTATGGATCAGTTTAGTTAGTTCATTTTTACAAAGAGAACATTTAACTGCTCTGTGGTTTATGTTTCTCCTCTGCGTCACATCTTGTATTTGATGACTTTATAAAGATTTGTCCTGGATTTTGTGGCAGTAAAGCTGGGCTGCCCATAAAATGCTCCATATGACCAGACACGTAGATTGCTGGTTTAACCTGTGAAACACCGGTGAGATCACACCCTGCTTGGGGATTTAAACCGAGCACTGCTGAGATCCTGCCCCCTAACCAGTGAGTCCATAGGGTGGCTGGTGGCTGCCCACGGAGCAGGGCATGACCAAGTGGGGCATGGCACACACCAGTAGCACATAACCGCTGTGCCATCCTGGCCATCTGCGCAGGCTCAGCCACATTTTGGAAAGATGACATCCCCAGAGGACAGCAGGGACCTGGCACACTTGCAAAACCAAAGCCAGCCCAGCGAGGTGACAGCAGCTGCAGTAGCCCTGCTCTCAGCCAGTCTTTCTTTCTTCGTTCCCTGTCCCGTTCTGGGCTCTAGTGGCTGAAACTGGCTGGTGCCAGCCGTGAAGTTCCCGAAAATGTTCCTTTACAGAAGACATCACTAGATGGCGATAGAAGCTTTCAAACGGAGCTGGAGTCTGAGGCTTTGCACGGGGCTTAGGGGTTCAGGCTGTCCCAAAGCTGCTGAATGGGGCTGACCTGGACTTCACCTGATCTGCAAAAATGTCAGAGAGAGCAGGAGAGACCTTAAATAATATGTTAGTATTGCCCTGTACAGTGCCAGAATAACAGGCTAACTTCCCCTGCCTGTGCACATCCCCGGGGGGCAGAGACTGTAGCTGGGTCTCTTTAGCTCAGACCATCACTCCTGTTCTCTCTTTGAGAGGCAATAAACCACATTAATATTTGTTTCAAGGCATGGATCCGGTATTCTGGGGTGGGGATATGGAGGCAGCTGGAGGACCTCTGCTTGCCAGTGGGGCAAATAATGTTGGCCAAGTGACCAGAACTTGGCCAACTGGCCAAAACAACACCACGGTGCCCAGAGCATTCTTTGGCATGTCGTGCAGGAATAAAAGCTCACTCCAGGGCACAGCATGCTGCCTTCCCACCTGTGAGTCCTCACCCCAGCACATCTCCATCCCTGGGAGACACTCCTGCTTACAAGACTGAAGAATCCAAGAAAAATTAAATTTAGTGTTATATACAGTAAAAATCTGTTGCAAGGAAGTCACTCGCCATTCTGGGTGTAAAGGTACTCCCTAGGAAAGCTGTGGGAGGCGTATCTCCTCATTAGATGCTGTAAACATGATTAACTTGTTTTTCTGTGTAAATGACCTCTATGATTCATTGTTGTCAGGCTCCATGCACAGAGTTTCAGTTCCAGCTGAATTTTAGAAAGGGTTTGAGTAAATCTTTGTTTTTTTTTCTGGCCCATCACACACAACTGTGAAACTACACAAGGGTTAGTTACCTAAGCTGCCTTGGCATACTAGTGAAGTTTCCAAGGCCAAGGATGCTTGTTTCCTACATGTTCCTGCTTGCCCTCTGCTCTGCTGCTTGCTGTGCCGTAGTAGGGGAGCAGAGGTGGCATCCCAAAGCTCTGGTATCCCTCTGCCTCACAGCAGGGACAGCAGATCCTGCTGGGGCGGTGAAACTTGTCCTCTGCTCCTCCAGTCACCGTAGCCATCATCTTCAGCATCACCTCCATGGGCTTGCAGGGATGTATTTCATGGACTTTACATGTGCCTGTGCCCCAGATCACCCAGTGACTCAGGAGATGTCACACCTCGCTAAGGGCAGGTCACCTCCTCCCTCGAGTTCAGGGTGCATGCAGGCACAGGCAGGATACGTGGCCTCTCTACAGCACAGAAGTGAGTCCTCATGGCACTGGGGTGGAACCAAGAGAAAAAGTGCTTTGCCATGGGCTTCATTTCCATATTCCACCCTCTGAACAGCATGTTGTTTTCGTACACCCCACAGCCCCACATAATTCATCTGGATGAAATCTTGACCCATGAGATAGGAATAAGAGGCTGTAGTCTAGATGGCAGTGTTTTGGTTTTGAACTATCAAATGGAGCTGAAGGAAATGGACACCTCAGATGCTTCACTGCCCCCTGCAAACCCTTGCAAGGCTCAGTGAGCAGGACATTGCCGTGCAACACCATGAGGAAATGCGTCGGCATTGTCCCCAGCCTGATACCAGCACGGCTTTGGGTAAGACTGCTTCTCACAGGTGACAGCCCCAGTAGCTGCTCTGTTTTTTCTCAGAAACAGAAACCCAAACCACACACCGCCTCAGCCCATTGCCACTTGGAGCACGTCTGGTGTGGCTGTAAGGGCAGAGCACGGGGTGCCTCAGCAGGCAGGGCTGGCACGATGACCATTCACCCACCGGCTTGGCTTGACTCTTCCTGGGGCCAAGGGTACTGCCGGGCAGCTCCTGCAGTTGCAGAGGCTTTGCTGAGGAAAGGTCGGGATTGCATCACCCACTTCTCCTAGCAGTGCAAGTGCTCGCAAACCCTGACGGGCCTGGGGATCTCCTGCTGAGCTAGGAAGAAGTCTTCTGCCAAAATAAGGGGCTTGGGCTCAAATGCCTCCTTCTCCCAACCAAAGCAAGGTCCTCTCAGGGACCCTGAAGGACATGTTAAAACTACTGGTATTAATTGTGTCCTGACACCATACCTGGAAAAAAGGACAAAGGAGAGTCCCACAAGCTGCAAAGCTGAGTCTTGACCATTTGGAGTCTACGTCAGCAATTTAATATTTAATCTCTGCATCTGGATGGGCAGCCTCCAGGCAGCCTGGAGGCAGATGACCCGGCCCTCACCCTGGTGATACCTGCAGTTGCACCAGCTGCTCTCTTCAGGCTCCACTGAAAGCTTGGACCAGTCTGGGAAGTTTTAACTTTTTTTTTTTTTTTTTTTTTTTTTCTTTTTAATTGAATTGGTAGTTTAAAAAAGTAAATGTAATTCTCTTTCTCCAGTTACCACCATTTTCGTTTTCATATGCTCTTAAGCTTCTGATTTCCAGTTACAACTGAAAGCAGAAGTGAGAGGCAGCAAGAAAGGCAGTTCTCAGGGTATTTTAGGTTCAGACAGAGTCAGGAGGTTTTGGAAACAAATTATGAGATAATTTGGTTTGTGCTTAGCTAAAGGAAAAGCAAATTTTGACGCTTGTTTATCCCTGTGAATGAGCCACACACTTTCTCCTCCCTCTGAAATACCCACTTGGTGTCAGCATCCACAAGTCTGTTCCAGTTTTGCAAAGCAGAAAATGTTTCTGAGTAATAGTGTTTCTCCCTTCAGTAGGAATTCCTGTATAAGGGTCTGAAAATACCTGATAACCCTCACTTTGACAAAGTAAGAGCAGACAAACACCAGATTTTCTGAACACAAGGCTTTCTCTTACCTGCCCAAGCTCATGTTTTGTTGCTGGGGTAGAGCCGAGATACACTCTTTCCTTAAGTAAGCAGTATTTGTGCACATTTTCCCTCAGCAAGTAGGCCAATTTGAATAAAAATTATAATTGTGTCCTTTTCAAAGTCACTTTTATGCAGATTTGGTGTTAGCCACTCAGAGAGGCAGAGCCTCTGGTCAGGATGGGGGGATGAGATGCAGATCTGTTCTTACATCATACACTTCTTTCAGGAGAGATAACAGCTTTTGCTACAGAGCAAAAGTTTGCCAACAGCAATGATATGAATTGTGGACTTGAAATAGAAAAGATATTTGGGAGCAGTGAAAGCTTATGGGTTTTTCTTTATGTTATACTAAATGACCGTGAGCAAATCACACTAGAATAGGTCAGTAGGGCAGGTTATGGAAGATGCTTAAAGCGAGGGAATTTTAGGTGGAGTCCAGTGGAGTTTACAGGCTACAGAAAAGGAGATCAAAGTCCTAGCTGCACAGTGAAAACAAGCAGATGTTTTCGGATTTTGTGCTCTAGGGACAGTGTGGAGATGTAAGACCTTAGGGAGACATTCACAGCATGAAATCCATCTAGCTGAAAGACTTACCTTTGGGGGCTGGATCCAGCTCAGCTGATCCTACAGGATACTTCAAGTTAAAAACAAACAAACAAACAAAATTATTTTGAAATTTAGATCTGGGCAGGGAATTGTTCTTGCATCTTATAGCCTATTACCAGGACAACTTCCCATTCAACTCCAATTTTCAACTGTTGAAAAGAAGTTTGTTTGCTCTGCCTAGGCTTATGAGACAGGAAGAGGAAAATATGATAGAGTAGGAGACATAAGAAGAATGTATATCAAGTAGAAAGGAAGTAGTCATGCTGATAAGGTTAGTTATTAAGGAAACATTACAGTAAATGAGAGAACTGTGCCGGTTTCCACTAAGAAATATGTTGATGTCAGACAGAAAGAAAGAAAGAACACCCCCCTCGCACACACAGAAAGAAAGAAAGAAAGAAAGAAAGAAAGAAAGATAATAGAAATTGAAGACCATTGTACATAAATGTAATCAGCTCAGCTAATAAAGTGGAGGAGGACCTTGATCTTCCGGCTGAAGACACGTAATCCACCAGTAAGGAGATAACAGCAGGGAAAATTTTTCTTGGGATTGTAGGGTTGATAGAGGTCAGGAAAGAGAGTGGTACTGGTGAATTTTAATCTGTTTAAAAATCAGTTTGTTGAACTGGTCATTAAGTGCTAGCAGGGCAGTTTTAGAAATCTGTCGTAAATTCCTCCAGGTCAATTTTGCATTGTGATAGCAATCTCCAAGTTTTATCAGAGCAGGGGTAATAATGGCAATTTTGGAGAGGAACTTCAACTCCTGAATTACTGAATAGGAAAACAAACAAACAACAACAACAACAAAAGGCAGCAGTGGCCTGGAGGTGGTAGCCAGGAGGTTTTTCTCCTCCTGGTCTTAATGAAACACAATGCAGAGCCAGTAGGAATGTCCCCTGCTACAGAACCAGAAGTGCCCACATATTCCCACATATTCCACATATGCCCACACATATTCCAGGTGTCTGGATGGTCAGGCAGGGTATGCCAAAGCAGTCTCTGTTTGACTGCATGCATGAACACAAGTCACGTAGGAGAGAAACACCACAGAGTAGTGTTTCAGTAGTGTTACACCCTTGGTAGCCAGAGCAGCAAGGAATGGACTGTGGGCTAGCAGGGCCATCCCCTTTCCAGGTGTAAGAGGCAAACTTATTGACCATATGTTCTTTGTGATCCACCAAGTAGCAAATGCAGAAACTTTTTGGGAAAAATGCCCCTCAAGAGAAAGAGGAAGATTGGAAAGGCTGCATCCCTGATGGAATGAGTTAGTGTCCTTTCAGGTGCAAGCAGGAACCCGCAGAGACTGTGAAAAGGGACTGAGCAGTTGGGGTCATGCCTTGGATGTCTCACAGTGCAAGAGGAAAGTGAGAGCTGTCGTGAGGCAACCACACCAGCCAAAGGACATCAAAACAAACAGGAAAGCATGGGTTAAATGAAGTGGAGAAAGAACTCACCACAGGAACCCTTCCTCTTTTGTGCAAGGTCTGCTGCATGATGTAGCAGTGTCGAGGGTGTTGCACAAACCAGCAGGGCTGTGCAGACATTTTCTCTGACAGTGTTTTTGCTACATCCTCTTAGTTCTCATTAGTTCAAGTTTTCCTCCAGTTTCTAGGGAAGTCTCTGCGTAAAGGAAAAAAAAAAAAAAAAAAAAAAAAAAAAAAAAAAAAAAAAAAAAAAAATAAAAAAAAAAAAAAAAAAAAAAAAAAAAAAAAAAAAAAAAAAAAAAAAGGCTTTAGACGTGATGAAGGCCTGGCAGCATCATCTGATAAGGTGATAAGGTCCTGGACTTCAGTTTCTAAGTCCTTTTTAGGATCTGGCTCCAGACACTTTCCTCCTCCAAGCTCTCAGGAAATCCCCCAGTTGGAAGGGTTTAAAATAAAACCAGCTTAGACTTCTCAGAGTAGAGAAAAGCACCTGAAAATGTAACAGAGAAAGAGATTTTTCTCTGCATTCAGGTGAAGTCTGAAAGTGTTTTTTAAAGTAAATTTTCCACTCTGCCAGCTCATTTCTGCACTGCTCTTGTACATAGGAAACATTACCCTGAGACAGGCTTTTCCAAGAAAGTCATCTGGGGGGCACAAAACGGAGGCACCCCCTTACTGGGGTCACCAGCCTGCCCCTGCCTTCATGCCCAGAGTCCCTCTGCTCCAGGTACTGCAGCCCAGGGGTGCTCAGAGACATCCCCCCTGCCCAGCCAACTCAGCATCCAGGCCTTCTTCTCTGCTCTCCCCTCAATGCCTCCAAGGGCTTGCAGCAGAAGCCCATGTGGCTGAGGTCTGCAAGGCCTTTGTTTGCAGTTGGTGTCACACAGCCCTGGTATTCAGGCTTTCTCCTGTCCCTGAAGTGTTTCCTCCACCATTCTTCATCCCCACCTGCTCTGGGGAGCAAGGGAGGGAAGAGGATTGGAGGGACTTTCTGTGAGAGGACCTTTAGCTTGTGTAATACACAAAGTTAGACAAGATGATAACCAGCCCTCCCAGTTTTAAGGTTTCTGAACCACTTCCTCTCTATCTTGTATGTTCACTCTGTTCATTTTGACCTGTGCTGGAGCTTTCCCCTCCACCTGCAGCTGTGGAGATGAGCCGGCCTGTGGTGAGGTCTGGCACCCAGGGCATCTCCTCCGTCCCCACAGGGACTCCACAAAACCTCGCTGTGGAAAGCCCCTCTAGGGCTGGGGAACCACAGCAAAGAAGGGCTTGAGACAGAGAGTCTGCTGCTACTAAAACATCCTTCCCATCTCCTCCAGATTCAATGCTGCTCTCAGGCACCAGCCTTTCCTTCCCCCCCCCCCCCACCCCCCCCCCGTGAAAGGTGAGACAAGCTTCAGGCACAAATAAACAAACACTGTACTGCACTTGGCTCCCAACAGCAAGGAAGTAAGCTGAAGCCTCCAGTGCATGTGGCTGCGAAACCTCTTACAAACTGGGACAAATGCAGGAAGATATCTTGTCCCTGGCACCATGCCCATGCAGTCGGCAGTGTGATGCTGGGAAGCAGCTGGAGTGAGCCTGGGGGGGGGGCTGAGGGGGCTGTGAAGGAGCCGACGTGCACCTCCCTGTGATGGGAAGCTATGTGAAGCTCGTTGCCAGCGGGAACATAGCTCCCTAAATATATGTGGCTATCTGTTGTCCCAGCAGATGTGGAGCAGACATGCTCCGTATGGAGTTTTTGAAGTGCCTGCCTGGGTCTGTGCCACTGGCTGCCGAGGAGGAGGTGGAAATAATTATAAGGATCCTGCCACAGGGGAATAGCTGAGAGCTCAAGTGTCTGAGTGGCTAGAGACAGCTTAGCTGCCAGAGCTGGGTCCTGGGAAGGAGCAGGCTCAATGAATGCATACAGCTTTCCTCCTTTGCTAGCTAGATAACATCATAGAGACTTCACAAGGCTTGGGTGAAAGGCATAAAAACATCAACCTAGCAAGGAGCAAGCTGCTAGATAGTGTTCTGTATGAAGGAGAGTGTCAGGTGGAGGCCCAGGGGAGATCTGCTTCAAAGAAAAGAGAAACCCGTGTTCATGTTATGGGTAAGTGCATTAGACAGACTAATATAGCTGGACTACATCCTGTGTCTTTCTCCACTTCTGCCTCCCCGGTGCCCTTTTGGAGGATACATCACCCTATGGCTTTGACACATGAGCTGGCGGTGGAACAACTTTGGATTTATTGCCTCATGTCCTGAAAGAAGAGGTGGAGGCACTGACAGTGCTGGGAAAGTGGAAATAAACCATCTGTCACCCTTCTGCTCTGTGTGCCAGCAGCACACCAATGCTCCTGCTGGGGCACCTCAGCTCTGGTTCGTGGGCAGCGCAGGACCTGATCCCATGGTGGTCAGCTTCCCCAGCACCCGACGTGGGAGCCAGACCCAGCACAGGTTTCTTCTCATCTTCAGCACATTCTGGGGACAATGCAGTTGTGCCAAGCCTCATCCTGTGCTCAAGGTCTGGTTTCTCTCCCAGCAAAACATCCCTTGCAGGGACTAGTAGGAGGAAGAACTACCCTCATACCACAGCGCTAGTGCTTAGGTGGACGTTTCCTTTTGGAAAGGCACTGAGGTCTTGGTAGTCCCTTCTCCAGAGACCCTGGAGAGGGGACAACACATGACTCAGTCAGGCAAGAAAGCACAAGGGGACAGTGCCCCACAGCCACTGGGCACATCTGTGCCACACGGCACTTCTAAAGATGCAAGAGTGGGGGAAGCAGGGCTTCCTTCTGTAGTTTCTCATGGGGAAACAGGAAGCAGAAGACTGTGTATCAGGGAGATGGAAATGATAACAACCATTCCTGTGACCTAGTGAGGTGAGGTGGTCATTCAGCCAGGGTGGTCAGGTGAGCAGGCAGAGGCTGACAGGTCCCACTGCTTCAGTACACCAGGCAGATGTGAGGGTGCAGGTGGAGGCTGCGGGGAGACATGGTCTGCCATGGCTTTTGGACCAGGTTGCCCTTTTGTGCACCAGCCTCTGCTCTCCATGTAAAATGTGGGTCAGTGGGCAATAGGGAGCAGTGGGCTCAGTCTTCTCCTGATGTGTGCAGCCCCCCAAAATTCAGGCCTGCAGGGAACAGGAGATGTCTCAAATCCAATTCCTGCTCCATGCAGGGCTGGCTGCAAAGTCTGAGCTGGTTGTTCAGGGCCTTGCCCATTCATGCTTTGAAAACATGTCCTGTATCTGTAAAAAAATGCCAATTTACAAGCTGGACTTATAAATGAGACTGGCAAATGTGCGTGCAGTCTTATGTGCCCAGTTGGTTACTCATGTCTTCAGAAGCCTGGCCTGAAGCTGTTATGTCACTGTGAGCATGTGGCTTCAGAGCTACAGTCACAGCCTCGCGGGCTGGCGCTGGTGAGAGGAGCACTCGGGAGGGATGCTGCGGGGGTGAGTCAGCCCCAGCAGGCTGGTATCCAGTCACTGGCATGTTTCCCTGGTGCCTAACCTCTGCCTCATTTCATAATCTTTCAGGGGCAGAGGTGATGTTGTCTGAGATGGTGTTGGCAAATAGGGCACCACGTTATCGTTGCTGGGAAGACAAGATGTCTGTAGGAATTCTGGTACTGATAGCTCTTGTGGGCACCTTGGCTCTGCCTTGATGGCTTTTCACATAGCATCACTACCAAGTTCACTAAACCACTACCTAAATATAAATAAGACCTTTCCTGGTTACAAAGGCACAATGAAGTACCAGAATCGTCACTGTTGTGAAACCTAGAAGAATAGCATCAACTGAAATATAAAGGCTGAGCAAAAAGTTGAAGTGTATGAGAAGGCAAATTCCAGTTTACAATTGAAGTTTGTGAGGAGCATCACAGTTCCTTGCCTAAATCCAGCATTTTCCTCCTTTCCCAGTGCACTGGGGCATGACAGGCCTGTGTTGCCCACCATCTCCAGCAGGCCTTCTGGCCGTGCTGTTTTCATCTCCCAAGTGTCCTGGCAAGTGGGCTTTGTTAGCATGTTGAGTCATCTGGCAGATGACCTCCAGAGGTCCCTTCCAACCTCAACCATTCTGTGATCAGCAACACGTGGAGAAAACAACTTCCCCTTGCCCGTGCGGCCTGGAGGTCTGCATGGGAAGGGACTCTTGCTGCAACCAGCCCACTGAGGGGCCTGTTGGCTGGTTCTCCTCTCCCTTCGTGTGCCAGCGGATGAGGGGTGCAGGGATGCCTGCTGACAGGCATGTGGGCTGGGCAGGCACCAAAGGCTGGCTGCCGGTGGCTGAATGTGAAGCACTGCCCAAGCACCTGCCTGATAAATGCGAGCTGGAAGTCACCCCACACTCGTCATGGAGGCAGGAATGCTTCTGGCCCCGTGCACAGCTTTAATGGGTCCAGGAGGAAATACCACGCCTCTCCATAAGATGTGCACGCACAGAGACGCACCTCGAGGCCTCCTCCTTCCACCTCATTTCTGACTTCTAATCAAACATGTGCTTATTTGTGTGTGTTACAGGGAAGGCAAAGAGATACCTCCATGGTTAATGCTGGTGTCTTGCTGCAAAGCTGGAAGATAAACCCTAGCTGTGATAGCAGTTGCATAAAAGTGCAGAGAGCCAGAACTTCCTGAACGTTTTTATCATTGATTGGGTCGCTTCCCTTCCCTGAAATGTTGCTCTTTTGGAAAGATGAATTATTGATGTGTTGCAGCCAAGGATGTTTTCATATTTCATTGGGGACCCAACCTGAATTCAAGGGGTAACCTTGCCTGCATTAAAGGATCTTTTCTTACAAAGAAAATGATTCAGATTTCCCTGAAAATAACCCAATATATACATAGTTTTTGGCTAACTCTGAACCAGTGAAGCCTGGTTTTCTGTTCTCTCTAAACCACCTCCACTGGGAACCATGGGGATGCAGCACATGTGTCCTTGCCACAGCAGGCCTACTCCGACCAGCCATAGCTGGACAGGGTTGGGGATGATTTCTCAGACATGTCCCTTAGCAGGAGCCTTTGCCAGCATCTCTGGTGCTCTGGTGTTGCCACTGCCACATGCCAGAAAGCACCAGCACGGTCCCCATGGTGCTGAGGGAGAGGGCATGATTTGGGATGGGAGAGCAGCTGCTGGAGGTAATGGGGACACCAGGTCTGGAAACCTTGTTGTCCTGCAACAGCCACAGAGCTGGCATAAACACAGCAAGTAATGCAGACAGAAGAACTGTGGGCATTTCACAGAAAAGTAAAGCATAACAGAGCTGGAGGGCAACTTTATACCACTGGGGATCAAGACTTGAAGCAGCCTTCACAAGCTGTGCCCTCCTCTGCCAGGAGCTTGTGTGCACAGCAGCTCCTGCTCCCTTGTGGTGTAACACAGGTGAGGGGAGAGCTGGCAAAGGGAAAAGACCAACAATGTGATTTCTCACCCCAGTTTTGAAGACTTCCACTTCTGGCAAACTGATGGTTAGCTTGCCCTTCCTTCACACTGCCAGCAGCCCCGAGAAGCCCCAAGCTGCTGGCTGGCTCCACAGCTTTGATGGACACCTTCCTGCCAACTCTTCCTCTCCATGTTGCTCCCTGCCTTGTCTCTCATTTCCATTCCTCACCCTTCTGCAGCCGTGTGGTGCTTCCGCATGGGGCTTGCTGTCAGCACCAGGAGGGATTTAAAACATTTCAGACATCAACTTTTTTTGTGCATTTGTTTGTTTTGTTTGTTGTTGTTTTTTGACTGTCAAAACTATGTTTAATGTTGCAGCCTACAAGTGCAATATAGCCCAACGTGTGTGGACTCTGCGGCAGCATCCTCCCTCTGAAACTGGGTCCTGCTGGAACAAGGTCCATGGCTGCAATCAGATTTAAGTGCGGCTGTGACTCTGATGCTGCATGATGCACACACACCCCTTTTCTCTTGCACAGCTCCCTTTGGGGCACTCCTCTCTCCTCTCCCATCGGTCCTGCTCCAGACAAGCCCACCTTCTGTCCTGTACCGTGCAGTTCAGGTGGCAGGCAGTGCTGCCTGCTGTGGGAGGCGTGGGGCAGCTGCTCGTCTCCTCCCTGGTGAGTCACGGTGCCCCAGCATCAGCCAGCAGCGTTATGCCAGTGGCCAGCCTGAAACAGTGTGCGTGCAGCCCGGGACCGTAACGAGCCACTCCCAAGTTCTGTCTGGAGTTTTTGGGCGTTGCTGAGTTTTGCCGGTATGCAGAGTTTATAAAGAACTTGTTTTTCCATCACACAGATGATTACCTTTGGATGGGGATAGTTTTAGAAATGCACCTTGCTGGGCTTTCCTGTAAGGAAAAGAAATGGATGCTCTGGCTCCAAACAGTATTTTGCTTCACTAACTGAAACCCAGAGCTATTTTTCTCCACACACTTAAATTTCTCTCTGCAGTTAGCGCTGGTCTCACTATTCCCCCAGGAGAAAATGAAACTACACACCAGGCATTAACACTTTTGCTTCACTAACTGCAACCCATTTGCAAAATCCCACTGCTCAGGGCAGACCAGCCATCCCCCCTGGGTGGCAGCTTTCCTACCACCCCTTTCTATTCCGTGTCCATCATCCCTCCACCTCCAGTGTACAGGGAAAAAGCACTGTGGGATACACTGAGGGAAATGATCTGCCTGGGATGTGATGCCAGACTGAAATCCCTGCTTAGCCACAGCCTGTGGCTCACCTGAAATATCATCCTCAGCTATTAGAAAGTTCTCAGCGCTCGTAGCACCACTTGGTGTTTAGTGTACCTGAACAGCTACTTGTTGGTTGTGTACCAGGCCTCTGAGGTGGTATTTATCATGCAGCCTCATACGATTTAGACCTGTGGATGTGACCATTAAGAGCTACTGGTTCACTCAGCCAGACCTTATCACCGATATCTGGCAGCAAGTAGAATGTAATTACTTTGGACAACCTGATCAGATATTAGTTGCATGGTGTGAAGACGCATACCAGCCATACACTAAGAACAAATTTTAATTAGTGAGCCTGCCCCCACATGCAGATTCCCATGCTGAATTGTTTAGCTGGGTGGGGGGAAAAGGATGACCACATTAAACAACAACAAAATCGCCATAATATTTTTCAAGTTCCCTAGCAGCCTGTAATTCTCACCTTGTAGTATCTCAGTAGTTGATAAGCATTTCTGTAACATATAGCTACTGTTTAACAAGGATAAACATCTTAATTTTTCAGAACGGAATTCTGAAATGGCCAGGTGGCCAATCCCACCTGGATTTTTTGCAGCAATTACCATCAGGACTGAAGTGTTTGTTGCATGTTGCACACAACCGCTGTGCAACGTTCAGGCAGTCCAGAAGGAGTGTTGTGGTCTAGGTGAGATTTTGTCAGAAACGCTGGTTGTCTGTCATTAGAGTCCAAAATGTGTCAGCAACACCCTTCACCCCACACCTCAGCATGTGGAACAATGCACGTATGTACCAGGGCCGTGGAAGGGGAGGCAGAAGGATCACAGCCCCATGCTGTTTTCAAAGAGAAAAGAACAGAGTGACCATGTCTCAAGGCACTGAGCTGGATTTATTCATTTGACCGTATCAGTATCAAACTAGAAATCATCTGTTTAAGATTATATGTTAGATAGGAGCAGCATTAAATAAGAGATGTATGAAAAAGAGACTGTGCTTCAGAAAAGATTCAGTGTACAACATACACAGTATGCCATTTTAACACAAACGCTTAAAAAGAGTCATCCTAAGCATCAGAGAGTTTTATAAAAGTTTACGTTCTCATCCCATGGGATGTACAGAACTATGCAGTTCACATAGTTTTACTATCATCCAAAACATCGTGTTTCAAATGAATGAGGCACAGCAAGAACAATATAATTCCATTTCCATAGGAACATAAACACAGCTTGTCACTAATGACACGCTTTCCAAACCGTAGCGCTCACGCCAATTATACACGTGTACAAGTTTGAAGTATTAAAAAGCAAGAGTCTGGAGCTTGTCCACTGTTACCAGTAGGAAATAACATCTGCCCTACCCCTGAAAACTAGCTGAGATATCCTTGCAGCATCTGTAACATCTAAAGCAGGTGGAGTCGCTGCCGTGCACTGTCAGGACCAGCTTGCTGAGCTGCTCCCAAAGCTAACAGACACAGTGATGGATTCCCCCCACCCGCAGAGCAGGGGGTACAGGGAAGATGCAAAGCTGAAACATATCTGTAACCAAGTGATGCTCTGACTCCAGAGAGCAGCTGAGAGGAACTAGCTCAGCTTAAGGAAGGTCCTGATTTACATCGAGAATGACCAGAGATTGGCTATGTCTCAAAGACTGAACAAAGACTTTGTTTTAGGAAGGTCTTCAGTAAGGACAGCTCAGATAGACCAGATCTTATGGCCCATATGCTCTTTTTTTTTTTTTTTTTTTTTTTTTTGATGGCAATAGTTGCAAGCGTATAACATAAGCTTTACAAAAGTGCAAGACCCAGCACAGGAAGATCTCCCAAGAACGAGGCGCTCCCAGCAGTGTTCTTTTTGCCGTCTTCTTGTCGGTCAACCAGCAGACGCACGAATATCATTGCTTGGCATCAGCTTATCAAAGCCCCAAAGGGTTTAGCTTAATCATCTGTGCAATTAAACACTATTCACATTTTACAGCCTACAATGGCAATATTTTTATGTACAAATTTGAAAGTCAAGTCTTAAAATCAGGTTTTAAGAGGTAGAGGTCCATTTCTGACCTGCCGACATAAAAGGTTACTGAGTCAGTCATACTCTAATGCTGGTGGTCCCCTGACAATATTGAAGTAGCCAGCTAGAGCTCCGAGGTCTATGTAGAGTGATCTTTGCCTCTTTAGCAGGTCTGACTCCTCCATGCTCCCGGTACACAATGAGGAATCTAAAAAGAAAGAGACAAAGCATGTCACTATTGCACAAACAGCTCCATTAGTGCAGTCTCACAGTTACAGGCATTATCGGAATAACTGGCCTAGCATTTGCTTTTATTTACTTGTGCTTTAGAGCTCTCAATTTTTAAAGACAATATAAAATAAATTTCATATAAAATAAAACGGAAGATACCAAATCAACTCGTAACTCCAGGGCAAAGAAAGGCAAGCAGCTTGCTACTGCAAACAGCAAGTACGTTCAATTATTTCAAAAAACCCTCTACCAGCTGGGACAACTAGACAGAGGTTCCTCATTCTCTGAGCCACAGCACTAAAGGAGAGGCTGGTGCAAGAAAAAAACCAACACTAATCGTTTTCTGCCAGTTGAGAATTTCCCTTCATTACAGGGGAATTTTCATCTAAATAAATGACATCCTCTTTGTGCCACTGGGCATAACAGTACAGAACAAACCTAGGACCATCATCCTCACATTTTTTTTTTCTTTTAAATCAACATCTGAAGAAATTTGCAGCTACAGAACATCCCCGGAATACTTGTGTAATGAGTGTCCTGGAATCTCATGCACCTAAATTAGAGTTCCAGTTTAACGGCCAAATATTCTTACAAAAGAATCAAATCATATTGCCTGTGCTAGTCAAAAGATCATGCACACACAAGGCAAAATCCAGAAGGAGCAATGCCATTATAGATGTAAAGGCAGTGATTACCTTACATGTTAAGTGGTTTCATTGCAACAGTTACGCACTAGAGCACCCCAGATTTTGCACAGATATTTTTTTCAAATGATTATCACAATAAAAAAAAATATTTGATTGGTGTCACTTTTAAAATGCCCCTTATCAGGATGATCCTAACGTATTTCAGAAATAGAAGAAATGCATTCTGAAGCCTGCTAGCAGGTTACTGATCCCCTGATTCCTCTGGGCCTGATATTATCTGAGCACACACCAAGTTGCTTTTGTTTTGTTTTTTAAATGGTTCACGTGTTATTACTGATGTGTCAATAAAGCAATTATTAATGCACAAGGGAACTGAATTCTATCCTACAGTTATTTTTGTTTTTAAAACAGAGGGCTTGTACTTCTGACAGCATCATTACAGTTACGGTTTTGTGTGTGTCTTCTCTTTAAGGAGGCAAAAAGCAATACTTTTCGTTGTGATTGTTGAAACTTTTTTTTGTTAAAAAACAAATCAGTAGCATCAGTGAAACATCTCTAGTACTGGGACAAATTAAGTCAACTTGGGACAGCAACCTATACTTCACAAAGAACTGCCCTGAATGATTGCCACAGCTTTTCATGAGCCATTCCTTCCAGAGCTGCAGAATGCAGGCTAGGTTCTTCCCCAGTTGAAGTCAACGGGCGTTTCACATAACTCTTAATGAGTTCTGGGCCTGACCTCATCTGATTGGGATTTTACTGGTCTCTTTCCAGAAGCTTTTTGAGTATAGCTTGTCTCTAAACACTTAGTCAGATCAAAGTTTGACACAAAGTGCAAGGTAAGTAATGCTGATATTATTTACCTGTAATGTTTTCTGGTAACTGCAGCTCCTTCCTTGCAAGTAGCCTTTTCCTTTCAAACAATGCTGAGTCCAGACTCTGGCACCGTGGCTGCTCTTCTGGGGGTGGGTGTAAGGCTTCGTGTTTCAGTAACTCTGCTGCAGACAGTCTGTGGTTAGGATTCCTTTCCAGAGCTGCTTCTAGCAACTCCCTCATGGAAGTGCTGCAGTCTTCTGCAATGTCCTCTAAGGGGGGAGCCTGCTTGTGTATCTGTTGGAATAAAAAAAGACTGAAACAGTTATTCCAAAAACAATGGAAAAGGAAGTCACAGATAATCACACTAACGGTCTGGGAATTCCCCACTTACAACTCACCAGCTTTCCAAGCTGTGCTGATCAATTAGAACATAATATGCCACCACCCGAAATCCACCTTTTATCAGATTTTATCATAAATCTCAAAACTCAAAGCTACTCCAAGCAAGTATAAAATCCAGTGCAATGCAAATTCATCAGACTTCTATACCGCAGTGGGCGAACCACAGAATCAAATTTGCCAAGCTCTGTTTTTATCTGCAGCTTCTAAGCCAAACAGACTAGCAGGACACAGATGGGCTTGTTCCAATGAAGTTTCACGCTGTTCTAACCCTGTCCTTGCAGGAAACCCAAGGCCTGTAAATTGTAACACAAACCACAGAGATGACTCCAGCTCAGCTTCTGTCTTCCCCTAAATGATCAAAACCCGCTTCTTCCCTCCCTCCCCCGAAGCAAAAAGGATGATATCATCTCTCTGACAAATATTTTGATAGTTTTTATATGACTGGAGCTTTCCCAACAAGAGCACAGGAAATCCTTCGACTGAACCAGAGCTATGGCTTTTCTAAGAGCACTTACAATGTAGAGGTAGGATGGATACGCCGAGCGAGGGTATCTGTTCACCCAGGGCGGGATGCCAGTTTGCATATGGATAATAGTAGCTCCCATGCTGTAGATGTCTGCTTTTGTCGTGTGGCCTCTGCAGAGGATCACTTCAGGACTCATGTAAATCTGTGAAGAATAGCCGAAGAAGATTAATCAATAGAGGAAAACAACAAGCAAAGGCTAATTGTGACATGTTGTTGCCTGAGACACACACACACGAATCCCACTGGTACCTGCAGCCTGGAGACCGAGCGCCAGCTGTGGAATAGATTTTCTGCTCTGTTACGCTGAATAATACACAACGCTTTGGACAGAACTGGCAGATACACTCACTCATGTCTCCATTAGTGTTGTCTCCCCCACTTATCCAATGACCTGCATGTTGGGCCACTGCCCTAAGAAATGGGGCAGTGAGGCACAAGCCAGGTCTGAGGCTGGGCACAGGTTAAAAGCCAGGGCTCAATTCCTGCCGAGTGATTTCTCCCCAGAGCAGCTGTTATGGCAAGAATCTCTCTCCCAGCCCCTTTTAACCAGGATTTTCAATCTCATCTAAACCAAGCTGTGGTTTCCATCCGAACTCTTCACTGAAAAGCTCCGATCTGTCAGAGCAGCAGGGGTGCTCAAAGGGAAGTCCCCAGCAGCTGCAGCTGGAGGAGAAGCAGCAGGACGGGCTGCGGGAGGCACTCCCTGCCCATGCTACTGCCAGGAACTCACACAGCCCGGCCGCAGCCCGCTGCCACGGGGGGTTCAACACGCACAGCTCGGTCGGCAAGCCGTCCTGTTCGCTTCTGGTTTCCACTTTTCCCTCACCCCATTTCCCTCTGAAGGAGCCAAGCAGATCTTTAATTAGTTCAAGTTGCCCTGCCACGACGCATCGCGTCGAAAGCCGTGACCTGCCACAGGGGCAGGAAGTCAAATCATCGCTGCCTAGTCGGACGGCTGGCTGCCGCTGATTGAGAACGGCTGCAGTGCGCACGCAAATTCCCAGGAATACTTCCCAGTAAACCACACGCATCTGCCACCAGAGCTTCGGGTTGGGAGCACGTACAAAGGTTCAGCGATGTCGAGGGCTGCTACCGACTCCTGTCCACTGCTTTCCTCAGAGCTAGGGTAAAATAAGGCACCTGCCATAGTTAAATTTCATACAGAGCAAAGAACAGAGTGCCAATTTTTATAAAGTAAGTAATTGGCGCATACAGTGCAGCTGCAGTGAAGTCTGTAGAGACAAACAGCAGCTGCCTTCTTGAGGAAAAAGGACGCTGGAACCAGAACCTGTCTGCAGTTGCAGTCAGTGTGTGACAAAGGTCAGGATGCACCTTGACTGCACAGGGACAAAGATGTGCACCCGAGCTGTGGCTGCAAACTCATTTAGTTTGTCCCAAAGCTCAGTTGCCCTCAAAGTGGGCAGCCCAGCCCCAGATACTTTCCCATTCCCGCTCCTTCCTGTCACTCGGCTGGCAGCTCTCTGCCAGTCAGACACAATCCAGCTGTAACACAGTCCATTTTATGTGCTGCCCTCGTTTTAGTTCAGCATTCGTGCAAATGAATCACACCCTCAGCATTCAGTTAACCCCAGCAGACAACTTTTTCCCCTCCAATGTTCGCAGCTGAAGCCTCTGCACTTTAACAAAGCAACCAAAGCACAGCAGAAAGTGTAGCAAATGCCTAGAGAAAGCCTGTCCTGCAGAGCAGCTTCACCACAACCACGGCGTAATGCGCTGCACGCATTGTACATAAGTTGGTCAGAAAACCCAGATTTTTCACACTACACAAACTAAACAAAATTTAACCATCTGTCAATCATTCTGCCCAGAACTGCAACTATTCATTTTCATAAACTCAAAGAGGATTCATACACACTGACCTTCTGTGCTGCAGGAGCAAATAAAAATCCTAAACCCTCAGAGGAGAAGATGCACAGGAGAGAAAGAACTCCAGCTGTAGCTTCCTTTGTGGGAACTAGTCCCAGGCAGTATCAGATGCAAGAGAAGCTGGGCAGGAGTCTGCATGGCAGCGCTGCGGCCCTAATGAGGTGAGTTCATTACACAGACATGTTCAGAAGCAGCACTCCTGGACAGTCACACCACTTCTTAAGACTGCGTAATAGAGGGTGCAAAGTTCAGGGATGACTTTGGAGCAAGAGATGAGATCTTACGTGGAGAAAAATATGAGAAACAGTGCTACCAAAGACTACAGGTGGCATTTGTGATAACAGGATTAGGCACTCCACAAGGCTCAACATGGGCGCTTGCAGAACTTGTAAGCACAAAACCCCATACACCAGCATTTATGATGTTCCTCCAAGTCTTCAACTGGCATTTGAACATCTCGTCCACCAGCAGCCTCTCCACAGCCTTACTTCTCACCCACAGTGCTGCAGCAGAACACCAGGATGCCCAGTGCCAGAAGCTGGCTGCCTCTCGGCATCACCCTCACCCTCAGACAGCACACACCAAGCCCCTGCACATTTCAGGCTTGCATGGATTGTCTGCTTTCTGTGGACACGACTGTAGGCACTCAGCAACGCAAACTCTCTTTCTATTAAGTGAAGAACTAACTATGTGATTTTCACAGTTGTTCTTACCAACAAAAACTTGACCTGTCCTCCCACAGCCAAGTGTGGAACATTGCTGCTCCACAAACCTACAAATTTCCTACCTACACACATCTCCAGGGCTTCCATCCCATTTTTTTCCTATCAACATCCCACTAGTTTTTATTCTTATTAACAGCATGCACACACACAAATAATAAAATCATATACATTAAATGCTAAAAAAGCACATTACTTCCAGTACAGTAAGCATTTCAAGCTCTTAATTCCTCTGAGCAGAAAGCCAATGCAAACAAATGCTCAAGTATTTTCCCAAATTTCTTGAAAACAAATAAACAAACAATGTTGGCATTCTATGAAATCTTAGTTTATCGGACCCTGCCAAGGAGTGCTACGCTCTTTGTCAAATATATGAGTACATCCTACAAATACAAGCCTCTGCTGTGAAAGACTATCAAAATGGTAAGTGCCAACAGTTAAGCTGAAGCATTTCCTGTGGACAACCTTCTCTGGCAACAGAGAACAAGCAAAGCCACAATTGCAGCAGCTATCCGTGCTAATTACCGCTGCTTGATTGTTTGCTAAAGCTCCAGTCCTGGAAACACTGCGGCATGAGAGTACCCAAGCAGTGAGCAGGACCTCTCTGCATGTGCAGAGTTCAAGTGCTTGAGAACATTTAAAAGGCCCCCACCTCCTTCACAGTAATGCCCAAGCATTTTGCCAGATAACCATCAACCACGCAGTACATAACCCCCATAGCGTATAAGGACAACACACATATGGGAAACATGGCTCAGAAATGCCAAAGATCAAAACCCACAGGTCTGTCATTTCTGTGGTTTCAAAGGAGGAGTCCAACTACCGTGCTGAGCAGGTCACCCCAGTCCACAGCTGGTATCTCAGAAGAAATCTTTCACAGAGCAAAAGAACCAAATTGCAGGCTGAAGTGTCTGTGACCAGCAGCCGATTTGCTGCAAACCACCCTCCCCAGAGTATTGTTCCTTTGTTTGGCTTTATTGGATCCCAATTTCCTCCTTGACTTTATATTGAATAACCACTAAAAAGTGGGGCTGCAGAGAAGGCAACAAGGCTTTCAAAATGTAACACTTGATTTTCCATTCAACAGTTCAAAATTAAAAAAAAAATAATGAGATTATCAAAAACTTTAAATCAAACATTAATGTAAAGTATTACATTGAGCTCTGAATTTGAGCCTGAGCCATCACAATTGGAGTGATCACACATCAGAGTGATACAACAAACAGGTTTTTGTCCCTCTAGTGCCTTACCTCTGTTCCTCTAAGGTCTTTGGGATAGTAAATGTCTTCAGTCATTTGAACACTTAGGCCAAAATCCACCAGAACAGCCTTAGTTGACATAAAGACAATGTTGCTTGCTAAAAGAAAAACAAAAAGATGGCATTTAAGGTTCTAGCATGTTGAGCATTTATTTCACAACATGACTTTCATTTGGATGTTTGCCTGAAATTGGAGACCAGCACAACCAGTCCCAACAGCCAGCAAAGTCCTTCTCCTAGCCAAAACAGGTCTGTTAGTGATCGGGACCAATTTTTAATTATATCTTTAAAAAAAAAAAAAAAAATCAAGCTAGACTGGTTTGTGTAAAAGAAGAAAACAATGTTCGGTCATTTTCGTAGCTAAAAAATAAATAAATAAATAAAAGAGTAAGAGAGAGAGAAAATGGCTGAGGGTAAGCAAGCAAGCTAGAAGGTTGCTGGACATCTCAGCAGAGCCAGCCTCCTGGCTTGCTCTGAAGATCTTTCATTATCTCCAAACTGAGAGCATGCTGTGCAGCTCTTGCTATAAACAACATAACTATTGTTGTTTACGCTGTTTATTGTTGTTTTTACCGAGAGATTTCTTAACACTAGCAATTTAAATTAAGACAGAAAGAAATAACTCAGGCCGTGCCACAGCAGCCACACCGGTCAGCAATATCAGCTCAATATAACAGAAGACAGTTGTAAAAGTAGAAAAAGAGAGAATTTCAAACTCCCTGTGAATTGCAGCAATATCTAGGAGCTTAATTCACTTTCCTTCATGAAACTCTGCCTAAGGCACAGCTTTGCACTCACAGGGTTTCTCTGCAGTTGTATTTCTGGTCAAGTACTTATCAAAGTAATGTTCTGTGTAAGCCTTGAGAAATTCATATTCACCCTTTCTAAGACACAGACAAATGAAGTCTCCAAGTTACGCTATAGAAATACTTTTTCCCCCTAAAGAAAACCATGGAGTCAGGTCGTTTCCCATTTTGATAATGCCCACTGTGACCATACAGTGGGAAGAAACAAACTTTGATTTCGGTCATACGGATTCCCGAGGTAATCTCCCAGATAGCTGCCTACTTACAAGTGCCACAAAAGAGCATAAATTAATGTGTAACTGTAGGGATAACTTTGAAGGTACAGGTTTCAAACACCACATAAAAATGAAACAGAAGGCAGCACTGCCATAAATGCAGCTACTTCTTTGGGATTGCACCCAATGTTAGCTTCGCAGCTGGGACACATGAAGAGCTGGACCCCGCGGAGAGGGACAGCTCTGCTACAGCTCCTCCTTTGACGTGACTGAAAGTGCCCAGCGCTGACCCTACACTCACTTAAGTAAGCTGATGAGGGTCTGCAGACTTTAA
This sequence comes from Nettapus auritus, assembly GCA_011076525.1. Classification (NCBI taxonomy): domain Eukaryota; kingdom Metazoa; phylum Chordata; class Aves; order Anseriformes; family Anatidae; genus Nettapus; species Nettapus auritus. Next base: position 16,012,152 of record CM021766.1, on the reverse strand, counting down.
TGGGCTCTGAACTCAAGTTCTCCTCTCCACACACACCTCAAATAACCTCAAGATTTAACAGTTTCCCAATGAAGGGTTAAAATAAACTACAGCACTGACCTACTCCTCAGAGCCAACAGAGTCCCCCCTCCTTCCTGGCTCAAGGAGGCCTTTCTGTCACTACAATCCCCACCTCCTCCTGCGTCAGCGCCACAGACTCAATAGAAGAGGACTCGGCCAGGAAGAAATTGGAGATGTTTGGATAACAGCATTTTCTACTGACTCCGCCTGGCAAGGAAAGCCACACACCTTGGTTCCCTCTGGCAGAGGCGGCCCTGCCCGACACGGGGCGTTTAGGTCAGCTATCTGGGGCAGAGTGCACCGGGTCCCATTGGGAGCGCGGACACCTCAGACAAAGCCTGTCCAACACCTACAGGCCAGCACCAGGAAGCACTGGTGTTTGCTCCCAGGTGCACCACAGGAGCCTGAGCCTGCAATTTCAGAATTAGAGGGACCTAAATCCCTGCTTCTGCCAAAAACGGGGCCTTCCTGCTTCCACACACGATGCCCCTTACTCCTGTGCTGCAGCCCCCTGCCAGTTCCCCTGCTGCTGGCAGCAGACCCAGTGAGCACAGAGTGAAGAACTGCTTGCCCCACAGCAGTGGAGACTTAGGTTACCTGAAGTGGGGTTTCATGGCTCCCTCCAAACTGCCCCGGGGGTGCAAGGCAGAGGGACACCCCCACACACCGCCCACTCTGCTCCTTTCACATACATGCCCCCAAACACCACTACCTCCTCCTAAAACACATGAAAATTAATTTTTATCTAAGCACTGACCCGCATTATCTAAAAATAAAATCAAACAAAATTTAGCAGTTCTTGATAATCACTTTCTGCCATTTAATAACCCTAACACTTCTCATTTGACTATTTCTACTTCACAGAAAAAAAAATAATATCTATTTTTAACAAAAATGAATTTGCAGTAGAGATGCATCTTAATTAGAAGCACTGCTACTAGAAAGGCAGGCACAATTTGTCTGTCTGCAGTGGGGAGGAGCTGCTGGGAGAAATAGTGTTTAATATTAAATTACATGTAATGCATTGAAGTTGAATGTTAGAGCAATGTAATATTCATCTATTAATTTTATGTTTAATATCAAAACATTTTTATTATTTACATGTTAATGCCCAGAGGATTTTGAAAACAAATATGCTAAAATTTTCAATAATTGTTAAAACAAAAAGCAGTAGAAATTATGTATTTAGTTCCAAAGTAGAATCAAACTGAGAAACAGCCATGCACAAACATGAAATTATTAAAAGAAGGCACAAGTGGAAGGTGGGCAAGGAAACACTCAGTAAATTTCCATGGAAATAAGAAAACTTCTGATTAATCCATATGGATAATTTTAGTCTATTTCTTCAGATTTTTATTTCAAGATTGAGTTGCTCAAGAAAGCAAAGGAACTATGACTTGCAAATCATCCTCTTCACTAAAGTGGTAATAAATAGTGTAACTAACTTATCTTAAGAACCTGATCTTGTTATTTGTTGGGCGTCATCCAGTTTCTCCCTCCCCGTGACGCAAGGCAATGCACCCCAGCTCTGTACCAGGCTTTTTATCGGAGCCCCAGTCCGAGCTGGAACATAAAGCACCCCAAGGAACCACACACTTACGTTTGATATCGTGATGGATAATCCTTTTGGAGTGAAGAAAGTCAAGACCTTTCAGGATATGCTTCGTCACCCAAATGATTTCAAATTCCCTCATAGGCCCACAGCTCTCCAGCTTTTCCATGACAGATCCTCCCTCTCCAGCTTCCATAAAGAGATGGATCGTCTCATCCCACAGAATAGCACCGTATAATTCAGCAATGTTTTCGTGACGGAAACATGCTTGTATTTCAACATCTGATGGTTTGAACTGTTCCACTGGGACCTAGGAGATGGAAACAAAACCACATACAAGCAGCTCAAGACCCAGGGCACCTCTACAAACAGTAGTTTTCCTACAGATTGAAATGGAAGAAGGAAGCAAAGCACCCCTATCCACTTATTAAAATACGATGCTTTATTCTGATCCTGTGACTTGTTCTTCCTTTCCAATTCAGAGGAACACATCCTGTTCAAAACCGAGAGTTTTTGGAATTGTGCCCAAATTAAAAGTGCAATCTTCCAGAAAAAGCAATGTAACAATTCCCGTCAAAAACTAGTGGTTACGCAAAAGCTCTAAGCAAACTTCCTGGTGAAGGAGATAAAAGTCCCACTGCTTTTTCAATTAGCTTTGCACAGACTCATCTGCTCTACGAGAGCTGTACACCCATTTGACACGTGGATCAGTGCTTCTAGCAAAGAAACGCTCAGCACAGTCTGCAGACTAACAATGCTCCAGACCATTACTGACCTTGATTAAATCCTTATCAGCTTTCTTTTACGGTTTCCAAGACAGGAAATCCGCTTTAAAGTGAGCACTCAGCACTATTTCTTTAAAAAGTACTGATGGCAGATTATTAAAGCAATAGGTAGCGTTTGTTTACACACAGCAAGGCCATTACCGCTCTTTTTACTCTCCTCCCCTCAAACTTGTGGCTGTGAAGCAATTAACACAGTAATATTTTTCTGAGAAACATTGTCTGCATTTTCAGAAGCATTAGGGAGCTTTAACCTTGCAGTGGGTTATGCAGGGCTAGCAAACTAAATCTGTTCCCACATCAGTACGCTGGCCACAAGGGAAGGACACACAACTGCCTCCCCAACTCTGCCACGCACAGAAGCAAAGCAGGTGCTTATTCACAAGTGCTGAGATATAGAGGTGTCCCAGCTGAGCTTTTGCTGGCCCGAAACGTTTACTACTCAATTCAGAATATGTTGTTGAAAGGTGAAGTCAAAAGAAAACACTGGCTTGCAGAAAAATACGGAGGTGCTCAGCAATTGTATTGGGACGCCTCACAACCTTATGCTGAGCTAGCATCCAAAACACGATGACAGTTGCATGTAAGCTGAGCTCACAGAGACATTAATTGTACTGGACTAACAAAAACATATGTCTGAAGGCCCCAGCTGAAGGGTGAGACCCTAGAACCATGTGCAGCAACAGGGTTTCGCTGTCACCTTCAGCACGGATGTGATTCCACACTGATATTTTATCTCTGTGAGTGCTGAAGGACAAGCAGAAATTCTTCTGCCACAGGGCAGCAGGCCTGCCCATGGGGCAGCCACACGGGCTACCAGATACTTCCACAATGCTGAAACTTTTAAGGTCTAGGGTCCAAACACCGAAAACAAGTTAATAGTTAGAAATGTCCATTTCTCCTGCGTTGTGTAGGCCAACAAAACCCAGGCAATATTCAGCCCAGCAGTGGAATGTGATGCTGACATATTTGAAAATATACCATATGTACACAGTGTTTGCTCAGAGATAAAACCACTGAGCTAACATACCAGTTTGCATGCCATTCGTTTCTTGGTTTCTCTGTCTTGGGCTAAGTACACCTTCCCAAAAGCTCCCCGAGGAATAAAGTCAGAGCCAATATTTCTGTAAGTCAGCTTCCACGGGAACAGGAGCACGTCCGAGTCGATTTGATAGCGGCCATTCTTGGGGGTGATCTGTGGAGTCAAATTAAAAAACAAACAAACAAACAAACAAAACAACACTGAGGTTAAAATCACTTCAAGCCTAATTAATTTTATACATTGTGGAAAAAAAATATCACTTGTATATGTGCACGATGCACGTGATCTGTTCGGCAGTCTTTATTTAGAAACACCAAATGGGAACAGCATGTGAGGTGTGGCAACCATTCACAGCCCAGGCATCCACGTTTCTCTCGAGTGACTAACTCACAAAGTGTAAGTTGCAATTAATTGTCTTGAAACAACAACAACAGCAGCTGGGTTAATGAAATTACCACCTCTTGTTATTAGATTTACCTGCACATGTTTGTCCTTCCTGTAATCTGCTAACTTGTTATGCCACATACCTGTTACTCACAGGCTATCTTATATGATGTGAGCAAGAGTTTCAGCATTTCCTAATATCACATGGACTGCTAGGGGAACACATTTTAATTTTCCATCTTGTATCAGAATTTCTGCTGCTTAGTAAGCAGTTGAAGAAGTCTGCCACAATCTCACCAGCCACCTTTGTGCAGTTTTATATTGTAGCTGTAAAAAATGCTGGGAATCACAGTATCTGCTTTAGGTGGGTAATGTATAGAGCTCTGGTTTTCTACACTTGTCACCAGGGCAAGGAGTGGTCCTCCAGGAAGCGGTTCAGAGCATCGAAGTCAGTATCTCGCTCTGAATCTTCCCCTGAAAGAGCTCCCTCCCTCTGCACATGACAGAGAAACCAAACTCCTAACTGCAGCAATGTGAGTCCTGCCTTCGGTTTGATATTGCTTCTGAAGTCTCTTCATATTCTCTCAGCCAAAGCAGTAGTAGCCTTTCCAGTGAATATGCTTCTAATTAATTCAGGGATACACAGTACTGCCAGCATCCAGAATATCGTTAACCTGTTTACTGACAGCTAACCAAGATTCTTAAATGCATGTAAAAGTAGATTAAGGATATTTATCACTGTGTCTGTCACATGGTCTCAATGTGCTCTGCTCGTCAGCCTCCCCTTCTAAGATAACAGCATCTTAGGAACATTACCGGTTTTAGATTTCTTTTTAAGATGTGATGAACGTAATCTCTCCGTGCTTTAACTACTTTGGTGTTTTTGATTTAGGAAAGCATCTTCTTGACTGCTAAAACTGTTATTTGTGACCAGTATCTAAATATATGAAATAAGTTAATTCTTATAAATTGTGATTCTGTTAAATTTTGTGAGGTTAAGTTCTTAACTGATGGGGAGAGTGCCTTTTCAGTAAAGGTGATTTGCTCAGGATATGCAGAATGAGCCCCCAAGCTACTCATCAGGACCAAGGCAAAGACTGTACCAATCCCTGCATCTTCCCTGCGCACTTCTGCTTTTCACGGGGCTGAGATTAGCTAGTCCACGTGGGTTACAGCTGTCCTGGTAAGCAACACAGTGGAGTGCATTTGCAGAACAAAGGAGAGCAGGGAACATCACACTATTCCTCTTTCAGGAGGCTTCCCTTTGGACTAGTTCCTCGCCTGGTGTTGTGGAGCGAATGCTCCTTTGTGGCCATAGCCCATCATCTCCCAATTTAGTTTCAGCTGAAAGAAATCCAGCTTGTGTGCTCCAAGGCTCTTCGTGATGCAAGCCACGGTGCAGTCTGTGGCAGTCAGCAGGCAATCAGAAACACGCCTGATCCCGACTAAAATGCAGTAGGTATTTACAATGTAGATGTGCCTGTTGAAACGCATCTATAGGTAAGGCCCTGCCTCCAGTCCTCAGTTGCTCAACGAGTCACGTGCACCTAATAACACTTGGTTCATACCAATTGTATGCATCTATAGAAATAATATCCCAGCAAAACAACCCTGAGTATGTAGAACAGTGCCTACCCTAAGTATAGGAAACATTTGACATTGGTGTAATTTCAGTGTTACAGTTCCAAAAGTGACCCTTTTGCAATACTCCTCAAAATCAGAATAAAGCATTACCCTTTGCTGTTTCACACCTAAGAAACTCATTAAGCCTCAAGCAACCACTGCTCACATGCAAAACACAGTGCATGCAAGATATTTTAGATGATAGATCTAGAACATACAAAGAGAACAAAGCAGCAGGACAAACATGTATGAGTAAACTTCCATTTCTTGATTGATTGTTTCCAAAACAACTGATTTTTAATAGAACTTCAATGACACTGATATCTACACATGCTTGTAGAACACAAATCATTTCAGGAATAAAAATGGACATAACTCAGAACAACACAGCCATGCTTGCATTTAGCAGAGTGTGATATTAGATAATACTGTAATTCTGAAAGCCGCAGTTGATACTATGTACTTTCTCTCTCATTACTACGTTTTACATTTTTGTGCAGATAGTGAACTCACCAGCTCTACCAAAATAGACCCTAGACCTTTATTTGGGAATTTTGCAATGAACTCTGTTACTGCATGAGCACAAGGCACTGGAGGACCCTCGCCATCTCCCAAACTCTCCCTGTAAGCCCTCAGAGTTGTGGCTTTTTCTTTCTAAATTGTGTGTCTCAAATTTGTCTTCAGTGTTGGGAAATGTTTTCTCATCTCCAGGGCTACCAAGAGGCAACACAGAGGGGATCTTTCTGAACAGAAGATCTTTCTCTATAGCTGCCTGAGACTGCAGGGGCTGGATTCGATCTCCTGAGGGATTTCCTCCAGGCCCACAATTCCACAGGGAACAACAGTCTGCCCGTTACTCCTGGGACTGGGAGTCATCTTTATTTAGATTCAGGAGTAACTTCGAACACCTAATAAACCTAATACCTACTCATTTTCAAGTAAAAATAAAAGAAACGTACCATATTCAAGAGGATTCCAGATTCTTGCTGTCTGCATCCTTTAAATTGTTTTGCAGTGTTGGACACCTGATTTGCAAAAGCAAGCAGGTCTTCCACAGTCCCATATTTGACAGAGGACATCAAAGAAACCTCCCGTTCACAAAACAGTAACGATTCCGCACGTTCTTCATTTTGATTTTCTTCTTCACACATCGTAATTAAGCTGTCTTCATAAACTGCAAGGTCTCCACCTGGATAAAGGTTTTCCATGATGTCTATCACCTCAGACATATTTAAATTAGTTAGCAACAAGTCAATTTCCTCTTTGCTATCACTACCCGTGCTCATATACTCCATTACTGTCCACTTTGCAAAACCACTCCTGAAAAAAAGAGAAACAAACAAACCTGAAGACACTTTTCTTCCAAATTTGTTTTAGCAAAGCAATAAGGAAAGGAAGTGATCAGAGTGACAGATGGCTCATCGATATACAGTTAGATTTAAAATTATTTTGTATTAACAAAAATCCTCATTAGTAGACTGAGTAAAGAGGAAAAGGAGAAAAACACTTCACTAGCTAAATTCTTCTGCAAGTTATTAGTGCACCTCTCCCATCATTCAGTCTTGGAATTTACTTTATATCAAAGCTTTTATTAGAGGTACTGACACAGCAGGGAAGCATGGACCAGTTATATTTTGCTGGATATGCAAAAATGCAGGAGCACCCTCAATGCCTATGAAAGGATGCATTATTTGCAAATGGATGACAAAGAGAGATAGATATAAATGTACCATATTAGTGTATCCCCAAGAGTCTGTGAGCAATTTATGTGATGTATCCAGAAAGAGAAGGTCACAGAGCAAAGCTAATAAGCATCCACTCGTAATAAGCACCTGTTAGTATCACTGTATAAAGCACAAATCAGTCACCAGCTGAGACACACCACCCATTTTTTTTTTTTGCAAACGACTGACCAGAACCAGACCTGAACTGACATCTTCACTAATTTAGGAAGAAAGTCACAAACGGAGCTAGCATAAAAGCAATGAGCTTTTGAAGCAGTTTCCAGCTGTTTGTTCTGCCCTCACTGTGTCTAACAATAACTTTTCGGATAAACCTCCACTATTTGGCTGAAGTGGACTTTAGCTCCAAGAAACTGGATTCAACATCCAGAGAAGTCCATTCCCATCCCAGTTTCCTAGCTTGAGCCAAAGAGAGGTATTCTGCTCAAGTGGAAAACACATATACGTGGTCAGCCATTAATATACTTACACAAATAGTTTTCGACATGTAAATGTCTGAGAGCACTTACCTTATATTTATCCTGGTTACATCACACAAAACCATCAAAAACGTCTCAGTATAATCCCCAAAGCCGTCATGTTTCTCGAACCCGTGTTTACCGCCGACGATAATTTCACAGCGTTCCGTAGCAGTCTATTAAAAAAGGCAAAACAAATAAAGCCATGGCAGACCAGCTCAAGCAGAAGGACTGGTTTATATTCATATGATCATTTGCTTCACAGGCTTCACGGAAAGAAAAAGTAGTAATCACAAGGCTGAGATAACAGGGGATTTTTGGCAGAAAAAGATGACTGCTAGAAAGAAACAAGCTACGGAATGATCATCCAGATTTCCAGGTAGTAGTGAAAAATAAGTTTTCCGTGGTTAGGTCTGGAGTTTGATCCTCTCTGCCTCATGCTTGCAGATGGAGGAAAATGAGATTTGTCTCTACTATCAGAACACACCACACATTGAGAGCTCTCATTTCCCTTTTTCATAATCCGCTGCAGCCAACTATTCTTAGCAAAAGATAACAGCTGGACAAAAAGACACTTAAAAAAAGAAAAAGAAAAGAAAAGAAGCACAACCTATTTATCTCAAGGACAAGCAGCAGACTCGGTCCCCTGAGGCCATGAAGCAATGCAGCTTACCCAGGTACAGTTTCTGGTTATGATCATTATCTTTCTTACCCTCCCCACAAGGACGTGGAAGCTCCGCGGCACATATTTCTCATGGGTTAGAGAGCATTTACGTCAGCTCTAACGTTGAAGAAAAATGAGTAAAATGACGCGGCTGACTTGGCAGAGAAGTTCAGACCATGTGCTGCGAGTTCGGAAGGCAGGGCAGGAAAACTCGGCAGAGGCAGAACAGGAAAAGGCACGGGGAGTGCCTGCGGTACCTCGTCCACCTTTTCAAAGCCCCGTGGTGGCTTTGCCAGAGCAGCACCGAGCCCCCAGCCCTGGGCAGATGGACAAAAGGTGCTTCATCAGCATGCACGCAGCCTCTGGTCCATGTGTGGGACCCCGGCGTTGGGGAAGCGGAGGAGGAACCCCTGCTAGCACTGGTTTAGCAGGGAGCACGCAGACCTTGTATCTGGGGTGCTGAGAGAGGTCAGGGTTTTTGTCAGCCTACACAAGGAGTAACAGAAGCTGTTTTCTAACCCCTAGCATCTCCCCTTCCTGTTCTACCCCCCTAATTAAAGGTTGCCCTGAAAGCCTGAAAGTGTTTACTCTTAATTATAAAGGAGATTCTATTTTTTCCTCACAGCAGGACTTTTATTCATTGCTTTTTTGATGCTCAGTTAATGGGGGTGGAGAGAAAAGAAACACCCAGTCCAGTCATAAGAGGAACTGAGGGACTGCATGTGAAAAGCAAGGTCAAGTTAGAAACAAGTCTTTAGGGACTTTGAGAAGAAAAACACGAGCCCAGAGAAGCTTCAGTCCTTTGTGGATACGGACAAGTAAGCACCACGTTAAACCAACTCGCTCTTTGATGATGTTTTCATGCAGAAGACAACAGTGCAGTTTAGAGCAAATAGAGCTTTCCCTAAATACCAGCCCTGCTCCCCCAGCTGTTCCCAGACTCCAGCATAAAACTATCACTCTCAGCAGCCTCGCTACTACCCACAGGTGCCTGAAGAACAAGAGGTGTCTACTGCCAGCACATCCTCACTTCTGTGCTTTTACTGCTTGAGAAAAACTGCAAGCCCGTCACTTTGCCCAAACCTAGCAAATTCTAAGCAGTAAAGGTTTACATACCGAGAGCTGTTTCTAGGCTCTGTAAAGCTGATTTTTTAAATTATGCAGCAATTTATGTATTATATTTCCACCACTAGCAGAAGGGTGTCAATTTACCAACAGGGAATCCGTTCTCCGTTTCTCCCCCTAAAATTCTCCACTAATACCTGTGGTGGGAACCTAACAATCCAATCATTCTCTACAATCCAGGTAAATTAAGAAAGTACGTCACGAGGAACATTTTACCTATGTTCTCAGTTAAAAATCTGGTTTTACCTATAGTAGAAAAAACCTCAATGCAAACGCCTGAGCTAACTGGTCAGTTGCTAAAGCACAAGACTCTTTCTCCAGTTCTGTCATTATTTCAACATCATCACATGAGCAATCTGCAAGCCAAGATTTATTTCTCCCGTTTATCGTGAATAGCATTTCCTTAAAACCCTTTTTCTGGGAAGAGCGCTGCTTTGACGTGTCCTTACACACAGCACACCAAGTAAGAGTCACTGGATACCGAGTGCGGAGTCCCCGCGGGATGTGTGCGTGCGTGTCAAGAGTCAAACAATCGACCAAAAAGCCTCGATAAAATTAAAAAGCTGTGCTCACTGGCTCAACACAGAGAGATATTCAAAATAAAGGTCTCTTGTGTTGCCTGTAGGGAATAATTTTCCGGTCCAAGTTGTGAGCGATCGCCCACCGCTGATGGCAAGTAAATGAATAAATCAAGCCTCACTTCCAGGGTTACTGACAGATCAAGAAAAAACACAGCATTTCAACTCCTTCACAATTTTAGATGTCCAGTTGGGAAAAAATAAAAAAATAAATAAAAAATAATAATGAATAAATAAATAAATGAACAGTGCCCCCCAAATCCTTGCTTACAGCATCACCGAGGAGGCTCCGAGGGGCTCCGGGCAGGTGCTCCCCGTCCGGGGCAGCTCACGGGGGCTGCCCGAGAGCCAAACCCGCCGGCCGGGAGCCCCCCGCTCCCCCTGCTCCGGCCGGGTTTTGGGGTCCCGTCTCCCCCCCAGGCTTACCTGCGGGGCTCCGGGAGCCGCCGCGCCGCCCGTCCGCTCGCAGCCAGCGCCGGGGCCGCTCGGGCCGGGCCGGCCGGCGGCCGCGGGGAAGTCCCGGGGGCGGGCAGGGCGCAGGTAGCACCGCCCGGGCCTGGCCGGGGGCGGGGGAGCGGCGGCTCCGGCCCCGGTTTCTATTTCGCTTTACTGGAAGGAGAGAGCAAGCGCCGCCCTCCCGGCCCCAGGGGGGCTCGCTGAGGCTCGGGGAGTTCGGGGGTGGGGGGTGAGGGGGTGTCTGTGCCCCCCCCACTCCCCTCGGTTTTGGTTATCCCGTGGAAGCGGCCCCAAATATCGTGGGGGGGCGGGGGTGAGGGCAGAGAGCACGTCTGAGCAACGCGGCCCTTGCATCATCCTGGAATGAAGAACCGTTTTGTGAAAAAGAAAGCCGAAAGGCAGCAGAAGTGGCTGGGGACCCGAGGTGGTTTTCCCGTCTCGGAGGCCGCTGGTGCAACACGCTCCTCGCTGTGTCCCCAGCCTGTGTCCCTGCCCGCGGTGGTTTCTGCTGGGACAGCTGGGTGGCTTCGCAGAACCCCGTCCCCACAGCCTCTCGTGTCCCCCTGCGTGGTGGACACGCTCCAGAAGAGTGTACCCGCTTACACTCTTCCTACACGAACTCAGTTCAAGCATCATCTAAATAAAACTTCAGCTGAGAGTCTGCTGGAATTTAGGACAACAATGTGTAGGATTTGCTGGCGGCGTTAGGATTAAAATACTCCGGGTGACAGTAGCATGAGTTTGACGGTTGCCAAAAAGGGGCAGGACTACATTTTATTCCCCATCCAAAGGGCAGTAACTCTTACAGGTCTACTGTGCTGCCCAGCAGCTTCTCTTCGGTTAGTTTTTGATTAAGGAGAGAAATGGGACTTCATCATCCAAAGCAGCTCCTGCAGCAGTAGCAGGTGTTGAGCTGAACCTCTGTCACGATCTCACGAGACACAGGCTGCATTTTCTGGTTATTACCTGCAAAAATGGACTTTTTGCTGACAGAACTCAATGGCAAAACTGTCCTTATGAAGTTTCAGGACAAAGACTCAGGGTAGGTTTTGGTGTTTGGGTATGTGTAACTCCTTTACTATTTACGTTATCTAGACACGCTGACCACATTGTTTAAAGGTTACAGGTTGCCACTTCTCTATATTCAAAACAGCACAAATGAGGTTCTGAACGCACAGGGGTTCAGGCAGACTCACTGCTTGATGCCCTGGTTTTCCTCAGCATCACGACCCGGTGTGTGGAGAGCAGGGCTGACCCCTGCTCACGCACGCTTACTTCTCCAAAGCATACAGGTGATGAACACATTGGCAAAACCTGTTAAGAAATATTCATCTTCTTTGTTGAGGTTGTACTTGTTCAATTGCTCTATTCAGTGCATGTGCTGAGAAATGCCTGTGAATAAATGCAAGGAAGTTGAGGATGATTAATGGAACTAAAAACAGAGGAAGGAAACTAAGGGGATTTAGGAAGAAGGCAGGCTACAGGAGAGGTAAAAGGGAGAGAGGCCAGGCCTAGGAGAGAGCAGAATTGGCAGCAGCTTGAAGGTAGGAGGTTCAGGCTGAGTAACACATCCTTAATACACAGCAGCTCAAACACTAGGGTACTTTGGGTATCCTCTTTCAGGAACATGCCTCGCTTATTAGTTTCCCTAACCCCCAAATTAATTTTAATTAAACCATTTTCCTTTTTTAGTCCAGCTTCAAAGGGCAAAGAGGAGGAGTTTCTCTCTTTCCACATCAATGAATTTAGGAAAGATGCATCATAGGATTCCTGAGGAAGCTCATGTACTTGCTACAGAGAGACGGAGGGAAACAACGTTTCTGCTCTGTGGCATGGTTACATAGGATATTAGTTAAAATGCAGTATTTTAAAAGCGATCTACTCTGTCTTCTGGAACATCCTGGGATATACAACCAAGATAATAAAGTTATAGCAGTAAATTTCAGGCTCTGCAGGAGGTGAATAAGAGTGTAGCTGACCTGTGAAGCCCTGCTAACCCACCAAACACTCACACAACCCCTAACTTATGCTACAGATGTGCCCACAATTTTACATCCATGACAGCTTTTAAACACCAAAGTCTAACGTGTCCTCCCCACCCCGCTACAGAGTGACACAGGCCGAGGACACCCACCCACCCACCCCCGACCTCACACACACAGAACACCGGCCAAACTCTTTTATTTCTCCTTTTCCACCCAGAATAAACAAATAAATAAATAAATAAACGAGCGCGGGCCGCGCCCGCTGGGAGGCGGAGGAATACTGAGCCTCGGCGGCCGCCGTCGGAGGCGGCGGGCGGCGGCTGCGCGGTGGCGGCGCGGCCCGGCCCGGCCATGGCGCTGCGAGCGGGAGGGCGGGCGCTGCGCCTGCTGCCGGGCCGCCTCGGGCCGCGGGGGGCTCGCCTCGGAGCCGGGGGGACCGCGGCGGAGGGTACGGGGGGCGGCTGTGCCTCACGGGGGCTGGAGGGAATGGGAATGGGAATGGGAATGGAAGGGGAAAGGGAAAGGGAAAGGGAAGAGAGCTGTGGGAGCAGCAAGAGCTGTGTTCATCCCTTGGTGCTGGCACCGGTCCGTGGGAGCTGTCACTGCTGCACCTCAGTCACTTCGCACTTCTTCATTCCCCCAGGAAAAACGTTACACGTCGAGACGGGCCAGAGAAAAATTAAAGCGCTTATTCTGCTGCAACACTTGGTTGTTGCCGTGTTTTTAGTGCAAGGCAAGAAGCGGTGAGGAGCGGCCGTTGCTGACGTGCTGTGACTTGCGATTCTTCTGATAAAAAGCGCTGTGTACAGCTAAGCAGCTGAAACAGCTGCTTTGTGCAGTTCTGTTTGCAAGCTTGCACGAGAAACAAAAAACTATAAAAATACTTCTTTTAAATTAGAATAAATAGTAACAATTGAGTCTACAAAATCCTACGTGTTCCTCAAAATCAAAAGCGTTGTTCGAGGAGCTCTCTGGTGGATCTCTCTGTAGCCAAGGAGGTAACTGCACGCTCTCCTGCTTCCCAGGCTGAGTTACGGATGGCTGTATGAACAGGGAGCGCCTTCCAGCCTGTGCTAGTGGGATGTGGACAGAAGTTCGATTTGAGTTACACAGTGATGTGATTATCATTTCACATTTGGGCTGTGGCCCCTTTGTCTGGATGCAATCAAAAAAGACCAACAACTTTCAGTGTTTTTCCATGTTCCAGCTTGTCTCATTTCCCTGTTGATTCTGTAGGCTGTCAGCAGCGATATGCCTTGCCAGCGGTGTAGCAAGATATGACTGATCTGTGGTTTAATTGATGTGAGTTGATGAAGTATAGTATCAAATGAAAATTGTGTGTAGGAGTTTACTGTAAACGAAGGTAGTGACTTGTAAAAAGGAGCAAGTGTTGAATTGTTCCCAAGGTGAAAGTGTTATTTTTGTGGTAGCACGGAGAAAGTGTCTCTTTAGGGCGGCTTGCCAAAGGTCTTGCTCTGCCTCGTACTCTTGCTGGTGTTAGACTCACACATTGAGTTGTTGATGGTGAATGGCAAATCAGAGAGGAGCGAAGATTCTTTGTATCATCAAACTTCTTGTGGCATCAAGGAAAGTCAGTATTGTTTTCATCCTATATTTCCTATTCCTTGTTCTTAGAGAACATAGGTGTTTGTGAGACGTGCACATCTTTATGTATTTCATTCTTTCTTCTTTGCTGTGACCCTCTCAGAGAGCCAGAGCAAAACTTTTAGTTGTTCAGCCCCAGAAGAGGAGCTGAAAATCAATTTTAAATCTTTATGTAGAAAAAAACCTTGATGCTCATTTCTTCTTGCAGATGCTGAAGTCAATACCAGAAAGAAGACATTCACAGAGGTTCAAACGGAACGACTGGAGCAAGCAGAACGAACTGTTTTAATTAAATGCCCATCAAGACTTAATGAAAAAAAATTACTGCAGTATTTATCCAGTCATGGAAAAATTAACAGTCACTTCTTTTTTGAAAATAAGGTAAGTTATTAACCTTGTAAACTGAAATCTAGACTCAGACAAAAAAGAAAAGCTTTTATTTGGACAAGGCCCCATACATGTAGGTCAAGCATATTATAGACAATTAATATGCTGAACTAGGTTTTGTCTTTATTAATGTTTACAAGTTGCTGAGCAACAGATTTTTATTCGTGAGTTAGCTAAGCAACAGCTGTTGTAAGTGGTTCTAGCAACCTGTTTTACATTAAATCTTAAACTTTTATGTAGCACTGTAAATTATCCTCAAAATAGGGCTGACTTTATTTGTGAACATTACAGTTGTGAAGGTAAATAGATTTCAGAACTCTGATGTGTAGTGCTTACCACCAAGAATGGCATGTCTTAAATCTTTTTGCCCTCTTGTGAAAAAAAAAAACACACATTTCAAAAGTGCTGAGGTACAGAAGCAGGTATTCAGCTTTATGACTCTCTCATTAAAATGACTGAGTAATGTCAGTATAACAAGTTCAAGGCTTGTATGTGCTTATCTAACCCTGTCTATTTCCATTCTTGATGTTTCAGGGTATCCATGCTTTAATAGAATTTTCTGAAAAGAGCAGTGTAGCCTCACTGCAAGATGTTGTTGGAATTCCAAAGGCTGCAGAGCATCATGTCGTCCCATTTAAATCTAGACTTTTTACCTTCATGCTGAAAAACCCAGGGACTAAAGCTGCTGAAGAAACACGAGTTCATCTCTCCCCTCAGTCTCACATTCCAGTGAACGAGCTTATTCAAAAACTTCATCATGCAGACAGTGTAAGTACAGATTTGTAGAGTTTTCTCAAACAAAAACGATCCATGTGCACTTAAGATTTGCAACTGGCTGTATGAAGCACATAAAGCGACTTATTTCTATTAAAAAAAAAAAATCTCTGTTAGAACTTTGTGTCAGTGGTTCTCATACATTCGAATAGACAAAGTTATTTTAAATGTCAGAATCGTTTTTTTCTATGACATAAACCTGTTTGAGATTAATAAAGATCTTCTAATTGCAATGATAGTAAGCAGATGAAAATGCATATTAATAGAAGATAGTCAATGTATTTTTGTGATACTTATTTTCTTAAATAGATAAGCAGCCAAATGTACATTCTGCTGAATGAGTATCAGCTTACCGAAGAAAATACCAAGCTCCGCTTTCTGGCCTGTTCCCTGGTTCAGGATTTTGCACGCGCATATTTTCCAGACAGCACAGTAAAGCCGTTTGGCTCTTCAGTGAACAGCTTTGGCAAACTGGGATGCGATGTGGACATGTTTCTGGACTTCCATGATACACAAGAGCATGCTACAAAAATGGTGAGATTACGCTGCGTATCTTCAGTCCTCGCTCTTCCTTGTAATAGGGACAAATAATTTGCTGTTTTTGCAGACTTTGTACTGTCAGGGTAGACTTCACTGTGAGGAAAACCCTCACCCCCCGAAGCTGGTTGAGCAATACCAGACCTTCCTATGTAATTACCACTGTTTTTTCTTCTCTGGAGCTGCTGGGCTTCACCCATGCCGTTTTAAAGCTTGGGTGTGATTTTTAAGGTCCTGCATGTCCTGGGTCCATAATAATTTTGTGCATCTGCGTTTTGGGAGGGTTGTCAGATTCTTTTCCTCAGTTTAAAGAGTTGACTTGCTACAGGAACATTATTATGTACTAGAGTGCGTACACCTGCACATAAAACTGCATGGAGGTGTGAAGACCTTCTGGAGTAATATTGGTGAATGGTTGCAGGTGGCACCATTCGTTTTTGTGGTGTCAGTCCAGTAACAATTAAATTTCTTCATAACCATGTCTTCATTGGTACCAGGATACAGAAATCCATACTGTGCAGTAGCCAAGTGTCACGTGCTCAATGTGGGACTGGGGCAGCTTCCAGTTGTAATTAGAGCAGGTTGTGTCATGGTCCAGCTTTGTGAAAGCATAATGAATGGGACGGGGCTAGGTAAGGTTATGTTGGAAGGCTTGTCTCTTGCTACTGGTTTTTGACTGTGGATAGCGTAAATGTCCTGTTGAATTGGAGAAGGAAATATGAAAGAAAGAGGTGAAAATCAGGACAAGAAGAAGGGAGATTTGGATTAGAAGTGTCCTGGGGAGAAGCTGGAGTTCTTCATAGATTCTGAAAATGCCAGAATCACTTAATTACCAAAGCTGCTTTTTTGTGTATGTGATAATAGCTTGGGGAAAACTAGCTTTGTTTTCCTTAAAAAGAAAGAAAAAAATAAATAAATGATGGCCTTAAGCTTTTGGAAATAGAAAATTTGCTTAGCTTTTCTGTACTATTTGCATATTACCATGTATTTTATTTTTCTTTAAAATATGCCTTCAGATGTTGCTAGTTTTCAGTATTACTGCAGTGACCAAACACGATGCAGGCAGGTATGTCAGCTGAAGGATAGGATCACTGTGCCTTTGTGGGAAAGGTTAAAATCTAGGAACCCTTTACTTTAGTTGCCTCTTGAGTTTTGAGGAAAACCAAATATAAAATGTCTGTTTTCAAAGCATGCTTTGTGAGTAGCGGTTCTCTTTGGTATTGATTCTCTGCAGAGATAAAATCTTTCTTTTATGTCGTGCCTTCTAAGGAAAACACACACTCTGTTTAAAGGCAGTCTTATAATAGAGGATGAAATCAGAACCATAAACCAGACCTAAGGATAAAAGGCAGTGGGTCACTGTAAATCTTAGTTCTTTAAATCATCTTACCCACATTTTAACATTTGGTTTGATCCTTTCTTTATATGCATGCATCCTTTTTTCAGTCAGACTAGCATTAATGATGGAACTGGATTGGTAGGCGTGTGATTTGCATGAGCACTCGGACTTCAGTAGAATGTTAATACAACTTCTTGAAAAAATGGCTGTAATTAGAATGAATTGCTTAACGTTTGAGAGGTGGAAAAGATGTCAAATCCATCATCCTTCTGTAGAAGTCCCATGTCAGTGCTAGGAAACATGCAGCACAATCATTTTAGAAAAAAAATATTGATCATTGATGTCCTTTATTCCTGTACAGTCACCTTTCCATTTGTCCTTTTTCAAAACTTTTACAAATCAGGCAGGGAGGCAAGTGTAATTGCAGTTGCCCTATTTTTTAATAACTTTTTTTCTCCTTTTCTTGAATTTTGAAGTGACAACATGCCTAGCCATCATGCGGTATTACAGTATACTTGATAAATTCAGTTTTGATGGAATGGTTCCTGTCGCTGCAGATTATTTTATATGAGTAGGGGAACAGAGATTCTCACTTTAACTTCACTGTGCTTCTAAAACAGTTCTTAAATTGAGGTGAAGGTATAGGAGCTTTTTTTAGTTGACATAATGAGCATTTATTAAAAAATTTGTTAGGAAAACTATAGAATTCTTCAAGTTTTTCTTTCTAGCATTTCTTTACATGTCATGTAAGAAGATGCAAAGTCTCAGCAAGATCAGGAGGAGAACTAATCCACCATAGTTGTCGTGATATTTAGCCTCTCTAGAGACATTTCAGCCCACATCCTACTTGTGTAAAGTTTCCCACTACCAATTTTTATTTCGGAATACTTCTTCCCCTGTATTTCACCCTTGCCAGTGAGTTACGGAAGGTTCTTTGGAACTCAGCTATAGAATATGTTTTATTCAACAGCAGTTTAGCTGAACCAGATGACGTAGTTGGCAGGAAAACTACAAGGAGTGTATGGAAATGGCAGCATGTCTAGGCGTGAAAAATTCTGCAGTGAGAATCAAGAAGGTCCAGTGAGTGTTAGGAGATGCTCCGAAGAGATGGAATATTCTCCCTCAGTGCGAGGACAGGGAGTTGTATACGTTGTTCTTTTGTTAAGTTGTCTTGTCATGCATTTGCAGCAATTGCTGCAAGAAAAATAAAACCAAGCAAACAAAAAATTAACCAACTAGCAGTGTGTGTCCAGTTGTTTGCCTGTTGTCATTCCCTAAATGAACTGCACTATTTAATACTTCTGTTTTGTCAGAGAGAGGTGAGAACAGGCTGGATTACTAGAAGTTGTGAGGGCTTGTGGATGGTTGACAGGCTTCCTGCTGTGGGGCTGCTGCAGCAAAGGCCAGCAGGGATGCTATTTGCACTGCTGTCTGCCAGTTATGGGACGGGGCAGGGGGCTGCATGGCATGCTTAGGCTCTGTGGTGCCGCGAGGCTTTTGTCCTGTATGAAGTGTAGTTTTTATACGCTAAAGATGAAGATCTTGCTGGTTGTGTTGAAACTTCAGTGTTAAAATGTGGGCAGATCTGCTCCATCGCGGTGAAAGTACACCCAGAAGTGCGGTTTGTTAAAGCACTGTCTTGCAAAGGACCGTACAAATCATTAGTGCAACTCCTGTCTTGATTCAAGCGTAGCCAAAGTGTGTAGGAGAATAAGGTGCCAGCACCTAGGGAGCTTTATCCTTCGCAGGGAAACAACATGTGGGTGTATCTCCCATAATAGGCAACAGATGTAATATTTTCGAGGAAGGCAAAAATCTCATATAGGTGGCAGCGTGATTGATGGGGACGATGATATGATGCTTTCCCCGGCAAACTGTGTTCCTAATAACCATAAGTTGATTCTCTTAGGACAAGCAGAGGCAGAGGAAGGTAGCGTTAGTTACAAGATGATGCAGCAGCAGTGGGAAGGTTGTCTTCTGAACTACTGGATTGCTGCAGCCTTTCAGGAAATACCAGCAGTGACAGAGGACCAGGCATTTCAGCATCTATTTACGTTAAGTAATGTTTTTTTTTGCCACATCTTGTGGCAGAAAAGGTCAGTGGCTGTGACTTAGATGGCAGCAAAAGTCAGAGCGTTCTTTACCAAGAGCAGATGATCAATGCAGGGCTTAACACAGATGCGGGCGTGCAGGCGGTTTGGGAGATGAGGGAATGTCTTAGAACAGAGTTTTGTGATAGTTTTAGAGTAACTGTTACTGTATTAAAAGTTGCACTTCTTGCTTGAGAGTATATATCAGTCTACCCCATAGTAGTAGTTCACTTTATCCATATTTGTTGTTTGGAGCAACGTGTCACAGGGCGTGAGTAAGTGGTAGCAGTATTTTATCCTCCACAAGAGGAACCAAAGCTCCATGTGAAAGTCCAAGCAATTAAGAACATCTCTTTCATTATTATGAAAAAGTCTTCATCCAGCTTCCTAGAGATACCAAGCTGCTGCCTGGGAAGGCACCTTGTGATTTTATTTTTGTCACGCAGTTACAAGCACCAGCACACCTACATGTCAGCCAATTCTCCATCTTTTCCTTTCCTGTTACCTACCTTAATGTTTGTAGCTGTGGGCTTCTTTCGCTTTGAGCTGGTCCTG
The DNA here is from genome assembly GCA_011076525.1 of Nettapus auritus. Taxonomy (NCBI): domain Eukaryota; kingdom Metazoa; phylum Chordata; class Aves; order Anseriformes; family Anatidae; genus Nettapus; species Nettapus auritus. The sequence goes on along the minus strand of CM021766.1, from coordinate 15,992,414 downwards.
CTGCAGCATGCAGCCACGTAGCCAAATGGGGTTAGGGACCACTCTCCTGGTATGTTCAAACACACGGGCTGGCTGGAGAACTGTGGGCAAGAGGAGACCAGGAAGTCACCTTAATTATCAGAGCAACGCGAATTCAGCTCCTGAAGTTAGTTTATTGGACAAATTGCAAGGTCTGTGATCCGAAATTGTTTCACCTATGTTTGAGAGCCTGTTTTCTGTGCACTAACACAGTGACAACAGGAGTAACCTCCTCTATTTATGTCTTAGAAGACTAATTAGGTCGCTGCATAATGCTCTTTGTATCATATACATTCACACTACGTTCATTGCATGTTTCACAGGGGAGGCTAAGTCACTGTCAGGTGTCGGATCAGCAAGCAAAGTTAGTTGGGGCTTAAAAACAGAGGCAGGGCATAAAGAGAACAGAGACTTCATCGCTATGGAGTTATTTTATTTGGGTGTTAACTGCAAATATGACAATTCAAAATACAAAGATCTACAGGAAAATTCACGTCTGATCTCAGAGTGCAGCTCCACGATTTTGTTATTTGTTGGAAAAAATATATCAGGTGTGAAGCCCTTGTTAAAGTTTTAAAGAAACTTACCTTCGTTTCGAAGCAGTAAGCAATCTGCATGCTTTTTTTAAAAAGTTTTTAAATTAAAAGTCATTTTCTTTTACACTGCTACTTTGAGGATATGAAATGGAATCACTGGTGGTTTGAAATTAATAGTGGTTTGATTGTGTTTTGTCGCTCTTACTTTTTAACTTAATTGTGTGCTGCTCTTTTCGGTCGGTCTGTGCTGTCTTGGGAATTCCAGAATGACTTCTTGTAGACAGAGGTGTAGTAGCATTATACCCTCATCTAAACAAGTAACTTTACAGTAAGTTACTCACTATTAACCTGGAAAAAATGAATCACTGAGAAAGAAAATAAAAGAGAAAGTAATGATTTACTTTTTTTTTAAGCTCTGCAGGCTGCTATAAATAATTCATTTATATTTTAGCCCTTAATTGCACAGACTCCTCTGCAAATTGTTGTCTTTCAGAGCTTTTCTCAAATGCCTCTTTAGTTCCAGAACTAATAACTTTTAAAAAATCTTGTGTTAGAAAAAAGGTCCCTTTGAAATGGAGTATCAGATGAAAAGATTGCCATCAGAAAGGTTAGCAACTCAGAAAATTCTGTCTGTGATCGGTGATTGCCTTGATAATTTTGGTCCCGGCTGCATGAACATACAGAAGATACTCAATGCTCGCTGCCCACTGGTGAAATTTGCCCATCAGCCGACAGGATTCCAGTGTGATCTGTCCGTGAGCAACAGGTAAGGCCTGCTTTTAAACCTTTTAGACAGAATACTAACGCACTGGTGTTCTGGAAACTTGTCATGAAAAACATTTAGTCTGCTCAGTTCTGTGTTGTCAATAAATGTGAATGTTGGATCTGAACAGGGTACTTTTGACTTCCAGATCTTAGTTTTCCAATGTGCTTAAGATCTCTTTCTGCAGTTTAGTAAACAATTGCTAGCTGAAACTGAAGGCCTGAAAGTCACTCTGTGTGGTAAGTTTGGCGTGTAGGGAATTGAAAGCAGACGTGGTTCTTCAGTCGCTCCTTCCCTTCATGTACGTGGGTATATGCACAGCCTTGTTTTCATTGCTTCGGGTTAAGCATTGTGCTAACTTTCATTATCGTCCTTCAGCTGCTTTGCGGTCATTAGACTTCTAGTTATTTTGGGGTCTTTTTTTTTTTTCTTCTTGCTTCTTAAGGGCCTGTGTCCGACTGTTTGCTGGCAAAGTATCTGGAATGGTAAATCAGCCCTCTGCATCAGAAAACAGCCTGAAATGTCACTGTCACTAGGGCCTTTCACAGTAGTGCCCAATAGAGGGAGCAGGCTTCTTAGAAATATTTCCCTTTGCATCTTTTCCTCTTCCAGCTTGCTTTCACTTTTTTAGGTAACCAGTGGGTGACAGACTGTTTTGCTGTCACGTATTTTGAAATGCATAGCTTAAACCAGTGTACACCTGTAGCACTGACGTGAAGTACGTAACTGACAAAAAGTATGTAACCCTTTTTGTTAGTGTTAGGGAATGGCACAGTATGAGTCATCATCTTTCAAAATACTTCACTTCTGATATGACTTACAGGTGCAGTACTTGTACAGTTTTTGTGATTTGTCTAGCATCTGATTGCATCTGATGTAGACTGAATTTTCTGAATTACCCCAAGTTTTGTTACAGAAGTTGCAGGAGTTAGGACAGTATTGAGCAAATGTCTTAAAATAACTCTACTTTCAAATGTGCAGCCACAGTGAGAAGCAGCATGCAGTTCTTTGCAAAATTATTTGTAATTCTCTGCCAAGGGTTTGGTTGGTTGGGGTTGTTTGTGTATTGTCTTGTTATTTTGGAGAAATAACAAAAGTCCCGTGGGCACAAGGAAACACTTCACAGCTGAAATCTTGGCAGTCCAGGTATGACAAAACTTTGATATGGCAAACTTCTCCAAAATGCTTTGGTGGATTTTTAGAGGAATTCAGTGTAAGACTGGGAGTAAAAAATCCTGCAACAGTAGTTCAACAAACAATTTAAACTAAAATTGACCCCTAATTAAGTCTTGCTCTCACATCCTGCTTCCATTTTTTTCCCCGCCTTTCATTGCCTTCCCATTCATAGACTGCGAGAGTGTTTGTACAACCATGTGATGAAACGGATAAAAGCTGATCCATCTGAAAGCCTTTATCCTTCCAGATTAGTTGTTTTGCAGCAGGACCTGGATTGGGGTGCTTGTTATGAGCAACTATCAACAGAGTGGATGTGAATGTGGCAGTGTGGGAATGAGAGCAAGCACTTGGGAGCAAAGCTGCTGCTGTCAGCTGCAGTTTCTGCTTGTGTTTGTTTAAAGATCTTGCTGAAGAACAACTTCAAGTTCATTCTGATCACGTTAATAATGTCTTCAGCACTTCATGGTTTAAAATGTATAAGTTTGTTTTGTGCTGTCAAAGACTTAAGGACATAAAGCTTCAAATGTCAGTCGTCTGAAAATTACCAAACGGATAAGTCCTTAGAATAAGATTGTAAAAGACGTTCTAGGTTGTATATAATAGAATAGACATATTATCTAAAGCATTCCAAAGGCAATTGTGGCTAAATTCTATATGGTTTTGGCCTTGATTCTGCATAGTTTAACTCCAAGCATGTGATGGGTTTTGGGGATTTTTTTTCTTCATTGTGATGAGGGACAAGGAAACAGCACCAGTGCAATGTTACTGTTTACCCTTAACTGTACCCTTCTTATTATGGAAAGCTATTGGATATTTCATCCTAGACAATTTCAGACATTCTTTTCTATTTTTTAATGGATAAAAGTGGTTTTTTTATTGTTGTTTTGTTTTATTGTTGTTGTTTTTTAATAGATACCATCTTCCCTTATAACTGATAATCGAGGGCAGAACAACCAGCACAGCAACCAGTACTTCCATTCTCTCATTATTTACCTCTCATCCTTTTCCTTCCCTTCCTCAGTATTGCTATCAGAACTTCAGAGCTCTTGTATATCTATGGCACTCTGGATTCCCGCGTAAGAGCCCTGGTGTTCAGTTTGCGATGCTGGGCCCGTGTTCATGGACTTACCAATAGCATTCCCGGCACCTGGATTACAAACTTCTCTCTAACCATGATGGTCATGTTTTTTCTGCAAAAGAGATCACCACCTATCATTCCAACACTAGACCAGCTTAAAGAACTGGCAGGTAAGGATAGCAAAGAGATTGAGGTGACTTTCACACTGATTTTAACTTCTGAGCTATGAATAAACCCACGACGTTTGTGTATGCTCTCAAACACCCGTGTATGTTGTCTGTGCCTTACGTTTGAAGGAACACCCAAGTTTCACTTGTATTTTTTGTGAAAATAATGCATCTTAAAATAGATTTAGTTTTGCATTTCTGGTGCAATGCTAAATTCTACGTATAGGGGTTAGGCTTGTTCCATGCCTCAGACAACTAGAAGTGATTTATTTGCTCGGTGCTCCCACACGGCCTGTTTATTGTTTATTTTGTTTCGCAGCAGACTTGTAGGATCTCATGTCTCTGCAGTTCTTAAGGATTTGGTGTTGATTGATGTGATGTCTGTTGTTTTATGGACACCAGATGTATCTACATTATTTTTTTCTCACAATTTGTAATATCCTTGAGACTGTTGAGAGCAACTGCAAATAATTTTTGTATCATAGCAAACAAGGTGTTCTGGCTGTATCATACATAGCTTTCAGGATGTGTTAACTTCAGTAAATTGAGTGAAAGCTTGGAGAATGACATCCCAGATTCTTGATTCTTCACTTATTTCTTCTGCTTATTGACATGGCTCCTTGGGAGCTTTGAGTAGAGAAAAAGGTCTGTTCTGATGTCTTAAAATCAGGTTAAATGTTTCCATCAGCAGTTACCAACAAGGTCTCGAAATAAATCAGGAATTCTTATACAGAGAATGAAACACATGTCTTAGGAGTATGCTTGTAGAAATGTCAATAGCTTTACAGAAAAACAGGTGTGGATGTCTTGTGTGTGATTAATGATGCCCTATAATAACTATTAACCTCAGAAGTTTGTGCTGTTTAGTGTATTACAAAGCTCTGTATCCAGAGGTATCTGGTTTGTTTCTTAAAATAAATAACTTTGGAGATACAAAGTCATCACATACCTTATTCCTGGACACTCTTGAAAATGTATCACCTACTCATGCTTCTTTTCCTTTGCTTGTCAAAAAAAAATCTTTTTCTTTTCAATCTTTAAGGTTAAGATTCAACTTAAATGCTTAAAATTTGCTTGTGAACTTCTCATTTGCTGTGCTTAATATGATAGCATTCATTGAATTCAGTCATGTCTCATTTGAACTTGATTGCATACAGTGGCATTTTATTGTTTATCAGTTCAGAATACGCTTGCAATCTTTGTTTCAGATGAGGAAGACAAGCATATAATCGGAGGATATGATTGCTCGTTTGTTAGTGATTTAAGCAAGATTAACCCTACAAAAAATACAGAAACACTTGGTAGGTAAATCTTCATTAACTTCCCTTTTTCTGAGCGTGTGGAAGATAAATTATTCCTTAATGTTACTGTTGGCTCTTGGTTTTCTTTCCCTTAGATGAGCTGCTCTGTGACTTCTTCGAATATTTTGGAAACTTTGACTTCAGGAAGAACTCCTTAAATCTTCGACGGGTAAGTGAATTTTAATCTCTCATCATTATTGGCTGAATTTCTGTGACAGATAACGTGATCATTCTGTGCTTGCCAAGAGGGCTGCACTTTGGTTTTTATATATTAGTCATGATATTTGCTGATATGTGTATGTATGTGTGTGTGTATGCAGGTGTAATAGACATGCATATACGTAACTACCTTAACTAGCACCTGTTTTTGATGGACTGCTTGGAGGACGAAGGGTTTCGATGCCATGTTGCTGTGTGGACACTCTTTGTGTCCCATTTCCTGCTTGGGCACTACTGGTTTCTGGCATAAAAGGTCTTTTGCCAGTACAGGCTGATCCTAGAAACTAATTAATTAAGCTGGGTAAATTTTGTTTGCCATTAAGGCTTAAGAGATGAGCAAAAGCCCCCACATGCTGCAGCCTGACCTGGACAGGGAAAATGTCTGTGCTGCTGATGTTTTTCTGTTTAACTGGGGCCAGGGGTATGTATCAGTATGTAGACTCTTCCTGGACGAGCCTTAGCTGGTAGGTTCCTCCTAGAGCTTGCAGAGGTTCTGTCATGCAGAGCAAGTTAGCTAGGGAGCACTGATAAGTACTGTGATGGGAAGTGCGTTTAAGTAGCAAACTGTGTAGTTGTCAACAACTTGCATTGTGCTATACCCAGTGCACAAAAGTGGACGGTGACCCAAATAGCTCTGTACTTAAAAACCAAACTGAACTGGGGGGGAATTTCAGCCAAGGCAGCAGTCGTGCTTTGTTACACTAGCTCTTAGTGAGCACCGTGGTTTGAACAGATTAAGTGCTTGGAGTAGTTTATCAGACTGGGCTGTGCACGTTAATATGACACGCTCGTGCTGCCCGTACACAAATGGAGATAGGAGCAGATTGCAGAGAGTGAGGTTTGAGGTTTGTGGAGAAGCAAATGGGAGAGTGGCCAAAAAGGCAGGGTAAGTTGTTGTCGTACATTCTTTGCCTTGAAGGAAATCTAAGCTCAATGTGGCAAGGAAACAACCACTAAGAGGATTTAGAGAATAGAGCCGTACAGTTAGATTGACAGGAAAATTAACTTGAGTAATAATTACTTTTTTTTTCCAAAAAGTTCTCTACTAGGTCAGAATACTCTTAACGCTGATGTGATAACTCAAGTCATTTGTTACTTGCTCAGCATATAATGCGTATGTGCAACTTTGTGGTTTTTTTTTTTCCTTTACACTATCTGCAGGGAAAGGAAGTAAATAAACCTGAGTCGTCTCCTCTTTATATCTGGAATCCCTTTGAACAAGACCTTAATATCAGCAAGAATGTTAATCAGCCACAGCTGGAGAAATTTGTAGCTATGGCCCGAGAAAGTGCCTGGATTTTACAGAAGGAAGATAGAACTCAGCGAATGATCGATAAAGAGCCCTGGGGACTGGCAGCCCTACTAATACCATTTGGAAAAAGTCATCCAAACAAGATGAGAAGGACAAAGGGACTGGGAAGTGAAACAATCAGAAACCTTTTAGACTCCTTAAAGATAAGTAATGCAAGCAACCTACAAAAAGCAGTGGGAAAGTGACTTTCAGCACAAAACCAGGGTAGCTGCTATTCTGTTTTAGGAATTGAATGTGATACGGTCTGAAGAACATTACTTTTAATATTTCTACTATGGTGAAATGGAGAGTCAGGTAACCTCTGGTTTTCATTGTGATGGGTCTTTGTACAGGTCTGCTTTCCTGCTGTACATTACCTCCTCCCTACTCTTCACTTTTCCATCTGTTTTATGAATGAAGAACATTAAAATGCAAGTTTTACAGATATATTTTGGAAATACCCTTCAGGTGGGCAATCTTTAAAAAAGAAAAAAAAAAAGACTGACAAGAGCAGCACGGGAAAAAGCGCTTGGGAATTCTTGTGGTTAACATACAAGTGATGCGTTAAGGAAAAGCTCAAGAAGCAACCACCTTCCAGTGAAACCACATGTTAAAAGAAGCCAAGTGTTAGAACCATTGCTTCCACTGCAACCATGTTCTGGGAGCCAGTAAAACCAAAGCGCGTGCATCTATTTTTGTAATTGTTTTCAATTCACGTAGACAGTGCCGAGACAAAAATAAAGAGAATGGAATTAGGTAGGAGGGTTTGCAGCCTCATAAAGGATTGCTCTCCAAGAATAGCACACCTGTTTTGTGTTGGAAATGTGGGTTTGCTCTTGTGTTTACCACCTGTTCTCAAACTTCTTCGATCCACTCCTCTGTTTTTTGTACCCATAGGACCGGGTTTCACCCATATGCACTCATGTTTCTCGTTTTGCCTTCAGCTTTGCTTTAAGCCTGTATTTCAGGTTCCAGTAGGAGCTTTTTCTTGACTAATCACTCCCGTCAAAGTTGCTGCCTACTAGGCAACGCCAAAGCCTTCATCTCGTGGTCCCCAGGGAATCACGTAACACGTTTGAGTCCTGTCCCCAGTCTTGCCTTATTTTTCATATATTCAGTAGAGCGCTGACTGTACCTCTTCCAGATCAGCTACAGCACTCAATGTTTCTCATTGGCTTAAAGAAAGCATTGAGTTCTCTGTGCTTTAACCGTAAGAGTGTTTTTGGAGGAAGATGGAGAGGGCTGGAAGGAAGGAAGACAAAAAGAGAAACGGAGAGAGAGCAGTCAAATGTCAGGTCTTTTCCAGGTGGATTTGTGAGTATTCTACCTGTCCAGTTTGAGAGCCACTCGTGCATTAAAACTAAATGGCTGGCGTGATGAGAACAACTACACAGACTGCTGCTTGTTAAACAACATCTTTAAAGACCTCTTTAAAGAAATTCTGTGCAAGAGATTACTGTAACTCAGATATTATCATACAGATGCAATATTGAAAAAGAAACGGTACTCATAAACATCAACATTTGTAGATTCTTTAATTCACTAGTGCTACTGGTACATGATTTTGTGTGGACTTCCTGTGGGTATAATTTGAATTGGTATGTTGGTATTAGCAGTTGAAGAGTGTGTGTCCTCTTTTCCCAGAGGTATATTTATCAGAAATAATTTGTACAGTAACAAGTAATTCCAAAGTATTTGTAAAATACCGCCGGGCAGGGAGAAGCACTGTTCAGCAGTCAGCAATCTGATCAATTAGACCTTGAGTGGCATGAAGGCCCTCTCACAGCTCAATGCGATGTTAATTTATTTGGACTTTAATGTGTCCATTTCATGTTCATAAACATTTTGTCAAATGACTTTAAATGGTTTTTATCTTAATCACAGGAATGAATTCTCATATTAACTGCTTTGAGCACTGAAGTTCAAACTTAGCTTTCTACTTCAATCCCTGTGCTACTGTGTGACCTTCTCAGAGGCTGGAATGAAGTTTGTTGTAACTTGTTGTTGGTGCTAACAAAACCTTTTGATACCAAGCCTGGCACTGGTGTGGTAAGCAGTCTGTCGCTGCCTTGATCTTTAGAGAACCCAAATAAATTTTCTCGTTTCCCGAGCAGTAGACTTTGAAGCTGTTGAAGATTAGGGTGGTACTTGAGTACTTGCAAGTTTCCTTTTTTCCAGCCAAACAAAAAGGGTACCACAGGGATCTCCACATAGATGGTGTGGTGGAGAGCCTCAGGGTGAGGGTTAAGGGAAGCAATAGCAAAGCAGATGTTGTTGTGGGTGTCTGCTATTGATCACCTGCCCAGGATGGTAGCAGAGATGAGTTATTCCATAAGTAATTAGGAGAAATCCTCAACTTGGAATGAGGAAAAGGTGGAGGCATGTAATGCATTTTTGTCTCGATGTTTAATATTAATGATAGGTTAATAGTAATGATAGGTTGCTGGTCCCCTGAGCTGGGAGAGCAATGATTTTCCATCTGGTGTCACCAGAATTGTAAGGGAACAGTTCTGTCAGCTCAAAGGACCTGATGGGATTCACCCTAGAGAACTGAAGGAGTTTGTTGAGGGATCCAGCTATAACATCCAATATCTACCGAAGGTGGTGTGGGTCCGGGAAGTCCCTGCTGAAAGGTAGCCAGGATAGCCATCTGAGAAGCCCCAGGAAACTATGGAGCTCTTAGTCTAATCTCAGTCCCTGGAAGAGTTAAGGAGATTATCCTGGGGGATGTTGGAAGGCCTTTAAAGAACAAAGCTGTTATCAAGCATAGCCAACATGTGTGCATCAGGGGAAAGTCCTGCCTTAGCTATCTGATCTCCTTCCATGATAAGGTCACCCCCATAGTGGATGAAGGGACGGCTGTGGATGTAATCCTGGATTTTAGTAAGGCCTTTGGTACTCCCAGTGACCTGGGCAAATTGTCCAACTCTGAGAGAAACGGCTTCACACTGTGCTGGGCGATGAATTGGCTCAGGGGTAGAGCTCAAGGGGCTGCAGTGAGTGGGGCTACATCAGACTGGTGGCCAGTCCCTAGTGGTGTTCCCCAGGGCTCAGTTCTAGGACTGGTTCTGTTCGCTTTTATCAACGATCAGGATGCAGGATTAGAATGCATCCCTAGCAAGTTTGCTGTTGATACTGAACTGGGAGGTGCTGTTGATTCCCTGGAGGGGTGAGAAGCCTTGCAGAGGGACCTGGATCCATCGGAGCATCGGGCAGTCAGCAGCGGGGTGAAGTTCACCGAGAATGTCAAGTTCTGCACCTGGGACGGAGCAATGGTGGACACAGGTACACACCGGGAGATGAGTGCCTGGGAGCAGCTCAGCAGGAAGGGACCGGGGTGCTGGTTGGCAGCAGCGTGCCCTGGCAGCCAAGTTGCCCCGCAGCATTTTGGGGTGCAGTAAAGACAGCCTGCCAAAAGAGGTGTTTTTCCTGCTATATTCAGTGCTGGCACAGCCTCGCCTTGAATATTGTGTGCAGTTCAGGGCTCCACAACATAAAAAGGATGTTAATGTGCTGGAAGGCATCCACGGGAGGGCAACAAAGCTGGTGAAAGGGCTGGGAGGCTTCGTTCTAATGTAACTAAGAAAGACTTTAAGAATTCTAACACCCAGACACAGGATGCTTGTACCCAAATACCAATAAACTTTGCAATTTGCTTATACAGTTGAGCCACTCTGAAACATGACTTTGGTCAAAACGCTTCATTTGTAAACGTGCGCAGGCGTTCAGGCTGCCTGGTGCTCCTTAAAAGGCCGGGCAGGACGTGGTTGATGCGTACACAGAGCCTCTCAGCATCACGTTTCTGTTTAGACTGTCTGTCCCTTTTGGGAATAGCTCTCAACAATTGTCATGGCCGCGGGCCAAGTTCTGAAAAGAGAAGACAGAAGTCAGAGCATTGCAGCAGCAAGGAAAACGCACAGGTGATCGTTCCAGGTGTCTGCGAGCTCTGGGTGCCAGCTGCTGAGTGAAACCCACGCTCGGAGGAGTTGAGGAGCAGTTGTTGGCAGCGTAAGTCAGCCCGGCTGGCAGCTTTTGTAGAGGAGGCTGCCACGAGGGGGTGGAGAGCAGCCGGTCAGCTTCTCCCAGCCACAAAAACTGGAAAGAGAACCAGGTAGAGAAGGGGACTGAGGTTTGAGGGGGTGTATTTAGCAAACTGAGGGGTGGTGTGATTCTGATATCCTGGGGGCAGCAGCCTTGTCACGCTGAAGATGGTTAGAGACAATCAGGATGGTTCTATCAGTATAAAGAAGCTTTGGATATTTGTCAAGAGAGGAGGATGGAGACAGTCTGTACTGGAGAGCTTGCTGCCATGGTCTGGGGAGATGTAAACACTGTCTCGGCGAGAGCGAGGCCGTAACTCAGCTCCTTCTCAGGCTTGGTGCTGATACGCTGCATTGTCGGGCAGTGCTCTTGGAGGACATGTAAGGAACGTCAGTAAATTAAACGCATTTTTAACCCCCTGCCCCCTCCCCTCACTGGGAGTACTTTTCAGCGCAGTCTCATATTCCCTGACTCTGAACTGGGTAGGGAAACTGGAAACGTTTAAAAGTTCCTTGCCCTGAGAAAATGCTCTCTGGGACATTAACTTCAAGTTCATATTTGTTGCCAGGGATTTTTTCCCCCTAGATATCTGATGCTCACAAGAGCTCCAGGAGTGGGTTCTGCTGCAATTGCCACTGCTCCGTCATTCCTCTTCATGGGAGCCGAAGGCATGGTCTCCTGCCATCTGCTGGGTGAGGACCCGTGCTTGGTACTCCTGGCTGAGACACAGCTGCAAAATTGGGACTTCTTAGGTGATACCAGCTGCCCTGTTCCTCTGCCTCAATTTCAAAACTACAGTTCCTGCTTGGGTTCTGTCCTTTGGACTTCAGGTTCCAGGATAATTCAGGTTGGAAGAGACCTTTGGATCTAGTCCAGCCTCCTGCTCAAGCAGGATCTGCTGTGAGCTCAGACCAGGTTGCTCAGGCTCTTACCTAGCCAGGCCTTGAAAATTGCTGAGGGTGGAAACTGCAACCTCTCCAGACAACCTGTTGGAGAGCTTGACTGTTCTCATCACCCCGATCAGCTGCTCTGTAATACACTCCCACATCCTTGTCACCCATCCTTTGGGCTCTCTGAGGAGTTTGTGTCCATCCATCACCACGCTACCACCACGTGAGCTCTCCCACCACCTCTGCTGTTCCCACAGGGCCACAGTAACAGCACAAGAGCTCTGGTTCCTCCTGTTCGTTCCCCAGGCTGCACACATTGGCACCCGTACATTTTAGGTGCTGTTTTTTTTTTGTATCAAGTCTCTGTCATTGCCCTCACCCTGCATCCTTCCAATCACTCTCCACCACTGCCTCACTTAATTGTGGGTTATAGCTGTGAGAAAGTAAGGAGTGATGTTAGAAACCTGAGACTGTTAGAAAAACACGAGTCACCTACCCAGCTGGTTTGTCACCCTGCCACGTAAGAAGAAATCACCTACACAGTTCTGTTCTCACCTCAATGCTGTCTTTGCACTGATTTGCGCTCCCTGACACCTCATACATGCCTCTCATCTTCATTCCCTTAACAGGCCCTTTCCCTTTCACTTTCCAAGTGGAATTGTGCTGCCACACAATTGCAGGCTCATTTTTCCTCCATGGATAACCTTGTTTCTTCTCCTTAAGCACAGCCAGTGGTGTTGCCCAAGGGTTGGATGAGCTGTGTCCTTCCTCCTTGCTGAAGTTGGAGACCATTGCAGTGGACCTGTTGAAGTATCCAAAGGCATCTGACTGTATCACAAGCTATTGGTCAACAGCTTTGCCTTTTATAAGGTGTTCGGATTTACCTTTTAAAATTTTTAAATATTTTTGTTGTCCTTGTCACCTTTTGTACACTTGAGCTTACTGTGGTCAGAAAGAAGTGGCAAAAGCCAAGACCACAAACCAGCCTTGGGTGTTTTCTTGCCAGGATCTCCTCCTGGGCTGCCATTGCTCGTGTTATGAGATCTTTTCTTTGTTTTGCTCCAAGTTTTGCTTTTCTTTAAGATGGTGTTAAAATGCAGCCATTCCCAAACAGGGAAATCAAATAAACATTTATATTTTGGAGATTCTGTCCTGGATCTTGTCATTTATTTAAGACTGGTCAAATATTGGAAGTATCTTCATCATTTGCTGAGCTGTAGTGGCATGAAACTGCAACAGGAGAGGGCCAGGCTGGGGATTAGGGAAAGGTTCTGCACCCAGAGGGTGGTCGGGCACTGGGACAGGCTCCCCGGGGCAGTGGTCATGGCACTGAGCTGCTGGAGTTGAAGAAGCATTTGGACAATGCTCTCAGACATACAGTCTGATTTTTGGGTGGTCCTGTGTAGAGCCAGAAATTGGACTCAATGATCCTCGTGGGTCCCTTCCAACTTGAGATATTCTGTGATTCTACCTTATTGTTCATAGCTGGAAGCTGTTCTCACTGGTTTTGCCTGGAAACATACAGCCAATACTCTCATCCTAATGAAGAAATTCCCTTGACATTTAAATCCTGCCTAAAAATTACTTTCTGAAAGGATCTGTAGGAAAATGAGAGCTCGTGAATACAAGGTTGGCATGACAGAAGAAGTCTGTGCCTGCAGGGCAGCCTGGTGCACACGTCTGAGCTGGCCTGAGCTGCAGAGCTGCGCAGCACCATGCAGGGACAGGAGCTGAGGTGTAAATGCAGGATTGCACCCCAGCTCTGCCGCACCGCCGAGCTCACCAGCTTGGATGCGGCGTGTGGCTGCTGCTGTTACTTCTCCCGGCTACAGCGGAGCTGCACTCGGTGCTTGTGGTGGATCGGTGGCTGATGAGGAACCGTGTTGTTAGCAGAGCTTGTCTTCCTCCTTGCAACTGTTATTTCCAAGTTCAGTTTAATTTATACTCTCTTGGGTGTACAGGCTATGTTTCATTTGACACGATTCTGTGCCTTTGGAACAGGAAAGATGGATAAAAATCTCCATTTCAATAATTTTGCCAAGAAGCTGGTTAAAGGTCTGTGCTGCGTTCAGCTGAAGCAAGTTTAGGATTTCCAGCCGGAGCTGCTTTTGAAATCTGATGAATCAACAGTTAGGAAGTTTTAACAGTGAAATCATCCTGCTCGCCGGAAAACTTGCTGCTCCAAAGGCTTTGTCTTGCTTATCACTGAGTTATCACCAAAGCTCTCTTCCAGTACAAAATTCTTCTAAATCTCATGGGTAGATTGGGGTTAGTTTAAAGCAAGGATTAGCACTTATGCAAGGCTAAACTGTGCCAGGAGATAAAATCATGGTCTCCAGAAGGTATCTTCTTTGCCACTCTGATGATGCCTACTTTTCCACATCTAGTAGGCAGCTTGATTGATAGCACTATAAAAGTCCTTAATTCCATGTGCTTTTTTTAAAGCATTTAAACTCTCGAAGTGGTTAGTATCACTGTTGGAAAACACTACTCTGCCATGTTTGCTTTGCAAGATGGGTTTGCTGCAGGTACACGTGCCTCTCTCCTCACTCATTCTTTTTGGACTCTCTCTGTTCAGTGCTATTGATCTCAAATATTTCCCTTCTTTCCTACTTCTTTTTCTCCTGGCCATTCTCTTTTCATCATATGTAGTCTGATCTGATCAATAAGCAGCAGTTTTTCATTTGGCCCGTAGTATTTGTGGACCAGCAGTGAATAGAGCTGCATTCAGGGAAAGGGAGGTGGTTTTTAAAATGTGGCACTGGCATTGCAGTGCGACTTTCTACAGCTTCCTTTCCTGTGCAGACTGAATTTCCATACTGCCTTTTCCATGGTCCACAGAGAGGTTAATTAGCTGGACTTGATGGGCCTCGCCTATACGAAGCATGCGTTTTCAAGAAGCATTTCCATTTAAGATACTTGTTTAACACTGCCTGTGGTATTAGAAAACAGAAGTTTCACACAAACCTTTTGAGATACTTTGCCCTTTGAAAATATTTCTGTTTTCCCCTGTTATTATGGGGAACAGTATGTTCAATTAGTTTTACAGAAAGACTTCAGAGATAGGTTTTTGTTCCCATGCCGAGCTCTCTTGTGCATACAAATTTGTAGTAAATGTAAACAGTGCAGCCCTATATTGGAATCTTGCATGGAACAACTCCCAGAATATGTCTTGTAGGTATTATCCTCACAGCCCGATGGGGGAAGTAAAAACACCGCAAATTACAAAGGCATAGGCTCCCATTTGTGTTGCTCACTCCATAGGATGGAACAATTCCCATAACTCTGCGTCTCTTCTTCTCGTGTTGGACAGGAAAACTCTGCTCTTCCTGCAGGGAGGAGCTATGTACTTTAGATGTTGGATTGTGAGATTGAAAAGCAGCACTATTTAAATACTTTCTGTATATTTACATCTTAACTTTGATTTCCTGAAATCCTTTTCTATGACCTCTTGCTAGAGGTTTTCAGGATGAAAAGAAGAATTGGGAGAATACATAAAAGCTTCATAGATAAATGGTAGTTACTATTAGATTAATCATCCAAAATAATCATGTAGTGGAAAGTATTACATACAACAATCTGGCAGCAAAAAGAGACACTGCTTTGTCTCTTTGAATCAATTTTATTTCCTCTCTTAATTTTCTGTAGTCCTCCCAGTGACGCACTACTTTTATAAAGGGATGGGATTTGAGAGAGCATACAGAATGGAAATCATGGCATTCAATATACGAGAGGGTATTTAGCCCCTGCAGTAAATGAAAGAAGCAAGGCTGACTCCATCCTGAAATAAGATTCAGAGATTTAGTGGCTCCAAAAATACGGTATAGAGAATGGCTCCGTGCATCCTTAGGTGACTCGTACCCTTCTATTTTGAAAATTATCCTTAGACACCTATCAAGCAATTAGAGCAAATACTTTTTATATAGGAGCTTGGAAAGTAAGATCTCATTTGAGTCAACCGTGATCTCTTATGTGGAGACACTAAAGACCTTAGGTATTATAGCTCTGTAATAAAACCCACGTTTAAGAGGCTTTGCATTGCAGTTGGCTCAGGAATGTGGAATATTATCATTTTGGGTTACCCTAAAAATCCCAATGCTTACAGATAGCAACCGGCTTTCACTCATCTCCCACTTACAAGATTTTAGGTCCCCTCTTTAATATAGACAATATTCTCAATCTGAATTGTTCTGCAGTAGTTTATTATTGATATCCTAGAGGAAATACGAAATTAAGTAAAAATCTCCCCTGTGGCAGTTCAGAAAGTTGCTGTTCCATTGACCTGTTGAAGTCTTTGAGATAAAGAAGAAAATACCTAGTGCTTTCCTTCCTCAGATGCAGGCAGAAGTTGGTTGCATTCTGAAATGAGAATGCATTCCCAGAGCAAGAGTTTTAACTCTTGCTCTCTGAGTCACTCAGGGTCCAGGGAACTATGTCTGAAGAGCTCACAAAAAAAGCAAGAAAACAAACCCTAAGAAAGCCAACCTGACGGTCAGCCAGCTCAAATTCACTCGAGAGGTGTTCACCTTCTGGGATCTTCCAAACAAAACAAAGGTCAAAGCCACCGCCGTTGAGTCGTGGTTAGAGATGCAGCATTTCTGGCGTTCCAACTTCACTTTATGATTAATATTCTGTTTAAGTAAAGGGTGGTCCGTGAAGAGCATGTCACTTACAAAGCATGGTTTTTAATGAAGAGAGCAGAAACATTTTTGGATGTCTGACAAACTCTGAAAGATATCTCTTAATGGGGAGAGAAGATTTTTTTTTTTTTTTCTCCTAGCAGAATATCTAAAGTTCCTGAACCCTGCCCTGGCAAAAACCTTGCATTTTATCCTTATAAATTATAAAGGGTGAATACAGGCCTCTTAGTTTGTCTTGATTTAGTTTTATCCCACATGTATAGGGTTACAAGTATGTGGCAGTTAGGCATAAGTGATATGATTTTATGCTCCAAATGCTGATAAGAGAGAAGCTTCAGATCGCATAGGTTAATGCAGACTTGATTCAAAGACACCTCGTCTGAATCTGCCAGACTTTTTCAGACCCCACCTACCACTGCTGCGGAAGACTATAAATATTCACGGCTGCCAGCTGCTCGCTCCCAGTAGGGATGCCTTCCCCTGAAGTTAATCTTTCTGATTCAGTGGGGACCTTTCATTGCCAAGCCGACCCAGGGGCTTCTGAAGTCATCTGTTTGTTTTACCTGGTTCTTAAGCCTGAGAAGGCAAAGAACTGTTTGTCATCCCTGTTCCCCATTCCCAGCAAGTTTTTTCCTCCTGACTTCAAATAACAGCAGGAAACAACTCCAAAATTATTCTCAGATAAAGAGAGAGTGGACCATGATGTTATGACATGGCCATTGCTACTCCCCGCGTTTGTGCAATTTATGTGAGTGTCTAGGGTGGAGTGAACATTTTTCTTTAGCACCTTTATTCTGTTTTTCTAAAAAGATTGATGATCTGATTTTATTTTTTTTTTTTTCTGGAGTTTAATAAGCTGGAGCTTTCAAAGTTGTGCTTCACTTGCTCCCATGTTTGTACTGGCAAAGAGGAGATTTTAAATCTGAGCCTTTTTCTGCTGTGTATTTTTCTTCTCTGAGATAAACACAAAATATGCAGTTAGTGTCGTGAGAGCAGTAGGTGCGGGATGCAACTGACACTTCCCAGCAGAAAATTCTCCATTTCGCCAGGACGTTTAGGAGAGGCAACATTCATTCATTTCTGTGATAACGCAGCAGGAACACAAGTCCAATTGTTTTCTATGTAGGTCAGAAAGGGGTATGTTGGCATCGCTCTTCGCAGACTTTACAAAGAAGTCTGGGAATGGGAAGCATTACAGAAAAAAAAAAAAAAAAAAAAAAAAAAAAAAAAAAAAAAAAAAAACAAAAAAACTGTTTTGTTACTACTTAAATTGTTCCCCTGGCAGAGGTAGGCTATAAACAGTTTGCTGTAAAAGACTTGCCAACTAGCTGGCATAGCTGGATGCTGCCTGTATATGAGGAGGTTTAATTTTTCAGGTTAAACAGCTCGTTTACTCTATACCCAGGCTCTGTAATTAAAGTCTGGGTCTGTGTCAAGGAGAAAGCCCCCAGAAATACAGTGTGACTACCTGACAGCAGTTTATGTTCACGGAGATATTCCATGTATTTAAGAGTCAGGGGAAATTAGCAGGTAACTCGCCTAGCTCTGGATTTTTCTTGCAGCCTTGTGCCTTTGAAGTCAATGACAGTGCATCAGAAACTCATTCACCTTCAGTTTTGGTTTGGCCTATCCAGTCAACACCAGCTTTGCATGCTGTCAGGAAACAATGTTGTTGCGGATAATAATTTTGTTTAACTCATTACAATGATTTATTGGAGGCCCCACTGCACGTTGTCACAACGTCTCCTTGTGGGAGCGTACCAGCTCTTCCGTGCTGTCTCTTCCTTCCAAGAAAGCCTTTTGTTTCTGAAGATCAAGAACCAAGCTTTTATCTCTTTCCTTCTACGAGTGCTTCCAGGAGAAGGGATATGGGACTATTTTTATTTTGGTAGGTTTGGACGATACCATACACTCTTTGGAGCATTGTGTGCCTCTGCATGTCCCCCTGCAAGCATCTCAGGCTCTAGTTTCCAGGTTTGTTCATCACAGTTCTGTTACCCTCAGCTACATAAACAGCAGCACTACTTATAAAACTGCTCTATACATGGGAGAAACTGAGGCATGAATTGTGCCTTTTGGGAAGAATAACTCCTTCCCAAGTGACACATCTCCTTGACACTGACTGTCAGTTTCTTCTTGTAACATTGGGAGAAATGTGCAATGTCTTGCAGCATTGGTTTTATATGTTACAGTGAATAAGCTTTGCAGCCAAAGCCATGTTCGATTAGGTACTGCTTCATACGCATTCCAGGAAATAATTACGTTCTTTGTCCCCATACCTTGAGATCTGAACAAATTCTTGAAGCAGTTAGAGGCAGTGCTCCAAAATCAGCTCATGCACTCCCCTTTCCTCTCCGGAAAGGAGGGAATAAATCCTGATGGCTGGACATGATGTTGTCTAATGATCCTATTATTTCTTGGCATGTTTATTAGCACAATGTGGACTTTTATGAGACTGTCCCCCTCCCTCCATCAGTCCTAACATTTATAGTAATTATTTTCTCTAGGCTTCGGTTAATTATTTTATGAAAATCTGTCTCATGCAGGAAAAATACCAAGTGAGGCAATGATAAATCTGAAATAAAGATATATACAATCAAAGATGTTAAGTTGCAACACAATTCAGAAAATAACCCTGATTTTTTTCAGCCTCAGCATGATAATTTGATTTATTTTTCCTTGCTGGTGAGGCTTAATTGGGAAAAAATAAAATAAAATAAAATAAAATAAAATAAAATAAAATAAAATAAAATAAAATAAAATAAGGAAATCCTTTCTACCTGCCTAAAAGTCAGAGTTATTTTCCAGAGAAAAGAAGACTGAAGCCACAGCCAGTGTGATTGTGGAAGCAACTGTCGCTTAATAGCTTTCTACAGAAGTCGCTAGCTGAGAATCTTGGTTGTTACTGGTATAATAAAGGCATAAAGAATACTACTGGAAGGGGTTTTTGGTTTCTGCAACTGTTCTCTTACACGAAAGGCATGCAAACAGTTAGAGCAGAACACCAAGCTCAGGCACAGGGAAGCATCTGTATGTAAATGCAACCTGAATTTTCAAAGGGCTCCAATACTGAACCCCAAATCTTTTAGGCATCTTTGACAAATCACTGTCGGTATCAATGACACAAAAGTTTGTGCTGGGAAGACACAGGGCATGTCTTCTGTTGAAGCATCACGCTGTGATGAATGGCCAGGAGGTCTGGTGAGTCAGTCGTCTGTTCCGGGCCGCTCTTTTTTTTCTGTAAATGAGCTAGTGTATATCTGGGAGAATGGGAGCTCGTCTGGAACTGGGGAACTGATCCAAGAAATAGCTCACTTGGTGCTGTGACAAAAATGCAGCTGAGTATTTCAAATGTTCAAATAATGGTGATGCTTTTAATGAAACAAGATGTTATAACCTTGTTTAACACTGCCACTACTGTTTGTTGCTGAAAGAAAAAAAAAAAAAAAAAAAAAAGTAAAATAGATGCACTCTAATCTTCCTGTTTTATTATCTGTAACACCAGAGTACGGAGTAGCAGATAGGATGAAATAAGATCTTTTGATAAGACTTTACCACACTGACTGTCAGGTTTAAAGATCATACTTAGATTCAAATGATTTAACAATTACTGCTGTATTAAGCTATTTGTACATGTATCTATTTAATACACTAATTTAATAAAGCTACTTTTAAAAGTAAATAATTGAGTTTGTTCTGTTTCCTTTTAAAATGTGTTGTGTTTGGTCTGTTTCCTATTAAGAGAAATGGGTTCCACCTTGTTGTTCTCCTTTGGCACTAAGGATGCTGTTGACAAGATGGCCAAAATCCCACAATGTTCAAAACTTTCTTGCCTGTTCATGAAAGTTTTTTCTCCTCTCTCACAGTCCCAGAGCAGTTTATATGCCTCTGTGTGAAAGCTTATTGTCATGATATAACAGCCTGCCCTACTGGTATTTTTTCCAGAGACAAGCTCCTGTATATAACTGGCAAAATGCACTGAAATGGGCAAAATGTACTGAAATGGGCAAAATGTACTGAAATTTGCAAAAGGCTGTGTTATAACTAAGGGGTGAGCGTGGCATTTTTCACCCATGGGGGTGAGGTGCTGAAGCAGGAACAAGCTCAGAGCTGCTAAGCTATATAGACCCACTGTGACAACGGTCCTGCAAGTCAACTGAAAGCCTTTATTCAGTGCTTCCTCGCTGATAGGAGGCTAATTAAATCCTTATTAATTTTTTTTTTTCTTTGTTTTCTCTGTGGCAGAGGGGCCCAGTGTGAAACCTCTTCTCCCCTGCTCCTGCTCAAACCCTGGCCATCCTGGTGCCACGCAGGCCTCATTCAAAGCACAGGCTTAATGAGCCCAAGAAGCTAAAAGGTTTCCTGTCACTTTTACAATCACTTGCAGCCTGTCAGAAGGAACCGTCAGCCCAGTTTCTAATAACTTCACGTTTTAATCAGGAAAAGGCTGACGTGGGTTTATTCCTGAGGCGCCCACCCCCAGTGTCATGGCGCCCGGGCCCACGCAGGCCCCGTGACGCAGGGAGCTCCTGGCGGGGTGGCCTGGGCGCCCTCAGGGGATTTCCCCTGCCGCAGAGAAGGAGGCCTTTGGGTGCCGCTGCTCAGCCCTCACAGCTTTCTCTTTCAGAACCGCAGGGGAGGAGATGTGGAAAGCTCTGTCCTCATCTGATGTGGCTTTGGAGCTGCCTCCCTCTGCCAGTTAGGGTTCACTGTTCAGAGACACTGCTCCTCGTGAGGAGATCGGGCTGGGGGATTTCAGGACGGCTCTGTCAGGAAGTTTTAGGAAGTTTTATTCTGGCCCAGGGAAGTGAATAATTCCATGGCCATGAAATGGGCCCAATCCCCACATTTATATTTCTGCAAAGTCTGCAGAAGTGTTTCTGTGCTGCTGGAGCCCTGCTGGGAATGTGACGCAAAGCACGTTTTCTCTTGGTATAGCACTGAGGGAAAAAATCCCTCCCCATGCTGACAGCACGAAAACTGCTAATTCTGTTTTCTTCCTTTTAAGGCATTTACACAGCTTGAAGAGATTTCTTTTGTTTTTCAACCCCAGCAATCACAGGCAAGCGATGTGAGAACAGCTCCGTATTGCACCCCACGTCACAGCACCCTGCACCTGAAGATGGGCACGGTGATGGACACAGGCTGGGATCAGCTTGGTGCAATTACCTGGATTTTGAGGCAGGTTGTGGCCCCCTCAGCTTCCCTGCCTTCTGCTTTGTGCTGTGCTTGATGGTAAAAGGCACAGGAGCCCAGCCCAGGCCACGTGCCATCTCCTCCTGCTCTGTCCTGCTCACCTCTGGACCAATCTCTCCCTTGTGCTGTGAAAAGTACTGGGAAGGTTCTTGATCAAAATAAATAATTCTTGCTTTCTATTTCCCTTCTCTGGTACCTGCCAGCTTACTCAGTGTTGGATTGCTGCATCACTTACGCTTTTCTGGTATTATGTCCATGCCCTAGAAAGAGGTTATCCTTTTTCTGCATGTTCTGGGAGAAGACAGATCCTGAAAAGCCAGAAGATGGCAAAGAAACACCTCCCGTCTTCCACACACTGCTTGCTGCCTTCCTGCTCCATAGCTCCTTGCCAGCTCAGTTCTGCAGTTCTGCCTCAGAAATTTTGAGTTTACTTCCAGCAATAATAGTAAAAAAAAAAAGTTATTTGCATGACTTTAACCATAACCAGTCCTTGATGATGGCAAAGGCAGTGGGTTGGAAAGCTCTGTGTCCTGTTAGTGCATCCAGACAGCACGTGGACGTGGTCTTGCTGGAGCCTGCGATATGCTGAGAAAGACAGATTGGGTGGTCTGCTCCCAAGAGTAGCAAGCCAGTGGGTGGGGAGATGCTGTATATCATAATTTTGGATGACTTCAGCGCAGCACAGAAGACTGAACTTCACACTGCTGTTCCCTGTCAAAAAAGATTACTGCTTAGCTGCTCTCCAGCCGAGCCTCCTTGTTCCTGTTGGAAGTTGCACGTGGTGCCACAGGCTGCACACGGTGTCACAGGGTGCAGGTCACCCTGGCTGGGATACGGCCACGTGCACCATCTGAGGGTCAAGCAGCCAGTGAAGCCCAGCACATCCACCCACCCGTGAGCTCCCAGCCAAGCAACCAGTGAGCTGGTGGGTTTTATTGGAGTGTGTTTAGAAACAATCCTCCACAGTGCCTGGAAAACCTTGAAGAGCAAAGAAGGTGCCTGGCTCTGCCAGCAAAAACATCTAAAAGGAGAAAATAAATTACTTCTTGCGTGCGGTGGACTCACTTTCCAGAAAGGCGGCTGCCACCAGTAGTGGTGGGAGGGATACCAGAGGCAGCTCATACAGGGAGGTGATTTCTCTCAGCGTGAAATTATGCATCTGTTCTGCCTGCCACAGACCTCCCGACACCAGCCCTCCTTGCCTCGGCTCAGCATCTTTCTCTCGGTGTGAGGCTGCAGGCTCCTGTGCAAAAAATATATATAATTTTAACATGGAATAGCTGTTGCTGGAGAAGCACACCAAAGCACTCCCTGAAAAGCTCTGAGCCAGCCTGCCTGCCCTTTCCTCCTGAGGCTGAGCATGGGGCTATTGGTTAGAAAGGGCTTTGCTCAAGTTCCAAGCAAGCTGGGAAAACTTTCTCTCCACTGATTTCTCTAAAATTGAAATAGATTATTTCCAGAAGGCTTGTTCATACGCATGTAAACATGAACCAGAAAAATAATACCATTTGTTCTGTGGCATTTTCCTATAAAATTCTCATTATTTGAAGGTAATTTTTCTAAGCCCTGTTCGGTACATGTATGTGGTAGAACCATTTCATCCCTGTGAAGATCTACAGACTTTTCCACTTGGGCTAAGAGCTGGTAAAGTCCAGGATATCAGAGAAACCTTACCACGAGAAAGCTCTTCCATCATTCACTAAAAAAATCCTTGTACCAACAAAATGGAGAAATAAAAATCACATCAATTTGAAGCTGGGTAACACGGAATCACTATATGGTTGAGTCTGTACTCTGGAGGTCATCTTGTCATCTAGCAGCTAGAGCAGGTTGGCCAGGACCATGTCCAGCTGGTTTTGGATGTCTGAGGATGAAACCTCTACAACCTCCCTGGTTAGCCTGCTCTCCTGTTTAACCACCCTCACAGAATTTTCGTTTCTTTTGCTTAAATGGAATTTCTTATATTTTGGTTGGTGCCCATTGCCCCTTGTCCTGTCACTGGCCACCAGTATAAAGTTCCTGGCTCTGTGTCCTTTAAACCCTTCTGGCAGGTATTATCATACACATTGGTGAGATCTCCTCTGAGCCTTCTTCTTCTCCAGGCTGAACAGGCCCAGATCTCTCAGCTTCCCCCTGTTTAAGACATGCTCCAATCCCTTAATCATCTCCATGTTCTTTTGCTGGATTTGCTGCAGTATGTCCACATAATTCTGGCGCAGAAGAGCCCCAAACTGGATTTAGTGCTTCACAGGTGGCCTCAGCGGGGCTGAAGGGAAGGATCTGCTTCCTCCACCTGCTGGCAGCACTCTGCTAAAGCAACCCAGGAGGCTGTGGCCTTTGCCACAAGGGCACATTGCTGGCTCATCAGCCCATTTCTCCAGCTTGCTGAGGTCCCCCTGAAAGGCCGCACAACCCTCTGGTGCATCAGCTCCAGCTCCATCACCTCCTCCCAGTTTTGTCTCATCTGCAGCCTTGCTCAGGGTGCTCTCTGCCCCATTGTGCAGGCCACTAATGAAGCTTTTCAACGGTACTGGCCCCAGGATTGACCCCAGGCATACACCAGTGGCCTCATGCTGTCCTCATGCCACTGATCACAACGCCTTGAGCCCAGCAAAAGGGCTTTCAGACACTTTTCAGTCCATCTGATCGTTTGTTTATGTAGCCTATTCTTCTTCAACCTGCCCGTTAGGATGGTGGTATAAGACATAATGTCAAAAGCCTTACTAAAGTCTGCATAAACAATATCCACTTCATCTACCAAGCCAGCCATCTCCTTGTGGAGGGCTATCAGGTTGGTCCAGTGTGATTTCCCCTTCATAACTCCATGCTGACTACTTTTGTCCTTCGTGTGTCTGGAAATGGATCAGTTGCTCCCTCACCTTCCCAGGCATTGAGGTGAGGGTGACTGGCCTGTAGTTCCCCAAATCCTTGTTCTTGCTTTTCTCGAAGATGGACCATTTTCTTTCTTCCAATCTTCAGGAGTCTCTCTGATTGCTTTGGCCTTTCAAAAATAATCAAGAGTAGCCTTATAATGATAGTGGCTGGCTTCCTCAGCACTCGTGGATGTATCTCGTGAGGTCCCATGGACTTGTGTATGTGCAATTGTTTAAATGCTCCCTAACCTGACCCTCCTCCATTGAGTGTAAGTCCTCCTTGCTCTAGACTTTCTCCAGGTCTCAGGAGAATCTACAGCATCCCATAGCAAGGATGATAATTTCTGTTAATTCTCTGCCGTGCTCACAGTATATATATATATTCATTCTGTTCTACAGTATTCTCCAGAAAATATGATCTCAACAGCAATGATTCCCTGTAATCATAACCCATATATCTCTACCTTCCTTCTCTTCCTTTTCCTCCCACCTCCAGCACCTTATTTCTAAATCCTCCTCCTCAGTGCCTGTGGGAAGAGTTGGCTTTGCGGCATGCCCGCGGGTTTGTGCTTCGCTCTCCAAGGCGCATGGGGCTTGCATATTTACACCTCTGTGGTGTATCCTGGAAAACTTCAGCTTCATTTTCCAGAGGAGGAGAGCTCTGGTGAAGGTTTTCCATTAACCTCTTCCCAACCGCAGTGCTCAAGCCACTGCTGATGTCAGATCCCCAGAAAAGGGTACCACTGCCACGTCGTTGTGGTGGAAAGGTGAAATGGTGCTGCTTAAACACCCAAATTTAATCTGCTACTCGCTGTGTGACTTGTAACACCGCAGGATTTCCCTGAAAGATTAATGATGATAAAATGTGCTAATGGAAGACGAGAGCAGCTTCCAGCTGCACGACATGCTAGCGGTGCTGTAAAAACGGAAGAGCTGAAGTAACAGCGGCACGCTGGGGGGGAGACGCTGTGCCGATTTTAGGGCCGCGTGTGCGGTACCCGGGCACCACCGCCCCCCAGCACTCCAGCCTCATGCTCAGCAGAGCAGGCGTGCTCTGAAATGACAGTTTTTCCAAAATATTCCTCTGCTTTTTATGTTTGCCTCCTCAAGCAGAAGAAGGCTCCCTGCATTAAAAACCACGGCAGGTTTTTCAGAAATGTTGTTTTGGCCTCCGCCTGCCCATCCATCTGCAGAGACCCCAGCTGATGATGAGAGGCACAAGGCCCCCCCTCCCCCTGCCTCTCTCCCTGTACCCACATCACCCTGGGAACCAGACAGCTCCCCATCTTCCATCTGGGTGCCAAAATCCGCCCCTCTGCCCCACGCTGGCACTTCTTCCCTTCTCAGCTCCTTCAGTGAGACTGCATCCTTCCATTGTTTCAGCCACAGTGGGACAGCTGGATTTTGGGCACTGCTAGCCGGGAAGATTTTCTGTCCATGAAAACGTTACCCACTGCTCCAGGACATAAATAAGGAGCAAAAATTTGGCAACCTACACCCCCAGCCTGGGAGAGCTGGTGACAGCGAGCTGGTAACAGCCAGGCTGCTCCGGGGTGCTCATGTTTGCAAGCCTGCGTTTGGCATACAGCAGGTGTATAAGGCAGGGGATGCAGATGGCACGATGGTCACACTAAATCCTCCAAACAGGCAGAAAAGCAAGTCTCCATTTTCAAGCCTATGCCCCTGACAATTTGTGTTTCTCCCGGAAAGAATTAAATTAAATACCATGCTTTGGAGCATGTAGGTTTAACTTAGAGAGAGAGAGGGTCCTACATGTAGACTGGACCAGAAAATGGGAGGCATCCCACAGGGTATTTTTGTTCTTCCTTTATCAGAAGATGAATTGGGTGGTGTCATTCTTTATTAATCTGCATGTGACCACAGAGTAATATCAACAGAATCCACTGGGTTAATCCCTATTCATTCTGCAAGCTTTTTCAGGGGGAAGAGAGGAAAGTGAAACAGTAAATTTGGGCTATTAAAATACTTAGTTCAGCCTGCATTCTGTTTTGGGTCACATCTCAAGCTGCTCACCCCACAAACCATCTAACACTGTAAGTAAGAAGGTGCAGCAAAGATCTCCAAGGCCAGCCCCACTGCGGGGACTGCCCAGTGGGTCAGCAGAAACCACTGTGGAGGAAACTGATGGAGAAGAAGAACAGACAGGGAGATGCAAGTGTCCGTGCTCCTTGCAGCACGCTGCCCTGCAGTGCTGCATCCCAGAGGCAAATGGGACGGATCCCACGGGACCTCTGCTCTGCCCCTGCCATGGTGATGGAGGAGCACGGCAGGCTGTGCGCTGAGGTTGATCACGGCTGACTTTCTGCGGCCACACGCGATGGGTAGAGGTGATTAAAGCAAACTCCAGTGCTCTCCTCAGCGCGGGGATGCTGATGAGCAGTGACAGTTGCACCGCTGCTGTCCTGTTCCGAGGTGGCTATTGGAGACGGGAGCACAGAGCGCGGCGCTAAGCGCAGCTTCTTGCAGCACGGTCCTTGGGAGCTTTTCTCCAAGACGTGACAGATGGGGGGCTTTGCTATGGGGAGGCGGAGGAAAGGTCTGTGTGGGGTGTGGGGTTGCACCAGGAGGGGCTGGGTTTTCTCCATGATACATTCACTATTCAGACCCGTGTCACTGTAAGTGCCACCACAGCCAAACCACCATACAGTGACTTGCATTGCCCTCTCAAATCTTCTACCCACACAATCCCTTCTCTTACCTAACTGTACAGCAGCGGTCACAGTCGTAAACATCACCATACATCGCTCCTGCAGAGCCCAGTGGGAAATCCTCGCACATCATTCAGAAACGCGATAAAAACGAAGAAGCCAGCAAGCGGTTCTGAAATCAAAGAGCCCGTGCACGCCTCAGTTGTTTCAGTGGGGATATCGAGGCCATGGCCGTGTGCTGGCTGTGGGAGGGCTGGCAGGGAACCAGGTGCACAAGGAGACCCAGCGTGTCCAAGCGGTGCTGCCAGCGCGGCCGTGTTGAGGCTGGGGTTGCTGCTGCGGGTGCTGTCAAGGCTGGCAGCAGAAAAGCGGCTCCCGATGGCGTTGGGTTTGGATGACAAAGCCCCGGCTTCGTTGGTGGCAGCTGCACTGACATGGCCAGCAGGAAGGTGGTTGTATTCCAGGTTTTTAAAGAACTATATGGCATTTTCCTGTCTTCAAAGACACAAGTCTGCAAAGGCACTGTGTTAGCAGAAAGATGCTCTCTCTCTTTAGCAGGGGACAGCATTTAGTTAAATAGCTTCTCCTCTAACATCAGTGCCAAATGGGACACCGGGCAGCAACAGGACAGGAAAACCACAGCGAAGGGCAGCACGTTCTGCTTTGAGGCTTCAGTAGCTGGCTACAGAGAGCACAGTGTTAACATAAGGCCCAGCACATCCCGACTTGGCAGCAGGAACTGCCCAGTGGATTTACATGTTTAAGAACAGATGTGAAGCTGAAGTTGTGTTACTGCATGGCATTTCTCAGCTATTCTTTTCCATGAGATGTTTCATATGTTTCATACCCCGACGCCCTTCCCCTCCCGTTGCTATAGCCCTGAAACATTCACATTTTAACTTCATTTTGTAAAACTGGAAAAAGGAAACGTATCATTTCTCTCCCAGCACCAGTCTTTCATTTCCATCTCATGCACATTTTTTTATATATATATATATCCAGAAGGCCACTCTGGGCTGTCTCTCAGTCTTTTTCACAAGGTGGAAGCTTGCTGCTGTAATTTTTCTGCCAGCAGGGACTGTGGTCATGCCTACTACCCACTCGCAGTAGCCGTGCCAATGTAACTGATTTTTTGGTCCGTCACAATAACCGTATCAGAGAAAGGGGGTGGGTTAAGAAGCAGTAGTCAAAGGGGGAGAGCTGCATCTGCTTAATATATGCTCAGACAGAACAAATAGTTACTTTTCTTCCCTATTTCACAGACGTGGGGCTGCTGCCAGCCGTGACCAGCAGCTGTGCAGCCCCAGGGCTTGGTGGCTCTGTGCCGGAGGCAGCCGGAGCCCCCAGCGTGTCTGGGGACAGGGGGCTGGTTGTGCTGACGTGGCTGGCCAACTCTCCCCTCCGAGAGAAGTGATGGCAGGACCTGAGCATCAGCTCGTGTTGGGTGGTTGTGGAGGCTGCCAGCACCAGGAGACTGCAGCAATCTGGTGCTGTGAGGTGCGTCAACAGCAGTGTGGCAAAGGACAAATAAAGACATGAAAATAAATACCCAGAAGGGCACCGTGCAGTCTTGTGGTTCTTCCTCGTGTTCCTTTTCTTTCCATTTACAGCCTGGTGTTCCAACGCGATAACCTCTGCTCCTCCTGCATCACCAGGTGGTGCTGGGTCTGGCCATGCTGTGGTCATCTTCATGGCGGTGCCTTGATATTGCCTCTGCCCTTTCCAATGTGTTTGCCTTTTCTTTTCCATGTTTTAAGCTTCTTTTCAAACATTACCAGCTACAAAATCCTAGTGCCATGAGAAAAAAAAGCAACACACCACCACCACACACACAAAGATATTCAGAAGGCTGGCATGTTTCTATTATAACCAAAAAGTGGCCATAGCCTGGTTTGTATTGATGTCTTCCTTTAATTAGGTGAAAAATGTGACTGTTTCAAAGCTGATTTATATTTCTAGCTGAAGCCCAGAATCTTAACCTCTCTTACTGTTTCCCCCGTCTGAACTGTGCTTGGCTGTGTGCAGAGTGAGGAATTAGGGTCAGAGGTGGCAGTCAGAAGGAAGAACGATCAATTGTTCCCATTTCAAAAGTAAACAGTAGTAAGTGCTTAATTGTTTCTGTAATTTTTAATCAAGTGGATTTTTTTCAGATTGCTCTGAATAGCTCTCAGTGTGCATGAGCAGCGTGGGCTGCCAACAAACCAATCCATGTCCTCCTCTTTTTGGAAGCTTGTGGGCTTTGTTTTTTTTTTTTTTGTCAGTCCTGGGTGAGGACAAACTCCCCTAGTGCTCCCTGCTGCTGTGCAGGAGGGGACTGCAGGGAACCTGCTTCTCGTTGGATTGAGCTGGTGCATCCAGCCCCAAACTGGAACAGGGTATGGGGAGATGTCAGGAAGTCCCACTGGGCCACCTCTTCAGTGCGGAAGGGCCTGAGGAGCATCACCCTGCACAGGGCTGAGCCCCCACTGCCCTTGGAGGCTGCTGGGGGTGGAAATCAACTCATCCAATAACAAGCCCTTTGGTGGACATGGGAGCAACTGAAGCCCTATTTCCAATGGATTTGTGTCTTGTGCTTGCCCCAGGAAAGTGTGGTCTCCTCTGCTAAACTTTCTAAAGGAGGGGGACTTCACCTGAAGCACAGACCAGGTGACTTCTAGCAGACCTGCTTCTTCCAGCGGGGTCCAGCCTTTTCCTTCAGCTCCTCATCTAGAGGCACTGAAAGGCTCAGTTCCCAGAAAGATAAGGACATTTGCTGCTCCAAGACCAAACTGGGCTGTTGTGGTGATGAATAACATACCTGTGCTTGACATGGCCCCATGGATGGTGAGATCAGCACAAGTGCTTGAGCTCCCTGAGCTGTACTGCTGTCTTGTATAACCTACAGATGGATTTTTTTTTTTTTTCATATTTTTCCATGGGTTTCCATAGTTTTAACAAACAAATGTAACCAGGATGCTAAGAGATTAACCAGGATCACAAGGACTTCCATGCCTGCTGGTGAACTTGGCTGTTAATTTTTTTCTGCATTTCCCTGAGTCACTGGAAGGCTGCAGCGTTCCTGTACAGGTTGTAAGGGATATTGTGCAAGCCCAGGCTGCAAAACTGCAGGTTAACTGTGAGCAGAGAAGAGAAGAAGAACAGAGCTTAGCTCAGGCAAGAGGCACACCCTCTGTTTTGGCAAGAAGCAGTTCAAATTCTTACTCTGATTTACGCTAGTTTATAGAAAAGGCTGTATCCAGCCCTGGAAGCATGTGGTAGTATTTAACTGTATGAAACTTGGAATCAGCTTCAAGTGCTGCATGTGGGGAGATCAAAGCTAATAAACTATATATTTTATATAGGCAATATCTGTGATGAAGAAACAAATCCATTTCAGCAATAGCCAAAGGGAAGAACCTTGTTTGTGAAGGCTGACATGGTGACGTTCCTGTTTGCTGGTTTTTAAGGGGGATTGCTTACTGGAGGCACTGCTTTCATCCAGACTCTGCCAAGCCCCATGCAGGTTGCAGGGGCAGCTCTTGGGCCACAGATGAGATGTGTGATGGTAGATGGGTGCTGGTACCTGGGCAGTGGTGTGGCAGCTCTGCCTCCCAGCTGGAGCCAAGTGCTTGGCTATGGCAAATGATTTCCTTCCAGTGCAGTCGGGCTGACACGATGGGCGATGGCCATGTTTTCCACAAGGGGAAGAGCCTGGGCCTCTGCTCACCGCACGGCTCTGCTTCGCATGAGGGGCCAACCCCAGAATCCCATGCTGGCCTCAGAGACATTCCAACCAGAGGGGGCTTGGGCTCACCACCACGGGGGTCTCCGCCATGGGGGACGGCAGCTGTGCCCCCCACTGTCCTCTTTGGGACCCTTCCGTGCTCACTCCCCCTCACCACGCGCAAATCAGCTTTTGTGTCCTGGTTATTTATTTGAGGCCGGCTCTCCAGGGCTGCCCCACAGGGCTATTTTAGTCACTTCCTCTCCCGAGTTCCTCCGATTGTTGGGCTGGCATTGTGTGAGTCACCCGCCACGCTTCCTCCCACACTCACTCGCAGCTGGGAACGGCCTCCTCCGGCTCCTTTTCCTTTGTTAGCTGAAGCATCCTGAAGTGATCCAACCTTTAACAACGCCACAGCTGAGCTCAGTGATGGCAGCCCTGTGCTTTGCCTTCACTGAAGGTCATAATGGACACCAAGGTGAACATGAGCCAGCAGTGTGCTCTTGTGGCAAAGGCCCACAGCCTCCTGGGCTGCTTTAGCAGAGCGCTGCCAGAAGGTGGAGGGAGGAGATCCTTCCCCTCCATGCCACTGGTGAGGCCATGTGTGGAGTACTCTGTCCTGGCCTGAGCTGAGCTCTCCAGCACAAGAGAGATGTGGGTGGACTAGAAGGAGCCCAATGAAGGGCCATGAAGATCATGAAGGGACTGGAGAACCTGTCTTATGTGGAAAGGCTGAGAGAGCTGTGACCGTTCAGCCTACAGAAGAGAAGGTTCAGGGGGACCTTATCAATGTGTGTACATACCCAAAGGGAGGGTACAACAAGGACATAGCCAGGCACTTTCCAGTGGTGCACAGTGCTAGGACAAGACACAGCTGGCACAAACTGAAACACGGGGCGTTCCTTCTGAACATCAGGGAGCAATTCTGTACTGTGCAGGTGACCTAGCCAGAGAGACAGTGGAGTCTCCTCCTTGGAGACCTTCAGAAGCCTCCTGGACACGGCCCTGGGCTCCCTGCTCCTGGTGGTCCTGCGTGAGCTGGGGTTGGGCCTGGTGGGCCCAGAGCTCCCTGCCAGCCTCAGCCAGTTGTGGTTCTCTGGCAGAAGGGGGCACGGAGCAGAGCCCGTTTGTTAAGGGGGTGCCGAGCGCTGCTGGTCACGGCTCCATGATGCAGAGAGGGCTGTCGGAGCTGCCCCAGCACCGTGAGGCCATGCAGGCCATCTGGGCACCACATGGCCCTGCAGAACGGCTGTGCACACCTGGCCAGACAGGCTGGCTTGGCTCTGGTGCAAATGAGCTGCTAGCAGATGAGCACTAAAAGTATCTAAAATACCGGCAGGGCAGGTATTGAAACATATGTGGCAGGCAAGTGGTAAAAATCTTAAAGAAACAACTCAGCTTGTATCCATTTCCACCATGTTTCTTTTCATTTGTTTGTTTTGGGCTTTTTGCGTTTTATTCCCCTGAGCACCAGACTTACGCAAGACTAACATTTCTGCCCCCATAGGAGTGGAAAACATCAGCGAGCTTAGGTCTAGTGATTCCTTTTATTTTATGGAGTCATAATGTTTTCCAGCTCCATGCTGTGCTGGGCAGACTAATCCTCAGAGATGCTCCTTGCACTCCAGCCTTGCCCCCAGTCGAAGGAGGAAACCTAGCATTTTTCACCCCCATTATCAGCTGAGGACATTGGCTTGGCTGATGTTATTTCTGCTGCTTGTTAGGTTTTCTCTTCAGTAACTAGTGACACGTTTCCCACTGGGAAGGTATAAAATAGTCACCCAACTGCAGGGGATAATCATCATTTCTGCTACAGTGACCCTGATGTTTCTTATTAGCACCAGCAGTATGTGTGGGGACCTGCATGGTGGAGGGAGCAGATGGTGAAGGGGTCCCTTGGGAGCACGCGGAGAGGAGGAACACACAACTGCCACCAGCAGAAGCATCTGCCAGCCTTCATCCAGGTACCACCATCCAGGGCACCGCCACGCTGAGGTTTTCCAGCAGATGGAGACATGGCAGAAGGTGGGAAGGAAGGGAAAGGGAGTTCAGAAGGAAAGCTCAAAAAATGCAGCCTGCCAGCAAACCCCTGTGACTGGTCTTTGGGTCTTGACCCCAGATGTGCTGATCCGGTAGCATTACAGGAGGTCCGGGACAAAGCCATCTGGAGGGACACGGGTGGGCTCAGCCTCTCCCTCAGCATCTCACAGGCTGGGGCTGAGGCTAATAGTGGTTTTAGGTCTGAGGAGCAGGGGGCCACTCTGTAAATAGGAAAAGGCAGGCCGCACATCTGAATGACTTCATTATTCCCCGGAGACGCCCATTCTGCCTCTAACAGATAGTTGCAAGGAAGCTGCTGGCTCTGGGGCTGGTGACACAGCACAGCAGCACAAGGATGATGTATGCAGGCCCTTCCTTCCCTTGTCATTTATTGGAGCATCTGGGATCTCATTTCCTACAAATCAAGACAAAATCTGGAAATCAGGTTTCAGTCCCGGCTGCAGCTCATCAGATCAGGAGATGAGGAGGGCTGGAAGTGCCTGCTCACAGCTGGCTGGGCTCTGCAACACCTGCAGCTCTCAGTGCTTTTTAATTTAATTCCCTAAAGCCTGTTAGGGTTGTTGTGGTTGGGACAGGCCAGTGTGGGGCCCCAGCAGCACCTTTCTGAATCTTGGTGCCATACAGGTCTAGCTGAGCCTCGCTGGACATCTTCCCACTCTCCTTCAGTAGGAATAGTGAGTGTCACAAGAGCAGGAGAATTAAGGGGTCTTTTTCCTTCCAAATTTACTCTGTGTCTCCTGTAAACTCTGAGAAACCTGGGTCTGGAGGGGAAGTAGCTGGTGAGCTGGAAAACATTCATTTTGCTCCCAGACTTGCTTTCCCTGGTGCTTGAAACAGTGGGAGAACCCTTGAAGGAGTCTTGCCCCTTGTGTCCTTGATCCCCCAGCACACCCCTGTAAATGTTTTCTAAAGATGAGCCTTTCCAGTGGTTGCCATGAGGTAAAAAATGAAAGATGTGAGAATCTGAGAGGTTTTTTCCCAGGCCTCCCACACACAAAGCTCTGGCTTTGCGCAGATCTGCATCTACTGCCTAGGTCAGTAGGGCAGGTGTCGTAACTACTCAGGTACTTCTGGTATTTTTACTGTAACACTGGAGCAACTTGCAGCGCTTAAAGTATTTCTCACATGAGCTCCCTTTTACAGAAAAGAGTGAAAAAAACATGAATTGCCAAGGTCAAACTGAATATTTGCAGAAAAATAGAGGATTCAGCCAGCGCCTCCTCAATTCCTGACTGCTACCAAAGTCGCTGCAAGACCCTGGCAGGACTGCAGGACATAGGGCAGGGATGCTCGGCGGGCCACTCAGGTGCCCCACAACATCCGTGCATTTTGAAATGTGCATGCCTGCTTTAAAGATAACCCGTTAAGATTTTCTGGCACTGGCACAGGGATGGTCCGACTGACCTACTTTTACAGATATTTCTCATCTCTGACCTCCGTGGTTCATTGACTATGGGGATTGCTGCATTTCTCATTAGCAGTTAGAAAGCATTTTTATGCTCCTGTTCACTCGGTGCACAGCATGTAGCAAAATATTCCAGAAAGTAATCCTGCTGCATGGCTCAGGGCTGCAGTCCACAGAGAAGCAGGCTCCTGGAAAAATCAGAATGGCGAGGCCAAGGAAAAGCAAGGCATTTCTGTCATGTCTGGGCTGGGGGACTGTGTGCTGGGTCCAGTGTGTCTGGGTGCAGCTCCTACTGTGGTCCCTTGGCTCTCACCTCTGCTGAGCTGCCAAAAGGAATCCAACAAAGACAGCACGTAGGGTTAAAAGCAGAAGGGTCTATGTTCCCTTTCAGACTGGTTTGCTTTCATGGAAATATTAATTTCCAGGCAGTTACTCCTGATTTACTGAGTGAGACTGGAATGAGACCTATGGTATTTACATAGGAAATGATGTTGACATCTTGCTTTTTATGTGAGCTCCTCGGGATTTCTTTAGTCAGGCTGCTTCTCCAAGAGCATGCCCATGAACTGCTATTTCTTCTCCTGCTGCACTTCAGGACAGTGGAGCTGCCTCCCAGAGCTTGGTGGTGGGGCTCTTACCAATGTGTGTGATAGCTCAGGGGCTGGGGGTGCTTTTCTGCCACCACCCTCGCTATCTGTCCTGGGGAGGCTTTCCAGGCTCCTTCACACCAGCTCGGGTGAGGTTTGCAGCTGCAGAGGGGGCGGCAGCAGTCCCACGCCAGCCATGGCAGTCCCTCTGGACCCGGGAGAAGGAGGAGCAGCACCAGGACCTGCTATCTCTCTGCGAGGGAGTGAACGCCCCAGAGCTGCTGCGATAAGAAACTGGGCTGAGGTTAGCATTAAACTCACTTTCTCAGCAGATAGCAGGCAGGGGAGATGTGTCCCATCGCCCAGAAGTGTAATTCCCACCTGATCAAGTTCTGCACTCTCCTTTTGAGACTGAGCCTGAACTCTGATGCTTCTCACTTGCTCATTTTTGAGTTGGCTTTGACATCCCATGGTCACCCATGGCTGGGGACCCTCAGCCTGCTGGGTGCTGGTGTTGTGCCAGGCACTGCAACACGGAGCCCACAAGGGGCTGGGCAACAGCAACACACCTCACATGTGCTGAAGATGCCCTGCAGGATATTTTCCATTCTTCATACACCACAGTGCTTCCCTTGACTCATTTCCTCCTCATACTGGCTTGCTGTTTCTTAAGGAAAAAAAAAAAAAAAAAAGAAAAAAAAAAGAAAAGACGACTATTAAGTAACCCTAGGATTTCACAAATACCTTCTTCGAGGCTTTTGGTGAAGATCAAGTGTAGTATCACATTAAATATTTAGTATGCCCTCTCAGAAGGGATTAGAACTTTACATATGAAAAAGGGAAGAGACTTAGAAATTAAATAGATCTTTTAAACATCCAGCTCTGGTGACTCAGAATGACAATGCCAAAAGCCAGGACTAAGGAACTGGCAAGCAGGGGATTAGACAGAGCCAGGGTCAGGGCAGGGGGAAGCTGGGCCGTGCGGAGGATGTCAGGGGGGAGTCATGGAGATGCCTGGGAGGAGGTGACACGAGGCTCAGGAGACTTGGGCAGCCAAGAGGAGAGGGGCAGGACAAATGTGACAGTGGACGAGAGGAAGGGGTGTGTAGCAGTCAGACCTGGTGGCTTGGCATGTTCTCAGCTGGCCTCTGAGTTAATTACCCATCATATCTCACTCCTGTAATATCTGACGATGAAGCCCTGGAGTCTTCCCAAAGGTCTTCGAGCAGCCCCTCCTGTGATGCACTGGAAGAAAACCATCGCTCGTGCTCCACAGAGTGTATTCACATAGAAGAGTTCATGCCATAGATATGCTTATATGCACACAATCACACAAATTGATAAAGAGGATTTGTGAAATGTCTCCCCCATTAAGCCAAAAATAAATAAATAAAAATAAAAAGGCAGAGGAAAGGAAAAAAAATCACAACCAAACCCTTCATGCGCAGTGTTAAAATGAAGGGTTAAAGCAGAGGGGCGTCCCTGCTGCCACAAACCCTTCTCTTTCTCTGCTTTTAAGCCAGAAAACCGTGACATGAAGACAGCGCGTGAGAGAGCCCGCAGCTGGGCTCTTTAAACCTCTCTGGGAGGGCTTAATTAACGCGATGTGGCAGCGGCACGCGTGCGGTGCAGGACCCCTGCCTTCTGGGCCAGCTGCCCAACAGGCGAGGGCAAGCACTGGGAAGCGTGGACTTCCTCGCTGCCCTGGCTAAGGCACCTTTTTCAGTTCAGTCCTTTCTAAGATATGTACCTGTAGTGCTCGGCCTGGAAAAGATGCTTGACTGACCTTCCATGAAGCTGATCTCAGCTTTCCCAGCC
Source organism: Nettapus auritus (assembly GCA_011076525.1). NCBI lineage: Eukaryota > Metazoa > Chordata > Aves > Anseriformes > Anatidae > Nettapus > Nettapus auritus. The sequence continues at coordinate 15,955,982 of CM021766.1, read as the reverse complement.
CAGCTCTGTGCCATTCCCGTGTACGAGTGAACAGCAACTGCCTACATGGGGAAAACAGGTGGTGGCTCAGCCCAGAAGATGTGCACTGCCCAGGATTCCCACAACATCCCAGGTTCAATTGTGTCCCATTTTGTTCTGCGGAGCAAAACTCTGAATGACTTCAGTCACTTCCCGTTGAAAATAATTGCTTTCCTGATGCAGCCTTGAACATCCAAGCAAAGAAATATCTCTTTCTCTCTACCAGCCCCAGTGAAGGAGCGGCAGGGACTAAAAACTGAGACGTGGTGAGCTCAGCATGACTAATGCCTATCAGATCTACTTCCCATCACTGCGGTGCGACAACTTGCAAACCTGAAAAAAATGCGCTAAAGCTGGTGAAACCTGTCCTCGGTTTGCCAGTTAGAGTCACAGAAAACAGAGCTGGAAGAAGCTGTTGTAAACATTTACTCTGACTTCACATGCAGCTCGGGCTGGAGTTTCCCTGAATTAGTTTGCCTTTGAACTGGAGTATTTCTGTTTAAAAATGCATTATAGGAAAATTTCTGCGTTTTGAAAATCCACCCCAGCCTATGCTAAACCATTCTCATGTTTAGTTAACCTCAGCCCCTAAAGCATCTTCCTTTTGATCTAAAATCCCTCTGCCTCAGCATCCAGCTCCAGATTTCGCCACACTCGTGCTCCAGGCTGACAAGTTCCATGGTCACCTCTTTATTCTGTTTATCATCGTATGTGGTAGGAATCACGTTGCCCTCCTTCGGATAACCACAGTGTGGATGTCTCCAGCCGAGCAGGTCGCAGACTCTTTACACTCGGCCAAAGAATCAGGTGCTTTGAGGGTACAGTCTCTGTAACCTGGTTTAGAGCTCTGCTGCACTCCCAGAGCACTTATTCCTTCCCATTGACTGTAAAGGGAGTCTAAATATATCTGTGTTTGGTCAGACGAGACCCACCCGAGCAGTCGGCGATCCCAGCCCTCTTCGCTCATCTCTCACAAACTACAAAAACACACCGAGATCCTCAAAACTACTTTACCGAGAGGAGTCATACCTCCTTCCAGTCACACCCATCGTCCTTCCTCGGACTTTACAGCTTCCCAAACCCTTTCCTTGTTTTTCCTGCAAACATACGGAAAGCCCTGACAACAATACCTTGCCCTTTCCAGCTGCAGATTAGGGCTACCTAAATGTTAAAACAATGTTCGGGACACGGTTCATTCTTTTAGGGGTTATTTTTACTGCCTTGTTTGTGTCCATGGAGAGCTCCAGGGTCCATTTGAGCTCCGCATTGGCCAAAAGCCACCACCTGGAGAAGCACGACCTGCTCCCAGGGCTCGTTCCCCCTTGCCAGGCTGCTTTGCTGCTGCTCGGCTGCCCAGGTGCGTTGTCCAACACACCGTGACGGGCCTCAGAAATGAAACCCAAAGGGAGACTGTGCTGACTCGAGGCCAGAACTGGGTTCTCCCAGGTCTCAGAGAGCAGCCACTAAAGGAAAAGCTGCTGGGAGAGCCCCAGGCAGAGGCGAGCTGTTGACGGAGGGTTTCTGCAGGAAAACGCTGCCTTCCTGCTCGCGGGGCTGTGCACATCTGGCTTCCTCCTCTCCCCGTGGCAGATGTGGGTGTCTGCAGCTGCAGGGACACCAGCACTGCTCCCTGCCGCTGGGGACAGCTACGTGAACGGCTGGCTGTGCCGGTGCCTCCTCCCCTGCTTCCCCCAGACCCTGGTCACTTCCCTTCTCCGTTCTATTCCAGGTTTTCCTTTCGGAGAGGCTTTTTCCTGGACGTCCTTTGTGTTTTCACATACTCTTTCAGCTGAATAGAAAAATCCTATTCCCTCCCAGGCCTTTCTCTAGGGCACTGTGGACAAGTAGCCACCAAGCTGACCAAAACAAGAGGATCCTGTTCTCATGCCCCTCGTCAGCTCTTGGGGCATTTTGCTGCTTCTGCAAATTTGGAGCAGTCCTTGCTTGCAGCAGGGCCATGGATGGGTCTCTGCTCTGTCCCCGGTGTGCCTGGTGTTTCCTGGGCAGCCAAGAGGAGGAAGAAAAGGTTTCCTCTTCTTTCCCAATGCGGTGTGCCCGGCTACACCTTATCCCAGCCTCTGTGCATACAGGTGGTGCTGGAATTGCCACTGCTGCCGGGTGGGCCAGCAACAGGCAGAGCGAGAGGAAAAAGAGATAAAAGCTCAGCAAGTGGATGGTTTGCATATTTGGAAAGATCACACAGAAAGATTGATGATACTGAAGTGCTCCAGGTGGCAAGAGCAAGCAGCACAGATCCAAATTTTCAGAACTAACTGCCTTTGAACCCTGGAAAGCCAGCCCTGAACCCCCCATCCTGTCCCCACTGGCCCTGGTCCCCCACATCCCATCACCTCCAGCCCTCTCACCTCCAGCCTGAGCCTCCACCGCTGCCATTCCTCTCAACATTCAGAAAACCTGCCTCTGAAGCCTGTTAGGTATTCCCATTTAAATACATAAAATTTGCAGTTCAGCCACAGGCTTTGAGCTGAGCTTATTTTAGCTCCTCGGGTTGGTGGTGGAACAATCCTGGTGAGAGGTGTGGATGAGCAGGTGGGGACCAAAGTCTGCTTGCAAATCTGCTTTGCTTCAAAAGTAGAAGTGGGATATCTACATAAATATAACAGAAGGTCGTTGTCATACAACTGCTGATTATTATCATTTTTTCTTTCTTGCCTGGTTTTGACAGACACCTGTGCTTCTGTTGAACTTTTCCCGATTAGTTTTACTACCTTTATCATCCCACACTGACTTTCCCTCAGCACTGTCTTAGCTTTTCTTTGTATGTAAATCATCAGTGGTAGTGAATTCCCTGAAGAGGAAAACAAAACACAATTGTCTGCAATTATTTGTTGCTAATTTTTCTATGCATTCCTCACCTCTGATCCCTGCAAAAGAGGGCTGTTTTGTTTTAAAAACATCTCTGTTGAGCTAAAGCTAGATGGAAATCCAACAGCCCAATGGGAAAAACTCTTGAAGCGAATGTTTCCAAACCTGCAGTGCTCCTTCCCCTGCACAGAAAAGCTCCACGAGCACAGCAAAGCAGGAAAACACGGGGCTGGGGAAGTGCATTCCTCTGGTCGTCTTATAGCACAGAGCTCCTAGGTTTGAACCTTTAGTCCTCCAGTCATTTCCTGGTGTGTGTAATTACAACTGTTCCTGAAATACAAAGCAAAACAAAAGAAGGATAATTCCTGCCAAGTAAATTGCACTGTTATGTCAGTTATGCATGTCTTTTTCACAGTTAGCCATTAGGGCTTGACGGAGGTTCATATAAAGGTGTTACACCTCCTCAAATAACCGGGAAGAGAACACGATCCAAACTGAGAGCACCACCAGGTCAGTCATATCACTTCTCTTTGTGACCATCCCCATGAGTCCTTCACAAAATGAGATGACTGTAGGTAAGGTAGCCTCTATGTGACAGGCATGCTGATTTGTGAGAAGGGGTTTTCATGGCCTGCTAAGAGGATTACTTAGAAATCCCATCAGCAGGGTGAGTGCGAGAGCACTCGTTACTCTGTCCCTGCAGTCTGTGCAATGGGTAGAGCTCGTTAGGTACCAAACCTTGGTTGTTCACTGCACACCAGCCCCTATTTTCCTCCCTCCAGCGACCGACAGGGACAGGGTCCCCATGAGACCCCATGCCTGACGTGACCAGATTGGCGTGGTGGTCCCCAGCTCACAGACAGCAGGCAAAGCAAGCCAGTGTCTTTGATTTAACGCTCTTAAGATCTGAGCTGTTGTCTAATTAACTGCCTGTTTAGTAATGATAATAATAATTAATACCAAAGTCTTATCTGTTCTTTTCATTAGTAAAGCCAAAAGCGCAACACAGAGATTATTCCCACATTACATAAAACGAAGGTGAAACAGAGATGGGTGGATTGCATTCCCCAGGGCCACACGTCAGCTTACTGGCAGATCTGGGAATAAAACCTCGTTTTTCCAATCCTTGGTCCAAGGCTGGAAATGCCAGGTCCCCCGGTGGGTTTCCTGAGTGTCTGTGACAGCTACACAGCCTTTCCCATCACGGCCCTTCCAGAAACTGGAGGAAACCTCTCCTGGGCCAGAGTTCACACACTTCAGTTCAAGGTCGCATAGAAAATCACCTCCTGGAAAAGGATTTTCTCCAGGGAAGCTACTGAGCTATCACTCAAGGCAGCACACAGAGCTGGCCCAGCTCTCAGGACAGTTCAAAGGCCGTCCAAGGGACACAATTCCATGTCTGAGATTAACTTTGCTTCTTTCTCTCTCTACTTTCCACGTGTGTGCTCTTTATTGCTACCCAAACACAAGCAACCACTTTATATTTTTATTTCATGGACCCTTGTGTGGAAATAGCATTTATTTTTATTTTTTTTTCTACATGCTTTTTATTTTAGGATCCATTTTCTTTCTGTATCCTCTTCATTCTGTCCTAGCTCTTTTACATGAATTCCTTGGGCATCCCCAGGCTCACATCTCGCAGCACCTCTCTGCTCACTGCTTTGGTTCATCCCAAGCCATGAGCCAAGTGCAACTGTTTGAGAGCTGCTCTGCCCCGTCCAGTCCTGCAGTGCAAGAAGAAACATTTCGCGAAGGCTGGAGTAATATTTGCATCCTCTCTATCAATGAAGGACCTCCTGCATATCTCTTTGCCAGAACCTAAATTTTTGAAAAGTCTCCTTCAAGCCAGGGTGTAGTGTCTTGAAATATAACAGGTTTAAGCAACCATTTTGTAGCAGGATATTCCTCAATTCCCCTTGCATATCTCTCTGAAAAGAAGAGATGAAGACTGGCTTTAAAAAGCTGAGAGAAAGAGGAGTGTTCCTGCATTAGCTATTAGCAGGTCAAAGGCTTCTCGTAAGGAAACCTGCCCATTTACACAGAAAACCGAGAGCACACAGAGTATTTTTCTCCATCTTCCCTGCAGAGAGTGAAGTGAAATCTAGGAATTAGGGCTAAATTGTTTTCAATTTTTGTAATGGCTTCAGATAAGTAGCTTTTTCTCCTCCACACCAGTACACTTGACAGCCATTATGAACCTCCCTGGCCAGAACAGGCCCTAGAGTCTTCAGCCCTTATCCCAGCGGCTCTCCCAGCTCCCAGCTGGCACCACGAGGCCCCGTGCCATGGGTGAACCATTGCATGTGTGAACCTGCAGCCCTTGCTTGGGTCCCTGCAGCCCCTTCTCTCACAGGGGGCTCCAGCTGAGCACCTGCCCTGCAGCCAGCCTGCCCAGCCTGGCCAGCGCCACCCCCAGCACTCCCCACACATCCCCGTCTTGTGCCCCCCAAAAATTTGTTCAAAAGACAAGTTGGTTGGGCTTGTCTATTTTAGCCTCTTCCAGTGTCTGAAGAAAATCACCAAAATAACTCTTCTTCAGTGCTTCCATCTGACCAAACCTTTGGAGAGAGCAGCTCTTAGCTGGTAGGTTCAAATGACTGAAGGTACTGGTGGTGATTAAGGTTGATTTTACCTTCTGACATCTTCTGAATGCTTCTCATATGATCCCTCCAATCACCTCCTCAAACACACGAGGACTCCTTGCACACAGGGGTCTGAAGGGTCCCCAGCACCTGCTGGAGGCCCCAGAGGTCCTCTCCGGAGGTCCACGTGGCCAACCAGAGGGTGGGCCCTAAACCTTAGTGTTAGACCCCAGGTTTGTCAAGGACACAACCGTTGCCTTCATTGAAATGTAGAGTCAGTGAGGAAAGGATGTGGCCAGGTGCCTGTTCACTTCCCATGGGGACTTGGACCCCAGTAGAGCTGGGGCACCTCCAGCTGACGGAGCACAAGGGGCAGAGGCAGCCCTCTTCTCTCCTTCAGCTAATGAGGAGCAGGACACCCTGCTCCCATGGACACATCCCACCAGTCCTCCTTCCAGGACCACCTGGCTGGACGGAGCTTTTCTCTTTCTAAAAGCCCAACCAACAGCACACACATATAATTTGGCAATCACACCACCAGCAAAATGAAAGTGTTGCCTTCCCTTCAGCTCTCTATCTGCGCTGTTTCCCCCTGGTATCCTTTCTCTGTTATTTTGTTCTTTTCCCTCACCGCAGTCATTTAAACAATTTCCAGGCTCACACTGAAGTGAAATCATTTTGAGATGGCTTCCTCCTGTTTAAATTAGGAGGAGAAAGAAAGAAAGAGGAAAGAAAGCCTTTCTTGCTTTGCTGTCAGTCCTCTGGTATGAGCAAGTAAAAGCTTTGCAGAGCGGTGGTATGTCCCTTCGCCCTTACTGCATGGGTACCTTGCCTATAAAACCTCAGTCATGCTACGGATCTTCAGCACGGGTAAATCTAACAGCCAGGCCAAAAGTACCTACCTGGTCCTCACAGTGTTTTTTATAAGCTTTCAAATACAGTATTTTCATTATATTGATATTTTCCAATATTTTTGAAACGTATAGGTAGTTTAAAAAGCTGGCATTGGTAAAAGAAGGCGTATTTTGCAAAGCTATTACTCTGGACAGCAGCCTGTCTGAATGGGAACAGCCACCCCACAGCCCCAAACACACCCCTGGGGGCTCAGAACGTGCAGGAGGGGATGCCTCCAGGGCCCCCTATTCCTTCTTGTTCATCAGCTACTAGTGTGACTGGCGGGATGTCTGCCAGCTTCAGAAAGCTCTGAGCATTCGGGAGCTGCTCAGAGGTTGGAGGTTCAGCACCATTAGTGAACGGAGGCTGAAGAGGGACATGGCACTTCTCAATTCTGGCTTTCAGGGACTTCCTCCAGCCTTTCCCACCCCAGCTGGGCTCTGGGAGCTCTGGGAGCAGCAGAAGATGCTCAGGGTCTGTGATTTTGGGGCTGGATTCAGGCTGCCCAGATGTGGAGAGGCTCAGCACCCTTCTGCATGGGAGGAGCTGCCTCTATCCACAGCACCAAGCGCTCCCACAGCAACTAATTAGTGCTGCTGATTAGCACTGCCTTCCCATCACCAGACATGCTGCAGATCACCTTCTCATCAAGCCTCTGTTATCTCCAGGGCAGAAAAAGCCCTGGCAGCAAACGTGCCTCGCAGCATGCCCCGCGGGTCAGCTAATCCTGCCCCTGCAGGACTGGAGCGAGGGCTGGGCTTCGTGCACGAGAACCTCGTGCAAAAAAAAGCCTCTGTGAAAGGAATGAGTTAGGGTTTTGTTCTCTACAGTGAGGTGCTTCTTGCTGGCTGATAGGCAACTCACCAGAGCTGCTGAAGCTGCGGAAGCTCAGCCACAGAGCACCATGTCCACAGAGACATTGCTCGCACTGCCCTTGCCACTCTTCTCTGCAGCGACCACAGGTGGGGCACACAGAAGGAAATGTCCCAGCAGAAAACAAAAGGGCAAGCTGTTTTAATCTGCTTGAAATGAGAAAAGAAGGATAGTTATGGAACACGTGCTCCTGCATCAGCCTGTCCTTCCGCAGGTGAGGACAGGTATTCAGCTGACATCTCAGTGGGACACTGAGATGAGAGCAGCATCGCTGTATGTGTGGGCAGCTTGAGCTTCTCCACCCCCCTGTGCCAAGCCCACCGCCTCCAGCAGCGAGGGGGAGGCAAGCCGGGAGTGCGAGCTAAAAGAAATCTCCAAGCAGCTTTTTAACTTTTGGATTTTGATTCCATCGGTGTCATATTTTCAAGCTTTTCTCCCCAGACGAGAGAGCTACTAACGTTTTCTTTAAATAAACACAGGCGTTTTCGCATAACCACATTATTCCAGGAACCTTACAGCAATGCCAGAGCCTGCTGGGGAGGTGTGAACACAGGGTTCCCCGAGCATCGCAGTGCTGTCTCTTGGCACAGGAGGCACATTTTTGCAGGGGGTGGGAGTTTATAGAATTTGCACTCTGATCCAGTTTGCTTCCTGAAAATGTAGCAGCCCCACGGCAGTTTTCTCAGAGCCTCAGGGGACTGCTGGTGGGAGCAGGGCAGGGCATCGTGGCAGCACCAGGCTGCAGGAGATGCAGGAATAAAGCTGTAAAAAGAGCGGGGTCACTGCAGGGACGGTGGGAAGCCCCCCACCAGATGAATGGCCTGAACGCTGCTGTGAATGAAGTTATTCTGCTGGGAAGCTCAGGCCCTTTCCTTGGGGTAGCAGAGTCAGGTGAATTAAGCTCGGGTCAGGAGTTGTTCTCTGAGGTATCGGCCTGACTATGACCCACAGTGGGTATTAAAGTGAGTGATTCAACCACCCGTGTGTCTCTTTCTTTGTCTGTAAAATGGAAAAAAAATGAAGTCTTAACTCAAAAACCCTGAAAATCATGTTTGCGTGGCATAACAGGAAAGCAGTGTTAGCAATCCACCTCGTGTCTGCAAGTATGCAGGAAATGAACATAAACAAAATGTTCTCTGGTCTTCGGTTTCAGAAATCCAGATTTCATTTTTATCTTCAGATTGACACAGATAATGCTATGGTGCCTCTCTGAAGGGGCACTAAAGAGTAGATGAGGCTCTGAGTGCCTAATTCATGCAGTTTTTTTCTCTGCTTTTTTCTTAGCAGGCAGGTCTGAATGGGAGGAGAAGGAGTGGGTTCATTCCCAGGCACCTTGACTGCCAGGGGCCTTGGAGTTACCGACCCTTCAACATCATCACCCCAGCAGCTGATATGTGTCCAATACAGCCGTGTTTATGCACTGCTGATGATTGCTAGGGCACAGATTTTTACTGTCTTTGTTCATGGACATGGCTGCAGCTCACTGTGCAGGGACCACATGGATTCACCTCCCTGTGACAGCCTCGCCGACCTGTGTAGCACAACGTGGGCTGGCACCGGGCATCACGAGGGCTTGGGCGGGTTGGGGAATTTCCAGCTGAACAGTCTTTTTGTTGTTGTTTTGGATTGGTTTGGTTTCCCATTTGAAAATGCCTGTTCATCAAAATGGGAATGTTCACAGGAGTGTGTTGATTTTGACAGGTTGCAGCAGCTGGGGGAGCTAAAAACCATTGGTGTTGCACCAGGAGGCAGCGTTTTCCTCCAACCAGCCGTCCGAGGGCAGCCCAGACTCCTGGCAGAGCAGGCAGCATCTCCGCTCCCCTGCAGCAGAGCTTTCCTGATCTTTTGCACATCTCCAGAGTTTTTCCAGGATGGAAGGTACTTCTTCTTTTTTCTTCATTTTTTTTTTTTTTTTTTTTCCCTGCGTCAAATAAGAATTCTTGACCTTGAAAAAACAACAACAACAACAAAAAAAGCATTTTGTAGGGTTTCTGCCGTTTCTGGAATATCTACACACACCAATGAACTGGAATAGCCACTGTTGAACTGCCTTGCCAATGAACTGATTAACTGCTTGGCTTCTGAGCATTGCTAACAAGAACAACCGTATCTCCTGCAAATTAGGGTGCAAAAGGAAAATAAAAAACCTAATCAGGTCAAGGACACAAATCTGACTAGTAGCAGGAAATGCTACTTGGGCCCTAATTTCTGCTGTACATAACCTTGCTGTCCTCCCCACAGCCACCCGAGGTGTCCCACTTGTCCTCGTGTGGCAGTGGACGAGGCTTTATTGCTTTTTGCTCCATGGTGATGCTGGGCAGGGCTGCTGCTGACCCCACTGTCACATCTCCCAGAGCCTGGGCGGATTCATTTAATTTGAGCTGCCAAATGGTTCCCAGAGGGTGTGAGCTTCAAACTGCTGCTGTCTCAGACTGGGAGAGATTAGCAAAAAATGAAGGACTCCTTATCCGAGCTGCTCCCTGGGTACTGCCCAACATAATCTGATGCTGCTTTTTTTTTGCGAAGAGCTGAGATGTATCGCAAAGGGGGTGGTAAGGGAAGAGACCCAGACCTCTTGTTACTTTAAGACTAAAAGAATATTTGCACTCAGTTTTTGCTCAGGGAAATGCTCCCACTCCTGTACCCATAAACCCTTTCATTCTGTGGGAAATTTCACTGCATCTTCATCATTATCCCGGGAGACATCCCTGACTGCACTGTGAATGGTAATTAACAAAAACTTGCAATGCAGTGGCAGTGATGGGGCAAACACTGGAGTGCAGCTGTGTGCTGGATAATGATACAAAATGTAGACGTAGCTGCATATCTGGGGGTATATTTTCCCAGTGCTGTACTGACCAGTTCCCAGAGCAAAACCTGGGGCTTGCTGCGAGCATCCTGCTCGGCTATGGGCAGGTGGAAAGGGCAGGCTACGAGACAGGGCTGACCCTCACCCTGTCTGCAGCTGCTTCCTCGTGCCCTCGCCCACAGGGTACCCCATACCCTGGCTTCAGAAGAGGCTGCTGGCATTTACCACTTCCTACAAGGTACTCCATATTTCAAAAATATCACCCCATCAGCCCTATAGGTTGTATCCCTGAAGGATGGAGACAGGAGCTCACCTGCCAGCCTCTGTGTTATTTTTCTTAATTTTGTCATGATTAGTTGTGATTTTTGGTGGGAAAGGTTGCAGTGAGCTCCTCGGTCTCAGCGTAAATCTGAGTCTGATTATCAGAACTTTGCCAAAAATAGCATTGTTTTTCTCCACACAGCGAGTGACCCACATCGACAGTGTGAGGCTTGTTTTTTCTGGAATAGCAGCAGGTAGTTTTGAATGAGTTTTGATCTCCTAGGGACACTGTATAATTTGAGTGCAACTCCCTTTACAGCCTTGCTTGTGAGTTTCTGTAGCTCTAAGGAGCAGATCCAGCATCTGGGAAGTCATATGCTAAATACCAGTTTCAGAAAAAAATCAAGCAGAGTTAATGTGGCTATAAAATTGAGGAAAGTTCAACTTACTCTGACCTTAAGGTCTGTTTCATTATACTTCCTGGTGTTTTGCTCCTGATGATGTTCACTCTAGACAGAGCATGCTCATCCTTATTCATTTTCATCATTAAAAACCTGAAGAGGGTTTATGGTGCATTTCCCAGAAAAACTGCCCTCTAATCCTCCAAGTGAATGAAGCAGAAATAGGTCTGAAACACCCAGCATCTTACAAGAGAAAACAGATTAAAGTGGGTCAAAGAGGAATCTCACATGATATTTCATTTCCCTTTTTAGTGTCCATTTATCTGTGCATTTTGCTTCTTTAATTCTGATTCCTTTTACTTATTGGTGTGCATTGCTGTAGCAGAAGCAGCGTTAAAGCTCTGTGCCCCACTGTGCCAGAGGGACCCCCAAATACAAGGGCATCTCACCAAGGGGATCTCATGGTTGGTGTAGCAAAGCCAGGGTAAGGATGCTGAGAAAAGATGGTTTCTTTCAACATACAGGTGGGGATAGAGGCAGAGAGGTGTGGGCGTAAAGTTTCTCAAGAAGTCGGTGCTGCCAAGCGAGAGCAGTTCTCAGAAGAGCTGAGATCCCCTCTAGTCAGTAAAGTAATGGGCAAATTCTTCCAAAGAACTCCGGACAAGGGGAAATGAGCTCTTCTGGGGATCTTGCCTTATATAGTTATTGTAGCAGCTCGGCTTTGGTGCCAAGTGTACGAAAATCCATCACAGAGTGACTTGCCAGAGCGATACAGGGAGCCTGCAATGTGTCTGGGGGATCCGGTCCTGGTCTCCGAGTCAGAGGACATTGTTCAGGCCTCTGGCTCATCTGGGAAGCACAGGGCCTGGCCTTGGCTTTGCTGCCTTGCTTCACCCAGAATCGCTTGTGGCAGGTGGTGTGATTCCCCAGGAGCATTTCTGCGTTTTCTGGTGAGCTGCAGGCAAGGACTGGAGCCCTCTGACCTCGCCCTGGCCACCCTCAGCAATGCTCAGGGCCTGGGGCTCAGCAGCACTTAGCTCTGCCGTGCACCACATGCAGGCTCCGGGAATGCCCATCAGCAGGTTGTTGAAGCATCCTTCACGGAGCCTCATAGTGTCATCTGCCAGACAAATTTTGTTGAAAAAAAAAAAACAAAAAACCAACAACAACAACAAAGATGCAACTCAATCACTGTTCCACAAACAGTGTGAGTGGAAAGGGTTGGTGCAGTGCTAGGCCTTCCATGTTTTCACAACCTACCTTGTCATTTGCTAGAGTCTTCAGCTCAGTGTTTCCTTCAGACAGGACTTCATGCTGCAGCCTGGGCAAACATTTGGCTAATTGCAAAAAAATAATTACAGGCTAAAGGCTAGGCATGTAAACAGAGGCCTTCTTAGAGATGCAGGTGGCAATTCTGGATGCATTAAAAAACAAACAAACAAACAAAAACTAATGCTAAACTTCTCACCTGCCTGGAGGCCTCCTCCTTGCTGAAAGCACGGTGAAACAGCTGAGCCAAAAGCCACCAGGGCAGGGCAGAGCCACGCGTGCAGTGTGCCAGGAGGGCCCAGCGGGCACTGAGGGACCAGCCATGGGGGCTCGAGGCACCCAGGCCAAGCCCGGTCCCTACCACTGACCGAGAGCGTTAGGGTGGACGAGCCACGTTTGTTCATGCAAGCAGGAAGAGAAAACTGCAGCAATTACAGCACAGGAGGTGAACGGCTGGGTTTGGGCATGTCCTGTGTCAGACGTGCCCTCGCTGTCATTAGCAGCAGCTACTCCTTTTCCCCAGGGAGCAGCCGCCGGGTCCTGCCGGGGGCTGGCTCTTGGCTGTGGCAAGGAAAATCTGCTGCTGCATTTAGGCATGGTCGTTCTTCCTTACATGTGCCTCCCAGGGAGTCTCCTGCACTGCCTGACTCTCATTTTGCTTTCATGTGGAGGAATAAAGTGTAACAAGCTGATGGCACTTTCCACCAGCACAGCTCATTTCATGGTCCTTGGTGCAAGAGGTTCCTGTGTTCCTGCCATCAGAGGTGTGAGAGGAAAGAAGACATGCTGTTACTACCTCCTGACAACCCTCACGCTCTGCCTGAATGTAATTTTCTCAGCTCTGCTAACAGAGCTCTGCTAACTCTGTTTTCCTCATCAGCCTGTATTTCCAGGACCTCAGAGGTTCCCACTCCAAAATCCTTTTCCCTCAGCTCACTGTTCCTTCATTTTCTCCACAGCGTGCCCTGACACCTCCAACTGAACAAGGGCCTCTGCTGTTCAAGCCTGTCTCATCGAATGTGCCTCTCTCAACCAAGGGCTTCAGCCCATCACCTTGCAGCTGGACAAGGCATTGCTGTTGTAGCAGCACCTACAGCCTTTGTCCATGCCATTAAGGAGTTCAGAAAAGAGCACAAGAGCCCTTGAACTGCTGTGGTTTGGCTTGGTCCTTCCTGGTCCTTGACAAGGAGTGCTGTGGTGATTTCTACTGCATCTGCAGAGCAACTCATGTAGGGTACAGGACAGGACTCGAACAGGCATTACAAAGTAAAGTAGGAGCTGACACTCATAAAACTGCCTGATGCAGTCAAAATGACTTTGGTTTGGGTATTGTTGGGTAATACAGCTTTAAACACATGCAAACCTGAATGCAAAAATGTTAATCCTTTGTTAAGGTAAAGAAACCCCTTAATCTTTTAAATCAGGACTCAGCTGCCATGATTGTCTATTCTGAAAGTCACATCAAGTAATCTTCATTTCCACACTAAAGATGGATGTATAAGCATTGCAGGAGATGTTAAGAACTCCTGCAGCAGCAAAGCTTTCTAATAAGACAAGTTCTCCAAGGCAGAAATTCCACTTCATAGCAGTCACATAACTCACACGAGTGGTCTCTGTTGATGGACAAGCCTGCCTATTGAGATTTAATATGCCCATGGGCCTCAGAAGGCACCTCTAAATGAGCATGCCTGCAGCAGCAGCAATCACATCTGCCCGTCGGAAGGGGCTGGGGATGAGGATAACCTTTCCTGAGTGGAAGGTCCACTGGCTGGGCACTGCTGCTGGCGCCTCTTTATTGCTGAGCAAAGCTGTTTCTTCTCTAGGAGTGTCTTCAGAGCTACCCCCACTGAAATGTAGCTGTCTGTGCAGCCTGGTTTTCAGCTATCTCATCCTAAAGCTGCTTACAGGAAACGCATGTCCTTCCTTCCGAGATCCATGTGGGTTATTTCATCCCATCTTTCCTGCCACCTGCCATACTCACCAGCAAACTATAAATGGCCGGGCGATGGGCTATAGAATAGGGACAGATAGACAGAAGGGCTTTTTTTAAAGAAAGCTTAAATAAGGCATAGTCAGAACATAATGCATCTTTCTAATATTGTAATAATATACTTCTAACCAGACAGGAATTTTACAATCATTATCTATTGACTGAAATCCTCCCACCCCAGAAACTGACCTTACTGTGCTTTTGTAATGCTGCCCTCGCCCATGTGGGTCCCAGATTTTCTTCCAAAATGCTTCACCCTGCCAGGAGGTGAGCTGTTCTATGGCACCTGCCTAGTAAGTCATTTAAAAAGTATTTGGCCTTCTAGGCATGAAGGGGAAGCATGCTTCCCAGCACCTTCTAGGCATGCAGGGAGATACTGAGCGCCCACCAGCAGCTGAATGATTTAGGCTTCATCACCTTTTCAACCAGGGTGTTCTTTTGCAAAGGAAACTTCTGAACTCAAGCGCATACCTGCTCTGGGAAGCTTTGAAGCACCACCAAATGGCATCCTGGTTGTGGTGTGAAAGGGAGGAGAGCTAGGGATACACCCAAGTCAGAAGCATGACACACCTTTAAGCATCCATGGAGAAGAGTTAGTTTATTGTCTTTATTTCCTTTAAATTTGTTAATTTAGCCAAAAGAATTTACTAAGCAATAAAATTTCCCACCCTACTCTAAGTGAGACTTATGCCAAGGCAGCCCTGGGCACCACCACTGGACCTTTGCTGGGACAACTGTGGGGCTCCCCAGGCCTGAAGATGACCGCAGCTTTCCTTACCAAGTGCTGGGCACAGCTCGCCACCTCTGCTGGAATCCCCTTAGGTCCCTGGCATGGCTCAGGAGCTCACATCTGGTCCCTGGTGGCTCACACATTTAATCCTTTGCCCAGGACACCAGAGCAGGGACCATCTTAACCACAGTCTGTGTGCTAGGTCCCTACTGCCATAATCTGTGAGATGCAGGGTGAGTGAGACCTGCTGCCTTTGGAAATGGGAAGCCATGCCCACAGGGGGTCATCAGCTGCCAGTGCCACTCCTGTGCCAGGGCCTCGATCCCCCAAAGCACACATCTGCCTGCCTTGTCCTGGGTTTGCAGCTGAGCTTCACACACTTAATTTAGTGGGAAATACCTCAGTGTAATCCGCTGGGTTAACCTGCTCTTACTGCGAGCTTGTTCTCTTTGTCACGTTGCTAGTTTCTTTTTTAATTCACCATCAGGTTGTGATTGACATAATTTTAGAACAGAAAAAAGCATCACACTCAAGAATGAAAATAATTCAAGAGTTAGCAGCTTAAATTAACTTTTCGATTTTTTTTTTTTTTTTTTAATTCGTTTTTTTAGCAACCATCACAATTGTGCGTCTTTTGCTACATGCTTCTGGGAGGGGCTGGTTCAGGGCCTCAGCTCCTCCATGCTTTGATTAAAGAAAACGTTTGCTTTATTTTGCAACAGAAGCAAGCACCAGATGTCAAAACTACAGAGCAGAAGTGTGAAAATGTGTCCTGCTACCATTCCCAGTGGGCTTTTTTCCCAAAAGCTTGTGTTTTCTAGATCAATCTTACAGTTTTATGTGATCTTAACTGAAGATTTTTTTTAGCTGGGTGGATTGGCAACATCACTTCTAGAAGTGGCTTCCTAATTCAAAAGAAATAAAAACTTTAGGAGATGTCAGGTGGGGCCCACCGCTTGCAGGCCTTAGCCTGGTGGGGTCATGGTGCAGAAATACCCAGTGAGGTACGGAGATACTGAAAGGAGAGGTTCCTCTCACGGATTGGCAATACTTTGTTGGCATTTACACTTGGGGAACAGCCATTCCTGTTAAGATCCATGCTCTTGGGGTTGGATGAAGCAGCTCTAGGAAACTATGTGGAGCCGACCTGGCTTTGGAGGCAGCGGGCACGGCTGTGGCCTGCTCTGCAGCAGGAGAAGCAGGCTGGACCTGCCTTCAGGCATGTGGGGAAAATAAAACACCAGGCTTCATCGATGGGCAGGTGTTTGACTTCCAAACGCTGTGTCAGGGCCAAAATCTGGCACAGGTTTCAGACAAACCCTTTTTTTTTTTTTTTTTCCCAATAATACGCAGACTTGAACGAAATGGTCAAATTCGGGTCCAAATCATTGAGTTATTTGGGAGGTGAAAGGAAACTGACACTGAACCCATCCCACTGCTAAAAAACAGCAGCAGTTTGGAAAGGTGACATTTCTTGCCTTGACATTTTTAGAAATGAAAGTCTTCATTTTCTTTTTGTTTGTTTTTAATGCACTGTTTCTTTGTAAATTAAGTACAGTCTGACCTAAGAGATAAATTAGAAAATGAAAGCACGTTAAGATCAAATGCTTTCACTAAATTCAAAATTATTTTTGCTTTTTTTCCCTCCCCCACTTTTTTTTTTTTTTTTTTACGTTTCTGTGGAAAAATGGGCTCTTTTCAGGTCAACCTGCAGAGCAACTTCTGTTGGCCTCTCTTCCTCCCACTGTTTCCTATCTCGCTAGCTAAGCAAAAATGGAAAATGTATTCCTCTGCAGCACAGAAACTTCCTTTGTGCAAGCAAAACTCCTCTTTCCAAGTGGAGCACGAAGCACAAGAAAAGGGGAAGTGTCATTTTCTTCCGTCAGGGCCCTCCAGAAACTTGCAATGTCCATGCTGACACATGTGGCCTGGTGACTGGCACACCTGCTCTGACCGGGCTGGTGCCTGACGTACCAGTACCTCTGCAAACTGGGAGGCACTGGTGCTTCCCCAGGAGGGCTGTAACACTTGGCCCTGCCCCAGGAGCAGTGCTTGTGCCTGCTGTCCTCGTGGGGTCCCACACGAGGACAAGGTGTGACCTGTAGCTGGAAGTGGCCAGCAGGGATGATCTGATGGCAGTCACAGTGATGCTGAAGAGAGATCCCAGTCACCTCCCTGCTTCCAGGGCCAACACAACAAGCTCCCAGAGCCGGGCTGGGCCAGGCATTGTGGGGAGCTCAGGGAGCTCAGCTTTATCTTTGGGAAGCAGCTCAGTGTCCCCAGAGGTGGCACTCGTCCTACAGCAGGAGAACCAAGCAGATGCCCCAATCCTTCCCGACAGACAAAACCACTCTCACCCACGCTGGTCATTGAAGATGCTGGGCCCATAAATCAGGGTGGGCTCTCCTGAGGCCAGTGGTGACCCACAGGAGGCAGGATCCTGGGCACAGGGCGCGAGCTGAGATGCAGGACAGCTTCCAGCTCACCCCCTCAGTGGGGCGGGATGCCTGCTGGCGGTTTTCAGATGGGCTGATTACGTCTGCAAAGCACTTGGGAACGCTTTGGGATGAAAAGCATTATGTAAGGGTAAGATGATGTTATTTATAGAGCCAGGTTTTATTTAAAATGGAATTAAACTCGGGCTCACGAAGCCTCTGTTGGAACTTGTCCTCCTTTCTTCTAGCATTTTGCATCCAAATTGTTCTCCTTCCTCAGTTCAGCCTGAACTTTAAGGATGTGTTTTATTCACAAAACATACACCTCTGGCAGTTACTACATCTGTTTTCCTAAGCCATCAGCTGGGAGGTGAACCTGGGAGCCTGGACTGTGGCTGTGCCGTGCAGTGACAGCAGCTGCGGCACCGAAGTGTCATACAACAGGAAATGAATGCAGGTTTTGAGCTGGATTAAATAAAAATTAAAAAAAAAAAAAAATCAAAACCACCCAACCAGTTTCCTGGGCACAATATTTTGCCTGTGTTTGACAATCTCTGTAGTAATATGTGAGCTGCAGGGAGGCTATCAGGCTTGCAGCCCTACTGGGGATGGCACTTCTTCAGCATGCTAATACCTGTGTTCTTGTACAGCTGCAGACGTGATGGCCTTTTCAGATATTGCCTTTATACCTTAAACAGCTTTATTTGTTTGTTTTTGTTGATGTTGTTAGAAGGACCGTATTAAAATCCCCCAAAGTCGTACTTTTCACAAACCACGAAATCCCATTTGTGCTGATGTCTGATGAAATGCACGCTAACAGGTGCTGGGAATATAGTTTTACGAGGCACAGCACCTTACAGAGGTTGGTCTGCACAGTTCATCTGCTGTCTCTCATTTGTCTCAGTATCTAGTATGAAATTCCACACATGCCTTTTATTTAGGAAAGAACACAAAAGTATGTTATCTTATTCCTCTGGAATTTTCCACAGTTATTTAACATGTTAGTTTAAGCATAATTGGTGAGTGGGCTCTTGAAATTTATATCTTAGCAGCACTTATTTACATCAGGCTTAAAGTAGTCCGTTTCAGCTGAGGTAGATGTGAAGCATTAGATTGCAAACGTACCTAATCCATCTCTCCTCCCCCACGACCAGAAATCCTGTGGTTAAAATAACACAGCCTCTATTCAGAGCACAAACTTAGAGCTGCTAGCGGGAGCAGGCTCGGGATTTAGACAACTCTCCACAGATGAAGCTGTTGAAGGGTCTCTCTCGGTTTTGTTTCCCATCCTACTTCTGATCCATGCGAGGAAGGCAGGGGCTCTCCTTCGTGCGAGCAAGGTAAAGATTTTCTGCGTTCTGTGTGTTTGTCAGCATGTGTATGTAGAGGAGCCTGTAAATGTGACTGTAAAAATGCAAATGTGACTGTAAAAATGTTGCTGCTTATACAGTGAGAAGCATTTGGGAAATGGCTTCACAATCTTTAACTGTTAATCTGGTCTGGAGGCTGCTCCCATACAGCAGAGCAACGATGAAATGATAATCTGGCACGGCAAGGCAAGCAGCAGCAACTCCCTGCCGCACGGTAGAGAGGCTGACCGTGTGGGGAAGGTAGCAAATAACAGAACCGGGCACCCCTGTGGTCCGGGCAGCCTGCAGCACAGCAGGCATGTTGCTGACCCCCAGGTGCAGCCCCTCGCGGGGGGCTCCACGCAGGCGGCACGGTGCTGGAGGTGGCAGCGGGTCTGGGCTCAGGGGATGCGCTGAGGCTGCTGCGGTGGGGCTCTTACAGCAGTGACAGCGCAGAGTGCTCAGAAGTGTTGGGATGCGGCGTGCCAGATAACTGGCTGCCTTTATTTGATCTTACTGCTTTCCGAGTCCCAGGGGATGTAGGAAAGCGTCGCCTTGAGTGAGGTAGGATGCTTTCTCACAGCGCTTCATGGCGCACCTCCTGCCTGCCACAGCTGCCCTCCCCTGGTCCCCGCTGTCCCAAAGCCCTGGCAGCCTGGCGGCACGCACCTAACTCCTCTGCTGCTGCGGAGGGAGGAGGAGGAGGAGGATGCTCTGCGTGCCAGGTCCCTTGCAGTGCTGAGCTGCCGTGCTGCAGGGAAGCTCCTGCCTGGCAGAGGTAACCTCGTCCCTCCAGCCAACGCCGCTGCTTTGTCCTGGAGGAGGAAATGTGGTTTTATCATCTGGGTGCCTGGCGTAGGGAGGGGGAAGCGAGGCTGCGAGGAACACAAACGCAGAGTTTTTCCACGATAGCACATTGTGTACAGCACGCCGTGGTGGAGAGGCAGCTCGGAGGAGAGAAGAATATGCATGGAACAAAGAAATGTGGTCAGGCAGCGACTATAAAATTTCCATATAGAAAGTCAAGCTGATGTCATTGCAACTTCCCAGAGCGGTGCCAAGAATCCTAAGCTCCATATCAAGATTCAGTGAAAATCCCCCGCATACTCACAATTTGTTCATGTGGAAAAATGAACTTTCATGGAAAATATGCATGGGAATCTGCCAGAGGAGTGTGTTGCTTTATTTCTTTTATTAATTTTGAGTATGTTAGTTCAGAGAGCAGTCCCATTTTAGCATCAGCTGCCCCCATCCAAGAGTCAGAAGCTCTCATGCAAATGCTGGAGGTGAGGGAAGCGTGGTTTTTTGTACGACCAGTTGTCAGATGGGAAGAGCTGTTCGAGTAGGAAGGGGAGTGGGAAGGCTCAGTGGGATGACTGCATTAAAGCTTTTTTTCCTAGTGACAAATCTGAATCATGATAAGACACACCTGAATGGAACAGCATCACCAGCTTGTATAAGGCTGGATGCGTCGGGGGTGGGATTGCGTGTGACTCCTGTGATTAAGATTTCTCGTACACGCCTCGCTGTAAGACCGCATTCACAGTCCCTTATAACTTTGCCAGACTCGAAGCATTTAGACTGAATTTTTCCAACTTGTTTTTCTGCCTCAGGCTAAGTTCTTTTCTGGAAAATTTCAGCCAAAACTGTCCAACTATTTCCAAGAATGAGCATAGGGGGAAAAGGCGTTGTTGTCCAACTGGAAAAAGCAGAAAGGAAGAAACAGGAGGGGGGACCTGGTGATCCTTTCTTTGGATAGTTCTTATCCCTCTGTGCTTTGGAGCAGAGATCTGAAATTTGGCAGGAGCTGAGCTTTCTGTCAGGACTGTGGGTTGTTTTAATTTTTTTTTTCTTTACTTTGTAAATCTCTTCCAATTTGGCCTCGTGATAGACTTTGAAGGGAAAAAATAGCAACTTATTAAGGACATGCAAGTTCTCAGTAGTCAAAATCTGCTGAGATTTCTTCCCGCGTGAGCGAGCCCAGCCCACTGTCCCAGCAGCTCCCGGCACTGACCCCAATGCTCCTGGGCACCCAGCAGTGCTGCCAAGCTCCTGCTGCTCCTGCTGCCTGCCCACGGCTCTGCAGGGACAAGGGGCAAGGGGCTGAAGCATCACCCCAATCCTGGTAGGTACCAGAGCTCAGAAATGCTTGTGAAGCCTGTGGGAGATGTGCCACTGTTGGGAAAATAAGTCCTCTGAACACAGAGGAGGACTTGGGCAGCAGTTAAAGCCTAGGACCACACAGCACTAAGGAAAAAAACAACAAAATACTGTACAACGTCTTAATCAGTGAAGACTGTCCACCCTGTCCCATGGGATAACGCTGGGACCTCTGGCAAAATGCTGTGTGATCGTCTAGTGACCAAGCATATCACAGCGTGTGGCAACAGGGAGTCCTAGATCTGCAAGCTCTTTCCTCGTGGGTTTTTCAGCCTTGAAGTTATTCTTGTGGCCTATTTCTGTGTGTAATGCATATGCAGCACTCTCAGACAGATGGCGAAATGTCAGGGTTTCCATTTTGCCACTTGACGTGATTCCCACGGCGAAAGGTAGATAGCGGCAGTCTGCTCGCTTCCCTTCCCGCTGGAGCTGCAGGAAGTGGTGGCTCATTTCACTTCTTTTAGGGCTACGAGGAACATCCCCTACAGCCTCTCCTTTCACAAAGGCAGGCAGTGATACTTCAGCAGCTCCTTGGGGCTCACACGAGGACTCTGATGTGCAGGACAGTGTGGGAACAAAGACCAGAGGAGCAGCCACAGCTCCTCAGGAGCTGGCAGTGTAAGACCAGAGCTGCCTACAGACCACTGCTGAGAGACGAGGGAGTGCTAAGAAGCTCTTTCTACAGGTTTGGCCGAATTGAAGCAGTCTGTGAGACAGGACTAGCTCAACAGCCACAGCATCGCGCCTTGGGACACTCTCTTTGCTGGAAATTAAAGTTCATGAAATTCATTCTGCAGCTCCTCAATGGACAAAGCGAGGCTTTTGTGTAATTCCTGTTTCTCATATGTTTCCAAGTAATCATGAGTTATGAACTGTTCTGTCTCAGGAATTAATGCTTTTTTTTCCAAACGATCTGCTTTGATCTGCTCTGCAGACTCATGGAGCCTGCAGGTTGCGTGGGCCGAGTCTTCTGTCCGGAGCCACACCAGGCCTTGGGTTTCTGAAGGTGGTCGTATCGCACCTTCGAGGTCCCCAGATCCCATGGCTGGAGACAGTCAGGCTCATCCCAGCCCTGTGCAAATCATACCCTGCTTTGTATGGGGGCTCTGCCATGTCTTCGGGTGCAAGGATAAGGAAAGGATGTACCTTCTCCAAAAGAAACTTGCATAGCATGAGGAAGATGAGCATTTCAACCTCTTGCACTGGCAAAGAAACCCCTACCCAGATGTAAATTCAGGTCTCCCACCCTAAGCCAAGTGTCATAAATTCCCCTAAGTCCTTCTCTATCATTTACAATGCCCTCGTGAATCCCATCATCTAAGTCTATGTATGAAACCATGACATACACAAGTTCCTAATAACTCCAAGCTCTCTGAGGGCATTTTTTTAACTGCTTTCAGCCTTTTAGCATGTTTTCACTTTTATTTAGATGCCTTGTCCCTCAGCGGTGAATTTCTCTTGTTTTCTCTTCTTTTCTTTTACTGCTGGTTGTTTGTTTGTGCCCTCGGCGTTTTCCTCCTGCAGGGCAGGAGGTGCCTCCTTGTATCAATCCTCTGACAGCAGCGCTGAGTTTTGGCTGTGCTGAGCTCACCGCACGAGGTGACTCCAGCTCCGTAGCCCCTGATAAAATCTCCTCCATGTTTCCATCCCTGAGCCTGACCAAATCGAGCAGTATTTGAAGGCGAACCCACGCTGCAATTTGCAGCCTCCACCACCAAGGCTGTGTTTGTGTCTCTTCTCAAGACCTGCCAACGCCTGCCCGATGGGTCGTGCCTGGCCATCCATGACCACCTTTGTCCTGATGACCCTGAGGACATGGTCCCGTAGTGCTAAACTCTTCTCTTACCTGGAATCCCAGCAACATCATCAGGCAACATGCCCAAAGGGCTCGCTGAAGGCAATGCGTCCACTGCTGTGACTGCAAGGACTGGTACCCCTGCTGCACCCAGCACCAAGCAGAAACGGGGTTGTCGATAACCTATCGTGGAGAAATAGAACCAAAAGAAATCGCTTTCCTCGCCACCGCCTTTGTTCACAATGTCTTGTTCTTGGCCTCTTTCACGTATGTAATCAAACATCGCTGCTTTCCACATGCTACAGCTCGCTGTGTTTAAATTCAGAGGAATCTCCCTTAAATATTTACTTAAACTATAACATCCCTTGAGCTCTTTATAAATTGCTGTACAAGATTGCCTTTTATAAAAGACCCCAGATTCTTTTTAATTTTATTTTAAAATTTCCTTGATCTGCTTCCCCACCTCACAGCCGCATGGGGGGCAGCACCGCTGCTCAGAAGGCCGGTGCCTGCTCCTTGGGGCTCACAGACCCCATCCTCAAACCCTGCCAAGCACTCCCAGAGCCGCAGGGCAGGGTTTCAGCACACATATTGTTTCTGTCCCAGGAAAACAACAACCCCATAACTTCCAGGAATAGGCAGGAAAGCTGCTCTGAAAGCCTCTCTTCCTACCATTGCACACGTACAACAGCTGAGGCTGAAAGCCCCGGCATCTGCAGCCAGTTGCTGGTTTTCATATAAAATGTGGATAAAAGTTGCAGGTCGTCATTAGCAGCTGTTCATTAAATGCCTGATGTGCCCAGGTGGGTGCAGGGACCTGGGCTTGTAGGTGGTGTCCCCAGAAGTGCAAACCCACCTGTGCCTGGGGACCTTGGGGACACGGAAGTGGACGCTGGGGACACAAAGATGGGCTGCATGGGGACACGAAGGTGGGACGTCTGGGGACAACAGACCTTCAAGACACGTAAAACATTCTGTGCTATTCAGCTGGAGGCCTCAGATCTGAGAAGGACCCACCACTCACCATACAAAGATTTTGATATTGTACATAAAAATAGAACATTTGCTTTGCACCTGTTTAATTTTAGCTAAAGGTGCACGTTCAGCAAAGTGTTGGGTTATTTTCATGTTATCTGTTAAAAAGTTTGCCTGAAATAATCAGTATCTAAGTGGTGGAGAACTACAGTCCTTCTTCTGTGTTTCTAATTCCACAGTATTCCAGCATCTCGATGATTCATATATTGGCAAAATCTCCGCAGCCAGTGTACGTTTGGGTAGGAATTGGATTACTCACCCACATAAGCAAGTGCAAAGGAGGTAATTCGTTATGCTGTTCCTCGGCTATAATTGAGCCTCGGCTTCCCATTCTGGGCTCTGTGTGGGTTTAATCGGGGGAGCTATGCAGGGGAGAAGTACCACAGCCTCTCTGAATCATGTTTTTTTCTCATCCTGGTTCTTTATCATTAATTACATCAAGGTACATTTCCATGGAGACCGAGAGCAGTGCCATTAGCCCGCAGTCCCTCCGGTCCCCCTGGCACCTCCACTTGCTTTTCTAAGTGCCGTGCTCCTCCAGCAGGTCCCTTGGGAGGAAGAGGCAGGCTGCGTTTTGATCAGGATCCTCCTTGTACTGAGCGTAAATTTCAACAGGCTAAATAAAAAGACACGTCCTTTTAGAGAGTGAGCATTATTGGTGAGGCTGGGGGATCAATTAGTCTTTCCTGGTGGCTGGGGATGATTGCAGAAACAGATTTGAACATCAGGATGGCACTGAGTATTACTTTCCTCCCATGGTGAATGCAGTACGTGGAAAGTCTGCCTCAGACATCCTTTTCCTTTTTTCAGTCTGAACTGGAAAGACCTCCTTGTACTTTCCTCTCCACCACATGAGGCCATCTCCAGCATCATGGACGTAGTATCGCGGTTTAATAAATTCAAATCAATACTTCATTACTTTGCTGTGTTAAGACGAAGCACATTTTTCCCCAAGTGGGTATGAAGGGCTTTTATCCAGCCTTTGCTCGCATCCACTCAGTAACCTCGTGTTGGCGTCAGGGTCAATTCCCTCCTTTAATTTCCTCCTGAATATATTCACAGCATCTGGCATAGACCTTTGACTGTGAATGTGTCTGAAGGAGTATTTCCAGAATAAAGTCCTTACATCTTTTTTTAAAAAATCTTGCGTGTACTAGTCTATCTGAGCAGCTACATGATAGCACAAAAGGGCTTTTTCTTCCTCTACTTCCAGTGGTAGCTCTCACATAGCTCCTGCATTGCACATGGCTGCCCTGCTTTCCATTTCATGGGACCTCATGGCAACCGTACCCTTGTCTTTGTACACAACCAGGTCAGAAAGTCACATTACAGAAAATCTAAGGCAATTGTGTGGCCCTGAAAATAATGTTTCAGAAATGTGCAGGCCACTTAATTCCAAAAACAAGACATGATGATGGTTCAGAGCTGAAACGAGTTGTTTGCAGCTTGAACTGAACCCAAACCTCTTATTTCCTCTTGGTATGACATTAGTTTGTGACCTTTTTGTGCTCTGGTGTTTCATGGGAGCTGTAGCTATCTGCAATAGCTTTGGCTCACCCGCTGGGCTGTGTGCACCCACGAGTGGCATCAACTGCACTCCCATGGAGCTGGGAACACCTCTTGCACCAAAGAAGAGGATGTTCTCAGTCCTGCTCAACCCCGCACACCTGCAATGGGAGGTACTCACCCACAGCAAGGTCTTTGAGGATGCAGATTGGAGTAGAAATCCCATCACCTCCAGGAGGCCCTGGAGATCTCAAGTAGGACACTGAAAAATGAAGGGAAGATTGGTCACGGTGGTGCTGGAGGCTTATGGAGATCACAGGCAAGGGGGGCAGAGGCAGGAGCAGAGCTGGGCACTGTGACCACCTTCTGGGCACCTCTGCGAGGTCCCTGACTCTTACATGGCCAAGGGCTGCACAAATTAATGTTGTTTTAATTCGCCCATGCTCGTGTGGCTTTATGAGAGCTGAAAGCAGCGTGAGCCCGAATGACTAACTGTTGTTATTTATGAGGTATAATACTGCCCAGTCCCGGGGCTGAACTTTCCAAACCAAAGCCCAGTGTATACAGTCGGTCCTGCCGCTCTCCAAACAGTGCCCAGCATCAATCACCACGCTGTAAACTGTTTACACAGAGCTGCAGGCGTCATAACTTACTGAATAACTCTCTTGTCAGTCAGATAAGTAAATATTTCAGAAGTCTGTGAACATCATCGCCAGCCCCAACTGCCCAGACCAGCTCCAGATGGACCCAGTTTAACAGGGGACCAGAGCTGCCTCACTTTGACGTCCCTGCTCCAAATCGGGTTGAGAACGGATCTGAAAACCACCCCCCAAGGGAGGCTGATGCAGTTTTAAAGATACTCAGCTTTCTGTGGAGCTAACAAGAGGTGGAAACTGTGGCAACTACTTACAAAGAAATTGTCTTTCTGAATTTGTAAATTGGCATTTTGGGGAGCCAGAGGGCACCCCTTCTTCTCCGTGTCCTCCTTGCTTAGCCCAGACAGGTGAGGTGGAGGCCAGCAAGCTTCTGCAGCAGAAGGGACGGGCAGTCCTCTCCTCAAGCCATGACTAGAGACCACAGCTGCTGGTTTCTCACACTGGTTGGTGATGATGGATGGTGGCAGGGCCTCCACAAAGCCACCTCACAGGTAGTCCCATGGGTGTGAGGAAGGGAAACGTGTGAGGACTGCTGGTGCTGCGTCGTGGGGTGGCTGAGGAGGATGGTCCTCCACCGGAGCCCACCAAAGGCCTCACACAAAGTTCATTCAGAGCTGAAAACTTTGTAACTCATTGACTCGAGGTTAACCTGATGCTGAGCCATTGGCCAAGCTGCATGTTTGGTGTTTGCTCCTTAGGTTTTTGAGCAGGACCTACTTCCATCCAATTCCTTTAGAAAGATTTTGATGCTTTCCCTCTTGAGAGATCAAGATATCTCTTCCGTACCTCCTGATTATGCTGGTGCCAAGGGGAAGTTTTCCTAAAAGCGTGTTTCCATGCCTGGTGTGTATTACTTATTTAGTGTCAGAGGCATGTGTGAGGCTGCCCGTGTTTACAAGAAGGCAGGGTTTCATCCCAGGACTAAACCAAATGCTGCCAAGACAGCGCAGTACGGGCATAAATAAAAGATAGCTTGCAGAGCCTGTCAGCGGTTCTCATCCCCTTAAATGTCCGCTCAGGTTTGTGCACCACCACACTGACTGCTGCTCCAACCTCAGTGTCCTCAGTGGTGGCTGGTGTAGGAAAACAGGTGAAATGAGAGTAATTCCTCACAGTGCTAGAACAAGTGGGTAGGTGCAGAGGGGGAAAGGGAAAGGATGCAACATCGACCTGGTGGTGCACACCCCTGTGTGAAATGCAGTCAGTCCAGGTGATATGTTCATGTCCTGCACGTGTGGAGAGGTTTCACCTGCTGTAGTAAAACTTTTCTAATTCCTAGATAACCTTGGTTGGAAATGAAGTCAAAGAGTGAAACACATTCAGGGAATCTGCCAGAAATAAAGGTGTTATTTTTTAAAAGAAAGAAGGAAACACTCCAGCTCTGGATTCAGCTCCAGCTCTAGCCTCCAGCTGTGGATACAAACCCACAGGTATTTGGGAACCACCTGAGTGCCACCAGCATAGAGGAACGTGTATGTGTGCTGCGTCTGGGAGGAAAGGAAAGGAAAGGAAAGGAAAGGAAAGGAAAGGAAAGGAAAGGAAAGGAAAGGAAAGGAAAGGAAAGGAAAGGAAAAAGGTGATGATCTCTTCCATCAACCACTGCCTGCTCCTGGGCACATACCCTGCTGGCCTCTAAGTAGCTGTGCTACCTGGGGCTTTTTTGTAAGCTGAAGGTGCTCTGTACCTGTCTCTGTGTTCCTCTTGACCAGTCTGTAAAATGGGAACCTAAAGAATGCAAATGGGGGTAGATTTGCCCTTAACTAAGTGCTTTCTTTTCTTATCTTTGCTGGAACATGTCACTGTTTTTTCATCCATTAGTGATTTTTTTTTTTTTTCTCTTAACATCGTCTCTGATTTCTGTGTCATGAGGGGGAGTATTGTCAGATCTCATTCGCATGATGGGAGAGGCAGAAAATCCGTCCCATATATCATGTGCCCTTGGCTCCCAACACCACAAAGGATTTCTTCAAGCCCTGCTCATTATCTCCTTTTATACTTTAAAAGAGAAGCTAAAATGCTGGTGACAAATGGCCTCGTTTATCACATTTAATTGACTGACTGTTCTTTTAAGCCTCTGAAATACACACTTTGGGCCAAAGCACTGGAAAAAGAACATGCCATTTATCCTGGTCTGCTGCCAGGTCACATTAAAAAATGTTCAGGAGGTGTTTGCTAGACCAGTACATCGGGTGTGCTTGCTCCAGCAGCGTGTCTCCAGCTGTATGCTGTGCTGCTCTCTGGAAAGGAGGCTGAGCAACTACTCCAAAAGTACTTTTTATCCTTTGCTAATAGCACTAACCATTTCACTAGAGATCTCTGGATGTGCAGCACAAGGTCTGAGCCCTCTGCAGAGCCTAGGACCTCCAGAAGCTCCAAGAAGTGGAAACCTAGACATCGGGAGGTGGCCAGCCAAACCACTGTGGGGTTGCTTGTGTTTTTGATGGTAAAAGAAATGAGGGGGTCACAGGCTGAGTGCACGCCTACCGTATCATACTGTTAGGGGAAAAATAAAAATAATTAAAAAAACAACTCCATTGTTGAACAAGTAAATACAAATGAAACATGTGAGGCATCTCCCTTCCCTCTGTTCAGCTCCCTCTGTTAGCGTGAGACTTCACTGAGAGGTTTTCGTATGGACAGGGATGTTGTTCCTCAAAACAATGTGTGTATAGGCATAGGCAGGCAGGTAGGCTGAAGTAGGTGGCGTGGATTGGAGAAGAGGTGGCTGAATGGTGAAATAACATATTTCACATAGGAGGGTGAGCAAAACGAAAGCAAACAAACTGTTCTCTGTCAGCGCTGTAGGTAGGCGCCGTGTGCTAAAATTTCAGTGGGGGTGTGTGCTTTGTCTGGCCAGGAGGGAGTTAAGAAAGATTTAAGACAGATTCAAGAGATGTTCCGAACAGTAAGAGCAGAAAAACTCTGAGACACTTCATCTCAGGAGGCTGTGGAGGTTCTGTCAGAGGCTTCCAGGAGCAGGCTTTCCATAGTCTGCAGGCAGTGCCCTAAGCACGGGGTGCAGGGTTGGGCTGAGGGCAGCCTGGGGGACCTTCTGCATGACACTACCAGAGCACTGACCCAGCACGAGACTCCTCTGATAAAGCTCTTAGAGAGAACACGACTCTGGTTCTGAAACCCCCCCAAAATGGGGGTTTTTCTCTCTCACACTCACCAGGTTTCTAACCACCAGGGGACTCAGCATCGCATCCGAAGCAGGAGATTGACACAAATCCCGCTGTCCCAATTAGCAGCCCGCCTAATCCCCGTGATGTCAACAGGGCTTTGCATGGCAGGATTTGGCCCACCGCCCTCCTGCGGGAACCACGGAAGAACTTTGGGTTTTATTCCCCCTCCTGGTCATGGCATGAGCAAAATGCACTGCCGAGCTGTGTTTGTGTCTGTGGGAAAATGCAACAGAAAGGTGTTTCTGGAGGAACGTAGGGAAATCCCGCTGGGCACATCCCCTTTAACCCTAAAACATACACATATAGGTTTAGCTACATGTGTGTGGATAAATATATTTTCACGTCTGACACACAGCCTCTGGGGCTAGCACAAGGCACACGGGCAGCAGGGGGAGGAAGAGGAGGAGGCCAAAGGGGAGGAAGCTGCTGTGGGACGCCGTGGCTCTCCGCTAACCCCCATCTCTTACTCCGCTGGAATGCACCCAGTGACTGTTCCTACTATTTAAGGAAAAAGGTTCCTATACAAAATCCTGTGGTTTTGAAGTGATCCTTTTATAGGCATAAAGAGATTTTTCCACATCCCTCTGTTTGATTTCTTTTTTTTTTTTCACTCGGACCTGGCTCCTCACACAGATATTGACAGGACACCACGCGCAGGAATCGTTCCTGCTCTTGGTGCTGGAGCTCAAATATCCCACCAGCTTACCACAAAAAGCCACAGGGATGCAAACTGCCAGGCAAGCTGAAGTCACTTTAGCCATAGGGCAGTGCAAGTGGGGGTTGAATTTGGTCCCGTACCCATCCCGAGAGATTTGGAGCTGGAAATGCCTCATCACAGAGCTGAATGTTCTGTGTGTTCTGCAGCGGGCTCACCCTAATCACAGCTCTCCCTAATGAATCGTTTACGCTCGTGTTTCTCAACAACAGAGCATGTTAATGGAATTTGTAATTTCCTTGATTTGGAATAAGATTAGCTATATGTTAGCCTCGAGTGAATAGCAGGGGCTTTCAGGGTGTTTATCCTAAACAGTAATTGGATGCAATGCACAACGTGTGCCTGCAGCACAGACCTCAGCAGCCATCCTGCCTTGCCCAGGGGTGTGCCCCGCTCCCAGAAGTGGGAAATGTGGCTTTTGTGCCTGTTCAGGCCCAGGGAGGGGTGACCCCAGGCTTCCCGTGCCCCAGGCAGTGAGCACTGACAGGGATTGGGGGCAATGTGGGCTGCTGGGGACGGTGAGTGCAGGACCCCATGTGTGAAGGCTTGGGGGGCTCAGGTGGGATGCATCCATCCAGAGGCTGCTGAGCTGCTTGCCCCAGCAAAAAATATGGGATGTGAGGGGGAAAAGCAAACCTCAGGGACTTACAAACAAATCCACGGACACCTGAGAGTTCCCTCAGACCCTCTGCAGGCACTGGCATCCTCAGGGTTGTCCAGGCACAAGTGCTGAGCTGGGGATCTGAAAACAGCATTGCACAGCTCGGCGCTTTATAAGGACCAACACCATCTTTAATTTATTACTCCAGCCTACACAGCCGTATACAGTGCTGGAGGTAGCTTTTCCGCACAAAACTTACAAAAGAAGGGATTTACAGAGCCCCAGTACCGCTTGGTGCCAGATGTCTATTATCTCATCACATACATATGCCGTGCAAAGACGCCGGCACCAACACTTCCCCACTGCTGAGACACGGCTGGTACCGCCAGCTTGTGCTGACTTCAGGAACCTGCCCCAGCATCTCCCCCGCTGGCGCTGGGGGAAGCGGAGAGGACATGTTCCAGATAGAAACACCGCCAGGGTCTGTTCCCACAGTGGCTTCAATTTATCTAATTTTACCTCAGATGTGATCTGAGTGGGAGGGATTCCTTCACAAGCTGTGTCCTGCTTGACAGCTTACACACTTCTAAAGAACGAAACTACAGGAGTGATAATAGGAGCAACGACAAAACCACTTCACAGCAGCTGAGACTGCCAAAATGTGGCAGAAAAACTTAACCTGCTACCTGGTTCCCTCTTGACAGATGAGGGATGTTTCTCCTTCCTGCTTTACAGTGGTGTGCATCTCCAGCCTTAGAAGAATGACTCCTGGTTTACTCATACACCGAATGAGTGGCAAGTGCTGAAGCTGGTTTTGGGATCAATGGCAGAGGTCTCAGTCCTCCAGGCTTTGAGCTCCCTCAGCTGATTGTTGAATCATCAGTCAAAGTCATCGTGTAAGTGTGCACAAAGCCCCCATGGAAAATTGTGTGATCCAGATACATTTGCAAGCTCATCTAGCATGAATGACTAAAGCCAGGCTGAAGATACATTGACAGAACGGGGATGGAAAACTAAGTGATGCCCGCCTACAGAGGGACAAGCTCATAGCGCTCTCCCCAGTTGTGGGTGGTCCATTGTGCACCATTCTACTCAATGAGAACATTAAACTCATACTTGCAAACTTAATTTGAAAAACCATTATCTAGACTTAACAATGGAAGCATTGTAGCCTCCTCATTCGCACATATTGAGGCTCGGCCCCCTGCTCCTCTCCAGCACACAGAAGTCCCTTCAAAGCCCTGCGATCTGATTTGAAAAAAAATGCTGTAGGCGTAAAGTTAGCGTGGAAGTACACGGCCCACTGATGGCTCTGTTTTCATCCGCACAGAACACGAGGCCAGCAGATGATTTATTTTTATTGGCACTGCGGGCAGATAAGCTGCCCTTATGATGAATGAGAGGAGCACGGGTCGGCCTGAGCTGTCAGTCAGAAGGCAGAAAGACTGCAAAATGCAATTTGTTAATTATGTACTCATTGAGCATCCACTGCTGGGGAGCACCAGGATCCTGCGCCTGCTGCTTCTCCCATTACCCTCGGAAATAGTGCTCCTGGTCAAGGACCAGGACCGCTCTTGATTTTTGTGAATGCTGTGGCATGTCACGGGACATTATAGCTATATCGCCATTGAAGCCAAAACATCTGGCTTAAAATTAAGAACTAAATATTGGGGCTGAACATCAGGTGTGCTTCCTCTCCTGCCTTCCCCAGGCTGTGGGGACAGTCTGCAGTCACGTCTCATTTGCCACCTGCAACCACCTGAAGGGTTTCTGGACTATGGACCTCACTGTAACAAATTCTTTTCCTCTGGTTGTTGTTCTCTTAGTTTTTACAAACCAGACTTGTTGCAATCACCCGGACTTTGGAATTAAGCAAACAAACTTTTGATGGATATTCTCACTCTTTCTGCGTTGCAGCCAATTCATCCTACGCTTTCCTTGAAGGAGACCTTGATTATCATGTAAATTACATTTTTACCCTCTTCTTCTGAGATCTCAAGTGGGAAATGAATTTTTGGGGGGATTGAAGGTTGCTAGAGAACTCCAGCAAGTAAAAAGATCATGAATACAAATGGATGGCTTGGGAGGAATATCAAAGGATATTAACAGCACTGCAGAAATGCTCCAGAGCTTTAGAGCTCAGTGCTGTGGCTCTGTGTGCCTTCACAGCTTTGCTCACAGTGCTCGGATGGCAGCATTGTGATTTGTACCACTTTCTGCCGAGGAGGAAACAAGGCAGCTGTCCCACAGCTTCCAGGCCAGTAGCCAAGACCCCAGAGAAGTGCAGATTGCAGCTCCGTGTGGACATGGATGTGCTCTGGGCGTGCTTCAAGCACCCACAGCAGGGAGCAGGGCTACTCAGACTTCTGTGACTTGAAGATGTTCCTCCTAAAATAACAGATTTTGTCATGGGTCTTTCAAAGTCACTTGTTGCAGGCAAACACTGCTTTTATGCAAGTATTTTCCAAAAGAATTTAAAAAGTGACACCTAAGTTTCTAATTTCTGAAGAGCAAAATACCCTGAGAAATTTGATTTTTTCCATCTCATCACAACATCACAGAGGCCTCTATTTGCTTTGTGGTTTTTTGTTTGTTTGTTTGTTTTGTTTTTTCCTTTTTCTGTTCCTCTGAGCTGCCTGGGTGCCTCCTGCCAGCACAGTGGGGCACCTGATGGGGACGCTGGGGGCAACGCCAGGCTTGGCACTGCGTCCAGCGGCTGCTCCAGCACTCCTTCTCCTCCCTTTTTTCAGCTAGGGCTTAGCAAGGGTTTAATTTTCGTTTTTGCCAGCAGCTGTACACACTCAGTACTTGCTGCTATTGGCACTGAAGATCAGACTTTGGAGGGTAATGTGCTTTCCGTGATGAAATCTGGTTGGGAGCGGTAAAGATCTGAGGGCTCCCTCAGCCAGAAAATTGGATCCGGCTTACCTGAATGTCAGGTCATCTGGGCTGGAGTTAATAAATAGCTCGGGATGAAGGTGGACAAACAGTGAAGGAGCTGCTCTGTGCACGTAGGAGCCTCGTTTACTGCAGGGTCTGGCCCTTCATGCCGTCCTACGGCTCCTCCTGGGAGGGCTCACCTGGGCGAGCAGTGGCTGGTGCTGAGGACCCAAGCTCAGTGCATGCCTCAAACCTGTGGGGTCTTCATGGCCTCGAGATGTCTCCTCTATCAAAACTGGGTGAAATTGGCTGGCAGAGGCACATGCTGTCACAGGCAGGTGAACAGACAGAATGGGTCAGGCTTTGGTGGTAGAAAATGCAGCTAGAACATCCCACTGGCTATTCATAAATGTCACTGAGAAGGCCAGGTCCTGCTGGTGCTGGGCTGCCAGGTGCTGGAGACACCAAAATGCATTCCCAGGGCCATCATACCTGCAGCCAGGTGTGTGGGTCATGTCCCACACGTGCAGACATCTTGCTGCACCTACCCACACTGGAAACGCTGGGCATGGCCATCGCACCGTCTTGTGAGTGAGGGCTGCCTGCACCACTGCCCATGCAGAAACCCTGCACACATAGCCAAAGTCCTTGGGTTTTGTCCCTATAGGAATGCCTGGAGAGGTGGAAAAAGGTGGATTCTGTGAGGAAACCTTGGTGTATGGTAGCCCCAAAAATGCCAAACTGCTCCAAGAGAGAAGTCCCTGCTGTTCCAAGAGAGAAGTACCCTGTCCCCAGGAGCATCCCACAAGCTCTCTTTCCTCCAGGACATGGGTAGTGTGCTGCCCATTTCAGGGTTTGCACAAACAAACACCAATCCCAGAGTTTCTTTCCAATGCCTTGGGATGTTTCTGCAAGACTCCACAGTCACGGTTGTGTCCATGCATGTGTCCAAGATATCTTGGTTTGGAAAAGGGGTCAGGGACAAAGACAAAAAATGCAGAAAACACATCAAAAACATGATTCATGGTTGCCATGGCTGTAATCCTGCCTGGTAACCCTGCACTGCCACATCTGAATGAAACGAGAATGGGTGAAGTGAACAGGTCTGCCACCCAGCCCTCCACTCCTCTCTTTTTGGGTGCAGGCAGCCACAGAACCACAGCATCACAAGACAAGTGAGGTAGGAAGGGACTTGCAGAGCTCATGCTGGGACTCCAGTCACCAGCCATCACCTTGTTTGTCCATCTTCTTCCTGACCAAGATGAGATTGTTCCCTTCAGCTGACAGAGGCTGAAAAATACAGCTTAGATCTGATTTTCTACCACTGCAGTTAGATTTTCTGTACTGTACAGGGGAAACAATGAAAGGTGAAATCCCTGAAGGGAAGGATTTGTGAAATTCTGCAGGAAATTGGTATTACAGATAATTGTTTCCTGCTGAGGGGATCTAACAGAACTTTGCAGAAAAGCTGCCCTTTTCAGCAATATCCACTGCAGTGTACCCAGGCACAAAAGTCTGTCTCTAGCACAAATGTGCTTCACTGCACATTTTCCTGCTGCACCTGAAATCTAATATTGGTTAATTCCACCGGGATTTCCTTCATAAGAGACAACATAGTGTAAATGGTAAACCTGTGAAATTGCAGATGAGGTGAAATGTTGGATGCCTCGGCCTCTGGAGCACCAAGACTTTGATTCTTAATGGCAGCTATTGAGCCTTGCCTTTTGAAGGTGTGCAGGGAAAATTTATTGACTATCAGCAAAATCTCCTCTCCTAAGTAGGCTTGTACCATTAGAAGGCACCAGTTTTGTTCCACTATATTCAGCTAAGGATAAAAAAGACACTTATAAGCAGCATCATCCTTGTATCTGGTTCCCACTATTTTTAGAACAGGTCCTCTTTTTTTGGCCCCTGTTGAAGGTACTTTGTTTAAATAAGCCAGCATTAACAGAATAACAGATATAGCAGTTGATGTGATACTGGGTTTTGCCATGATATATAGTTACGGATACATGTCCAGGAGAACTGAGTGTTTTTGTAAGCCAAGACACCTTTGGAAAGCTACTCTGAGCTTCAGCCATGCTAACAGTGGATGGGGGAATGAGCCTTCAGACAATCTTTCCTCTTCATGCTCCTGCTAGACTTACCAAAGTAGACAGACGGCACTTTCTGGATCAGAAACTCCTGTCCATCGATCATAGTCCTTATTCAGCTGCTGCCAACAGCTTTAGGCTTGAAGCAACAGAGACTTTGAACTAGATAAAAGAAAACTTCTGCTTACAATTATTACAATCAGAACAAAACCAAGAGCGCTGCGACTGTTTTATTAATATGTGTGCTTTGCTGTTCCCAACCTTTGCAAAATCCATGTATCTGGCTCTCCAAGAATATTACTACTTGGACCTAGTTCATATGGATTGCAAAGGATAAAGACATTCCTGAAAGCTCACTTGCCAGCTCCACCGCTCTGCCAGCAGCAGTAATTTGAGAAGGAATGATGGTCCCTTTGAAATACAGACTGCAGTGTGACTGGAGTACGGGGCCCAGCTAGATACACGTGCATGGACAGATCTACAGACAACCTGTTTTCCTTCCCACGGGAGCCCTCATCTTCACCCGTCTGCTGCTGTGCAGCGTTCCTGCTGAGGGCACTGGAGGCAGAGAAGTGATCAATTCTGATCTTTGAAATCGTTTCAGAAACATGCCACTGCGTTGGGCTGTCCTGACAGTAGCAAGAGGAGCAAGGACTGGAGCAGAAGCTCAGATCTCACATTTTCTTTTTATGTCTCAATCATAGCTTTATGAAGAATTAGAGCATTTTTGCAGGACTCAAGCGTGCTGACAGTATCCGGTTTAACATGACAAACCTTGCTTGCCATCCCAAATTTACGAGCTATCAGATCAGCTCATCTGCTAGTTTGTTACAGCCCCTCCCTTACCTCATCAGGAGTGAATGTGTTATATCGATTATGCCTTTTACAGTCCAATGTGGGTTTAAGTAAACTGCATTAACTGAAGGGCTTAATGAGAAAAACAGCTTCTGCTTGTAGAGCCCTACCTGAGACACATATCTGAAATGTGCAAGTGTCTGTTACACGGACCCTAACTGCTTTATCAGATGAGAGGAGAAACCTGGCAAAGCTTAATGATCTCACAGCAAAAGACATGAACGAGGCTGAGAGGTTTCTGTCAGATCACCCAAACAGATACTCGGGCTGCGCGACGGCGTGCTGCCATCCCAGCTAATGAGTTCCCAGCACAAGCACCTCGGGTCTCCATTTCTCCAAAGAGTTTCCTTAAAGGTAATTGACTTTTTCAGGAGCAGAATGAATAAACCTTAGCAGAATAGCAGCTATGGTCTCTCATGTTCCCTGTCAGTCACTGGAGTTCAATAACCAGATTTCTGTTACTATTTTGAGCTCTGTCTTGCGGAAAGAGGCACGTGGACAGACATACTCTGCAACATAGTGAAAGAGTTGGTTAATGGGGGAATTTTATACCTTGTTAGGAATGACTTTAGGCTGTTCTTGTGTAGCTTTATTGATGGGTCGTGGTACAAGTGGCTTTGAGCCTGGCATCCCATGACCCATCCAGCTTCCATGCACACAGCAGCTGCTGGACTGCAGAGTCCACCTTTCTCCAACTTCTCCTATCAAGCCCTCAGTAGAGGGCAACAACAGAAGGACTTCTATTTGGATCCCGCACAGGGAGTTGGAGGTACAGGGAGTTGGAAGTTGGTTTGGATACCGACAGGGAAGAGCAGCACCAGACAAAGTTTGAGCAAAAGCAGCTTGGACTCAGAGCCCAGGGCACAGCCACAGGGCATCAGAGAGCCCCTGAATGTGGCCACCTTCCCCTGGGGGGCTGGAGAGCAGAGAGGCAGGCTGTGGTGGCGAAGCCCAGCTAAGATGGCAGCACCTACAGCCACCCCCTTGCAGAAGTCCAGGTTTTTAAAGGAGTTCTGGGAAGGGGTCTACAAAATGGAGAACCTAAGTCCTTAGGCAGCTGTGAATTGCTGTCTCGGATTTAGGCACCTAAGTGCTTTTTTGGACCTCATCCCAAACACTTCATTGAGTGAGCGTTGCATTAGCTTTAACAACAGCCCGGTCAGGGGATAAGCAGCAACACAAATGCTCCAAGCTGCTCTTCTAACGCATCCTAGGTTGCAAACAAATGATCAGTGCAAAAACAGCTGCACTGAGTTATGGTGTCATTGCCCGAAGCTGCTTCCTTCATCGCTTCTACAAGGAAACACCCCTCAGCAGTGCTTTCCTCGCTGCCTTCGCTGCAACACCATCAGCTCGGGGAGCTCCAGAAAGCTCTCGCAGAATTTGTGTTGAAATTGGTGAGCAGCTCCCACCACCTGTGCCTCTGACCCTGTCAGGGAGGAAGATGGCTCCCGGAAGGTAGAGGAGGACAGCAGCGTAAAGTAGCATTGTTTCTGTAGTGATTGTTTGCCTCCTTCCTTAAATATAGAGAGGTCACTTGTAAGGAGCTGAGCTACGCCCTGAGCTTTGGGACTCGCTCTTACACCTCCTTCCTCAGGCGTGTCAAATGCTTACAGGGTTTGTGGTGCTGCTCATGACCACAGAGTTCACATTAAGTAGAAAGAGAACAGAGAATCTTCTGGTAAAGAGGGGAAATAAATGGCAAAGCTTACCTTCTGTCACCTGGGACACGTGTACGTTGACTTTGGAGGACACACGGTCACAGGTGCCCGCTGCCTGCAGGGCACAACAAAAGACAGAGCTGAAGTAAGACGACTCATTTCCATTTCAATTTTCTCCTTGTAGTGGATGCAGTTCAGCTTTGCCCGATGTTGTCTGCCCGACTATAGCTGCATGTGCCTGGGAGTGTTTAGTCTCATTTCAGACAGTTCATTCAGAGGCTGCTTTTCTCCCAGAGCCTGCTGTGGACAAACAAGGCTCTCAAAAACAGCCTGAATGAAGGATCTCCTTCTAGATCCAGGTCTTTGTATACTTGAGAGGTGAAGTGAGGTCTTGTGAGGTCCCCGCTGTCTGGGAAGGGGACGTGGGACCCTACAGAGTGGGGACTTGTCTGTGGGGATGACCGGGTTCAGACAGGCTGGCAGTGTGATTAAAGGGTGCGTGGTATAAATGTACCACAGCTCCCCAGTCTTTGCATGGCCTGCCCCCTGATGAGAGGGTGCGTGACACTTTTGTGCTGCACTGCGACCTGCCAAAATATAGGGGGTGAAGCTTGAGCCCGTGGAAGACAGGATGTGACAAATTAAGGCTTCCATGGTGGTTGTTTCTGATATGAAATAGAGAAATACAGCATAAGTATAGGTGTAATTTCCACTGATGAGTCTAAAAGCCCTCTGGTGATTCAGACAGGGTGCAGAAGTTGTACAGGAGGCAGCCCCAAGCCAAAACAACCTAGTAAAATGCACATGGATGCCTTTTGATTAATCAGAATGAAGCTTTGCCCAATTAAAATTTTGTATTATTTTGGTGCTTGGTTCCATTTTCCCCCTGGTGTTGGGCAGACGGAGGGAAATGGAGTTCAGCTTAACAAGAAAAGCATTTAGCATGACAGCCTGGACTTCCCCACCTTCTAAACAAGACTTATTTGTAATATCAATATCAGCTTCCACAAGACTGCTTAAGAAATTAATAGGCTTCAAAGATGTCCATGCTAAAATACACCCCCTACACACCTGCAACCCTTTATGGTGCAGGAGTATGTTTGTCTGTTGGTGCTGTGATCCTTTGCACAGTCGTTGTAA
Organism: Nettapus auritus; assembly: GCA_011076525.1. NCBI lineage: Eukaryota > Metazoa > Chordata > Aves > Anseriformes > Anatidae > Nettapus > Nettapus auritus. The sequence continues at coordinate 15,917,263 of CM021766.1, read as the reverse complement.
TTTAACAGGTTATCAAGCAAAATTGTGTTTCAATAGTATTGCTCAGAAAGCTCTGGGCATGAGTACTTTCCTCGAAGACGTGTCTCCTCTCCAGTCCCTCCAGAAGCACTGCAAGTGGACACCAGTTAGGAAACAGGGATGACAACAGTATCTGAGTAAGTGCAAACTCTCCTGAAAAACAATACCAGAGTGAGTAAGAGTTAGCTGCAAGAAGAAACTATACAAGCCCAAGGCAAGTTTATTACTGTGGGTTTAAAGACCCCACTCACATCTAAACCTGTACACCGGTGGGAGTGAGGGGGAAGGAAAGCAGCTTGTCGAGCATGCCTCTGTGGCACAGGGAGGCTTTGTGCAGCTATATTTTTCTATTTCAGACCCGCACTTGACGCAGAGGTGGGCCTGTGCTGCCCCCACAGATAACAGCACGCTCCTGAGGTGATTTCACAGCTCCAAGGCAGGCACTTTGAAAGGATTTTTCTATTAAGAATGGATTTGAGCCCTAATCCCTTGACCCCCCGGCACATCAGAGTGACACGTCCCTGCTCCCTGATAACAAACCTCCGCAGTGCCCCTGCCTGCTCCCCTCACGGATGGCTGCGTGGGGCGGCTGCGCTGCCCTGGCCGCCCTCCAGAGCCCGGGGATCTGTGTAATCTCCCATGTCAAGATGTGTTTGGATACAGAAAGCCACACCATCCTGGTGTATATCAGCTAGATAACCACAGCAGCCTGCCCCAAGGAGACAGATTCCTTGTGCTCTGTGTCCAAAACCCGTCCCCCCGCGGCCTTTCTGGTGGCCCTTCAACCCCGAGCGACACTCGTGCCTTCAAGGGGCTGTTCTTTGGGAGATAAACATAGCTCTTCTAGTTCAAAAATTACAAGCCATTCTCACATTTTTTCTCTTTAACAGACTGTAATTTCAGCTTTCTGGGTGAGGCTTTTTGTGGGAATGTCCTGGCATGAAGGGGTCCTGCAAACTCTTGTTGAACTCTGTGAGTAGTCCCATTACAGGCAGCCCTGCCACCATGCCAAGCTTCTTCTACAGAAAAATAAAATAAAATAAAATAAAATAAAATAAAATAAAATAAAATAA
>CM021766.1:15873625-15916162 GCA_011076525.1 Nettapus auritus | reverse complement strand
AAAATAAAATAAAATAAAATAAAATAAAATAAAATAAAATAAAATAAAATAAAATAAAATAAAATAAAATAAAATAAAATAAAATAAGTTTTCTGCCCTTGATATCTCATAAAATGAGCTCATGTAAATCCATGGCAGGGAGGCAGTACTTGAGAAAGGACAGTGTTGCCCTTTGAAATAAATGCTTTAAAATTTAATGCTGCCACAGCTGAAGGCTGGAATTGGTGAGCTGAAGTTAAATAGCTATTATTTAAACCCTTATGGAAGTAATAGGAACTATGCCGCAGAGCATTTATAACAAGAGCCTTTTTATTGTGTGCTGTGGTTTGGTATTAAAATGCAGTATTTCTGTGATGTTCCCCCATTCCCCAGTGTGAACCTGTGGTCCTTGGGGAAGGGCTTACTGCAGAGGGCAACCCCTCCAGACTCTACTTCTTGATATTTACTGCTGCAACCATGGGTTCTTTTGTTGCCTGTATATGTTTTTCATTTGCTCCTCATGAACCCCAGGGCTTCAGTTGTATCTTAGAGCAGTGATTGTTACAGCCTAATGACATGCAGCAGAAATAAGTACAAATCCCTACATCAGTACTGGATTTGCCATCTTCCAGCTAACTGTTTATATGTGTATGTTCAGGAAAGGGAGGAGACATTCCCAAACTACCTTTCCTGTTTCATTACTTTGCGTACTTTTATCACCCCAGCTCTGTGTGTCCCTTCCATCAGGTGCCCCACTACTTCAGCCTCTGTTCTCCCAGATAAAGAGCTGCTCAGCACACACACCGTGTGCTCGTGAGTTAAATTATTTGTGCCGCTAAGAACATGTTTGCAGCTGTTCTGAAGTTGAAGTTGCTTTTTTTCAAGGTAGCTTTGTAATTATCTTCATGAACAAGGCAAAGGATCTTCAGCCAATGCCTGTGGGCAACCTGAATTTGCTCTCAGCCTTCACCGTGATGCCAGTAGGTCACAATCTGACCTCCCCACAGTGAATCTGGAGTCACGGTTTGACAGTTCTGTGGTGCGAAACCCTGTGAGAGGACAGGGTGCACCCAACTGCTTGACCAGACCAGCACCGGATATCAGGTGTGACCCCAGGGGCTGCTGAGTGTTGACTAGGAGCAGCCAAGTACCCCAAGTAACAGTGAAGTGGGTATTTAGATCATCAAGATCTTGTGGTAATATATGAGATCCAGCCAGAGTACCTTCTTTTACTTTATTTGAAGCATGCTTTCATCAGAATATTCTACAGTGATGTTAGTGGGATCACAGCCCTTGCTAGCCCCTGCTTTTTGACGAGAGAAATAAAGCTAAAACGTCGCTTGTTCTTGCAGAAAGACCACTTCCCTGGTGTATACATCTCAGATGTCTGTTCTCAGCCATGACCTCGCTTGCCATCATCTGCAAGACTTCACTCCCTAATGAGGGACGTGTGGATCATTAGCAGAAACAATGATGTGGCCATCACAGTCCTTGGCCTTCATACCTAGCCTCGTAGACATCAGCAGAGATGCGATAATGTCTCTAGTGTACTGAACTAAGTCAAGGATCAGCCTTCTGTAGGGCAGTGGACATCCAAATTTTAAACTAGGAAAACTAGGCCAGAGTCAACACCAATATTCCTTGCTACTGCACAACTATTGCCCTTCTATCCATCCCTGCCTTCTCCTGCCTCTTCTCCATCCCCAGTCCCAACACCTTCCCGGAGGCCTGCTGGAGCTCCCAGCCTTTCTTGAGTGCTTTTCAGCTGAACGACTGTACAAATATTTTAGTCAGAAGGCTCTTCTGAAAAATTAGGCCTAACAGTTCTGTTCCCTGCCTGGGTGATGGGAGTAATTACTGTTAGAACTTCCCACCTCTCCAGGGTGTTGTGATGAGAAACTCATTAATATTTCCTGAGCACCCTGAGCCAAGTCCTTGAATGAAAGAGCTGCAAGGATTATTTTAACAATACTTAGCACTTCAAAAGTTTTAGAAACACTACCTAATTTTCCCAAATGTAAAACAGCTAAAATTTGAAGGGTAATTTGCGTGCCACACCTCTTAACCTCTTCAGCAGCCTTCTCAATATTCAGGTGTCTTCACACGCAGTGTGCGTGTGCACTTCCTCTGGGATAACTACTCTTTTAGTTTTAGTTTTTTATCCATTTTTTCTCCCTCCACCACACATTCAGGTGTGATACAGATGCTCACTCAGTTCTTATATCTACAGGAAAATACACTCCATCAGTGCACTGACCCACTACTCTCTGGCAGCATATGTAGCGGCGTGTCGGTGACTGCCTCATACCTATTTCCAAAAAAAAACAGTGTCCAAGAGCCAGCAATTGCCTGAGTTACACAGCCACAGCTCAGGCAGCAAAGACTGACCAAGACAAAGGCACTTCTCCCACTGCACTCCTCCCTCAAAGTCAGAGCCTCCCTGCTGTCCCCATGGCCTATCCATTTGCTGATGAATTATTGCAGCCTCTGGTCTGACACCTTGTGCACAAACCAACTGGTGTGTATTAAATCGTCCTTGCAGAGCGATCACCACCTGGTATCGTGAATTATTTCCCTGTATTCCTTACACACCCACACCCATCCCAGCCACTTCTCTGGGACACTTAGGAAGTGGTAAAGTAGTTAAGGAATCGAATCCCCAAATATCAGGTCAAAATACAGATAAAGAAGTATGGAAGACAAATGAAAACATCTCCTCTCCATGGCAATGCTTAGTGTTTCCCTTGATGTAGCTATAAAATATCTGAATCTCCTCTGTTCCAACCTGAAGAGGTGCCAATTCTATAAACAGGTGATTACTGGCGGGAGGAGTAACGTGACATGTTTTCTTGCAAAAGTGTAATATCTGTTTTGTTTATGAATAGCATCTGTTCTAAGAAAGTTTCATGTATCGTGGCTGTAACATGCCATATAGGACGGACAAGGGGAAAAAATAAGCACGGTTTTAATAGCACATCTGTGGCTAGTTAGTTATGGTAAACTTCAGGTATGTGGTGATTTCAGCGTGTGTTCCTAAATACATCCCCAGCAACTGGATCGAAGACAAATGCTGTGACTGCATTTCAGGGAATAATTAATGTACCTACTCACTTAAAACCACACCCAAATGTGACGGAATCTGGTTGACCTCAACGTAAAAACCACTGACACGAGGTCACCTAAAGATACAAGGCCCAAAGCTTGCAACAAGCTAGGTGGGCACGGCAGGACAGCCCTGGCCCTGAGCAGCAGTGCTGATGATGGGACACAAAGCACAGAGGAGTCCTGGTGAGGGAGGCTTTCAGGCCAGAGTGAATTATAAAGGCATAAAGCAGCAATAACTTGCACCGAGCAGACCAGAACTTCCATTCACTCATCACACAGCGAGGGCCAGCAGCAGTGCTGGGGCTGAGGAGCTGGCCGGTGTGCAGCATGCGCCATGTTTTTCCTTTTCCCCTCCCTGCGCATTAATTCCTCTGTATTTCCCCCATCTGGCCTCTCTCTCCTGCATTTGTGTGTTCCTGCTTTCCATGATTTCTCCCTCTAATGGCCACTAACTCAAACTCAAGGCACACTGACTCCCGAGAAGCCAAGCCTCAGTGCTCCCTCCAGGCACGCAGACCCATGGGACGCGATGCAGGGGATGGCCTTACTGCCTGCTTGGATGGGGCAGCCTCTCCAAGCCCCTGCCCAGATGCCCAGCTTTGCTGTGCACACTCACCCATGGCTTTTGACTCGTGGTTCTTTGCCCTTCTTGCCCACTGCGAGCCATGCGAAGCACCCGAAGTGTCAATAATGGCTCTGTCCTCTGCTGTCCCATTGTGTCACTGATTTTCACTCACCTCAGGAGCCCTCAGTGGCCGAGCCCTGTGCCAGATGCTTCAGGGCTCTTTTCTCTTCTGCAGACCCCATTTGTATGTTTCTCTCACAGCCAATTTAGTTCTTACAGCTGTTTTAGGTTGGGAGTGCCAAACAGAAGGTGGTCAAACTGTGGTCCCGTTCTCCAGAAAGAGCCAGGAGAGGGACATGTCTGCAGGACCGTGGGCTTTGCAGGGGAGCAATGCTCCACCGGCCATGCACGTTTAGTGCCATCACACACACAAAAAAAGTAGAATTGCTTTCCTCCCTCCTCTGTTTTTCCTCATCTCTGCCCTTCTCCGAGCAGTAACAGTCTGTCTCGCAGGAGCTACCTGAGACCACGACCCCACCAATCTGGGCACTGAACTAGGGCAGAACCAGAAGCTCCATCTGCCCTAAGGCTCTGCTCGCTAGCAGGCTGAGGGCAAGATGCAGGAGGGGCAAAAAAATCCTCCAAAATCCATGCTGCTGTAGAGGGGCAGAGCCCAGCTCAGCCCTCAGAGCTCCCCAGCCGCAGTCCCATGTCTTCGTGCCGTACACCAGTCATCTGCTCGGCCCCCCTACGTGGGATTTGGGGCTGCAGCTGTTCACAATCGCTAATTGTGAGTCCAGCCTGAGAGAATGCCCAGATCATCTTGAAAACTATGAGATTTGCTTTCTGGTGTCAGACCGCAGAGCTACGTCCAGGTCGTGTTTTCAGGCTTTTCTCTGTAACAGGAGAGCCAGCAGCACAGGTGGCTGTTCTCTTTGTTTTAGGAGGAAAGCTGTTTCTCATATCAAGGCCTTTTGACTTTAAGGAAACCTTCAGAGAGTGCAGGACTCCTAACACATTTGCAGAAATGCCTTCATTCACGGGCTGCACCTCCCTTTGCAGCCCACCAAGTACCTTCAGAAAAGGTGTAACCAAAATACCCCCAAACACAGAGATGCAAACAGCACCCGGCTTTGGGCTGTGCTGCCTTGTGTGCTTCTATCGCGCTCTCTGCAGGCAGTGAACTCCCGAGGGCAAGGACATGACCCTTCCCTTCATGTTGACATTGTTCAGAACATGACACAGGCTTCCTCCTCCGGAGGGGCCGCTCCAGCTGGTGCCCCCCCACCATCTCCCTGTGCCGCAGCAGCTCCTGGCCTTGCTCTGTGTCCTAACCCCCAACAGGGAGCTTTGGGTCGAGAAGGAGAGATGTCAACTGGACCATCTCCTACAGCCAAGCGAACAGCCCTGAGCTGAAGCCATGCAGATGAGGAAATCATGCTGGATTTTGATTTATTTTTTCATACAAGACTGTAGAGACAGGTATTAAAAAGAACATCCCAATTTGCCTGTCAGCGTCAAGATATTTAAATAATAAACCTTAACTAGTGCCAGCAAGGCCTCTTTGACGGAAACCTGTGCTACCATCACGCCCACAAGAAGCTGTGCTCCGACAAAACCCAGTCTTTCTGCTCATTTACTGCCAGCCACAAGGCTTTGCCATGGGCAAAATACAGGGCTTCCCAACCAGCAAAGCTGCAAGAGCTGCACAGGTGCCCTGCGGGGCTGGGGTGTGAAGTGCTGCACAGGGTCCTGCTGGAGATCCCCCTGCCACCAGCGGTGCTGCCCTTGGGGGATGCTTCACATGCCAGCGGCTGCAGGCACAGAGCCTCGCTGCTGGAAGGAGAAAGGAGATGCCTGAAGAAAAGCAGGGCAATGATGAGAACAGTGAAAGCAAGGAACTGGGAATGTGCACCCTGTTCTGGGCTCTCCTGACCACATCTTGAAGTTATCGCTCAACTTCCAGCCCTTGCTTTCCCATTCTTAGCCATTGCACATATTAAACAGGACTCTGTTCGTGAACATGTGTGAAGTGCTTTGATGGCCTAGGGTAAAAGTCAATTAAGACATGGCGAGCAGTTGGCAGGCCCAAGCAATTGCTGAAGTAAATGATTCACAAACATAACCTTTCCAGAGCGTCATTAAACTGAAGTAGATTTTCAAATGATTCACCTGTTTCTCAAGGCTGAATAAATGACAGGGAGAGGAAAGGTGGGGAAGCAGGCAACCTATAATGCTTCAAAAACACTTCCAAATGTCACAGTGAAAACCATGGCAAGGACAAGCCCTTTGGGCACATGGTCTGCCCAGGCCAGCAGACAGAGCAGCTGAGGAAGGACACGCTCCAGCCCCTCTCCCTCTTTGCTGGACTCTTTCTGCAAATCGTCCCTGAGCAGGGAAAGATGATGTTTTCCATCATCTGCCCCACATGGGAGTGTGCTCCCAGCAGGGCTCCGGGGTCAGGCCTTTCTGTTACCTTCCTGGTGGGTTGCACCACCATTGGACATGTCTCCAACCTGGCCTCGCAATGAAGCACCCAGTGAGCAGGCTAGTGATGGGGGTGGTCTGCGATCATAGAATCATAGAATCATTAAGGTTGGAAAAGCCCTCCAAGATCACCTTGTCCAACCATACCCCTACCACCAGTATCACCGACAAGACAGTGTCCCCAAGGGCCACGTCCAACCTTTCCTTGAATACTCCCAGGGATGGTGTGACTCCACCACCTCCCTGGACAACCCATCCCAATGCCTGACTGCTCTTTCTGAGAAGAAATGTCTCCTCATTTCCATCCTAAACCTCCCCTGGTGCAACTTGAGGCCATTCCCTCTAGTCCTATCACTAGTTATCTGTGAGAAGAGGCTGACCCCCAGCTTCCCACACCTTCCTTTCAGGTATCTGTAGAGAGCAATAAGGTCTCCCCTGAGCCTCCTCTTCTTCAGACCAGACAACCCCAGTTCCCTCAGCCACTCCTCACAGGACTTGTGCTCCAGGCCCTTCATCAGCTTCGTAGCCCTGCTCTGGACACTCTCCAGGGCCTCGACGTCCTTCTTGTACTGAGGGGCCCAAAGCTGAACACAGCACTCGAGGTGCAGCCTCACCAGAGCAGAGTGCCAGGGGACGATCACCTCCCTGTCCCTGCTGGCTGCACTATTCCTGACACCAGCCAGGATGCCGCTGGCCTTCTTGGCCACCTGGGCACACTGCTGGCTCATGTTCAGGACAGGATCAATCAGCACCCCCAGATCCCTTTCCTCTGCACAGCTTTCCAGCCACTCTGCCCCGAGCCCGTAACGTTAAACATGTTAGCGACCTTAAAGATCGCCTCACAGCTCTGGGCAGGGATACCACTCACTACCTCAGCCTGCCCAAGCCCCCATCCCTTGAATTACACCCGAAGAGAGGGGGCAGGACGGGAGCCTCCAAGCGAGCTCCAGACGCCCTGGGGGGGCCGGGCGAGCCCCGGGAGCCTCCCGCGGCCGCTCCGCCCCGCTCCTCCCGTCCCATCCCATCCCATCCCATCCCATCCCGGTCCGTCCCATCCCGTCCCGTCCCGTCCCGTCCCGCCCCGTCCCGCCCCGCCGCGGGTGGCGGGCCCCGCAGGCTCGGCGCCTCCCGGCTGCCGCGGAGCGCGGCGGCCCCGCCGCCACCCGAGCCAGGGCCGCCGGCGGAGCGGTGAGTGCCGGCCGGGCCGGGGGGAGCGGAGCGGGGCCGGGGGGGCCTGGGGAGGAGCTGGTGGCGGCGGTGGGGTCGCGGCACCCCCGCCCTGCACCTGCTGGGACCCCTCGGTGAAAGGGGGAGGGGGTCCGCCGGCAGCCCCCCGGTCCCCGGGGAGGTCGGGGGGTGCCGCGGCTGGAGCAGCCCGCGGGGTCCCCGGGTGCTGGGTGGCAGCAGGGGTGGCGCCGGGGGTCAGGGGCACCGGCAGGCTCCGCTATGGGGGCTGTGCTCATTGCCCGGCAGTCGGGGGGTCTGGTGGTTTGTTTCCCGTTTCCTCGTTTCAGGGCGCTGGCTGTTGCGGAGGGGATCCGCGCTGTTATGTCAGGAGGGATCTGCGCCGTTATGTCACTTGGTAATTGGCTCAGAATTACAAAGTACGGCCCTGCTCTGCCCCTGGGTCTGTGCCAGCGGACTCTTGCATCTATTAAAGATTTTTTTTTTTTTTTTCTGTTTTGTCAAGGGTTGAGAATAATAGCTTTTTTGTGGCGTGGACCCTGCATGTTGAATTACCCCAGCCCATGTCTTTAAGTGAAAATATGATCTAACTGAGCGCTCAGGCTGAGCCACACAGGCAAGACGTTAAATCTTGGCCAGTGACAATGAGAATTGTGTCCTGCAAGAAGCATTCAGATGTGCTTCCTCCCATGAGCTGGAGCGTTTTCATTGCTTTAAAAGTTCTGGTTCTGCCCAGAAAAGCTGTTGCTGCTCGTGGGGAACAGGCACGTGGAAAATAGCAACCTTCCGGCTTCAGACCGAAAACGATCGGATTAATGACAGAGAAGGGCTGTGCAGATAAGGGATGCAGCCGCTGCGAGAGCCCCAGTTTGTCCCAGAGCTTCCAGTGCCTAATCACCGAAGTTAGACCTGCCCTACCCTGTCATGTTCTTGCAATTCTACTGCACACCAAGGTACGTGGAGGAAAAAGTGTGGTCCTGCCAGCTATCCCCCTTGCTGAGGATGCCGAGGGCAGCAGGAGTAAGGAGGGAACCAAGGCAGGTTGCTGCCCCGGGCAGCTCCTTCCCCTGGAGGCAGGATGCTCCCTAGGGTGTCCCAGCGGGCACAGCGTGCTACAAAATTCCAGCTCAGGCTGTTGTTTCAAAGGCTGGGCCCTATTTCTGCACACCCCCTTCCGATGGTGGTGTTCATGCTTTCTCCTTGCTGCAACGTGTGTTGGCCAGCTCTTGGAAAATACTGATCGTTCAGAGCCTGCCTGGCTGTGTGTGTCAAGTGGCATGTTACAGTGGTATATTGTTCTTTCGATGCATAATTTCGCTGGCCTCTTGTGACCTAAAAAGCACACAGAAAATAAACAAGGGCATACTGTTCAGTGGGAGGGATGCAGAAAATCTTCTGCCTTAGCCGCCCGGTTAGGAAAAGGTTACTTTTAAGTGTTGCTCCTGATTGCCAGAGAAATGACATGGCACATGTGAGCTTGGTTTTTGCCAAGCAGACTTTATTTGGGAGGTGATGCATTTCTGAACTTCTCGGTCACCTTGGAACTAGTTGTGAGTGCAGAGCAAAGTCCTGTCCAGATCTTCTAATTAATTTGGCCAAAGGCCATCCTAATTAACCTTGTGGGAGTTCAGGGGTGGGAGAGCTTGGTATGAAACAATTGTTCTCTTGTAATTTGCTTTTCACAATGTGTCGACCCAAACAAGAGCTGCATCTCTAAAATCCTCTGGGTCTCTTGCTGAAGCCATTACACCAGTTTATTTGTTTTTTAACAGATGTTGTTTTTCACTGCTTGAGTGGAAAGGGTTATCTCACTTTCTGCAACCTTGCTATTGTGCTTTGTTTTAAGAGCCAGTGGACTGGGGCTTGCTGGGGAAGCTTACTCACCGGTTCCAGCGACAAAGGAAGGGGCTGGTCAGCCTTCCAGTGGTCTTGATTTGGTCATTAAGGTCTCTATGTGAACTGATGGCATCTTTTCACATCTATGCAGTGATAACCCGCAGTTCTTTTGGTATTGGCAGCCAGCAGAGAACAAAAATGGACAGCAGACTCTTTGTCGCCCAAGTGTATTGCAGTTAGGATATTAATAGAAGTCGTCAGCCATAACTTGGACCATCTCAAATGTTGGGGCAAGGGAAGGGAAAATTTACCAGCCATTTCTGAAACTTTAGGATAGTTCCTCTTCCCCCATCATGGTGCTTGCTGCTGGCCTTTTTGGTCCCTGGGGCTCCTCTGTGCTCAGGAGCTGTGCCACCTTTCACCCCTCTGTACGTACCCTACCGGTGCGCAGGAGAGGTGCCTGTCTTACTTTTTTCTACACTAATGTTCCCAAGTGCTACTTTGGCTTTTATTTTCTGGTAGTGCAAGGGGTCGGGGGGAAATCCTGCTGAGACTACAAGGCAGGACACACAGACCCAAGAAAGGAAGATCAAAGACGTCTATAATGCAGGAAGAAGCAGAGGGTCAATCCAGAAGAGAGGGCACTCGATTATACATACAAGGGTAATATAAAAGGGATAACAGCACGGGAGAGGATGGCAATGTCTGAAAATGAGTAAACAAACAGACGTGCAAGACTATGCTGAGAATTTATTTACCCCAGCAGACACAATCCTTATCTCTTTGAAAGAGGAGAAGACCATGCCAAGCTTGGAGCGCCTCCGCTCCCAGCCGCGTTTGTGAGCGGGAGAAAGTGTTTGTTTACGGATCGCTCCTCCGTGAGCCCTGGCCTGATGGGCCGGCCCGTCCTGCTGTGATTAGTAGGATGCTAATATGCGTAATCCTTTTGATCACAAAGCCCAGGCTCTATAAGTCATGTCACCGTCACCTCAAAGAAATTCAGCCTCGTGATGGATCCCTTATTAGAAATTTTTACTTGTAAATATTCAATACAGTTATTATTGGCATCCTTTTTTTTTGTTTGTTTGTTTATACAAATGAGAGTGTTTCTGTTAAAAAAACAATTACAAAAAAAAAAAAAAGCTCACACAGTCTAAGTGTGGGAGTTGCCCACAGGTATTTGAGGTGAGATGATTAGCCCTTAGCATCCTGATTTTAAGATGTGAACAACAAATGTGATTGCATTTGCTTTGTTCCACCACAACCCTGACGGATCTCTCCATACAGAAGTGTCATTACAGCATGGAAACATTCATCTGGGTTCTAAAAAATGTTCTCTGTAGCTCGTTTTGGGCAGGGAAAGAGTTAGCTAATTACGCTTTGTTTAATAAACGTACTATTTTGTTCTCTTCTTGCGACAAACAAAAGCTGTCATTTGGGGAAATATACCATATGCTGCCAATTGCTCTAAGAACTCGTTATATCTGCCGTGCAGAGTAGCAGCGAGCGCTCTTTAACAATTTCTCCTTCTCTGAAGAAAATCTGGACGGATTTCAGTGCAGCAATGTGCTGCTCTGTCGTCGGTGGGAGCGAGCCGTTGACATTTCGAAAACCGGCTAATGGGAGCAGTGGTGTCTGTGCATGCCTGGACGTTTCCTCTCCCCGTTTATGCCTTTATTTCTCTTTGGATGCTTCAGAGCCTCAGCAAATGAATGCTCAGTCAGCGCCGGGTTAGGCTACAGCAAATTTAAAACTCAACACTATTCCAGATACAAACTCCCAGCCACGTATTTCATCATTTTGTGAACCCAATGCTCAAACACCCACAGCACTTAAAAAAATAAATCTAGCTCTGTGCCATTTTTTCTTGGCAAATCCGAGAAGGCAAGCCTTGAAATCTGACCTGAAACCCAGCAGAGGGGGAGAGCAGCAGTCACTCGTTACGGCCTCCCCCAGCGGAGGAGGCGCTTGGTGCTCTCTCTCATGCCCTGGTGGGTTTGCTGATGCATCTGTGCCAGCGAGATAAAAGACAGGAATAACTACCTTCTTACAGATAGATAAACTCTTCCTTTAACACTCACTCCTCTCCTCATCCCCACTTCCTAATTTTATTGGAGCCGCGTTGGATCATTCATTTATTCTCTGGCTTGGTTCCTTGGTGATTTCAGCGAGGACTTCTTGCTCGAAGACTGCAGAGAGGACGTGAGCTATAATTTTCCCTTTCTGTGAACCTCTGTATTACAGAAAAAAAATTGAACCCTCCTGCCCATAGGTAATGAGGATTAAACAAAAAATTCACAGATTCCTTTTTCATTTCTGTGAGACGAATGAGAGACATGCTTGGGAAGGCATGTGAAGCCAGCATAACACTGAATTATCTCCCAGCAATGACTCTGTCACGTCTTCACGTGTGGTCAGCAGAGCTGATTATGCATTTAGCATGAGTGGCTTTGAAACCCTTGGTGTGGTGTTGGCTGTAGTGGGAATGGCCTTGAAGCTCAGCCTGGTGTGTGTCCAGATCTGATCCCAGTCCTCTGGTTGGGACCTGTCCTTGTACCTACACGGGTCATCTGCTGCCTCTTCTGTGTGCAGGCTCCTTCAGCGTGTGGTGTTTCTTGTGCCTTGTGCTCAGTTTGGGCCTTTACCTCCCAAAGGGCCGCGTGCTGGTCCTCCTCCCCTGCGTGTGGCTCCTGGTGGAGGTACAGAGCCGTTGTTCATGTGAGTGTAGGCCCCTAGGGAAGATGGGAGGCCAACAAGCTGCAGCTGAGGAATCAAGTGGGAAACAAGTGATACCTCCTCTAGTCAAATATTCAGAATTACAGGTGTGGGGTGTTTCAACAAAACAATACCTTTAGGACTGGGGGGAGGTGGAGGAATGACAAACTCTTTAGTTTCTGTCCCAAATCTAGGTCAGGATCTGCTTTATTTCCACTGTTCCTGATAGATGTCCCTTTATCCTGTCCCTGAAAACCATTGTTGGTGGAGATTTGTAGCTTTCCAGTGTTTGACTATCCTCATGGTTAGACAGTCTCTCCTAATGTCTGACCAAAGCCTCCTGGGCTGCCTGCTGAGGCAATCACCTCAGGTTCCTACATCAGCAGGGAGCAGGACAAGATTATCGCTGCCTGCTAGCAGCCTGACATATCTGAAACTTGTTATCATGTCTCATTCTCTCACCCCGCTCAATCCCTCCTCCCTTTTCCTTCGGCTAAACAAGGCCGCTTCTTGTAGCTTTTTCTCGAGGGGTCACACAAAAGGTAAACCTTTTATCACTCCTGCGAGCGGCTGGCAGGGAGCAGCTGGAGGCAGGGCCAGGAATTGGGTGGTGGGCACGGAGAGGAGCAGGACAGCCTGACACGAGATGCTCCTCCTGGGGTATCTCCAAATGAGCTCCCCTCTGGTGCCAAGTCCTGCACTCTTCTTGATGCCTTTTCTGTGTGTGGCTCTAGGCCCCGAGACCCTCCTGCTGTACCGCTCACATCCTTCTTCAGCGTGGTGCTTTGCACCTGCCTGTATTGAATCTCAGTCATTCGCTTCAGATTGGTTCTCTAATTTATTAAGATTTTATTCTAATTGTAATCCCTGAAAATGCTCGTAGCACTCCCTACTGATTTGTAATTGTAATCTTTATTCTGATTTACAAGTTATTAATGGAAATACTGAATAGAGCAAAACCCCCGGCAGAGCCCTTATGTGTCTTATCAGGTTGACATTTAATTTACTCACTATTCCTTGAGTGCAGATTTGGAACATTTGTATATCCACCTACGATAATATATTATACATAAATTCTATTCACCTGTTTTGCATATAAAACTGTCACATGCATCCATCAAAAGTTTTCCTCCTTCCAATGTGCAAGTTCTGTATTTTCCCCCTAGTCACTACACTACCAACTCTGTCGAAGAAGAAAATTACATTGATTAGACTTAATTTGCTCTTGACAAGTCTGTGTTCTCTGTTTTATTATGACTTTATCATGTGGGAGTGGATGCAGCTGCAGGGTTGCAGGGAGCTGGAAATTGCACTGCTCCTGCTGGGCCACACACTCGTCCCCTCTCCCTCCTGCTCTGTGATAAATCAACAACTACCAGAAGTATTTACAAGTGGGTTGAATAATCTGTCTGAGTTGGTATCAAAGCCAGGCTGTTTGGTCTATGATACCTCAGATCTGTCTCTTTCCCCGTTTTGTTTGAAGTAAGATGATGTTTGCCCTTCGCTCATCCTCTGAGAGTTTCTGGGAGGTATTTGCTAATGGCTCGGAGGCTGCTCTGGCTACATCCCTGCTCCCTCCTTACTCCGGGCCTACGCTTAATTAGGGCCTGCTGAGCTGAATGCATCCGACTTCCATTAATGTCCCATAACCTCTTTTATCTGTGTCCTGGCCTAGCTCTGCATTAACTCTCCAATACTCAATCACAGTGAACCTGGCTGTTACAGAATTTTCAATGGCATGAATTTCTTCTTTACCCTCTGAACGTGTGTCTGTCACCACGCAGTTGTGGTGCCCACTCTTTCCGCAGCACCCGTGGTTCTGAGCAGAGGGCAGGGGCTCAGCACGCCGGGTACAGCTGCAGAGCAGCCTGCCCTTTGCTGTCCCATCTGTCTCCAAAAGGATCAAGGTAAATGTCTCACTGAGTGTGCGTGGTTTTGATAAGCTGTCTCGTATGCACACATGCAAAAACAGAGTGAGAAAACAGGAGAGATTACAATGGACAAAGATGTGGATATTCTCCTGGGATGTAGCTCAGGGTTATATTTAGTCTGAGCTAGTAGTTCCATCTAGTATTGTAACTTCAACTACAAGAACCTGTTCTCCATTGCTATAGTCTGTCAGGCTTTTATCGCTTGATCTGAGACTTTCAGGTTGTGTGTCTCTCTCAGGCTAAATTTATTCTAATAGCGTCAGCCAAACCAATTCAACCATTTCCAAGAAAAACTAGGGAGAGGAGGAAGGAGAGGAGGAATGTTGTTTTGCCCACATTAAAAAAGGGAAAGAGAAGAAACCTTCCAGCTTCTTGGTTGAGAGCTGTGGTGCCATCACGCTCAGGAACAGGATCTATGGTTACAAGGCTCAGAGACGTCTGCGTGTGTTCTTGGCAGACCTGTCTCTGATTCCAGCCGCTCCATTTTCCCAAGGTTTTTTCCTCATATCCATCAGCATCTCACAGCTTCTGGTGCAGTGCTGGTGCCCTCATTGCTCCTATGGATGTGCGAGCAGAGTGTGCCTGCGTAGCCCCAGCTTTGCCCAAGGAAACTTTTCCTCGGTTTCCCAAGGAACTGGGAATGAAGGCGCGGGTGTGCAGAGAGGTAAGAAACTAATGGGGTGGGGGGAAGATGCAGGCTGCCTGGACAAAAGTGTTGGTGCTGGATTAGGGGGATGGAATTAGACAAATTACTGCAACCAGCTTCTTGGGTCACCCCATGTTTTCCTTCATTGTGTGGGCACCTGGCTGGCCACACATGGCACAACTTTGCAGACCCCTGGGCTCTTGCAGCAGTTGCTTTCAACATACCTTGTTCAGTTTTAACACAGTGCTTCAGAAAAATCTGGTGGCAGACACTTCAGACTGGGCTCCTGGAACAGAGAGGGCTGTTTTCACTTTAGTCTGTCTACAGAAATACTTCTGTCTGGCACGTGTCTGATATAAAATGAGAATAATGTCACTGCGCACCCTAACAGAAGTGAGTGAAGATAAGCTAGCTTAATGTGCGACCCATCTAGATAATGCACTTTGTAATTCAGATGCCTGTTAGTAACTGTCGTCAGAGCAGTGTCTGGTAGCTGCTGCAGATAAAGCCTGCGAGGACTAGCATCACCGGCATCAGCAGAGGCAGGAGTCCTGCAGGCTTCAGCAGCCTGGAGGCACCTAATCACAGACTGCAGCAAGTCGTTTGTCCGTGCAGGGTGCCTGGATTTTGGCGATTTGTGATGGTTGTGTGCGTCCTTTTGCAATGTCAATAATGCTCCTTTGTTACTTTATTTTCTGTCAAGTTGTACAGAAGTGCTTGCAAAATATTATAAATAGTTACGCGGAGGTGGGCAGGGAGAGTTGTGTGCAAGAGGGACTTCCAGGGGTCACGTCTGAACAGTTTGAGGGTTGCCACCTTCCGCTTTAAGTAGCAGAGGCAGGGAGAGGTGTGACAGAGCTCCGTGCCAGTTCCCTGTCACTTCTGGCATCCCGCAGAACTGCGTGGGTGCTCCCCCAGGGTCAGCACCAAGCGAAGGAGCACGCCGAGAGCCTGCCCTGAGTGCCGTACAGAGGACATAGTGGCACACGAGCCTTTCAGAGCCCAGAGGTAAGAGCTGCAGTTGCCACTGCTGCAGGTATTGACATTGGGCCATCACTGCCAGCAGTGGTGGTGGTTGCACCCCCAAAAATAAGGCTGGGGAACCCCTGCCACTGAGCAAACCTGCAGACAGAGGCAGAGCACCAGCAGAAATCAGCGCGATTCCCCTGCCAGGGACGGGCTGTGAGAGCAGCGCAGAGGAAGCCCCTGCACCAGATTTCTTCAAGGGCTTTCAGGAGACTTTGGGGCTTTTCTGCAGAGCAGCAACGGGATCTGTGCTCTTGGACAGACCGTCCCTGCGACAAGGTGCTCCGACGGCCTGTCTCCTGTTGTATCCAGCTCCCGGGGCTGCGTGTCCCCATTGTCCCCATTGTCCCCATTGTGTTCGTGCACACGGGGGCCACGCAGATTTCCGCAGCTCAGCCCGCGCTCGCTCCTCTCCATCTGACAGCGCCGTGGAGAAGGTTCCAGAGAAAAGCTTGGCCCCCGTTTGCAGCGTAATGCGGAGCTGTGCCGGCTGACGGGGACAAGTCGGAAACCCTGGCAAGATAGCAGGCATCCTCAGGAAGCAAACCCTATCAGAAAAGCACTGATGTCATTGGCAAACAAAACAAATGAGCGCTGGAAAAACAAACTGTTTTGCAGCGTTGTTGATCTTGCCTCAAATTAGAAGCTCCGCACTGCCTTTACTCTTTGGCCCAGTCTCACAGATTATTTACAGGACGGCACCGCAGCCATGGTTTTGCTACTCCTGCCGGTCCGACCCCTTTGATTTTATTTTTTTAGGTTTATTTATCTAAGGGAGGGTGGGAAGAGCGTCCCAGCACTGCGACCAGCTTTGGAAAGCTGGCTGGTGTCCCTGCGGAAATCGGGTGCTGACAGGGTTGATGTGGGCTTTGCTCCTCCTCACCAAAAAGGAGAGCAAGCCCCAGGGCTGGGGGTTCCTTGTCCCCCTGCCTTTGCCTCCCTGATGTCCCCGTGGCTACAGCAGGCGGCGGAGAGGGGGTTAAGCCGTGCTCCAGCCCGACAATAATAGCAGGAAAAGCACATTTCTTCCTTGCACCTGCGAGCGCTCCGACGACGGGCTTTCTGCCCTCTCTGGTAGTCACATTGGATTTTCTCTTGTCAGAGGCTGAACAGCTCTAGCAGCCAGCTGTTCCCCTCGCTCTGCTCCTACCTGGCTCCTCGCGCGGTCCAGGGCGGGGGGCGGATGGAAAATCAGCTTTTTAGGTCAGCACTCACAAATAAACCGCAAAGCCTTCCCTTCCCTCCAGCAGGGCAGGTCCTGCTCCTCCCTGCTTTCGGCCTGGTTGCTGGCTCGGATACTCGGGGCGCTCACTGGGGATGTGGAGTCCTGTCCTAGCAAGGGAGACTCCTACAATATTTTCGGCACAGAGCTTTATTTCTCTGTTTTTAAAGGGTGTGTAGTGTTACATGAGTGAAAAGGGAAGAGATTCATTAAGCTCCAGAGACAAACCGGTTTAAATGCTAAGCAGGCTCTCAGGCTGCAAAGCCACTTCTGCAGCCTTGCAGGTTACCAGCTCAATCGTGGCTCTGCATTGAAAACGTGCTTGTTTTTCTGCATCAAAAAACTGCTTTTCTACACCGTGGGCTGCCCCGGGGCCAGGGCACACTGCCTGGAGCCACACGCTGGGCTGGCCCCAGCGGCCACGGGGCATCCAGCAGGCAGGGCGTGAGCAAAAAGTGGATGGGGATAAAGCTGGAGAGCTGCAAGGTGGCTGCAGTGTGTGCAGCACTACGCCACAGAAACTGGTTTAGGTACTAAGGCAACCCGTCGGCTTCTGTGGGTAGCTAGCCTGAGAGGTTTAACTAATAAATGCGCAGCAGCCACCTCGGTAGTTGCTCCATCCACAGTAAATTATTGTTAATAGCAGTGAAGACCTTACCTCTTGCCCAAGAAGAGCATTAGAGCCCTGTGTATAAAATGCAGTTGCTTTTCCTGATCTTTGCAGAGACATTCTCCTTTTGAGTGGCTGCTAACGCTGGGCTCCTGTCCCCCAGGTAGACAGACCTGCTAGACCCGTGTGAAGGACACCCACCACTCACCAGGCACGTCGGATGAAGTCCTTCTGCAGCAAAAATCCTCTTGAGCGGTCTGTGTTTCACACAACAAGTCTATTTCTGCGTGTTTCACTTCTCACTTATGCCCCTTCCTTTTTTCTGGTAGCGCAGGTCAGGCGCAGAGCAGTATCTCCGGGTCGGTTCCTGGCTGCGCACAACCTCCAGAACAGACGATTACCTTCCAGGCATTTTAAAACTGCGGAAGGATGGGTGTTCTGTAATTGCCATAACAAGCTGCGAGGGGGGCACAGACAATAGGGATTCTTTCCGGCCAACTAATTCAGTTTGCTGAATCTCCTCTGGAGTAGGTGAAGAATTGAGGACTGTGACCGGAGAGAAAAATCTGGACTGTCCTGTGTGTTGGGAATCATCGAGACACAACAGACACAGGCATCTCGGGTTGATTTCAGTCGTTTTTCACAGGGAAAGTGTGCTGTACAAATAGAGCACGCTTGAAACCTTAGGCTTCGTGTTACTCTAGTTGAGCATTACTGGTTTCCAGCAGGTCAACCTAGGCCAAAAAGAAAATAATCTGTAAAAAAGACTGTTTAACTAAGGTATTGCATGATATTACCTGGGTTTCTCATGTGGTTGCCTAATGAATTTTTGTTCTCATGCATACATTGTCCTTCATGTGAACGTTTGTTCTTAATGGGAATATGCAGAGCTGCTGGGAGAGGCAGGTTGCCTTGTAACCCGTCCCCTCCTCCCGTAACACAGAGCACACCTCTCCACCACGGGAGGAAAGCTGTTTTTTAAGCGGGCACCTGAGTCAAACGGTGGGTTTACCTCTGGTGCAAGGGTTTGGGCGAAATCTGAAAGCTGCAATCAGCGCTGAATGCGTCGGCGAGATGGACTGAGTCAGCAGCACGGCATCTGTCCGTGGCTGAGCACGTGCAGGGAAAGGTCAGCACGGGACCCAGCAGATCTGCCTGCGCTTCAGCTGATGTGCTGTGTTGTAAGGGTGGAAGGCTGAGGCCGAGGGATGAAACCCCTGGCTTCAGCAGCCCGCCCGCTGACGAAGGACGCCTTCCCGTGTTTAAAGCAGTCTTCTGTTTGTTCGACTTTTTTTTTCCAGTGATGGGTCCTGCTGGAAAGAGCTTTCTGATGGCGCAGCTGTGAGTGAAACCAGCACAATATGTTCAGTGTCGAGGACCTCCTGATTTCTCATGGATACAAATTGTCTAAACCCCCCCCTGCTTCCTACGAGAAGAGATACGATGGATACCGGCGTGAAACCGCGGGGAACAGATCTGCTCAGAGGCCGCTGAACGGCTTCGAAGCAGACTTGAGAGCTTACAGCAAGAAGCCTCTGGTGAAAACCAACTCGAGCAGCACCGAGAGCAGCCATGGGAGCCAAGGGAGGCGCGCGGGTCCTGGTTACCACCATGACCTTCAGGGTTTGTCCACTTTTCATACTTCAGAAGGGGGGTAAGTTTCAGCATCACGCCATGGCTTTGCTTTCTCTTCCTTTGGGTTCTGGGCGGATAACTGAGCATGTCCCTAACCCCTGACACCATCTTCCTGTGATCCTTTCCTGCTAGTGACCATTTCCACGCGCCGCAGGTCCACACGGAGCAGTGGCACATCTGCTCGCCTCCTGCCAGGGGAGGCCTCTGAGGATGTTGGGGTGGTGGGAGGTGGCCAGCTGAGGGGAAATGCCGTTTACTCATATGGTCTGTCACAGAAAGGCCTTGCTGAGGGGCTCGGGAAAGCTCAGTCCAAGCGCAATAAAAACAAAAACAGGGGCAAAAGCTCTTCCTTTTGTAAGTGAGTAGTTTAAAAAATGAGCTCAGCTTCTTCTGCCACATGCATGCCCTGATTTTTGTGGTGGATTCAGCCGCGTGCAGCCCTCGTCAGGTGTTCCTGCACGCACAGGGCACTTTCTGGTTTTCCTAAGGCTGCTCTCGCGGAGTAAACAGGCGAAGGTGTCTGTGTGTTTCATTTTAAAGCAGCTCAAAGCCAGTGGAAGCTCTTGTCGTCACTCCATAAAACGTGCTTGCACAACGGCGGGTTGCTCACCGCGGAGTACGTGCACGGCGGGGCTGGGGCAGGCCGGGCAGGAAGAGCTGTGTGTACACAGCACGGCTCGGGCATTGTTTCGTGGCTATTTGAGTGCTCCCCACGAACAAAGGAAAGGGGCGAGAGCAGGACTGGAAGCCAGCCCAGCTGTGACGGTGGTGGCTCGTGAGGAAAAGCCCCTTCCTCTTGCAGAACGGGCTTGAAACTGAAAGCAGGACAACGCTCTAGCCTTGGGATGTCGTCCTCCTACGGAGACCTTCAGTAACATGTGGCAAAGGCATGTGTCCCCCGGTGCCGGGCCTGTCTGCTCTCCCCCTTCATCTCCCTTCCCCTCGCAAGGTTGCTTGCCCGGAGCAGGGATGGCTCCTAGCTGCCTGCCGCAGTAAGGGCAGCAAGGACGGGAGCGCTGGAAGCTGCACGTCCCGGCTGGGGAAGGCTCCTGGGTGGAACCGTGCACTCCGGAGCAGGCAGGAAAGGACACAGGTAGTAAGGAGGATGCTCCGTGGTGTGCTTGGAGCTGGACGGCAATAAAGCGAGGAAAGAATTAAGAACAACAGGGAAAACGGCTTTGAGTCAGGGAAAGAGGGGGCGGCGAGGAAGGTGGCACTTGGTCTCAGAGTTCAAAATGTGGAGAAAAACTGGTGTGAGGGAGATAGGGCTGTGCAAGGCTGGCAGCAACTGCAGCGCTTGCTGCTCCCACACCAGGTAAGGTAGAACAATGCCCCAGTGCCAGGGGATGTTGGCTGCCTCCCTGCCTCCCTCTGCCACAGGTGAGGCCGCCGCAGTGGGGGCTTGCTTGTCGGCCCCTCATCTGAGGTGTGGCAGAGGTGTCTGCAGCCACCAGGGATGGCTAAATACAAAAACAGGGCTCTCTGGTAGGTTACATGCCAGGGGTGGAACCCATCAGTCTGCAGCATGGTTAAATGTTATATCCTGGTTTAAAAAAGCTGCTTTTCTTTCACATAAAATAAGGAACATGGCCCTGGAGATGACTTTGTCACACTTCAACAAAAATAGAAATCTTATTGTTACAGCAGACTCTAACTGCCTGTGAGCCTGTGGCTCTTACAACGCTCTCACGGCTATGAACAAGGGGGAACCTTTGTAGCAGCCGTTCCTTTCTTGCCATCCCGGGTGTGCAAGAAGGGTTTTAAAACAGAAGAGACTCAGACACACAGACACGGCTCTTTGGGCTTAGCGGGCTCCCTGCAACCATCTGCTGCTGCCTTCCCAGCGT
Organism: Nettapus auritus; assembly: GCA_011076525.1. Lineage (NCBI taxonomy): Eukaryota > Metazoa > Chordata > Aves > Anseriformes > Anatidae > Nettapus > Nettapus auritus. The sequence continues at coordinate 15,895,373 of CM021766.1, read as the reverse complement.
GGCAGAGGTTGGCACAGCAGCAGGAGAGGGCCAGGAGAGGCAGCGCATCTCCCAGCTGCCTTCTCTGACCTTCACCTGCTCCACGGCAGCTCAGGGCATGGCACAGACTCTCTATGCAGGGAAGCACCTACGCTCATGCTCAGAGGGCTGGGTGTAGAAGAGCTGCTGAGCCTCCAAGCACCCCAGAAGTAAGTGATGTTGTCCACCTTGTTTGTAAGGTCAGGAGATGATGCTATTGTCTCCACACACTGGGAATGTTCCGCTGTTCTGCTGAGGTGCTTTGCTCCACCCTGTTGTTCTTCAGGCAGGTTACGGGGGAGCAGGCGGTGGGGGTGACGGCCTGGCTGTTCTTGCTTAGCCGAGCATCAGGAGGCCACGCGGGAGAGGTTTGGAAGGGGCTGTGAGGCAAAGGAAATGAGGAAGCTGCCCCTATGGGTAGAGACGAGAAGGTTTGCAGAACTCCTGCTTCTCGTCTGAGCGTGGAGGAGACGCACTTCGCTTCGTTATTGTGTGGGAGGAACTATGTTGGTGGCTAGCGAATTTAGAGATAAGCAGATAGCAACATTAATGAGATCACCTGCTGCAAAAATTAGACAACTGTACTGGTGTTACAACGTGGATGAGAGTATGTGAGGATAGGATCCCAAAATAGAACAGAAGTTGCCAGTGTCCAGAACAGAGCTCTGATTTTTTTCCCCCTTGCTGCCAAGTCCTGGAAATAAGTTCTTTATGGTGCCTCCCTGCTGGGCACAAAGTCTGTCCTGGTGCGGGTATCTCCTGCACCCTGAGCAGCTGGGTACCTGATGCCTTCCGTTTACACACTAGGAGCCAAGAACGGGGACAGAAACTGCCATGCTATTGCTAGGTGGCCCTACAGTGGCCTCATCCTGCAGGGCTTTGACTTCATAGCCTGTGCCATGCTCCTTTACTTCTGGTGGGTCACACAAAGTCCTGCTGCTGTGAGAGCACCAGCTGGGTGAGATGCGGTCGTGCAGTCAGCACAGAGTGGACCGAGGGCCTCCTTTCTTGCAGGGGCCTAAGATTCATCGAGAGCCAGCAATAGTTGATGCTTTTAAAATGATTTATTAGATTAATTTTATATAGATTCAGTTCAAAGCACTTTATGACAGCAGTCATGGTATCTGTTAGAAGCAGGCCTTTAAGAAAAAGTTCATAATGTTTAAATCTTCCTCTTGGTCCCATGGGACCCCTCTGTCCCTGGCTGCCACCAGAGAGCCAGCTGGGAAGCTCCCGCAAGCCGCTGTGTCCAGAAGCACATTTCTTTGTGCACCAGCGTGGTACAGCCTGGAGCAAGGCAGACTTGTGCACTGGGAGCAGCATGGTCGGATATCAGCTGCCGGTAAGAGGTACCGTGAGGTCTCTTCGCTGATGGCATGTCCTGGATGCGAAGACCACAGCACCACTGGCATTCTCCATCCAGCCGTGTAGCACTGCTGTGGTGCCATCCTCTCCAGAGGCTTACGGGGCCCAGGAAGCAGGCTGTGTGTAATCATCTCCAGCTCCTGGGTCAGGCGCTGGAGAGAGAGAATGAAATTCTCTGCCTCGTGAATGATGAGACCATAGAAAAGATCAGGTTTAAAATGCCCTAAATGCCACCTTTTAAATGACTTTTCTGCACTCGTGTTGCAGTGGTGGTCACATGGTGATTTGTAACATACTCAGAAATTTATTACGGAGCCTAGCTATTAATCCTTTCATCTTTGAAAATAAATTAAACCTTTCAAATAGCTTTAATAAATGGAGGAACATCTTTTCTGTAACTGAGGCTGTCCTAACTTAGAGCAAATTTACTTTAATGAACATCTGAGCTTGGGTTCTGTTTGTCTTTAAAAAAGCAAACTAACCCAAACCGTTATTTTAGTGGATTCCTAGGAAGGAGTTGAGTAATGCTTCCTTCCCTATTCCCAATTTCCTATTAAATCCCTTAATCAGGCAGCCCACTTCATTCCCGTAGCGTTAGCTGCAGTCGCAGCAACTCGCAGCGTTATTGTCTACCATACCTCCTTCCCCCAGTGCTTTCATATTTAGGTTGATAAGAATTTGTTTTCACTTTATATTTAATGTTTTGTTTTGTTTCCTGTTTTTTGTTTGTTTTTAACACTGAATTAACCTTTGCAAGAATTGTGATAGATTCACCATCTCCGGAAATTTAAAGATCAAGATTTTAGGTGCTTTTCTAGAAGACCTGCTACCACTGAAGCACAAACCATTTCAGGGAATTCTGTTGGCCTGCACTGAACAGCATGTCAAGCCAAATAATCATAACAGTCTCTTCTGATCTCAGAATCTATGACTCTACTTTCTGGGATTTTTTTATAGCCCCTTTAATGATGAATGGTGAAATCACACCAGGTATTTTGTGTTCCTAGCAGATCTGACAGAACAGAAAGAGCCATCTGCCCATCCGCTCACGGTAATCTCAGAAGAAGGCAGCTTTTGTTCAGTTGCATGTTTTTACATGCTGAAATGCGTAGAAATGTTTGTTGTTATTGCAATCAACTTTCCAATATAGGAGTTGTCCTGTTAAATCTCATTGATTAATTAAGACATTTATTACTTCGTGGGGTTCAGCAACTGAACTGTGCTTTGTGCTTCAGAAGCAAAACACTTTGCTCAGATGTTAAGTCTTAATTTGGTCGAGTTAATGTGAACAAGATGCTCCTTATCCCAGCTTAGTTTTAAACTTCTGTAGTCAGAGGATGAAGTTGGTATGCATAAAAGAAAATCAGTGTGGATCTGGATGATGTAGTTCTCATTCTGAATTTTAAATTATATTATCTTTTCACAAACTACCACTCAAATAGGGCACTTTTAGTAGAAAAATGAGCTAGATGATACTGTTTATATGCCTTGAGGTCGAGGAAAGAGGAAAAAATTCTTGGGTTCTCTCTACATCCTTGTCCTATTTATGTCAATTTTGATTTTTCATTCTAGTCGTATGCTGGTGGCAGCTACGTGGTGGAATAGCAGTTACACTGTTGGACACCTTAGGTACAAGAATAGCAGAACATGGTTCAAGTAGAAGATTATTTATATGAAAGGATACCAATTTAGTTCAGCGGTAATATACAAAATAGTTTACGGTCTGGTCAGAACACATGAAGAAACTGTTCTGTTCATGTAAACCTGTGTTCTGCATTTCTAATCTGCAAAAAAATGTGTGATGTGTTTCGCATTTCAGTAATGGATTGCTGAAGTTCATCCCTCTTTTATTAAAAAAAAAAGTTACACATTTTGGTGTGTTTTAGGTTTAAGTATTGGTTCCGCCTTACTCAGAGCTGTGCTAATACATGGCCGGTGTTGTGGCATGTATCATTTCGTCCAAAGCCCTTTAAAGAGATTTGTTCCCTCGGATGAACAGGAATCAACGCAGGAAATGACATGCTTAATTTCAGCTCTTGTACTAGGACGCAAGTCACGCTTCTTACAGAATATATCTTCAGAAATCGCCCTCTACCTGTTCCCCCCATCCTCTCCTTTTCAGTTTTAGATTCCTATTAAACTCGCCTGTCCCAGTGGTCCCCTTAAAGTTTATAGACTTTGGTGGAACAGGGTGCAGAAATAAATTCAACGTAATTATTTCTGCCTGCCAATTGAGGGGGCTGTACATGTTTGCAGAGCGTGTAAACGTGTGCATTCGTGTCTCTTTCTAACAGCTTTGCACAGCTAACAACATGCCAGCGGAGCATCAGTTCCTTCGCCATTCCTTTGCTCATGCTAACGACTGGCTGAAATCCTCTCACTAAAATCATAAAGCGTTGCGGTGCCGAGTAATTACAGAAACCCCATTGGCATAACTCAGCATTCGACCTCCTAACGGGGTTACCCATGAGGGAAAGAAGGGGCAGCTGTGGAAATTGCCTGTGACACTGCCTTTCTTTTTCAGGACTTATGACAGGCCTCAACTAGCGTGGTCTTCCCAGCCCAAGGCTGACAAGGATCTGGCCTACTGGCGGCGGCGAGGACAAGACTTCAGCGTGCTGCTGGGCTACTCCCAGAAAGGAGGGGTGGAAATGCAAGGGCTGGCGGCAGCCCACGGGGTGCCCCGGCACCCCAAGGATGCTCAGCTGAAGGCAGGGCTAGGCGCCGAGTACGTCAGGAGAGGTGGCTTGCCGGAGAACTGCGAGGCGCCGGGCGACTGCACGTGGCAAAGTTTGAGGGTGGAAAGCTGGAACCAGCCAAAAAAGGTGGGAAGGCAAATGTCGGACAGTGACAGGGAGAAACTGCTCCAAGAGCTGTATTCGCTGACCCTGCGAGATGACGTGCTGAGCACCCACAACAAGGGGAAATCGCAGTCCTTGCCGAGAGTCCTGTCGCCGGAGAGCATGAGGTGTGTGGAAATGCCCTCCCTGACCAACAGCAACAACTCCCTCAGCGTAAGTAAGGCCCCCTCCTATCCCCCAGGCAGGCCGGCTGTGGAACCGGCCAAACACCACGAAACGGGGAGCCATTTCCTGCCCCTGGTGAAACCCAAGTATGGGAGACCTCTGATGCCTCCATCCTACGAACTGCAGCGACAGAGCAGGGCGCCTGCTGAACCCGGTGGCTTTCAGGACCACTACCAGAAGGACGAACCCGTTCCCTACTTAGCCAAAGCACACGAGCCAAGGCAAGATGCTTGCGTTCAAGACTCTGGTTTGGAGCCCCCGGTCTATGTACCTCCCCCGTCTTACAAATCCCCCCTCCACCAAGCCGTGACTCCACGTTCCCCCAGTGAAGTGCCTACCAATGCCACACATGCCAGCAGCAGCCAGCAGGACGCTGCGCAGCGGGTTGTCGCCTGCCAACGACCGCCCACAAATAGTGTTGAAACGGGGGCCGACCCCTGCAGAGACAACCATCTTCCTCACGGGAAGCAGAGCCATCCGAGACGCCCCGCTGACCACCTGCGTTCTGTTCAGTATATTCCCTTTGACGATCCTCGGATACGGCATATTAAAATTGCACCACCCGAAGGTCTGCAGGACGGCACGAAGTACAGTGAAAATGCACGTAGTCCCAGCTCTGGTACCTTGCAAGAGAGAGATCTCGAAGTGCAGTACAACAGTGCCTTTTTGGATGCATCACACTCACCTGGTTCTGTAAAGGGAGAAAGAAATTCTGACAGCTCCACTCACAGCAGCCGATGGTTGGCACCGTCGATCCGAGATCAGGAAAACTGTGCCTTGCTGGACCAAAGAGACAGTTGTAGCACAAGTAGTCACAGCCCCCGTAACGAAGCCTGCACTGAGTACACAAAAGGCAAGCTTTCTGTAAGAAATTCACATATGGACAGCACCTGTGAGACCGTTACAAAAGTGAAAAAGTTTGAACCTGGAACTGGGATGCAGAGCAAAAAGAGTTCAAAGAAAAAAATGAATGAAACGATATTTTGTTTGGTCTCCATCCCAGTTAAATCAGAATCAAATCTGCCAGATACAGATAGGAACAACAACATAACCCAGAGCCCTGATAAGAATGGGTTTGATAACAATGGGGCTTTGCAAGAACAAAGTCTCTTAAGTATGTCTTCAACGGACTTGGAGTTACAGGCGCTTACAGGAAGCATGACCAATAAAAATGAGTTACAAAAACAAGAGCTGTGGAGACCAGAAGAGTTCAAACAAATGAATGACCTCAGATTTATTCAGCCTGCAAAACACAGAGAGCTCAAATACTCTGGCTCCTGGCCAGGTGATCAGTACAAAGACCAGCAGACACAGACCAGTTTTGCCGAAGAACCTAAGAGCCCACCGACCTGCCATGGTACAAAGCCTGGGCAGCCCGACAGTACCAAAGCGCTGTCTCCAAAGCAGCTCGGATGTGCAGCATCCAGGACAGCGTCAAAACAGTCAGGGTCGCCTTCTGACGAGAGAGGCTGCAGGCAGAGCGCTTACGGCATGAAGGGTCAGACGTCCCTCAGCCAGTCCAGCAACAGCGCGTTTTCCAGGACCGCCACCTCTGTCCTGCAGGCCTCCTCGCCAAAGGGCCACCAGAGCCAGCCCGTGCCTGCCCAGGAGAGGGAGAACGGCCTTCTTCCCAAGGGCGATGTGGTTAAGGGAGAAGCAGGCGCTCCCTGCAACAGTAAAGAGCTGTTTGGGCAGTTCCTTCTGAAGCCCGTAAGTCGCCGTCCCTGGGATGCAATAAGCGAGCTAGAGAGTTTTAACAAGGAGCTGCAAGGGCAGGAGGAGAGCACGAGCAGTGAAGAAGACTTGGAAAGTGCTGCGGTTTCTCCGCAGGCACATGCCCTTCCGCAGAGAAGGGTGTCCAGAAATGAGAACCAGGAGCCAAAGTGTGGTGGGAGGTTGGAAACGGTTGTGCCAGAGGTGCCTGTGTTTAAGTCAGGAAGAGTTAAAAGTAAGTCTGAAAGTTGGAGTGTGGGGACCGAGCGTGGTGGCGAGCCGGGCTGCGTTGGCTCTCAACGCTCTTCGCAGCCAGGAGGGAGCAGTGAAGGAGTCAGGCCAGCAGATGGAAGCCTGATAACAGAAATGAGGGCAGAGGAAGCCAAGAACAGAGCAAACAAACAGCCCGTTCGCGCGGGACCTATCAAGAGATTCTTGTCCAGCAGCCCAAGCAGTTCCTATCATGGCAATCCTTTCAATAATCCTGTTTTACAGGAGATGAGCGAAGACCAAAATTACTTAGAGTTTGTTAAACTCAGCAAAGGGGCAGCTCCTCCAAATGATCCGGTATTAGAGAGAGGCTCAGTGGTACGCTTGTCCTTAACTAAGAGGAACCAAGGGCGCTCTGAGCCAGATTTGAGGTCTGTGGGACTTGATGTAGCCCCAGGACCCGGTGCTAACAATTCCGATCACTCTTCAAATGCAAATGCAGTGGAAATCCCTGTGAATGAGTCCTTGCAGGCAAGAGCTGCAAGAATTTTAGGCATAGAGATAGCAGTGGAGTCTCTTCTTCCAGATGACCACGTTGGGCCCCATCCAGGCGCGAGCCCTGCGAATGGTGCCCAGGACTTTGAGTCATCAACGGAGAGCACAGTAAGTGGCAAAGAAGGAAAAAAGGATGATTCTTACGAAGGCAGGCGTAAGTGTGGCTGGACAGAGAGCGCTCTCTTTGTTGGAGAGAGGAACCGGTCGTTATACCTTGATGAATGCCAGGCCGCTCACCGCGAAGGCAGCACTAAAACATTGGTAAGGGAGCAAGCGTTTGAACAACCTGCGAGTCCCAGCCAAGGTGAAGACCAAAACTCGGTGCCCAAGTCAGCCGTGTATCAGCATTCGGAGAAGAGAGTGAGAAGTACCTCAAAAGTGATCGAGACGCTCCAAGGCAAGCTCACGTCTCCCCCGAGCCGGACTGCCATGGACCGCTTGGTGCGCATGAAAGAAGTTGACTCCGTGTCCCGGATGAGACGCCTGAGCATTAAAAGTGCAGACTCGGGAGAGGAGGTGGACGAGGAGAAGCTGTCGAGGGCACAAGAGGAGAGAGGAAGCAGAGCGGCAAACTCGGGAGCTGTGTCCAAGCGTGTTATCTCCCTCAGCGAAAACGGATACTTGGCTGGAATGGACAAGAAGAAGATGGACAGAGATTTCTCTTTAGGTAAGACCCTGCTATTGGAGACCCAAGTGCGTACTGCTTCCTTACGTAACGGGCACCACCACTTTGCCTATGCCCACGTAATGACGCTCAAATAGTAACAGGCTGTAGGTGGTACTATCCCCAGCTGGTTGTCACCCCCTGCGCTCTCCTTGTGGAAGAGGTAACGAGCGATCCTATTTTAGGACGGGTTGCTGTAAAGCTGACTTGTGACACTGAAACTCATTCACACAGACTGGAGCGTTCCCTGCGGTCTGCTCTCTGCCTGATTGTTTCAGGGAACTGCCAGCTTCAAACAGCGGGGTTCAAAGACAAGTCACTCTTGTGCCAGTGCTTGGGAGCACGTGGTGATTTAGTCGCAGCCTCTCCTTGAATACGCGTTTTTTCCCTCTCCGATACTTAAGTAGACACATACTGTATCAGAGTTCAAGAGAAACTAAAAATAAAAATCTGATGTTCTTCTGTGAAGCCTCTGGGAAAAGGCTACATTAAGGGGCCTGGAATATTCTCTCTCTCTCTCATGAATATTTTCCAGATCATATGTTGAGAATAACTGTTACTCCCAGGTCAAATGGAAAGTTGTCTTTTTCAGTGAACACCTTTTTTTTTTTGGTGTTCTTCATCTCTCAGGAGCACATAAACTTGTGTAGTCCATATGCATCCCCAAAGCAACATGAGCTCTTCTCTCTCCAAAGCAGTTTTCATACGGCATTGAATTGAGCAACTGAACACCAGTCGTTGCCATAGATCTGCATAAAGGGATAAATGTCCCAGGCCACCTGTCTGCTACATTAAATTAATAGCAGTGAGTAAATGTATGGTGCGAAAATTGTTCAATTACTATTAATCTCCTCCTCCCTTTTTCCATCCTGTCTGCAACAGCTGACGTTCTGCCTTGAAATTTGCACAGGTTACTCATTAAACCCCATCGATGTAAATCTGTTCACAGCTTTCCAGTACACAGGGACCGAAACTAAACCGAGCATACTTTAAAGTGGAAGTATTTCTTTCTTTCCAACAAAAAAAAAATGTTTTTATGAGTTCTACGCGTTGACTCCTGCAGTCTGGCAGCCTTTTCCTCTCTGCCTTTCTCTTTATCCCACAGCTCTGTGTCTCTTTCTGCCCTGAACTGTATTCTCTAGACCCGATTTTCCAAGTGGGTTAATTCAGCTTCCCTCTACCCATCAGGTCGAGAACGCCCCACACGCCTCTCATACGCTTTCCTCCCGTGGGGTTTCTGCCGGAGTGAAGAAAATAACTGTTGTGGTGACATGACTTCAGGGATGTATCAAAACAGATTGTGTGTGTTTTATTGGAGCCTTGTACTCGGAGTTATTCTGCAGTAAATTAGGTCTAATTTTATCCTCCTTGCTGACAATGCCAGGCTTGGATTCCGCAGTGTTTCCCACTGCTGCAGTTCCCTCGCAGCCACAACAGCCTTCCTGCCTCTGGCCAGCGTGGATGGCCCTTCCTGCTGCACCCACCTCGCGTTGCAGGATAACGCGTGGGGTGGGAAGCCTTCCCATCCACAGAGACCTGGTTTGCTGAGAGCCACGAGATACTCGTCTCACCTTACTGAGGCAGGACTGGAGATTTCTGTGTAGAAGGGCCTGATGTTTGTCTTCTCGGTTAACTCCCGCTCCATCTTCCAAACTAGCTCGCCAGTACCAGTGAAAGCCAAAATGAGAGTCAAGCCTGGAAAATAATTGTATTTGTTGCTTTCAGGGAGTAAATATTTCTCAAGTCTGTTCTATTTGGAGTGTGATAGGGTGATGTTAGTCTTATAATTGCAGACTGGGCCCACCTTAGAGGCTACAGGCCTTAGAAGAAGCAGGCTTTCACACATACAATGCAGCTGGGCAGCTGAACAGTCATCTCAGTGTAAGACCTCTCCTGAAACTCAGTGCAAGAAGCTGATCTTACTGTGCAAATACTGGCCTTAGAAAAACATCTCCAAATGTTCCCAAATGCACTGGATGTCTTTTCTCCTTTGCTCTTTGAAGACTGCTTCTGCGAGTCTAATCATCTGGCTTTGTTTCTGCAGAGAGTATTTCAAATTAGCTTAACCAAATGTTGAATAAATATTTGTGCATCGGTGCAGGAATTCCAATATTTGCCCCTCAGATAAGGTCTGATGCAGCCAAGAGTCTTCCTAGCAGTCTAGTCTGGGCCTTTTGTGTCCTTGGTTTAGATGCTGAAGATCTGGGTAAGCTATCAAGGAATAAATTGGGCCATGCAGTTCCACGTCTTGTGGCCTGATTTCCTCTCCCCCAAACAGGGAGCACCTCCAAGTTGTAGTGAGCTCTCACAGTGTGAATGTGCGTGAAAATTGGGCCATGGAGGCCTTAGGAAAATCAGATTTCTGAAATGTGCATCCATTTTTATTCTTGGGTCAACCTCACGCAGAGCAGTTGAGAATTTGTGTATGTTCTTGTAGGTTAGGTGGGAAAAAACATTTGCAGCTGAAAAAGTATCGCTGCCTTGGAGACATCTTCTCACACCATCAACGCATTCAGCTTCGAAAGACGCAGTATTGTCCAGGAGTGCACTGGCCCTCGTACACTATTTTCCCCTTGAGTTTTTTTTCCATTCATGTGGTGTCTGTCCTTGAAGTCTGGAAATACCAGAAGAGGCTGAAGAGTGATAAGCACTTCGGAAAACGTAGGTACTGCTGGCACAGGCTCCTTTCTTAGCTGGCTTAGCAAGCCAGCTTGAGGAGAGTAAGCAAGAAAAACAATTACAGATTCCTCCCCAAGCATCCACCCACTAGGGCCACATCCAGAAGTTCTTTCTTAGCCAGACCCCCCTTGGTATGGGTCTGGATGCTGCAGATGGACACTTGCACCTAGAAGCAGAAATCTCCCTCTGAGGATTTTTATGCCTGTTTGAATGAAGACATTCACTCACATCAACATAAAAGTCTCCGGGGTGAACGTTTTACACTTGAAGTGTGATATTTATGTGTGCAACTCTTTTCATGCTCAAATGTTTAAATGCAAGTGCTGTGGGAGCACGGCCTGCGGGAGGGACTTTTAAGGTTAGCACAGACACCCGATTACATAAACGCAGTGGGTTGCAGCTCCCGTTTGTGCAGACCCTGTGTGCATCGAGACTCCTCCGCAGGTAGCCCTGCTTCCTCCGCTCCATGGCTGCACCTAGGGTAAGTCAGAGGTCTGCAGGGCAGGCACATCTCACAGGGTGAAGCCCCTCTGTTGCTATCCTCTCCAAAATCACAGGGATGCAGGAGAGGGCTCATGTCTGCTCGGTGCATGGCCATCGTCTGGATAAATCCAATAAAAAGTCTGATAGAAGAGCGTCCTTGGGCATTCAGAGAAGAAATGCAAAGCGAGGTCTGACCTGTGACATGAGAAGAGGTAGGCTTAAAGTGAAGACCAGTGTTAGTGAACCAGTTCTCACTTCAGCGAGGAACGTTCAAACCGTGAGCTGCGGTTGTGCAGACTGAAGCAGGTCGGTCTGAGCGCAGGGATGTAACACAGCAGTGCTTTTCGCTACGCCACTGAATGAATCTTGAGCTGGGGACCCACAATCAAACGAAAGGACCCTGATGACTGAGCTCTATCACTTCTACCAGCCTTAAACACCCTGCTGGGAAGCTTGCAGCATTTCCCTGTCCTTAGTGTTTGACACAAGGGGGGCAAATCTTCTGTCCTTCCCTCCCAAAGCATCTGAAAATTAGATGTAATCATGTAGCAGTCAGTGAGCTTGCTCCTACCTACCCAAAGCTTCCCAAGTTTTGTCTCAATGCATTTGATCTGAGTTGCTCCCAGGTTACACCGGTGTAAGTACAGAATTTGGGTCAGGAATGTAGTATAGCTCTTCAGGGCTATCAGCCCAGTTTTAGCTTCCTTTTTTATATAAAAATCAGGAAAAAGATGATGTATTTCCATGGCTTGCTGTACCTATCAGTGTTGAGTAAGTTTCACAGTACCTTACTGATGGTGTTTTCTTGTCTTTTTCAGACACGTATGACCCCACCAAAGTTGAAAAGGTGTGAGATGAACGGAGAGGAGAATAGAGATGCCTGCTCTACTAAGAATGTTTCACTGATTTTTTTTTTCTGGGTGCTTTTTGTTTGTTTTTGTTCTTTGATGCTTGGAAATTGCCTCCATTCGTGGTGTCCATGGTGTACTGATAATGCCTTTACCACTGCCACTAGGAATTAGCTATTCGTATCTGAAACTGCTGCGGAGACCGCAGAAAAGTCTGACTTCTACATCGGGACCACCTGGCTTTGTAGCATTAAGACTTAATGCCTACAGTTGGCAAAGCGTTTTTATCGGAACAGCATTTCAGTCTTCAGCAGGGATGATGAAGTGCATAAAGTGAGGCTTTTGAGCTTTCTCGTTGGTGTAAATGTAAATGTGGGAGATTAGCGAAATGATTTTGAAAAGAATGTGAATTTATAAGCTAAACTTCTAAGTCTCTATAGTCTAAACTTTGTTTAACTTAAGGGATTTTTGGCCATAAGTAGAAAGTGCTGCTGCACAAAGTGGGGGAAGGAATGTGAGACAATGGTAGCGAAGGCTGATTGTGAAATTATTTCTGACTTCCAGAGTTGGAATTTACTCGGATTAAATACTTACTTGCCACCTAGAGAGAAGAAAAGCAAAAACCCCAAAGCTTCTAAAAGATGAAGACTTTTGTAGTACAATGTACAGAACGTGTAATTATAGTAGCTGGCAACTAGTGTTTCAGACCAATGCAAAGTATACCACTGGCTGTTTTGCACTCAGTATTACCTATTTTTGTTTTGCTGTTTAGAAATCCTTTATATGAAAGAATAGTAGCTGGTTTAAAATAGCCCATTTTAACAAAGTAACTATATTTCTTGTTACAGAATACTATCTATTTTTCTACGATGTAAACAATTGCTAACAAGTGGCAAGTATAAAGAAGTATTATTATTATTATTATTATATTTTAAGAAGACTTATCCGTCTGAGTGAAGGTGACCCAAGCAGATTTCACTTGTGTATCTTAATGCACACACCGCATTGCCACATATCCAGGAGTGCTCCCAGATTTTGTTCGGAAAAGAGCCATCTGTGTATGTATGTGTGTATGTACTACAGGGTTAATTTCTGGTTTTTCCCCACTCAACCCTTGGATCGCTCTTCTTGGAGCCACTTTCTGAAGCGCAGCTGAGAACCGTCTGGGCTGGTGTTGCTGCCATAACATTCCAGTGACTGTGATTACCAAAAAAAAAATGGGTTTGGATCTCCGTCCCGGTGTCCTTGAGCAGCTCAGATGAAATACCTGGTTTCTTTCTTTCACTTGACTTCTTTTTGCACATTGTGGTTTTGGATTGGGCCAGTGTATGAAAATAAATAAACTTGGGTTCAGTTCTTCCCTGCAGCTAACTGGCGGTGCCAGGGAGGAGTTCAGATGTCTTCTCTGAGGCATTCAAATACATGGCTTTAAGTGTATTTTATCTGCAACACAAATGCATGACCTACGGAGTTTATAATAAAGCCTGTGCATTCTGCTCTTTGACACTGAATTAGCCTGCGTAGGATCTGTGTCTTTAAAGCCTTTATGTCCACTCCTGTGCATTTTTTGTAAGTACTTGTTTGCTAACATTCTTCAGATGACTTGTTCATGTACATCACTGCTCTATTCCACTCTCTTGTTTTGTTTTGTTTTGTTTTGTAGCATAGTTTTATTTTCTAAAATCTGATTTCTTGAAATATTTTTTCCTAAGTCTGTAATTTGGAAAGAACACTCATCCTGTGTTTTGGCAGAAAGAATTTCTTGTCTGTAACACGATTCTGTTACATATGGACTATTTAAAGCTTGTTTGAAAAGAAACTATGGTGTATAATTTATTTTATTAACTCTTGTGCATGCTGTCTAGCAGTGCTTGTTGACAAACTGTCCCTACCATTCTTACTGTGCTCATCTTAGTTTTAAAACAATCATCTGTCTCCATCTAGCACATCTGGGGGCTGGTAAGTGGCTGCAAAACATGTTTCCCGCTGCTAAGTCTGTCCATAAAGAGCTGCTTCCTAAAAAGAAGTGCTTCAGTTCTTACCATCCCACTTACTAGGAAAGCTGAGATGCCTGGCAATAACTTGAGGGATTTAATTTACCCTGGGGTTTGAGAGAACTGTAAGTTGTCACCTATCACCGGTCCTGCTACCTTCAGTTCACGTCTGTGTGGAACATGAGGTTTTGGTGCATTTTTTATTCCTTCTGATGGGGTTAATTGATTTTTCAGTGTCTGTTTCATCACTCGAGTCGAGTAATTACTTTTCCAAAATATGTAAACAGCCAAGATCTTAAAGAAAAAAAATAATAGGAAGAAGTAATAGTGAAAAACTGGTTTTATTGGACCAGAATGAGAAATTAAAACCTAAAACTTTAATAAGCTTTATTTCGCAGTAATGTGACTGACCAATGGATGGAAGACTAGAGTTAGTGCTGCTTTAAACATGGTGTGTTAGTCTAACCACACTAGATATTTCCTACTATGATGTGGGAGTGGCTATGACTTAGTGTTTCTGTGGCACCTGTGCCATAACAGCGGTCTGAATGGGTTTGGGGGATGACACCATAGATGAACACGTTCCCAGAAGCCCTTTGCCAGCTGCAAATAGTCCAGAAAGCTCCTTCTGCACCAGATATAGTTGAAAAATAGTTCATGGTGGTTTTCAGTGCCTGTTTCAATAAAGCTGTCATGGCAACAGCTGTCACCGGCAAGGGCAGGAGCTCAGGGCTGAATGGATGCAGAGGAGGAGGAGGAAGAGGATGTGGAGCCTGTTCCCAAGGTCTGCAGCACAGCGGTGTGACTGCAGAGCAGCAGTGAAGAAGTGTGTGTGTGTTTATTTCCAGGAGGAAGAGCAGTTAGTTCCTCAAAAAGCACGTTGTTAGGAGCTGTGTATCCAGCTTGTGCTGTTGCTGTACCGCCGCAGCTGGGGATGGTGGGGCTGGGTGGCAGGTGGACAGAGGTCAGCTGGGATGACAGTGGTTTCACAAGCACTCCCAGAAAAAAGTAAAAACAGAGCACAGGTTGTTCTATATTTGTTCTATATTTGTTCTATAAATGTTCTATATTTGAAGTGTTTAACGGGGAGACTCCTCAGGGGATGGACAACTAAATAGGACCTGCCATCTCCTATTTACCCTGTTGAAACAGCCAATTTATGGGTTCGGTGAGATAGCAGCACTTGGTGGCTGTGCTACGGTACCAGCTCTGGTGCCAGGAAGGCTCGCAGTGAACCCGCCGCCTGAGGCTCTCCGCTTCTGTCTGAGAAAGAAGTCGCCGGTCTCCAGCACTGCTCGCAGATGCTGACCAAGAAAGGCAAGTCCCGTTGGCTTTGCAGCGCAGAGGTGCGAAGCGAGAAGGTACTCGGGGACTCCCTGATGGGAATTGTCATTTTTTTGAAGGTGAAAGTGCTCCCTCGTGTGGATCCCCTGAGCACCAGTTAGGAGTCTGTCTGCAGGAAGAGCCACGGTTCCCTGATCCCACCCCAGTCCTTGCTAGAGGCGTGTTGAACTGGCCAGAAGTGTGCTCTGAGAAATGCTCCCACGTCTTTGAAATTCCACTGCCATCACAGCTAAATAGGGTGGGATGGGAGAGGCAAAGGAGGGAAATCCCTTCGCGTGACTCACAGTCATTGGTAGTTGAAATGCCCAGCAGTGGGCCCGAACAAGCATCACTTCTCAGTGACTAACCCCAAAAAACTTTCCTTAAGCGTAAGAAAGACTGTTGTATTTCATGCCACAGATCAGTCTTCACTGCAAAGAACTGCATACTGCGTCAAACCCATCGAGTTCCCTTGACTCTGCTCCTGATGGAACATGTAAAAACAAAAGGATGTTGGGAGCAGATATTCCATACACTGAAACAGCCAACAGAAAAAAATAAATAAATAAATAAATGAAAAAAGGACAATATGTGCTTAAAGTGGTCAAGTAATAAAATTAATCTGTCAAGCGTGCACCCTTTGAAAATAGCCAGTCCCATAAAGCTTATTTATATAAATATTTGAATTTAGTGAAATATTTCTGTTTAATACCATAAATCAGTATTAACGTCTTGGGTCAACACTCTGTTCCCTTTAGCACACGGACAGCCAGCTGAATGTTAGTTTTATAACACTGGACCTTCTTGGTCAGTTAAAATGTTGGTATTTTCTTCGCTGCCTCTTTTCAAAAGAAAAGTGATTGGGAGAAAAGTAAAGTGAGACGTTCTTGCATGGTAAATGGCAGGATCTCTTGCAATTGCAAGGTAGGCATTTCGTCCACGCTTGCAATCTGATTGAGGCAAATATATCTGGGAAGCACAGCTTTACGTGACAGGAGCCATCAGATGAAAGAAGTGAGCTTCTTATTTGTTGGCCTTTTGAATGCTTTCCGTAAAGCTGTCCTTTTGCAGGACGCTGATATTTTCTTGGTTCAGGACCAAACACCCCCCTAACTTCATTCCCCTGGCAATAAGCCACGATGCTGCAGTCCTAATTTACTGGAGTGAGATCTACTTACAGGTGTAGTCCACAGAATTTAAACTTCTATTCTTCTGCACAGTCCCAGTAAAGAATGAAGATTTCATGAGACGGTGATTATATCACTGAATCCATTAGAAAAGTTGGGAAACTGTGACTTCATGTTTTCATTCAAGCTTGCACGAAAAAGTGTTCGCTCCACCTCCCCCTGGGAACTAAACGCAAGCTGTTTACCATCAACTCTATTTTTAAAGGAAAAAATGTTTGAAACAAAGAAAAAGGGAAATCCTGATATCAATAGCAAAGCCCCAAACCACAATGCTGCCTCCCACCCATGCTGAAAAATGTTTGCAATATGGCTTGCAGAGCTGCTCAGCAGGGAGAGCGTGAAGGGAACGTAAGGCAGAATTGACTGACACATGGCTGAGATTAGAAATAAAAATGAAATTTCCCAGCCAAGAGAAACCACAATAACATACAGATTATAAAATGAAGGAGGAACTTTCCGCCACGAACAGCAGCAATCTCAGCCTTCTCTCTAGATCTGGACTGGCAGAGAAAATAATCAGAACCATTCCAAAAGCCATTGCTAACCTGTAAGGAAAACAGGCAGAGTATCCTCCGGTCTTTTCCCTTACACACTGCAGATAACTCTCCATACTGACTTTCAAGATACTGTGGCCTATCTCCAAAACTAATACTAGCTCATTTCCACAGCCTTCTGCTCTAGGTAGCCCAAGGGCAGAGAGCTGAAGGGATAAAGAGAAAATGGAGGCAAGCAGGTTCAGTAGTATCTATATTATGTCAGAAGACGAATGCATTTTAAGAATTTTCTTTGTATTTTTTTTCTGCACAATGCCAATACCGTGCTTCTGTGCTTACATGTAAACTGGAGGGGTGCTGCTGTCCTGCAGGAGATATGCTCCAAATAAAGATTTTGCATGGACACGCTCCTCTGTGATGTTGGTGTTGTTACAGAGCAAAACCGAGCGTGTGCTCTGATGTTTGCATTGCCTTGAGAAAGATAAATGCAGTGGTGAAGCAATAAAAGGCTGCAGGTATTCTCCAGGGGGCTGCTACTTCGCTATACTAAAAGCTGACATTGTGGCTGGCTTGTTACACCAGCAGGTACAGAAATGGTCATTAACTTTCACATATTTACTTCCAAAAAACACTCCTTTCCACATCCGCACTCTCTCAGACCTTCATAGACTCCAGGTCACATATTTCCAAATTGTGTTCTTTGTTTGCTACCTTTTGGGTATGTTCTGCCTCCGTGTAAGAGTCGGTTCCTCCTTTGCTGGCATCCAGCCGTTTGCGCTGGGTAACCCTGCGGTGTCACAGCATTTCCCACTCCACATCAAAGCACTTTCCACTCCCCTTGCACAACTCGATATGGCACTGGGGTAGTTTGCTTTGGCTGCGCTGCAGTAAAGAATGGCATGCTCTGTGTCTGTGCTGATAAGACTTCCAGAGAGCCAAGCTATCATTTTAATATTAAAACAACAACAAAAAACAAACAGCTATCTTTTCCAGGCAAAAGCGTAGGCTGCCCGTGGTTGAATGTGCAGGCCTGTCTTTTGTCAGGGGCTCACAAACAGGTTAGACCTTCCTGTCATACTCAGAGATGTGCTGTGGAGAAACACTGGATTCATGCTGGTGCTCCTCACCTGTCCCAAATCTACCTGTGGAACAAGAGACAAGACAGCGCTGGGGAAGCTGCACATGGAAATCATTGTGGCAGTTTTACTCTCCTTTTCTCTCCATCATCCAGACACTCCGATCTCACTGTACCCCTCCCCCCCCCCCCCCTTCCCTACCTTCTTCCTACCTTCTTTAATATTAAAACTTCTAGTCTGGCATAATCCCAACTTCCAGCTATTTTTAATCTAGAAATAAAATTTCCCTCTTTTATTTTCTTTTTTCCTTTCCTTTCTTTGCCTTTCCTTTCTTTTCTTTCCTGCGGGTAGGAAAGGGCAGGCACTCAGTTCTACCCACTTGCTGTTATTTTTTGTTGGTGGTGTTCCTACTCTTCATCTTAGTGTCGGTCCCTGCATCACTGCATACGTACAGTTTAAGACTTTTTTTTTCCAGAAGCAGCAATACACAGAGCAGAATTGTCCATTTTGCTAAAGGTACGAGAGCAGAGACCTTTCTGTGCTTGCTCCCACCCACCAGCGCCCACTCTCCCTGCAAAGAGGAGGGCAGCAGTATCGAGGCTGATGTTGGCCCACGCTTCCAGCCCTGGATGCCAGCCAGCCAGCTCTCCTGACAAGCTTCAGGCTGGCAGGTTCCCTGCTGTCTGCCACCAAACACAGACAGGGGCTGGCCAACAGAGCTCATGCTCCCTCAGAGCAAATCTGTAGGCACTCACAGCAACCCTGCAAATCTGTGGATGCTGCTCAGCCCTCACTCAGAAGCTTTTTGGTTTAGTCAACCAGAAACCTGCTGAAGGGCTCTGCGCCTCCTCTCCAGCCTGGTTTGGGAGCCACCAGGTCACTCACCCTTGTCCACAGAGCCCTGACCCTTTGCTAATTAAATAAAACCCCTTGCTCTTATCTTACACAACACACACCTCATCTTTGTTATCTTTCTCACTGAACTCTCACAGCCCTGGAGCATGTTTGACCTTTGCAGGGTAATGGTGGTATGCATGCCCAAATTCAGTCAAAGCTCTATTCTCTCTCCGTGTTCTGCTTTGAATCTTGTCAGGTGCAAAGAAAAACAGCCCCTGGGAATCCCCTTGCACTCTTCGCTCAGGAGTGTCACACCCTGGGGAAACGATGCAGAAAGGGAGGGCTGATAGGAAGCCAGCTCCCTTACTTTACCCCTAGAAATAAGATTACTTCTTGCACAGATAAGCAAGATCAAGGCAAATGTTTGCCAGAAAAAAAAAAAAAAAAAAAAGGAGAAAACAAACAAAAAGCAAACAATAACAGCAACAACAAAAATCTTAGATCCCTTTGAGGAGCTACACTTCATCTGAGCTCTGCAGCACTGTACTTGAAGAGGTAGCCGTATCTTTATTTAACAGCCAAATTTTAGGAAGGATTGGGTGGACACTTGTTGCCCTAGCTGGCGAGCTGTAGCTTCCCTTACCCCTTTGCCACTCTATTTAGCCTGCAGAGCATTGAGACGCTGCTGCCCTAGGTACAGCCTTCAGCCCCAGTTTCACTACAGCTGCAGGAACAACCGGCAGTCTGAAACCCACTGAACAAACAGCGTGGTGACCTAGCCAGCTCGTGTCATTTGAAGTGGCAGGGTTATGACGTTCTGTGGGCAGGAAGGCTTGTCATTTGTCCTAGTTTCTCATTATTATTGCAGCACAGCATTTAGAGTATAAAGGAAGTCCTCTGCTCTCCCAGCGGTGGGTCGCACTATAAATATCCCAGATGGCACAGGACAAGGAGGGCTGTAAAACTCAGGATGTGGGTCACAGGATGGCTGTCTGCTTTCTGTCTGGGAGAACACGATAATAAACCCTTGCAAAGAACTCTGATAACACCACATGAAAGGAGTACAAACATTGTGGAGATCTTCGGCTGCTGTAAAATGTCACCGCTCTCTTCACTTTGTGATACACTGCTTTTCTTATTTCCTTCCCTTCCCAGCCCCCTCTCTGCTGAAGGCTGAGAAGCATCCACAAAGCTTTCTTCCTCCTGTATTACCTTTCAGTTCCTTCTCCCTGTCAGCGCAGACACATCTCCAGGGTCTTGCAACACACTCCTTACTCCCTAAGCAGCTCTCATGCAAATCAGAGACTCCAACCAAAGGTACCCTGCAGAATACCACATCAAATATACAGGTCCCTTTCCCCTGCACCACATGAATGACACTACAGTTACACACTAGGAGGTGAGTCACGTCAGTCCTGCATCATAGGTTTAACAGAAACACTCCTCATGTAAGAATTATCTTCTCTTTCCCTGAAAACAAACAAACAAACAAACACAAATATCATGAGTGTTGTCAGCTCTTGTAATAAAAGGATGTTCCTGGTCAACATCATGCCTTTTATTCCTGTGTACTTTGTATGTTTATTAGCAAATGCTTATTGTCTGTGGTGTTTTAATAACCCCCTGGACAAAGTTTCTGATAACAGTTTTGAAAAGAGGATTTGGGGGTAGAGAGAACAATGAAACAGTTATGAATACATTTCAAAGCCTCTGAAATTCCCTTTTAAAATTCTTTTTTTCCTTCCCACAAAAGTCATTTTTCATTTTTTGATCTGCTTACATCGCCAGGTTTCCCCCAGTCCCAACCTTTCATACAGCCACCAAAGCCTGGTGTGCACAGTTCTACAGAGCAATGTATCTATTTCAGCTGAAGCTATAGTTCAGTGCTTGGTGACTGCATTTATATCCATACAATTTTGACAACTGCTGAGAAATTATACTGCTTTAACTACATCAGTGAGGCAGCAGTGTTTTGTAATATGGGTTTCTCCCAGACAGGCTGCAAGGTGTAACTCTGGCCTCCAAACATAACAGAGATTTATTTCCTTCTTTTATTCTCCTTCCCCTGAGAGCAGACAGGAACTGCCCTCTCCTGCTGAATCAGCAGGATATACTGTGGGACACAGCCCTTAGCTGGCTGAAGAGTTGTTAATGAGTCTGAAAATCGCATCCCACCCAAGCCCCCTCTGGTCAGTGAGTACTGGAGAGGGAAGGAGCCAAGCAAGAGGCATGGGAGAGGGGAGCTGAGCCCCGTGATGCACCCAGCTGTTATCTATGATAAGCTGCATCCCATACCATGCTCCACCTCGCTGCAGCAGGGAAGCTGTTTGAACTCCGGGACCCTTTCCCAGTTCAATCCCTATCTGACAAACACACAGTAGGCAGCTCAAAGAAAAAAATAAAGGTCAGCCCATCCCAATGACTCACCTTCTAAGACTTCTGACCAATTTCCTAAAACGCTGCCTTGAGAATTTTTTAGGCAGCATCCGTACTTTTGAACCATATAAATAGTTGAGGGAGTTCATCATAGGAGCAGAGCAGTGAAGCAAAGAGCTGGATCTGAGAAGGGAAACAAAAAAAGCTCGATCACATGCAGACAGAGCAG
This sequence comes from Nettapus auritus, assembly GCA_011076525.1. NCBI lineage: Eukaryota > Metazoa > Chordata > Aves > Anseriformes > Anatidae > Nettapus > Nettapus auritus. Next base: position 15,874,296 of record CM021766.1, on the reverse strand, counting down.
TAAAAAAGTGCAAGTCCCTTTCAGAAGTATTGTGTGTTTAAAAGGGCTGCAGCTGACCTCCGATATCCTGCCAGGCCGTGAACCTGTCTGGAATGTTTTTTTTGCCTGCCTTCCCCCTTACAGGTGGCTAGTAACAACCTCACAGACCCCCAGGTCTGACTGTCCTGTGCAATGCAAACCTGTGCCAGATTCCCACATGTCCTCCTGGAAGACCCTTCCTTGCTGCCTGGGGGTGCAGACAGCAGGAGAGACAAACGCACAGCTGTGAATTTAATTTCTGATCACCCCTGTCAAGCACCTGTTCCCCCTTTCTGTGCCCACTCTGTTTTTACACAACATGGCATGATCACTGCTCACAGGCCTCAGTAGCCTGTCAGGAAGCTGGTCCTGTGCTCTCTTCTTCTCTGTAGCACCCCTTCGGCACAATTCAGAGTTCACTTTTCTTTTTTCTTCCATTTCTCTTCCCACACAGAGAGGCCAAACTGAGCTGACAAGCCGCTGCAACCCCTTCCTCACAAATCCCCTCAGAGACCATTGCCCCCGTGCCACTGCAAACCCCCAGAGCTGGCAGCCATCAGCACCCTGCGCAGGGGCTTCTAGACAGCCCTGATCCTTCCTCATGTGTGCCCTGACCCTACGGCAAAATCTGTGAGGACACACCAGGGTTTCCC
>CM021766.1:15808765-15873225 GCA_011076525.1 Nettapus auritus | reverse complement strand
ACTACTCCATGAGAGTCACAGGACTAGCCAGTGATTGACAAAATGTATGTGAAATTACCCAGCAGTGTCACCACAGGCTACCACTAACCTTTTAAAACATCTGTGTCTCACCAACATCCGCTTTGGCTCTGAACACAACACCTCTACTTCCACTTTGGCCAAAAAAACATCATCAACATTTGACTTCCGTAAATCCCCTCAGAGCATCCCGCTTTCCTCCTGTAGCCATCCTTCCTCCCTGCCCTCATTTTCATGCCTGGCTTGTTCTCTTTTACATCTTGAACTCTGGCCAGAACCCTTCATTTTTAATTCCTTCCTCTTTCTAAATGGGCATGCCAGTAAACTGAGACAATAATCAGTTTACTCCAACTGATGGCATATACAGACAAAATTTCTCCTGCTCTCATCACATATAAAATTAGTTACACAAAAGTGATACTTCTAGCAGGGGAGACTGAGACATAACTGAGAAACTAAAAAAATAAAAATAAAAAAGACCATGCATGACAGCCAGACTCTGCTCTGCCTGATACATACCCAGATTATGAGTTTGGGTTTGTGTACTGTCACAAATATTAATTTAGACAAACTTAAACTTAGCAGCAATTAGGATTTATTAATACTTTTATAGTAAATCAAAAGATTGTATTGTGTGATTTTTAACAACACCTAATCATCAACCAATTTAATAAGGTGACACAAATTGGATTTATGTGATGTCTAGCAGCTCTTAAGATTTATTGATATATAGCAATTTATCAAAAATTAGTTATGATTAAAACAGTGACTTAATTAAAGATTTGACAATGGCAAGGTTAACACAAAAACTTACTGCATGGTCCTGGGGGGGTTCTCAAGTTAGTTGCGTGCCTAAGGATTTCCCCTTGGTGAATTACTCACCCTGTAGGCACTGGTGTTAGTCAGTGGATGATCTCTGAATCTCAAGAAGTCGTACCTGAGAGGCATCCCAACTCAGGGGGGTTCCTGGGTCACAGCCTGCAATGACCCTGAACAGCTCCAGGGGCTCTTCACTTAGGACCACTGTTTATAGGACCACAAGACAATTGACTCTTAGTACTTTTCCCTCCTGTCTATGATTTAGACAAGGCAATTCCCGTATTTTCCACCAACCACACCATTCCAGTACCTTCCACAAAGTACAGTTCTGGCACTTCTCAGGCTGGGCTACAATTCAGGCCACGAGGGTTCGAAACGCGACAAGGGAGTGTCTGTTTGTACTCACCGTTATGCCTGTCGCCCGCTGACAATAGAAGAATGGTGTAACAACAGCTCATCTTAAACCATAGCTGAGCTGGGGAACAGGCTACTCCACCACATGTACTCCAGGCTGCTGGACTCTTCTGTCAAGAGAGAATCTCTAATTTTTAATGTATATTTCAAAGAACCTGGGTTTTATTCCAGTGATGGTTCTCATGGAGGCAAAGCAGTAGGACGCTGTTCTCAAAACTGAATTAACCACAGCTTCTTGCCACTTTCCAAACCATCCAGAGCAGCCAGAGCTCCATAGCTCTTTCCATGCCAGGCATCCTATACCCCAGGCCCAAATATGTGACCCATGATCCCATTTGCCTTTGATACCCCAACTGAATTGTCCGATCCCAGTTCTGTGGTTTCAGACACAGCATAGGAAAATTTGAAATTCCATGCTTGTATGGAAAATAGCTTTAAGGCAGTGAGTAAAAAGGAAGTCTATGGAGGTTGGCTTTGTTTTTCATTATTGATTGTGAGGAAATGGCTAAAGAATAGCTGAGAAGGGATTAGGGAAGTTAGCTTGATGCTGGAGGAGGAAAGCTGTGTCTTGGCATTTCTCTCATGGGGAGCTGGGTCCCAGGATGGCTGGGAACACCCACTGAACTAAACAATTACTCACTCAGCTGCTCTGTAACCTCACCCATCCCTAATACATTTTTCTCAAAATTTGAAAGAGATGCTGCTGAAATAACACCATTTTGCCTTGAAATCCATCTAAATCCCAGGCTTAGTGTAGGTTTTCTCCAGCCTTTGAACTCCGTGAACCTCTGTTGTGGGAAGTGTACATTTGTATTGAAGCATGTCACTAGATGAGCTGGGAGGAGGAATGAAGAGCAGTTCAAGAGAGCATGAAGATAATTTTTCACCCTTTATTCTGATGTAAATATGTTCAGTGAACTTGGCAATGGGCTTTGTGTGCCTTTTTAATGTAGATCTTCAAAATAATACTGGCTTACACATTAAAAAACAGACACTGGTGGACACCGCTTTGTGTTATAAAATGGATGTAGTTCACCCACTTCCTTCTGAGAAGCATTTCGAGAACTGAAGGTAGGAAAAGGTGGTACTAGCACTACATCTCTGCGAGCGTATTTTTGCCTTCACATTACCTGTGCTGTGCCAGCCACAGCTCATTAGACAGCCCTTGGAACTGCCAGCCTCTTTCAAGTCGCACAACACAACATTTTTTACCTATACTGATCCCTTTGGCATCACAGACTATAGGAGGGAGATGAACGCCAAGCACTTCAGATCTGCCTGCATACATAAAAATCAAATAGCAATTACTCTTCCCTTGTCTCTCTTTTTCCCCTCACCTAATACTACCTACTGCCTATGATAAAGCAGGGTATTCATTTAAAGGCACTGAAGAGGGAGAAAATGTAGTCATAACTGCTAAACCAAAACCTGAGAAATGAACAGAAACATGTTTCAAGTCCCACAAATAGAAAGTCCTCTTGTTTCAAATGAGTATTAGATAAGACTGTACTCTGCAGCTCCCCAGAAGCATTTATCTGACTTTTTTTCTGAGCTGACCAAAGTAAGAGCACAGGCTGCCCTCCAGGGAAATGCCTGCCAGTCACCACCTCTGAACAAACATTTCTCAAATCAAATTTTATTCCACAAGAAGAGTCGAAAGAAACAGAACACCCAGCCTGATAGATGTCTGTGTTTGCTAGATGCAAAGAACCAGACAGTGCCCTTCCAGCACTGGAGGTGGGAGGGGATGAACATCTCTCCAGGCACAGTTACAAGAGCGCTGCTTCCTCAAAAACATCTTCCTGCCCTCCCATGGCAAAGGCCAGGTTTATGTCCAGCAGCTGCAAATCTTGCCCTTTGGCTGGTTCCCAGCACCTGCAGGCTGCTTTCTGTGTGAGCCGGGCTAGATGCTTTCCCCAGTCTCTAAAGGGCACGGATTTCTCTTACACAGATTTTCTGTGCAGATTTATTTGCATAAAATGAATATTCTTCAAACCCAGGTTCTTCTTTTTTGAGATCAAAAGCCTAATGCCCTTCAGCCCAGCAGTGTCTGTCTTTTAATGTGTAAGCCAGTATTATTTTAAAGATCTACATAAACGGCTTCAGTGAGCTCATCTCCTGCAATGCAAGAGGCTTTAGAGAAAACTTATATCAGTGAAAATTAAACCCAAAAGAACAGAGACAAACATAAAGCAGAGAATGTGAAACAGCATTTGGGATGATAAATATGAAAGTGTATCTACCTACCACTAGGTATCTTAATCAGAACCTTTTACGATTCGCTGTTTTAGGTTCCTCCATTTTAGCCCTTTAGAAGAGAAAAGCGGGTAAAGAGAGGCAGTGCTCTCAGAGAAGGAGTCAACATCAAGGTAACACTTTTTCTTTCAAACAGGGCTGCTGCAAATGAACACCAACATTTTTGAAGTAGCCATCTGTAGAAAGAAGCTGATTTGTGGGAATATTTGTTGTCACCTTGGTTTAATAAGTGAAAATTATAGTCCATGAATTAGTCCTACGCATTGTTAGTGTAGAACAGAAATCTGAGCAGACTGAATGCACATATAAACCAAGAGACTATCAATTTTTGGCTGTGGATTTAGTTCGGAGCAACTCTTGGTGTCAGTCTAATCTCAGTGAATGTCTACAGGAAAATGTAGGCCTTCATTTAAAAAAAAAAAAAAAAAAAAGTCCCTGGCTTAGTAGTTTTGAACCTTATGTGGAGAAACTTTTTTATATATCTTATATCTAGTGTTACTTTGGAGAGGTCTAGCAGCTCTGCTTATAAACCCTAGTCTTCCTTGTTTCCTTGTTTGTAATTTCACTAAAATTTTAAACATGTTTGGGCAGGAGATTTCCCACGTCAGGTATCCATCTTGGGCTTTATTCTTGGGAAATTTTTCAGTAAGTTGAGCTACTTCCAGGATCCAAACTGAGGATGAAAAATGCTTTTTTTCCTCATGTCCTGAAATATTTGAGAGCCCCTGCGAGGCTGAGGGGAGCAGAGGTGCCACTTCTTTTACTCTCAGCAGAAGGCTTACAGTGTAGCAGAAATGGACATAGTGCAGAGTATCAGCCAGAACAACAGCCTGCAAAACACCAGAGCAGTCTTCAAGGCACATTTACAGGCTGCAGTTTTAGCATCTCCAAGAGTTCGCCCTCTCTGAGCACAGACAGAAAGGGTGCACACACTGCAGCAGGGAAGAACATGCATAGCAAAGACAGTACCACCCCAGAAAGCTGGATTCTCCTCGTCCCTCTGTCCCTGTGCCATGCAGGGAATACCATTGAAATAGTCTTTAAAAAGCAGCACCACTGAAAGCCAGCAGGAGCAGTGCTTTTGGCAGATGTGGTGCCACGCTTGCCAATACAGAAAAATTGGGTGCAACACACTTCAAACTGAGCACTCGCTTTCCTAGCAGGCTTTGGCTGTCATGATTTATATGGGTGAGTGTAGGATGGGATGTTCACTCACAGATATGCTAATCTCACAGACTGGCTTGAAAATAATAATTGTTTTCTGTGGCGTACAGATGCTACAGTGATGACTGCAACAGAAGGATAACATGGCTCTGTCATTCAAAGTGCTAAAACAGAGCATAATGACCTTATTTCTGGTATTGCCCAACTTTTGAATACTTGACTTGGCAACCTTTGTGTTGTTCTTTTAATAGAGGTTTTATGTGAGATAATATGGCTCTGACAGGCTGGAAAGCCAATTATTATCCAGGCTTCTTAATCTCTTTCTAACTTTACAGTTGAAACACCCAGCCCTGAAATTGGGTTGTCAGAGATGACTGATCTAAAACGGTGGTTTCCTCAGCCATCATCTGTGGACCCCTGGAACATCTCTGGGGGCGGGCATTGTCCAAGTTAACTGCTTGCTGTCAGCCAGCTTGCATTTGAAAAGCAGGACCTTCCCCTCCGCTGCATATTCTTTAGAGGTTTGCAAATGAAAATAATGGATTTATTCATAGAGTCCTAGAATATCCTGAGATGGAAGGGACCCACAAAGATCGAGTCCTACTCCTGGCTCCACACAGGACCACCCAAAAACCATACCCTATGTCTGAGAGCGTTGCCCAAACACTTCTTGAACTCCAGCAGCTCAGTGCCGAGACCACTGCCCTGGGGAGCCTGTCCCAGTGCTGACCACCCTCTTGGTGCAGAACCTTTCCCTAACCCGCAGGTTCCCTAACCTGACCCTCCCCTGTCCCAGCTCCATGCCGTCCCCTCGGGTCCTGTCGCTGTCCCCAGAGAGCAGAGCTCAGCGCCTGCCCCTCCGCTCCCCTCGTGAGGGAGCTGCAGGCCGCCATGAGGCCTCCCCTCAGCCTGCTCTGCTTGGGGCTGAGCAAACCCAGGGCCCTCAGCCGCCTTCCCCTGCAGACCCCTCAGCACCTCGGCAGCCCTCCCTTGGAGGCTCTGTGCCAGCTTTATGCCCTCCTGGCTGCCAGGGCACAGCGCTGGCTCGTGGCCAGCTGGCCTCCACCAGAGCCCCCCGGCCCCTTTCCGCGGGGCTGCTCTCCAGCCTCTCGCCCCCAGTCTGTGCATACTGCCCTGTCCCAGACGCAGAATCCGTCACTAACTCTCATTAAATTTCATGAGGTTGGAGATCACCCAGTCCTCTAATCTCTTTGCAAGGCCTCTCTACCCTTGAGGGAGACAATAGCTCCTCCTAATGGAGCATCATCTGCAAACTTACTTGGTATGCCTTAAAGTCCTGTGTCCAGATCGTTTATAAAAACTTTGAACAGAGATGGCCCTAAAATGGGTCTGAAGCATTCAGGCTGATTTTCCTGGTGTCCTATTGCTGGTCGCTTGCCAGTGGGTGTGTGTGGCTTGGATGCATGTATCTCAGTGTTGGCACATGAATAGAATAAACTTCTTGTATTTGATAAGTACTTTTGTGTCTGTTTGTGTGTGAATTGGCCACAAGTAGGTTATGACCATTTTGAACATTTTTGCTTAATCAGAATTACACAGTAGATAACTTCCTGGTCAAAAGAAATTTGGGAGCAGTCTATAACTAGTATTCAGTGTTTGGACGCTGACCATGCTGACTGAATTCCTGACTCATAACGAGGTTTTTTCTCCTCATTCTTCCATTGGGCAAGTGAAACTTAGCTGCAAGTTTTGTGCACAATCACTCCCATTGTACAAGTCCAGAATTGCCCTTTTCTGTGAACACTTCAAATTGTCACTTAAAAGATGCTTGGCACAAACAATAGACCCTGTCAAATCTTATGAACACCTGCAGGGCCTCTGGAAACTAGCTCCTGATTGCTGGAGGAACAGCTTAAATTAATGGCAGTAAATGCTTCACCTCACACTTTCTTTTTATTAAAGTACCTACAAACTTCTTGGCCTTTGTGATATTCCTATAGTAAGTGAATAAATTGTAAAGATGTGAGTGAATGTTTCCAGAAAAATGTTTTTTGTATCTGCAAGATCTGGAGAGGGAAACTGCTTTGGTTGTGTATAGGACACCTCTGGAAGAACGGTGTGTCGCTACAGCATATATTGCAAGAGCAAAATAACAATAATATAGTATCGTAAATCAAAATATACAACAATTTGCCTTGTTGACTACTATAAGTCCCTTAAACCCTGGGTGTAATGGATTTTGAGCAGCTCTGAAAGGGCAGGTACTAAGTTGTGTGTTGCTCATTAGGTTTGTCAAGTACAAGACTGCCATAGGTTTTGAGAGATAAAACACATAAACATTAGAAATCTTTTTTTTGTTTGTTTGTTTTGTTTATTTTAAATAAAATAATTTAGCTGCTCTCTTCATAACAGGAACCTAAAGGGTTCAATAAAGAAACAGGGTATTTTAGTCATTTCTGTTACACTTTAGACTTAAAGGCTAATAAGTGTAAGCTGTTTAAAATATAGGAAATGGGACTGGAAGGGTTTTGGTCTGTCCTCTGTATTTCCCTGTCTGGATCCAGCTGTTGTGTTGCCCCTTCCTTACAGATCATACTGTAAGTACCAATGCTGTTCATATTCTGCCTCATGGGCAACCAGGATTTGAGCAATGCCATTCGGCTTGAATTGATACCTGTGGAGGGATTTTATCTCTATTGCCCTGGCTTCCTTTGTACTCAAGACTCCACTAACCAAATTATCCAGGTTTTTATTAGCTAAATATAATCTATTATGCCATACAAATATGTCTATTATGTCTTTTCATAGTCACGATTGCTGTTGCTCCCTCTGGTATCCATGCTGGGCTGTACTTCCAGATGTAGCTGGAAAGTCACTCTGTACAAAGACATCAACGGGGCTCTCAGCACTTAGCCAAGCGGTTCTCCCAGACAGGACAGGCTCTGTTTTAGAGGCAATGAGCTGTGGGAGCTGGGGCCATACTGCTGCCTTCCACCTTCCTCTGGAGCTGCTGGAGCACACAGGATGGCAGTAGTAGCTGGTGGACGCAGCACCTTAACAGCCCTAGCACGGTCACATCTGGCTGGCAGATGTCCTGGGACACCAACAGATGGGAGGAGATGGCCTTCCTTTTCCCCAGATCTGTATCTCATTTCCATACTAAACTATTCACACTCCATGAACCTTGCTCACATACACTTCTTCCCATAACTCAGAGTTTTTTCTTTCTGCTGTAAATCAGATGCATAATGCACTGTAGAGCCCCATTTATGAAAACAAGATCTATAACAAAACCCTCTTACCACCAGTAAATCTTCTTTTAATGAATTGGGCCTGTAGCTTCAATTATGAAGCTGGGCTGTGACGGCTGCGGAACGAGCCATGCCAACAACAACAGTGAGGCAGATCGCTGTCAGGAGGGTGCTAGGAGAGTTTCAGGAAAGGCTTGGATGCTCCCTCCTTCCCTTCGAGCACTTTCACATCTGCAGCGCATTAAATCCCCGTCCAGATGACTTCGCTGGGATCTGCAGTGTTCTCGGGAGTATTTGCATTATCAGAAAAGAAACCACTAATTTATTTGTTCAGTCTTTGACATAAATATACGCGTAGCCCAATGTGAAACAGTTCACATTTATTTGTTTTGCTTTGTTTTCAAATGGACCTACCCTGGATTTTCAGTTTTACAGTGTGTATAAAGAATTAAAATGTTTAATTAAGTTGTAAACCCTCTGAATCATGTTTTTTTACTCTTTTTTTTGGTGTGCACTACATACCATCAAAGACTGCTGTCCTTCCCCATTATGAGAAGTAGATAGAGCACTTCCAGGTACCTGCAGGAGCTGAGCAGGCTGCTTACGGGTAGGGACACATCAAGGGAGTCCCACACAGCCAGGCAGTGGGGAAAGGCTGCAAATGCTATTTCTGCCCTCTCTTGGGCCCTGTATTTGGGCCACCCATATGACATGGTGTTGAGGAGGCCAATTTTATCTTCTCTGGTAGGGAGAAATTGCCAGTGGACACTGAGGTAGGAGATTGTCTTATCCTTGTGGTCTTGGGCACAGAGAAAGGGGCAAAGCACAAAGCAAATGCTTGTCCTCACACCTTCCTACCCTCCTGTGTGACAAGTTTGATGATAAAGGTGCTGGGCTGAAGGAAGCTGATTGCCTGCTCTGAGGCAGTCTTTAGGGCTCACCCCCTTAATGTGGCTACTGGGATGACTTTCACCCAGACTTGCCATATTAACACAAAGTGCAAGCTTTTCCTGCTATCTGCCACATTTGTTGGCCTCTCAGAGTAGCTTGGTGCTGTTGTAAAATTTGGTATTTCAGAGGACATGTTTGGCTCCATTTTGTTTTAAAAAGCCTGTGTTAGTCTTGTTTTTTGGCTGTTCCTGCAGCAGGCTGAGTCATGTTGACTTAATGATGGAAGATCCCTTTAGTGGTGGAGAAATGGAGGGCAGCAATATTAAAACAGTAAGTTTCCCTTACTGGAATGCTTGTCTGGTCTGTGTCCATCTACCTTGTGTACTGCGAGGTAGACTGTGAGGTGACATGATGTCTGGATTGATGTCAAAAACAGAGACCTAGCTCACTAAAGAGAGGTCACTGAGCAGAGAGGAAAGCTGCTGAGGTTTTTATGCGTCATTCCTTCTCCTTCCCCTTTGAAATTCAAGATTTCAAACTGGGTTACTGCGGAGATCCATTTCTAAGTGTTCTCTTACTTTAACCCCCTTTCTGCAGAAATTAGCCATTCTAATTAACCCTTCCCCAGCCCCAAATCGGAGTGCAGTCCCGCACGGGTCCCTTGGCTCTGTGGGTTTCCCAGACGGGGACTGGTGACCACTGTGTGCCGGCACACGGTGTCTGGGATAAGGCAGAGGAGAGGTGTGGGGGTGTGCATGCTGCATGGCCTTCTGGTGCTTGGGAATTTGAGGATGAATGTTTCTCCCAGTTGCTCAGTTTCTGAAAAACAGATGGAGACACATCAGTAAGGCTTTGGCATTGCTCATGAGTCCAAAATGAGACAGTATTTATGCTTACTCGTTATCTATATATCCAACCCTAAATGGTCCGGGCTCAAAAATAATTTTGCTGGTTTGGACTTGAGGTCGGCTGCATGACCCTGGAGTGAATTTAAAGGAAGGGTGTGACTGAGAAAGCAAGAGAAAAGCCCCTAGGACCGCGGCCAGTTTTAGTCAGATGAACTGCTTTGTTATTGTATTACAGCTGCATGGTGTTCTGAACTATAAACCACGCTTTGGGCCCAGGCTGAAATGCGCTCGAGTGCTGCAGAGATTCATAGAGCAAAACAATTTACAAATCCCACATGAGACAGTGTTTGAAAGTCCTTTGAAAGCATTGTTTGGCCAGCAGCGGGGCTCCTTTCAAGCTGCTCTCTGGTCGGGACTCTGACTTCTGAGGGTACAGCTATACAAACAAGTGACTGTGGGGATGTGCACTTACATCACCTCATGTTTTCCACAGCCAGGTCCCATTCGCAGCCTGTGGTAAGTGAAAAGTGTTGCCTAACCCTAAAGGCAAATTTTCTCCAGGACAAGAGGCTGCCCCTGAGAAGCTGCCATCAGCAGCGCTGTAAATCCACACCTCCTCTCCATTCAGAGCACTGTGTGCAGAGCCGTGCTCCGTGTTACTCATGCACTTGCTACAGGTGTGGTTTCATGGATGGAAGAAGCTGCCGTGCATGAGGAGCAGTCCAAACACGCAGCGTGAGATGGGTGCTGGAAATGGAGGCACTGAGCAGCCAGCTGGGGAGCGGGGAGAGAAGTCCAGGGTAAGCATCGTTTCACAAGCCCATACATTACGATGTTATCTTCCTCCTCCGTCCATTGCTTGGAAAATTCTGGCCAGCAGGATGCTTTCCAGATGAATCATCATCTCCGCTCTGGCAATCGAAAGGAGATGGGCCAAATTTGCTGTCTGCTCCATCATGCACCGTGCAGTTACTCACGCATGGCCACGTCAGCAGCACACGAGGGGAACAACGACCTGCTGGAGGCACTTGCAGCCTGGCAGGAGAACGGTTCCCATGCTTCTGGCGAGCTCCTGTGGGCACTGCGTGGCCTGAGAGCGTCTGGTTGTGTGGGGAGGCCACAGACTCAGCGTGGACTTCATTTTACAGACTTCAGTCATGGCCTTTGCTTTATCTGTTACCCTCTTTTACAGCAGAAACAGTGTATGAATGGGACAAGGATTATCCTATTAGTCTATCCATTTCCCCCAAAGCAAGGATTTCTAGTGCCTCTAATTCCCTAAATTAGTGACAAGGTAAAAGAGCTCAAAAGAAATATGGGCTAAGGCTGGAACTCCAGCCAGTCAATATCTGGGTAATAATTTAAGGTGTATTATTCATGAACACTCTATTAGTGTTCACATTAAGTCGTTATCATTCTTTCAGTACCAATGTCCCTTCCTCACATGAGAGGTGTTTAATATTAGCTGCCGTTCAGCCCTTTCCAGCCAAATAAAATCAGTCTCAGTTCATTCTTAGATCAACAAACATGGGACATAATGAGCTCACACTGATCTGTGACTTATCTTTCCAGGATGGGAAAGGCAACGTATGGCAGCAAACCATTCCCCGGTGTTTTTCTTTGACAGCATGCTCTCCGACCAGAGCAAGGACTGTCACAGCACTGCGGTGTGCTGCACCCTCCAGACTCCTCCATCCCCTGTGCCTGCTCTTCCCACTGCCAGCTGCTTTGGAAGTGCAAGACAATGCTCCTGTGGCTAGGCTGCTTTCCAGAAGGGCTCGAGGAGGGCCATTGTCCAGCAGCAGCCTCTCTCCTTCCCTCTCACCCCAGTGCAAGGGTGGCAGCTGGCTTGGAGACAGATGCTGCTGGGCTTCATCTATGTGAGTAACCCTGGCCCTGGCACTGCAGTGAGCAATAGGAAACTGGCTTACTGCTCCACTAAGTCTCACCCATAATGATGGAAACAGGAAATTTGGGGTGTACCCTCCCCCATCGCTATTAAGGGTTTCAAAGCAGGGCTCCGGGAATGTCTTTGAATCATGAAAGCAATACCAAGAACAAAACCATAGAATAATGTCAAGTTCTTCTGATTAAATCTAAATTTTTCCCACTACTACTTGAAAATTAGAAGCAGGCAAAACTATCCATCATGTTACAGATAACTTGGCTGCAGAAATATGGCATCAGCATATGCTGAAAAGTAAAAGCTAACATGATTAGTAGACTATTAATTCTAGCAGCAGGCTCGCCTGTATGGGATCCATCTGTTTAGAAAGTTCTGTCTTAGGAACAAAAACCAGCTTTACTGCGAGTCTGTAAAGCAGGTGGCATAGGTCAGAGCATTAGACTGAAAATCTGGTATTGCAAAATTGGCAGTGACCTTTGAAAATGTTGGCCCGTCTGGCGCTCTGCCAGGGACCTGCACTTCTATTGATCAGGAAGGTGATGATATCCACGTTTCGTTCCGCTGAGCTGGACGGGATGATTTGCATCCAGCATCCAGATACGTCCATCCAAAAACGAGGTCTTCAAAGCACATTGCAGCTCCTGGAGTAGATAAAAGCTGCGATTGTCGAAGTGGTAGTCAGTGCTCTGTGTGATGCAGCCCACATGATAACGCGCTGGTTGCTGGCTCCCTCAGCCTCCAAAGACATTTTTTTCACCTTGGTACTGCCCAGGTGTTTTAACCTAGCAGCTGTAAATTCCTTTTCCCCATCTGCGAAAATAAAATAAAAAAATAGATGTACCCTTGGCAGGTAACCAAAGCAGCTCCTTTGGCTGGGCAAAAGACTTGATCCCTGCTAGTACGATTAGCCCCACTGCATTACAGTGCTTTTATTTTTTTCCCAGGGAAAATGGGGAAGAAATTGCAGCCTGCTAAGTTTGGGCGGCTGTTTGGCAGGGGAAGGTCTGTAAAGAAAACGCTATCAGCAAAGGTCCTGTGAAAAACAAACTTCAGCATCGTGTTATCCAAATATCCCTGTTTAATCATGTTCAGTGTTTTCTATGCATCCGCTCAGGGTATGACAGCTGGTGTCTCCATATCACGGCAGCCTGGGTTGGGTTACAAATTATACACATACCGTCCCCTGCTCGCCTCCTTCTCATGAATCCAGCTTGGCCCTTCTAAATCAATTTGGCTACAGCATTTTCCAGCCCGATCTTTAGTATTTCAACGTAAACAATGCACATTGCAGTTCATCCATCACAGGGTCCTCTTCTCCGTGGTGGGATCCATTCCCTCTCCTGGGAGAGGCAGTGATTTCCTGGTGGCTGCTGCCCCAGGCAGCCGTCCCTCGCCCAGCCACATGTTGTGCCATGCAGCTCTCAACCATGCCCACAGCTCAGTCGTGGAAATGGTGGCAGCCCAGAGCAAACCTCAGCAGGCCAGTAGACTCCTTCCCACCTGCAGCTCCACTGTCACATTTAATTAATTCAGGCAATTTTCATCACTAGATCTAAACTTTACAGAAAATGAAAGAATAACAGGGCAGTTAAAAATATTTCACACCCACTTGGTTTCTATCCCGCTCTTGGTTTCTACCCCTGTCCTCTGCTCCTCTGCACCTGCAGGTGGATGGGCTTGGTGCTGGGGTGCTGCAGCGAGCCAGGGGCTCAGGAACATTTTTCTGGAAGTATTGAGATGTTGCCATTGATCATTTCTCTAGAAATCATACGTATCTCTCTCTGCATGGAGTAACTGCTTGTTCCTTCTGTCTGCATAAAGCTAAGGTTGTGCCATGCAAAGATAACACAGAAGTAAAACAAAAGAGCTTTGTCCACGTGGCCAGTTAGAGAAATTGCTGTCGCAGCTGAACGAAGCAAAACAAACTGAAACAAAGCTGCAGGCAGGTCAAGAAAAGTTCAGAGCGAGCCTGACCGAAAGCCTCTGTTAGGAGCCCATGCAAATTCAGCACACAGCTTCTGCTTCTGGCCTGCCCCGGGAAAGGCAGTGCTCCCCAGCAAGGCTGTGTCTTCTGCACTGCTCTCTTCAGCATTTGCAGAGCCTCACCTGAAAACCAGGCTGCTGGCCATGCCTGGAGCATGAGAGATGGCTGACAGTGACAGGAAAAGGCACCACCATGTGTCCAACATCGTGCTAGTCCACGCTTGCTTTTTTGATTAGCTGCTCAAAAGCTGCTCGTGCAGAAGTGCTGCTGGGGGGGCAGGTACCTCCTGCTTTTCATCTCTTGAGCTCTGAAGGCGCTTCTGGCCTGTTTTAGGAGAGGCAGGGGCCTGGTTTGCCAACCCAGCTGCAGCCCAGCAGGCTGGAAAGGTGTTCCTCCTCCCCAGGCCTACTGCTGCAGCTCACGGGAGAGAGCTTCACATTTGGCAGGGGCAGCTCGTCAAGACTCCTTTATTTTCTCTTTCAGACACATCGTTTCCCAGGTAAATAGCAGCTGAGGACTCCTGGCATCCCTGTGTTATCTGTGTCCTTCAAAGAGATTCGAGTGGCCACTTCTGGTCAGGCTGGCTTTCACTGGGTTAGGCTCACAGATCATGGGGGCACTTCTAACCCAAGTGGTCAGGGAGCCTCTTGCGCTTATCACCCTGCTGTAGTAAGGCACTTAGTTCTGCTGAGAGAGGAAAATGCCACTTCAATTTTCAAAACAGACTCATTTCCATGGGCAATAAAAGAAGCAAGCCACTGTCGGTAGGCCCTGGCAGTTATCTTCTGCTCCTCGCTCCTTGATTTATTGCGTATGCAGGCAGTTTAGCACATCAATATCACAGATTAAATACCAAGTGGATACAACTTTCAAGCGGATATTTCATCTCCCTTCTTCTGTTCAAACCAGGACACGCAGCTGATCAAACAGCGTGAGGCTTGTACCCATCTCCAGCCTCACGGTCCTCAGAGAGATTTTTCTTTCCTCCCTCTTCCTCTCTCTGTCAAAAGTTAAATTTCACATCAAAGGCTGCTCGAAGCTTTTAGATCAGTACTACACCATTCACTGGGTAAAATGGAAGCTGCTTAAAATCCTGAATAATTATTACTGCCTTTGCATATCTGTTTTCCTCTGTGGTCTGAATAGCTTGTGCAATTACTATGTCTCTTAGAAGGATCAGGGGCAGGTACAGTTATGCCAATGAAAATGCTAATTAGAATGGAAAAAAATATTGTATGTGTCCTATATGTGTAGCTCTAAAAAAAATATGTGAAAAATCCTCAGCCTTAACACTCTGAAGATGTAAAATACTTCTCTCATACGATGTCTTTGGAGTCCCAGTAAGCCTCAGCAGAGGGAGATTGTTTCGTTAAAGCCTCCCCGCTAATGAGACCCACATGTGCACCCGCCGCACCATGCGCCCTGTCTTGCTTTTCAGCTTCAGGCCCGTGACAGTGGTCTGTGATAAACTTCAGGCTGTGTTTTAGAATATAAAATAACACATAATAAAATGTAAACATAGCACATAACACAAACATAGCGAAATGCATAACATATAAAATAAAATGTAAAAAATATGTCTTACTAACTAGTTATGCTACCAAATGAATGCGCTGAGCTAGGGAAGGCCTGTGTGCGAGGCCATGCTACCCTCCTGTGCCTCCCTGTGTCACATCCTGCATGGTGACACAGCCTCTGGTGGCACAGCCGGATGCTGCATTTCCTGCAGGACCTCCGTCTCACCCAGGGCACAGCAGGCTCCTGCTAATTAACCAGCAGCTGATCAGGAGATCGGGTTCATCGTGCTCCTCGGAGGGTGACCCAGCAGCCTGCTCTGCCTCAGCAGGGTCAGACCACAGACCTACAGCTGGAGCTCAGCAAGTTGACAGCACCTCAGGGAGCTGGCGAGGATGTGGCTGTCCTCCTGCCTTCTCCAGGTGTCTTCTCACACCCCAACAGACCTGGCTCTTCCTCCCTGTGTTCCCTCCTTCTTCCTCCTTTCTTTCTCCATCCTTCACTTACAGTGAAAGGCAGGATGCTGCTTCCCAACCCTTGCCTTTCTGTGGGCAGAGGGACATTTAGGAGCTCAGCAGTGACTGTGTGGCCTGTGAAAAGCTGCAAGTTCTCCAAGGCACAAAGGACCTGTAACTCACATGACTACTCCTGGAGGAGGTATATCTTCAATGGCAGCACCAAATTGCAGCTCCAGCCCTGTGGTAGCTAGAGGAGGCTCATCAAAAGGGCTGTGAGGGAGGCTGTTAATGTTTACAGGGAGCTGAGCGGTGTATATTTTATTTTAGCCTCGGTCTTGGAAATGGATGAATTATTTTGTACTGCGGTCTCTGGGTGACAGAGCCCACTGCCGTGCCAGCACTTGGCTGCAGACCATTCCTGAAGGATGACGGAGGTGAGACCCTGCCAGATCACTGCCCCTTCCTCCTGCCGCCCCCTGCTCCTCGCCGCCTGTCCCCGAAGCCACACGTGTGTGTGCCCAGGAGCCTGGACAGTGGCTCCGGTGTGGGGTTGGCAGTGAGAGGCACGGAGGTGTCCCCAGCAGAGCCGGTGTGTGCCAGGACTCACCTTCCCTTCCTCAGGCCCCTGGGGCTGCCATGGAGACACGGAGCTAATGGAAGAGGAGGGGATCCTGCCCTTCTCAGGGGAGAGCACTAAAACCTCAATAACCGTGTAAAACAAGAGTTATGCCAAGAAAACAAGCCCAAGGGTTTAACCATGAAAGTGGAACAATAATATTTCATCAGCATGATCCTCCTAACACTGTTCTCCATGTCAAACAACACAGTAATTTCCTGCTCAGCCTCACTTTCCAGGCAAAGCCAGCGACTGGTGAGCTGCGGCAGGGGCTCTGGGCTCAGCCCCTGGAGCAGCCCCACTTTCTGCTGTGCTGCTCCCAGCACAAGCCCGCTCAGCCACCGGGTGATCCTCTTGAATCACTTTTTAACCAGCTCAGGAAGACTCCTATGGCAACAGCCTTGTTTGTGTTTGAGCAGTGAAGGGAATTTCTAGCGAGGTAGGGAAGGGGGAGGGAGCAGAAGACATTTGGACGAGGCTGCTCGCAGAAGTAAAAACCAGATTTCCTCCACATCGTGCTTCAGAGCGAGTTTTTGGAGAACCAGAGCTCTATAAACATGTAATTACCGTTTGCTTTCTGTACAGATAACTTTTTTCTTTTTTCTTTTTCTTTTCCTTTTTCTTTCTTTTTCATTTTTTTTTCTTTTCTTTCTTTTTTTTTTTTTTTTTTTTTTTTGGCCACAGGGATATTGTTTCTTGTTCTGATGGAAGCCAGCCTGCCCAAAGCCCAAAGCCCCCTCCCTTTACCTGCTGTGGCGTTTGCAGGTCCCCCCTCTGCCTTTTCCTTCCCCTGGCCGCAGCAAGCTGCTGCCTGTCCCACGCCGTGCCCTGGCGCTCGAGGTGCAAGGAGCTTTGCTAATTGCACGCAGCCAAATCCAGATTGCTTTTCCATGCTGACAGAGCTATTTTTAGGCTCTCCAGGAACTGCATCCTGGGTTTTCTAAACTAAATCAATTTATGCCTTGTGCAGCCCGGCTTGCCCCTGGGCTCCAGGGGTCTAGCAGCAGGGCCAGGGTTGGGCAAGTCCCTTCTCTCCTGCTCTGCCCCTCTCTGTGCCCTCCCCACCAGCTGCTGACCTGCACTCAGGTCGATACAGCCCTGCAATGAGTTCAGCTGAAGTGGAGATTTGCACCTATGCAGAGAGAACGTAGCTGCTGGGGCGTTCTCCTATTTTAACCATCACTTGATACCCACTTGGATTTGTGAAAAAATAGCCACCCTTCACTGACCTCTGTAGGAAACAAGTCAAACAAAACAATCTCTTATGCTGCAAGAAGCACAGTTTGGTCTTAAATATGTATTTTTATCCCAGGGATCCAGTTATAAACCAAGCCAAGGGAAAGGACTGTAATTTCTGTAAGCTGTTCTGAAAAAAATGGAAAGCCAGTCACATGAAATTTTCTCCTTGCTCTCAGGAAATTTTCTCCTTTCTTCTTGTTGTGGGCTGGACTTTGCGGAGCAGAAATTGCAGTCTGCAGGATTTAGGCCTGAAGAGTTCTGTATGAATACCCCCATATTTCAGAAGTATAAAGAGCTGGTTTTAGCCTGTGCTTTTTAGCTGCCAATAGTTGGGATTTTAGCCATACACCATTGCTTCCATAGAAGTCACAGCTAGAAGCTTGTTTCAACTCTTTTCTGTGAAGACTTTCCTTTAAGGCTTGCTGACATCTACTTTGTGGAACAGCTCGTAATGGTCCTGACTTGCAGACATCAGCCTTGGGCTGCTGCTCGCGGCATCCTTCAGAGTTTTTTGCAGAACTGGCTTCCCGCTGGGTTGGCAACATGCACAGAGAGTTCGCGGCAAAGCAGAGCGAGGGACCTCCGACACGAGACTGAGCTGCATAGCTGAAGTGTCAGCCTTGAAGACAGCCGCATGCTCCTTTATTTACAAGTCATCTGAGTCAACGCTAATAATTAATTAGCTATTCAGTTTTTGTGGTCGCAATAGGATTTTGGAGTCCTGCAGCACTGAAACTGAGAAATGCAAAACATCCTCAGCCTCCTCTCTCCCACCCCCCAGGTTTAGCCCAGCTCTGTCTCTCTTCTCAAGCTGAAATACAATTGCCTTCTCCATTCACCAGACCAACTACGTGTGGGTGACATTTATAAATAAAAGGTGTCATTGCTGCGGTCATGTGGATTTTGAACAGCACGCAACTCTTTACCAAGGTGCTAACTTGCCAAAATTGGGCAATACGCTCATCCAAAGTTCAGAGGAATGGCCAAGCCCTACCAAATTGCAACATTCCTCATAAATCAAAAAGCTCCAGTGCATCAGCTGGCAGAAAGCCAGTGCCTAATCTGTCCCATCGCTGACTGGAGTGATAGGGACACTGCGGCTGGAAAGATGCCATTCTGGGAAGCAATCGCATCTTGTCTGCAAATTAATTCCTGGAGATTTTCAACAGTTTTGTCTAATCAGCTTTTTCTTCCCTTGTTGTTTTTAAGAGATCTTGTGACTCCTGCTCCAGTGATCTGGCCAGCCCCAAGGGTGAGGGGCTGAGAGACTTCAAATCAAATCAGACGTGAGAGCTAAGTAAATTGGGGTGTTCTTGGCAAGGCTCCTCTGCAACACAGAAACAGATGTATAGAGAGGCACACAGGAACAGCACTGCCTCGGCTGCTCCTAATGAGAGTCCCAGCAGGGAGCTGGTTAACCCCGCGCTGGGGCTGGCAGGCTCCAGCCTGACTGGACCAGGACCCAGAAAAGCAGTGTCAGCACTCGCAGGAGTTAAAATAACTCTTCCTAACCGTGTGAGCCCAACGGTGCATGGTGCACGCAGCCTGCACTGGCACGAAATTCAGGGTATACCCAGGATTCAGTCATTTGCAACAGTCATTTTCCCATGGGGCTGAATTTGGGGTCTCTCTTGCTGCCCAGCCAGTTCCGGCAAACTCTCTACTGAAAGAAAAAAATAATAATAATAAAAGGCAAAAATGTCCTAAGACCCTCCTCAGCAGAAGGTTGCTGCTGCCCTCTGAGTACCGGCTGGAAATGTTCCCATGCACCCGAAGTGCCTGCGGTTACATTAGTCATGCGGCGATGAGAAAACTGTCTGCTGGGGGGCGAGGCTGGGGGAGCCTCTGCATGCCACTGCTCCCCCCTCTCCTTCAACAACCACGCAGCAAGGGGCAGAAACCAGCAACAGAAACGCCTGGCAGATCGGGTCTGAAGAGTCAGTGGGGCAAGTCAGCTGTAGATGCCCCGCTGCGGAGGGCACAGGAGGAAGAAAGGCGCGGGGTGGTTTTGAGTGGAGAAGCAGCACTTTAGCAAGCACATGGAAATGCAAACAAAGGGAGGTTTGCTGTGTAACATTTCCTGCTTTTGAGGCAATCTTTGTTACCTGAGCAAGTTGTCACTTGTAGGTTTTGTTTCGTTGCTGTTTAACCAAACTCCAGATTCCCCGCGTCTCAAATACTCCTCTTTTCTGAGTTTGTCATCACCAGAAAATAAAAACTCTTGACTGACATGAAAGAAGTTTTCTTGCCTTTTTTGGTAGAGCGTCTTTGCTGCAGTAATTCTGTCAAGACACAAACAAAGGGCACTTTTTAATTGCTAAGCAAAAAAGCAGAGCAAAAAAATGGCATAAAATATGTGATGGGGTAACTTGTGCACTAAGGATAGCAACTCTGAGCATGGTGTCATGTTCTTGTACTAATACTCTGCAGCTACTGATGGAGCGATTCTTGAAATGCTGATATCCACAAGAAAATTGAACAATGAAGAAAAAGAAAAGTATATTCCACAGTACTAACTTAGAGGACTCATGTATCTCGTGTACCTGTGCCACGGTCTGGCACAGCTCCGGTGCTGGATGAAGCCTCAGGCAGTGCCCCAGGCATCACTGCTGGGCTCAGCAGCACAGGGCTCCATCCAACAGCCCTTCAGGAGTGCCAAAACTTGGAAGATTTTGGTTTCTTGGAGTTCCTAAGAGGCGACTCATTCCATATAAAGCCAACACCGTGAAAGCCGAGTGGCATTAAAAACACAGCGTTCCCCGGAGGCATCGGACTGCCTGGAAAAGCGTTGGCCACCTGTAGTAACAAAACCAGCCCACTGCTGTGCTGGTCCTTGGGAAACATCCACATGGACAGAGACACCCTGCAGTCAGGGACTGTCCGTGCCTCCGTGTCCTGGAGCAGAAAGGAAGGGCTGAGCACGGACACAGTGGAGCACGGCAGTGGCCAAGGCAAGTCACGAGCTGCAGCAACACTGAGCAGATGGCCAGAGGTAGGTGCTTAGCATGTCTGTCTGTGGTTTTACAAAGTGAGTTTAAAGTACCTATATAAGGAGCAGCTGGGGTACTTACAATCCATTACATTAGACAGGGAACATTAGTGGAAATTATACTCCCACATAGTGGCCTTCCCGGGGTTAGGACCAGTGCTGGAATCGTCTAAATGGAATAACAGATATTCCTACTTGTCTTGTTACCCGTGCTAATCCCCACTTAACTGCTCACTCGCTTTTTTTTTTTTTTTTTTCCTCCCCCCTTCGCATTTCTTTTAGTTGGTAACTGCAGCTTCCTGTGGCATTGGGGCGGAAATCTGGACACGGAGTTTCGCAGAAGAGGAAGGTCACTGCAGCGGTGACAAGTGGCAGGAGAGGTTGTGCAACACGCAGCCCGCCCGTCCCTGCTCCCTCGCCCCGGGTGTGCTGGTGCAAGTGATCGCTCCTGCTGGACTACAAAAGCCAGAGGGGAAGCATGCTAGATACCAAGGGATTTAGCTAACGGGGATCAAAATAAATTTGTGTTAATTGCTTGGTGCTCAAGCAGGTTAAAAATATCCCCATAACAATAACAAATCTATTTCATAGCTTATGTATGACTGGATATTTCCAAAGATGCTGTTAAGCAACGGCTCTAGCTGAAGCCCATGACAGCAGAGGACAGCTTTTGTGCTCACTGAATGCAAGCAGACATTAAGTTTTCTGGCAGAAGTCCCAAACTCAAGTGAAAATCTTGGGGAGCTGATGAAGTTATGTATTCTAGCAGAAAGTTTGGTAAAGATTATCTTCAAAGAAGGCTACGTTTGCTTGGCTGTGATAATATAACGTGGCACTGCAGCCAGGGGGAGCACTTACAGGTACAAAGTGAGAAAGCCGCACGAAAAGGCATCTTCAGATCTTTCCTATCAGCATATTTTACATGAATGTACAAAACTGCTCTAAATCTTTCCTTTCCAAAGTGATGTCTCACTCCTGTTGAAAATAGCAGAAAATAACCAAAGCTGTACTAAGATTAAGTGCGATATGCCAGTTGGACAACTCCATCACCGGCGATGCTTGAAGCTCTGCATAGTTGTTACGCGTGCATTGAAGCAGCTGGAGACAGCACTGACCTCTTGGAAGGAAGGAAGGAAGGAAGGAAGGAAGGAAAATTATATATATTAAAAACAAAACAAAACAAAAACAGTTTAGATACATTCCAGATAGCAAGACCATGAAGCAACTTGTTTGGAAAATGCTTTTTCGCTGAGCTGACATGTCCACGATGGGTTGAGCTAATCCCCAGTCCTAAACGCTAGCGGGCTTGATCTTGGCTGAACTTTGCAACTCATATCTGTCATACTTAGTCTCTAAAGTCCCAACAGTCCCCAAAGCACTTGTTCCCCAGCCTCTGGGCATGAGAGCTGCGATCCAGCTCCTTGTGTGCGAGCTGCTGGTGATGGGGCGAGGGGAGGGTGCCCGAGACCACGTGGCAGAGCTGGTCACGTCGGAGGGCTCTGCTGCTGAATAGTGACTCAGCCAAACAGTTTAGCTCTGGCTGGCCTTAAAAATAAAGATCAGGGATAAGGATAAGAGTCCATTAACATTCCCAGGCTTCTCAGCATAGCCATCAGTCCAGATGAGCCTAACGCCAGCGCGGTCACGCTGCTGGCCACACATACAGGAGGAAAGGTTACCACACTCAACTGCTTCTCCCCTCCCTCTGCCACACTCACCTTACCTACTTTACAGCTGATTTAAGTGCTCCTACTAACTTGGACTAACCGAGACAAGCAGACTGACTTGTTCAAGCCATCCCCACCTCATGTTGGCTCCTGCCTTTCCTAAGGCAGGGACAGTGGGGTGAGGGAGGGAGCACGGCTGTGGCAGGGCTCTGCAGGGAGTCAGGGCAGCCAGGGAATCCTCCCTTATCTCTTTGCAAAGCCTCCATTTTTGTAAGACTCAGAGAACCAGA
The DNA here is from genome assembly GCA_011076525.1 of Nettapus auritus. Classification (NCBI taxonomy): domain Eukaryota; kingdom Metazoa; phylum Chordata; class Aves; order Anseriformes; family Anatidae; genus Nettapus; species Nettapus auritus. Next base: position 15,850,939 of record CM021766.1, on the reverse strand, counting down.
CATCGTCAGTGGTTTCTGGTGTCTGCAGTCATCAGTTGCACCACGTGAAAAATTACGCTGCGTCCTTGGTATCTCCAAAAAGAGCACTGGGATATTAGTGGCAAGGGAAAACGTCCAGAAAACTTGGAGGATTTATACATCTGACAAGAGGCAGTTTTCCTTTGAAACATATATGTGAGATCTTGAGAAATACATCTGAGAAACTGCATAATAAATGTAGGTCTTTTTGGAGTAATTGCGTTCTCTCTTGTGCCCCTTTGAAACATTTAACACCCTCACAACCTTTTCTATAAAGTTTGTGGAACTTTATGGCCCTCGTTATTAAAGTCGTTGAAGCCATTTTTATTAGGGAGAGGAGGAATTCATTTCTGAATCACTTCATACTGAGCCTGCATCAGCTCAGTTTGATTTTCTCTTATTTCTTGCGAACATGACCCGGGCCCACTCCAACATCAGATGAGAGAGAAAAGGTCAGAACCATAAATTTTTGACCTCGCTGGGTGGAGGTAGGCATTGCAGTCCTTGCTACTGATGGCAGCTATACTTCAGGGCTGCGCAGGCAGTGCTAAAGGGCACCAGCAATGACATCTTTCATCACGCGTGCTGAAATGCTCTCCGCTGACGGCCTCGTGCGCAGGGTGCCAGCGAAATGAGATGCAAATGGAGCTGTTGACAAACAGGTTAAATGTCAGCACCCAGGGTGACACGTTGTTAGGAGTAAGGGCAGCAGGCACTGCAGAATTGTTTAAAAGGGGCAAGTGCTGAAAGGTGAGCGAGGTTGTTAGCACGGTTACTTACTGCGCGAGTACCACGGTGTGACTGCTGGGCTTGGGTTCACTGCAGCCTGCTTCCTAATCCTTCACTTCTTTCAAGCAGCTCCGAACATTGCTGCGGTCCATCCACGCCCTCATGGCTCTCCTGATAGTGTTGCAATGCAACAGGGAGTGTTTGAGGACGTACATGAAGGCACCAAGCCCTCCTGGGACGTGATTTGGGGCTAAAATGCCTTCTGCTTGCTGGAGGCTGTTCTGAGGGAGGGTGGGAGCCCCAGATAGGAGATGTTGGATGTTGTGCAACATGGGACAGCTATTAGATACACCACTCCTGTGCGCTCTGACTTGTTTGCTTTAGAGCTAGGCTTTTTAATCCTACTGGTATTTATATTGTTTTTGCAATGTTTTCATTATTATTCTGAATCATTATCCAGGGCTTGTGCTAAGCACAACTTAATCAATGCATTTATTCTCGTTTGCTTTTCTACTGTAATAAGCATCTCGAGACCCTGAGAATTGCTACTGAGAGAAGCAGACTGAAAACCCCCTTTCTTTGATGCTGAAATGTGCGGCGTTATTCACAGGGAAGGAGACAGAGTGAGGGACTGCAGCTTGTTTCCTCTGTGCCTGGGGCAAAGGAGGAAAGAAGCTATAGAAATAAGAGCAGACACATAAAAGGTTGTACTTGTAGGTTGATTGACTTAGTGTCTTCCAGGCAAAATAATATATAAATAGGACAGCAATTACACAAAAGAGCCATTATTTTTCTAAAGTTGTTATTTTATGTTATGGTTAATGTATGACCATGCCCCCACGTTCCATTAAGGACTGCTGTCTTTTGTGCTCTGCAAACACGGTAGTGTACATAGAGGGCAAGACTAGACTTAGTCCAGTCACTTTTTGATGAGCAAACATTTTGATGATATATTTTAATGATGTGAGTGGAGGAGCTATCCCGTGAAAGGATGTTAGTAAGAAATAGCCAAAGGGAAAAGCAACTTCTAATGAGATATGAGCAGCTCTGAAACCACAGGGTTTCCCGTCTTAAGCTGATGGATTTGTCACTTCCTCCCTTGGCTCTTTCCCAAATGTAGGTGCCAAATGAAACAAAAACAGTAACTTCAGCTGAAAATCTTCATGGATCATCACAATAATCAAGAATTGCAATGCAGAGCATCAGGAATGTAACTCCATGAAAATAAAATGCTGGTATAACATGTGAGTATCTCTCTTGCTAGAAAAAGGAAAACGTGTTAAATAATAAAAAGAAAGTGTGGTATGCAAAGTCATCAGCAACTTCTGCAGAAATAGGGCCAGGTCCCATCTCAGTCAGGGATCATTTTAGATGCTAATCCTGAAGTAAATTCTTCTTCATCTAAACAATTCAATTTTGTGACAGGAAACCAGTGGAAAGTAGGAATTCCTGACACTAAAGTAATAACAAAAATTGTAATTGATGATTTCTATACTTTGGGATATATTTTTTCATGCAGTATTTAATTGAAATGTGGTGTTATTCTGAAAAGATTTTCAAATATGAGTATTAAATGATGGTTTGAAAACAAGCAATAGCCGTTTCCATACTAACATTAAACTCAATAAAACTGAAAGAGCAATGGGAAGGATCTAAACTTCCATGCAGTAGGGCAGAACCTATCCCCTCACACCTGAGGGAATCTTCCCTTGCAGCATCTTGTCCCTGAAGTCAGTTTCAGGCTTCGCTCCTCTGTGGCCGTGGGTTCTTCCACAGGAGGTGCTGGACTGTGAGCATGACCCAGAGCAGCAGTTTCTCAGTCCACCACAGGAAAAATAAGCCCCTGGAAATATCCCAGATGTACCAGTGGCCAGCTCCACTTGTCACGCTCCATGGCAGCTTCCTGTGCCCTGCCTGGTCTGTGCATCCAGGACTGGATACCTGTATACCTGTCCTCACAAACGGCTTCATCCTGTACTTGGGCAGTACCTGGCTGGACCTCCTCTTCTCCAGACCTCTGCTGAAGCCCAGCACCTTTCCTGCCATCTCTTCTGCCACTTCTCGGACCTCTCAGCTGCCATGGGACATCTTTTCCAGTTCCAGCTACCCGTAGCTGCTAGCTTAGTAGCTGTCTCTCAAACCCAGTAACAGCAGTAAATATTTATACTTTGTCAGCATTTTAACTGGTACGTAGGCTGTATTAAATTGGGTGCTGTACACAGTCGAAGGAAAACAGTTTTTGGCTTGACAACAAAAGCTGCAGAAGGTGGGTTCAAGCAGAGTGCCTCAGGGCAGCATGTGTAAAAGGATGACCGTGCCACACCTCACAACGCTGGCTTTTTAAGTGGGAACTTCAGAGACTTTTTTACACCGTAAATTTACAGTTTGTGTTCCTCTCCCCTATTACTGGGTTGCCATAAAAATCCCAGCCAAATATACTGCCTACCAAACATTGGTTAAAGAACACCACACGTAATGTAAACCTACATAAACTCCTGAGGTTACTGAAGACTCAGCTCCTCTGAACAATAATATTTCGCAGCTCCAAGACCGGAGCATGAACTTCCACAGGAAACACCTCATCACCTTCTGCCCTCAGTATGGGCTGTGTTTCTTTGATGTTACCTTCTCTGAAATGTGTAACAACATGTGTGTGTTAGAAAATTCAAATCATTGTATACACTGGAAGAGATAGTAAAAGAAAGCAAGCCTGGGAGAAATGAATCCCAGCGGGGAGCCCAGGACTGAGGCGTGCTGAGATATGACGATGGTGTGCGTTAGCTTCAGCTTAGGAAGAGCAGAGCAGCTGGGTGACTTCCCAGGATGAAGAAATGGCTTTCTGCTGATATGGGGAGGGAAGCCACAAGGTCTGCCTCCGGGCTTTTTCTTCAACCAGCTTTTACAATTAAGTAAAGATATTCCTGCTTTAACAGTCGCTGTTAAAAATGAGACATTAATAACAAACTCATAGACATGTACCACAGCTAACCCCGAGGTGAGGATGGGAGATGATACTGCTGCAGTACCTCTGCATGGTCAGTTCTGGCTGAGTGCAAGGCTCCCTAATGGTGACAGTGGTAACTCAAGGACCTGATAAGCTTCTCGTTATCGGTGAAGTTAGAGAATGCCATTAGTAATTGTACATGGACCCTGTGTTTGCCTATAGCACATGTTTGTACAGCCATTTCTGACAGTTAAAGATGTGCTAAGTTTCCTTGACAGAAAACAGACATTTTAATAAAATGGCTGCCATTTAACTAGAAACTCCTGGGCAGAGCTCTATGGGAAACGGTTCCCACGACCTTCTAGGGGAAGTAATGTTTGTCTTTTAACAGGGTTCCATACTGTAAAAGAAAAAAAAAAAAAAAAAAAAAAAAAAATAATAATAATAATCCTTGCTCTGCAGTATATAGATTTTTTTAACAATCCTAATGACTCAAATGTGAGGAACTGCATATGCTATTTTCTGAAATGTATTGCAAGCTACACTAGTCTGTGCTTTCAGGAAAAGAAATTTTGCAATAGTCTTTCAGAACAATGAATTTGGAACAATGAAAGACTGAAGCAGGAACTCCTGTAAGGCATCTGACTCTATTATATTGCATATTTTAATCCTCAAATGACAATCCCTTATTGATTTATGCACTCTGTTTAAGTAGCTGACTGCTTGTCTTGTGTATCTGGCACTTCTTACCTCTACTCTATGAGGATTTTGTTTTGGATTATAGCTAAGTTCACATTTAATGTATTTATTTTAATTTAAAGCATGCTTTACAAAAGCAGCAACACCTATCACCCAGCTGTCTTTATTCACTGCATTCAGTTCATGCTCGAGGGTCACCAGCTTGAATTGGCTCCTTATCCAACATTGCTGGATTGTAGGCAGCTCATGTCATTGAGCAATTGTAAGGACAGGATTGTTTACGAGCTGCCCTACCTGGGAGTGCTCCCCAGCGGCAGGACAAGAAGCGCCCATTGGGAACTAGAGTCACAAAGGAAGTCACACCATCTGTCTTGAAATCAAGACACCAGCCAGCGATAAGGAAGGGATGAAGAGAAGCATTCATAACAAGCTGATTCATCATTAATCTTCTTGCAGTCAAACACAGACAACAATAGCTTGTTTTATGAAAAGGTGCTGCTCTTCCAAGGCCGAGCTGGGAGGGAGAGCATGCTGCATGCAGTGAACTCAGGGGGTTGGCTTTGTTGCACCAAAGGGCTTGTGTTGAAATTCCACTTCTTGATTGTGGTTGGCACAGAAATTAAATATATGTTTAGGAGTAAACAAAAAGGAGAGAAATGCCATGGAGTCCACCTATAGTGACCACCCCTGAAGTATCTGGGTTGTTGGTTGAATGCTCTACATGGACAAGGGTGCCCATGCCAGCTAAAGCTGCCTGGATGTGAAATGCAAACTGCACTTCAAGTACCTAAACTGTAAAGTAAGAGGAATCCAAGACAGAAGTTCCTCTAAAGATTGCTAGCAGCTGCAAATGAAATATCTCTAGGGAGAAAAAATAAATAAAATAAAATAAAATAAAATAATAAAATAAAATAAAATAAAATAATATAAAATAAAATAAAGGCCTGTACTCTTCCTGCACAGTCTGCTTATGGAAGGAAGTGAGGCTCGCGTGGCTGCACTCTCTCTGTCAGACTGCCTTCCTTTCCCACAGACCATGCCTTTTCAGCTTGTTGGCTGATTCAGCCAGGTTGGAGCAGGATAAGGATCCCGGAGAGGCTCTTCCTTCCTGTTCCATAAAACCTGGGGGCTGAACAGAGGGGAGAGACACAGATCAGTGTCTCCCCCGGGGAAAAGACCCCATTGCATGCCCAGTAGTTATTCACTCCGTTCAGATTTTCTACTGGCAGATTAGCCCTTGATTATTGTTTCAGGGGGACACCTGACATTTATGCTAGAGAACTTCTCTTATTTTATTCCTGAAGGGGGAAGGAAGAGTTCACTGGACTTCACAGGGTGACATCAGGCCTCCCAGCTGCTGATTAATTTGGATTTTCTTTGTTAGAATTCAAGGGGGACCAACCCAGCATTTTAACAAATCTTAACTGTAGAGCAAAGCAAAAACAAAACAGGGCCCTCAATTTTTCATCACTCTCAGACTTCACAGAGTTCACACCTGAAATGAGAATAACTGGGGCTTGAGGCTTTGCCAGTAAAAACACGATAATATTGCAGACTTTGCTTTCAGTGAAGGAAGCCAGGTAGAAGAATGGTATGCATGGGAGAAAATTTCTGGCTGGGTATGTAAATAGCAGACGCTTGCCTCCTGTACTTGATAGCAGGTTTTCTTGCAAAGGCTCAGTGAATATGCTGTGAGTTGTCTCGTTCCCATGTGAAACATGGGACATTTTGGTGTCCCAAGATAATTTTTATGCCATATTTTCTCGGGAGCTGTGGTGCCCATCACACAGGCAGCGCAGAGGAACAGAGCCGGCATGACCTACAGCTGTGTTTAAGCACTTTGTGTTATTCAGGTTACCTCTCATGTAAATTGTTGTCATGATAGCATCTGCTCTGATAACATCTTTGACCTGTCAAGATGCACGCCCTAGAAGGTAGACAAAAGTAATTTGCCCTGTTGAAAATGAGTTCAGAATTTATGGATAGGTAAGAGAAGTAAAAATTGTCATTGGAGTTACTGCAGATATTACAGAAGATCTTCTTGAAGGGATGACTGTAGACTGTCATGTTTCACACAACATCTAGAAGGAATGTACACTGAAAACTGCCAGCAAATTATTTGGCCCTGTCTTTATTTCTTATTTTAAAAGTATCATAGCAAGACAAAAAGAAGAAAAGCAGGATCATACCTGGTATATACCAGCTTTCAAATACCTGGTTTTACATATTGATTTCAGCAAACAAGATTTCATCAACTGATTCAGACACTTTCATTGAAAAAAAAAAAAAAGTTGGTTAAAAAAAAATGGAAGTGAATTACCAAGCAGGTTGTGTATGGTTAAGGATAATTGTACTTCGGGAGTGGTATAAGCTCTGTTTTCAGAGTCATACTCTATAATTTGTTGAAATACATTAAGTTTATCATGTCCTTTCCTTCATCATATGAAGGAGCGGAAAGAATATTTTCCTTGTCCAAGCAGGCAGGACTCTACATACAGATAATTTTATAAACTGATTAGAAAAAAAGAGTGATTTACTAGAACTGTCTCTAACTACCATCTTAAATAAGAAGACCTGAATTATATATTGAAGGGCAGTAGCAATGCATACATAAGAGGAAAATATTTCCCTAAGGGAAATACCGTGCCTCTGACAGCCCCTGTAAACAAAGAATTGTTCACATTTGTGTCTTACAGCCAACCAAGTATACAGGCCGTGGCACCAACCACTCCATTGCCAAATATGAACCTCCATGGTAGCTACAACAGGCATTTGCTTGCTGACAGCCACAGCTCCCCTGTTCTTCACCTGGGGAACAAAGGTAGGAAGTGAGGGGCCCAAGGGAGGCCCAGAAGTGGTGGGCTGCAGGGCAGAGAGAGGACAGCTGGGGGGCAAGAGATCTTCTGGTGGGATGAAAGGGGCAGAGAGGCAACAAAAGTCTGGGGATGCTGTGCAGAAATTGGGTTATGGATGGGGGTGAAAAAGGAAAGCATAAGAGAAAACAAAAGCCACAGCTGAGGAAAAGAGGTCCTGTGAATGACTGAAGAAAAAAGGCCAGAATGAAAAGGAAGTGGAAGAACAGCAAAAGAGAGCCAGTGTATGGGGTTGCTCAGTAGCAGCTCATGAATATACCATGAGATGATGTTAACCAGCAGGCCATGTGTAATTCAGCCAGTTAGTCGACCTCCATCCAGTAAAGTCTGACATTTCTTCTGGCTCACCCCTAATGCAGTGCAAATCATAACGTGTGCCAACTCCAGTGCCAAGTAAATACTAGTAGTTATTGGTCTATGGCTTACAGACTCAGGGGCTGTAGAAAGTAACAGACAAAAGGAATTTTATCGTAACAGGTTTCAAGTAGCTAGAACGTTCCTCTCTGAAAATGTATCAGAGAGACTCAAGCCATAAAGGGTTCAAAGACAATGCAATGTATAATATCCAGTGGTGGTGTCATCTGTTCATCATCAGAGGATGGTTCAATAGTCTGGTGGCTTTTAAGTCAGTAGTAAACACTGATCGGCACTTTCCATGTAGCCAGAGATGTTTTCCAATGACCATCTTAACCACAAACACCAGAAAAGTGTGCAGGCTGCTTCCAGAAGTTGCTGCTGTGTCTGTTCTGTGTTGTCAGCTGTCATTCATCTCCCAGTGCAGGCACTGCAGGAGATTTTGTGCTTACAGGGGATAACAACACCTGGATGATAGTGACGGTGCCAAACTAAAAGGAGGGCATACACTAGGCCCAATTCCCTTACTAGGACTTATTCCCTTCCAGTTAAAGTATTTCTGAAATTCACCCAGTAGCCTACCAACAGCAGATATAGTTTTATTATCCATAATTAGATGTGGTTCACTTGAAACTACTAGCAGTGTACAGCACTGCTGTTTAAAAGGAAATTCAGAATTTTCCGAATTCACAGCACATTAGTGTCCCAACGACATTCAGATGAGCCATGACCTCTTCAAGCCTCTGTGATATGAAGGCTCATTACACACACTCTATAGCTGCAAAATATCATCTTCCTTTCCTTTGTAGTGACTCCATTATAGTCTTCTGAATAGCTTCAGACAGTGAAGAGCTCAGCTGAAGGTAGAGCACTTACTGTTAGCTGCTTCCCAAAAACATGACCACAGCCGCAGCTGCAGGACAGAGGAAACCTGAGAAACTTTTATCTCATTATTGCTGTAATCAGAATGCTGCCTCTGGATAATAATTCTCTCTCTAATAACGTTTTAACTTACACTCTAAGTCTTGCTCTAAGCATGTTTGTAAACTTAAAAGGAGACTTTTGAAAAGGTTAAAAAAAGCTTTGATTACACTCTGAGGTGCCAGTAGAGTGCACAGGAAGGTTAGACACCCAAAGACAAGAGGCCTGGGGCTTTTATTACATACCTTCACTTCCCTTCAAATCCCGATGTACATTTGCTCATATTCATCCAGATGATACAAACAAGGACTTTGGAATAGATCCTGTCTCCTAGTGTTATGTTTCTATCCATATTCCCGGGGCTTCACAGTAGCATGGGTGTCCCAGTAACAAAACTGTTGGCAGAAGACACAGAGGGCAGAGCAAATATGAGAGTTCCAGCCCAGTTAGACCCCCTTGGTCAAGACTTGCTTGAGTAGACAGCAGTAGACATCACACTTCTGTTGCTTCAGCATAGTTGCACAGGCTCTCATCATGTTATAAAATGCTTCCCTCCCAGGATCTGACATGAGAATGTCTCATGTCAGAGAGTCACTACTAGTGTGGTCATGGCCTAATACGTCCATATTGATGATATAGTTCAGGACTAAAAGACACGACCCAACCTTGCCTAGTCCCTCTGCAATACCTCAGGATGCAGCAAACCTAGTCTCTACCATTGTTGTAGAGAGAAGCCTTTAATTTTATTTTTTTCTCCCAGCGAGCAGAACTCTGCTGCTGGTGGTGAAGAGCTGGCCCAAGAGCTGGTCAAAGCACTGGGAGCATGTGTGTCCCCAGGCCTCCTCTCAGCTGCTGACAGCAGCTCCAGAGCCCTGTGGAGAAAGTAATGAGGCAAGAGCAGAAACAATTAAGACATTTTTATTTTTTTTTCAAAATCAAGGTTGAGCTTGTGAGGAAAAAATAACATAGCGGCTTCCAACTTGCTTGCTAACTGAATATCATGCGGACATCATCGTGACGTGCCAATTTTTTGATTCTAGCTGGTCTTCATTGGGTAAGAAAGGTCCTCAGAGGTCCATCCAGAGGACTTGTGCTTTGATAATCTACTCCATTTTGTTCCCCCAGCTCCCTTCCTTCTGTAATTAGACTGTCGGTCACTACAAAAGATCAAAATTGCCACATTTAAATACTATTCTCCTTGAGAGAAACTAGCATCTGATCAAAGCTTAACAGCGTGAAATGCATTTCTTGTTTTTGCAGTAAACCTTCATGTCCCTTGTTGTCGATCCAAGTTCACGGAGGCTTATTTTCAAAGCAAATCTCTTGTTTTCATTCCACCGGAGAGCTGTTACAAAGCCAACTATTGTTACTATAGAATATAACTTTATTTTTTTAGTCTAACTGTTAGAAGCAAATGGTTTTCATCAGGTAAAAAGTCATTTTATATGTGCCTTATACAGGCAAGTCTTGGACACAACAATCAGTTAATGGTTTTTAATTAAATGGAGTGAGACAGGACACTCAACGAGTGACCCAGGGATTGCTTTTGGAGGAAGTTTCTCTCATGACTAATAGTGACTACAAATAAAATGGGGTATTACAATAAAATTCTACTGCTGACAAAAATATTAACAGTAAACGACGACAGAGCTTTCATCTGGGACTAGGAGAACATCTGGAATATATTAAGACTGTAAAATTTCCCTTTAAGTATGGATTGCTAAAGTTAAAACCAGCCACCCAGAAACTATGGCACTCAGAGTAACTCAATATTCTTTTTCATTAAAAATTACTTAAGGAGATTTACATCTTCCCTTGGTTGACATCGTGATGTTCTGCTTGTCCAGACTTTGAGTCCTGAAAATATGTGATGAGAAGGAATGGAGAAAAAAAAAAAAGGTCTTGGATATGTCCTGTGTATGTTCATCTGGGAAAAGTGAGCCCAGTTCCAGGCATCCTTCTGTAATGCAATCAGTCAGATGCTCTTTGAGACCATTCTGTGCAGATACCCACTGCTTATTAATACCATATGTGAATTTGATGCATAATGTATCTAGAGATGCAATATAAGCACCAGATATTGACAGATATAAACAGGAGAAAAGTGGGATGTGCTGGGAGATTATTCTAGAAAACAGGAATGCTTGCCTTAAACAAAAAGGCAGAGTGATAAAAGAAGGATACGATTGTAGCAAGGTTGCTGTCTCCCATCCTCCTTCCTCCCTGTTGACAGCTCTTGTGAGACCTCTCACTGCAATCTTGTCTTAATTTAGACTGTGAGTTCCTGGAGACAGAAATTATCCTGTAACTTGTATATATTGCATATAGTACAACAAGTTCTCCTCTCAATTGGATGCTCAAATGGTGTTTAGGAGGCAGCTGCAGCATTAAAAGGGAAGCTGGTTTTCTCTGTGGCTCAACTCCAGAAGTGACATTGTTTTTTTGGATACATTGGGAGCTCCCAAAAGCCAAGCCAAGGTCTGTAGAACAAGCTGAGAGATGAGGACTAGGCACTGCTCTCCCTGCCCTTGTCAAACTGGACCAAAACCCACACAGCTTCTGTGAGCAGGATTCATCCCACCTCCTGTGACGCCCCAGGTCACGAAGATCCAAGGTAAATGGTCCAGGTTTCCTCTGCTGGGAAAGGAGAGAGGACTCAGGGGGGCCATTTGCCCCTACTGAGAGAAGACAGAAGGGGAGCTGCCTTCAGAGGCGCCCCTTCTTCTCCACTTGCTCTAATGGGAACAGGAATACTTTGGCAGGACCAGTCACTAAGCAGTTACCTTCCAGCAGCTAATGCTAAGTAAGATGAAGCCTTTCAGTGTGTTCAGAAATCAGCCCTGCCAGGTTTCCTCCCCTAAATATCCCACCCTGTGGAGCTTCCCGGCAGTTTCTGGAGGAGACTCAGTGAGATGCACGCAGCGAGGCTCAGTGCATGAAGCACGGGAGGCCTCACACCCTCGTTGGTGCAGCAGTGGTAGGTCCTGGTCCCCCTTGGAGCCAAGCACCCCGCGGTGAAAGACATGCACAAATACAGAACAGAAAGATGGTCTAGAATAAAAGCCAACTCACTGGGTGGCCTTGGTAAGCATCTGATGCCTCAGCTGAATATTTATGTATTTATTTCCGCTTATGAATGTTTTGCTCAGAATAGGGCAGGGGTTTTGCATGTCTTCCCTATAAACATTCAGCCCAAATCCCAAAGCTGCGGTAACAACTGGTATTCACAGATTGAAGAACTGTGTCAGAAAAACAGACATCACTCTTGTCTCTCCTTCACCTTGCACCATCCTCTAGCTCTGATTTCCTTTTCATTCTGACCAGATACTTGCATGGCTGAAGTATTTAAAGTAAATTTGAAATAAGATCAACGTTTTCAGAAGCCTTCCAGTGAGCAGGAATTATATCCGCTGAGATCCCCACAGATCTCCAGCACACTGGATCTGAACTCTGGTGAGACAGTAGCTACTTTTTTGGCATTCAAGAGGGAGTTTTGAAATGCCAGCCTGCAGTGCTAAGAACGACAAATACTCTGTACAAGCCTCCAACAGGAAATTCTGAACTTCCTGACCTTCCCCACATCTCACCCTACCAAGAAATTGTCGAAAGTTAACAAAAACAATAAAACACAGAGAGAAAGTCTGATTCTGGAAATGTTATTCAATGAAGAAGGTACAGAAATATGCTGTCTTGAGCTCCAGTCCTCAACATTTGGCCCACTTCTGGGCATGGCAGTAAGGGGTGGCATGTGTGTGTGTGCAGGAGACAAAGCAGGGGGCTGGAATAAGCCGCTAATGTCCTCAAATTTTTCTTGCTATCAGTAAGTCGTTGCTCCTAAAGGCAACAAAGGAAACCTGCCAAATACAACAGCTAAAACCAACACCCTGAAAAAACGTAATATTTAGGGAACGATCTGTGTGGCGGAGCCAGCTAGTGCCAGCTGCCAAGTCTGCGGCTGCCAGAGGCCTGGGGTACAGGGAGGCCTCCAGGAGAGGGGCCAGGCCCAGGACGACCCCCCTGCTCCTTGCAGGTATGAGACCTGTGTCCCCCACAGCTGAGGGCAGCCTCCCCTGCCTTCAAATCACTCACTTTGGAAATAGAGATGGAGATAGATACCAGCATTGAGCCCCTGGTGGGAGGCATGGGCTTGTGGAATGGTGGCTCGGGGAGGGCCTGGGGTTGTCATTCCGGCAGCAGCTCTCAGAGACTTAGCAGGAGCTCAGCATCAGGATGGGGCAAAATGGGCTAAATGAAATCTTGAACATGCCAGGGTCTCCTGCTGCTCTTACAGGTAAGACATTCTGCCTGTTGGCACAGCCCTGCGTGATGCTGTTTCTTTGTCTGCACTTCAGATGTAGAAGTACAACTGAGGGCTCAGACTGGAGTGACAGTGACCCAGGGGTGGGAAAAAAAAACAACTTGTAAGTCTTGAGGAGACAGGATGTGAAATGAACAAACAATTCCCTTGCTTTGATGTCCTCCCTTTTTATATACTGGGCAGCTAATTGGGGCTACAGTGAAAATCTTTTTCCCCCACGTCAGAATAACATCACTCCGCTCCCCCAAGGAAGATTTTGCCCTCCCTGCCTTTGCTGCTGTACTGCCTATGGCCTTGAGTGACAAGTAACCAGGCAAAGCTTTACTAAGTGACTCAGCAGCAGTTTGATGACCTTTTGCCCTCAAACTCAATGAAATCCATGGCTTTGGGGCAAAATAGTGTCCCCATCAGCTGCTTCTCTCAGCCAGCCTGGTGTCCTTGGCACAAGGGTCTGCTGAGAAAGCTGAGACCTGAGGCCAGGATGTGCAAAACAGTGGTTTGGGATGATGAGTGGGGATGTCATTAAAAAGATGTGAACTTTGGAGTATGCTAAGCACATGTTCTCTGAAGTTGGGCCTGGTGGATATCAAGCAGAGAATCTGTATATCCAAGGGCCCAAAGTTAATGGCCCCCATTTCACAGGAGCTCTGCAAAGCTCCTGCTCATGGGACAGACCCTGCTGCAGGGTGGCAGCTCCTTCTGCTGAGGGTGGTGCTACAGCAGTAACACAGTTCACTACACCTCAGAAAAATTTACTTGCTTGTTTCTGATGGCTGTCTTAGTCCAGAGAGTCAGAAAACAGCTTTTACCAACTCCACAGCAAGTTATTCCTAAGGTATTCTGAATTTCCTGGTATCTGAGGGAATTCTGATAGGAAGGATTCTCCCCACAGGGCTCCCAGGAGCCATTACAATTGTTCCTAGTCTCGCTTCTCCATGCAATTGCTGTTCTGCTCACACTCCTGCCTGCCTGCTATTCCTGCGTTCATTTTTATCTTCATGCCAGGCTTGAGCTGTGGCTCATTGTAACAATATTTCCTCATAAGGCTGTGCTTAAAAAGTACGGAGCTTGTATTTGTTGATGCTGTGTGGTGGCATGTGAGACTGCACAAAGGAAAACAAATGTTTGAGATGTTTGCGAAGGTGCTGTCATGAGACAAAACAGGGCACTTAGGTCTGACATTGCTACGTTTACTTGTGCTTGGATATACCAGAGCCTGCTCAGTCTCTGCAATAACCCTCCCCTGGGAAGTTTCCATAACCTCACTCTCCTCCCTGCCCTCCTGCTCTGCTGGCCTCCAGGGCTGTGCTCTTAGGGGAGACGATGGGAAAGCTCACTCTCACCTTGGAAAGAGACTGACCAACCATTGGCACTTTGCAAAATCAACTTCTTCAGCCCCGTTTGTCACACAGGTGACACAGCCCAGAGCACCCAAGCTGCTCACAGCCACAGCAGGGCCGCTTTGCCCACCTCCGGGAAGTGATTCACTCAAACTCCGCAGGTTTAAACATTAGAGACCTTGTGCTGGCTCCAAGAGATTACGTTATTCCCCACCCTGTGCAAATGAGGAGTCAAATATCCCCGTTACTCAGTTCTGTGTGAGCTGTAAAAGTGGGAGTTATGTCCTGTCTCTCGGCGTTACTCGGAAAAGAGCTAGCTGTCCCTCCAGGAGACCTCCTTCACATGCCAGCCATTCTCAGCACACGCTGCTGTGGTGCATCCACTTCGGATGGACACTTATAGGGCAGCCGTTCCACACACTTCTGGGGGGCAGGGGGCCAAGGAAGGGGCAATGAACTGTACCTAATTCAGCTTGCTTGCTCCTTATCCAGCCTTGTTTGGAAGCAGAGCTTAAAACCTGTTTGTTTAGGAGGTTTGTTATAATTTTGGAAGCTAACACTAGAGTTACACTGAGCAGCAGGTCAGAGGGTAAAACAATATTTTATTCTTAAGTTAAAGCACTTTAACAAGAGTAAAATAAGTAGGCTGCTCTGGCTGATATGTGTGCTGCAGGAGCTGGGACCTTCCCCGTGCCTGCTGTCACAGTGGGCATGCTGCACCCATGGGGGGTGAAATCACTGGGGCCCTCCTCGCTCTCTGGGGAGCCTGGTGATTGCTCTGGGATGAGAGAAGGAAAGGGGATTCTTTCAATGGCTGGTCAAAGCTGGGGCATGTGTCTTTGTTAAAGCCCTAAGAATATAAGACCTTTCTCTACAGAAGAAATTTATAGGTGTGAAGACCTAATTCCTGGAAACACAGTGCCTTCTATGACAATAGTCACTGATCAGCTGATTAAAAAGGTGTAAAGGATGTGGTGAAATACTGGCATTTGTGAGTATGAGCTGGGTAACAAAGCATTATCCAGGTATTTATGCAAAAACTTCTTTTGAAGTTGGAATTGCTTGCTACTTTGTGACCAGCTGTGCTATTCTCCTTTGAAATAGGTAAAAACTTCCCCAGTTTTAGTTTTAGGGTTTAATATTTATTTGTTTGACTTTTTGTTTTTCCCTTCTGAAAATTCCATACTAATTCCCCCTGGAAATAAGACATGCAAAGGAAATACATTTGGAGGGCAATCATGCTCTGACCGTGGGGAAAGGAGATCCCAGGAGGTGCAGAGACTGGCCCCAGGCCCTGCAGAAAGCTAGCTGCACACTGCAGAACCAAAAGACCTCTCAAACCCCAAACCTTTGTCTTAGTTGCAAGTTTCTTGCAAATATTTGGGAGTCACATTTCAAAGTTCAAGCTGGGTTAATCACAAAGAATGCAGCTCTTCCTGCTCGGCATGAGGAGGTGTAAGGTAACAGCGGCTGCGGTGCCCTCCCCTACACCCCATGCATCTGCACAGGTTTCAAGTAACATCTGGTCTCTCAGCTCCACATCACACATACAGATTAATGTTTACCTGCCTGCCGTCCTGGCTCCCAATCTATTCCACTTTATTGACTTAGCTCTGGCTCGACAATGGTGTATTAATCTTGCCTTTGTGTACACACAGCAGCCTTATTCTGAATATATTTCCCCTAATTCTATTAACCAATGCTATTATCATAACACACTAAGGACTTTGCTCAATATTAATTTGAGCGGCTCTTAACAGTCTGCAGACAGGAGCCTTAGTGTGATAATTTGGAAAGGTGGATCCAGCTCTGCTGTGTGGGAAGCAATTTGTTAACAAGACCTTGTTATGTCCCGAGGGGAACATGGGCATAGGCTCTGGAGGTTGCAGGCAGTGAGGACAGGGCACAGCAGTAGGGTTTTACCTGTGCTGCAGGGCTGCCACTCGACTCTAGGTGGATAACACTTTTGGGAAAGCCTCTGTGGGCCATTCCCAAGAGCTCATTCCTGGAAACAGATAATTCAAAACATTTGTCCGGAAGATGGTTCATGGGATAACCACAAACATTTCTGTCATGGGGCACATATTTGAGGCACATCCAGACCAGCTCTTGCCAATGTTTTTGCTTTCAATCATCCTTTGGAGGAGTCCCTGGGGGTGGCCGCTGTGCTGGGAAGTGGCAGCGGGAGGAGGGCTGGGGTGCGAGGTCTCGAGCCCCCGCCGTGTGGGATGCTGTGCAAGGAGTGGGATGTGCACCCTGGGCTGATTGCTTAATGCCTGCTGTGAACACAGTGGATGTGAGAGCTGGGGGTGGCACGGCAGGTCTTCCAAAGGTTTAGTTTTCTGGGAGGTAACCAGCATGGAGGGAGAAACAAGATCCTTTTATAAAATGTAGGGGGATTCAAATAGCAGCTGTAAAAACGAGAACCTCCAGCAACATGACAAAGAAAATTAGATTTCCCCTCATTGTGTCGAGGAGGCCAAGCTTCCAGCCAGCTGTGGAGGAAATAAGGAGTTTATATTATTTGCAATGTCAATGAGGACCCATGTACGAATTTCCTGTCTGGCTCCCTCTGCAGATTAGCAACACTTCAGCAAACAGTATATTTTCATTACATTTCATTTTTCTGTTTCTGTGGGGAAAAAAATGCTCCCCAAGCAGAGCGGTCACAGAAGCTGTGGCTATGAGGAGGTGCCATGTGACACCAAGCATACAAGAGACACATGGAGAAAAATGTCCCTGTGATGCCGGGCTCCGCAGCTCTGACACCTGCAGTTCTGGGCCCAGATCCGTGTCAATGCCCGTGGTCTTTTGGATAAGGATGCAATTTACTAAGAAGACTGAAATTTTTCCCAACATGTGTGTTGCCATGCAGAAAATGACCTCCTCTCTATGTTTGTTTGTAAACTTCAAAGCACTGACATGCAAATTTAAATGATTAAAAGAAAAAGGCTTTATTCTGTCTGCGTGTTTACTTATCCAGTCCGTGTAAGCAGAGAGCACAGCCTGTGTGTGACGGAGCTTTCGGCATCTGCCTGTGTTTCAGTGCAGGGCATCCCCCTAGGCTGGGGGCAGGAACAGACCCTCCCAGGTCCCTGGCTGGCATCTACGCTGCTTTCCCAGCTGCTTCCAGCATCCTGTGTCTGACGGCAGTGGGCAGGCAGAAAACAGACAGACACCATCAGCAGATTGCAGTCAATGCATAATGAAGCAGACACCTGATAGCCAGCAGCAAACAGCTCAGCACAGGGCTGAAGCAGCATCAGGAATGACCGGGGTGCAGGAAGACCCCAACACCACAGGAGGACCTCAACACCACAGGCATGGTGCTCTCTCTGGTTTTCAGATAATCCCATCACAACTAAAACAGGTATTACCATCTCCTGTCCAAAATTAACACGTTTGGGTTCCTAACACATTTAGGGCATCTTCTGCCTATCCTTCTCCTGTGTTTGAAGTGTGCTGGCTGCTGGACCTCTGGTCTTAGCATCTTGGAACAACTGACAGACCCGCAGCTGCCCTTCTCCTGGGATGCTTGGAGCCATCTGGGGAGCATTTCATGCTGGCAGCCCAGGGAAAGAACATTTCAGGCTTCATCACCTGAGAGAATTGAAGGAGCATGGAGGAACACTCGAACAAAAAGCTGAGTTCCACCAATCATAAATCTTCCTGAAGTATGAGCGTGACCTGACCCAGCTACACTCATTTCTACAGCCTGACAGACCGCCTCCCTGCCTGAACAATGCTGTGTTTTCAGGAGTCCTGTCCCTCTGCCTGTCTGTATCTTGTGCAGAGGTGGTTTGTGGCAGCCAGGAGAAGGGACAGGCTGAGGGAGATGCTCCAGCAAGTCTGGAGGAGATGGCATGGTAGCTAAAAAACAGTTTTTAGGAAAGGGACAGAGATCTGCTTTGGAAAAGGCTGTGAGGTTTGTTGGCTCCATGGTCTCCCAGGCCTGTTAAGCTCTGCTGCGGAGCAGGCCCGTTTGTTTACCTTCCCGGGAGATGAAAAACAGAGTGAGATTTCGCAGCACTCAGATTCCCTGAATTTTTTTTAAGATTTTGATTAATCATGAGGCATTTTGGCAAGCTCCTCAGATACTCCGTAACCCCTGTTTAATCAGTCACAGCCTAAGTGCTTATTCTGTCTGGTCGCTAGCGGCATGACTTGAGCACATGGTGGGGATTGGTGGGCCTCAAGGTGCTGGGGGGGCCGGTGGCTGGCTTGCAGGGTCAGTGCCGATATCCCTTCGGTTTCTGTGAGGGGAGACCTCAGGACAAATGTCCTTACATGGGTATAGAATGAGGAATAACCTTAATTTGTATTCTGTGGTGTCACAGCTCGCTTTTAGGGCTCAAGGGATAAAAAGATCCAGACTTCATGGATCTGGAGGCCATCATCACTCCCGTTAAAACTGGAAAATGAGACCATCAGTGTTGTGACTGTCAGAAGTTGTGGCACTGTTGCCAGGCAGGTTATAAAAGCGGGGAATCCCAGTCTCCCTCAGTGCCCTGAGTGCCCCTGTGATGCTGGATGAAGGGGGGGAAAGAGACTCCTGGGCTCAGGCACGTGCTGGCTGTGTCAACATTAGCATCTCAGTGGTAATGTGGCACTTGGAGCAAACATCTCCATGTGCCATGCTTTGATTGGGATCATGGAAGAGTTTTGGAGGATATGAGCTGGGTCACTTCTAGAAGAAAAGAGTTTTTCCTTCCAAAAAAGTGAATCTCATGAATATACCTAAAGATGTCACTTCACAGACCTTGGGTAATGATATAGGCCACTGATTTGTTGAACAAAGTAAAACCAAGCATATCTGGAAAATCAGCGTGAACAAAAACTGGCACAGGATAAAAGAAGAGAGTTTCTACTGCAAAATAAATGTTTTCATTTTATGTGTTACAGTGCAGCAGCATTAAAAAATATCGTATTCACTGCTGCTTCCAAGTCATTTTGGAATCACCACCTCTGGGAACATCAGGTTTCCACCATCACGGTGCATCTGTCTCTCCGTTTGCTTCTGTGACAATGACTGCAACTATCTGCATGGTACATGCACAGGATCAGAAGTGTCATCTGGTTCTTCCTCAGTAAGCGACTCATCAGCACATTTTTCTAATGGTCTTTGTGCATCAGCAGTTATGAAGGTACAGTCTTCTAATTACCTGTGTAGTTTGTTTGTTTGTTTTGCATTAACAGGAGGAAGAAGTTGATGAGCAGGTTCCTTTCAGATGTATGGCTTGAAGACCCTGGCTGACCCATGTTGTACCTCAATGTCAAACATAGAGTTGAAGGCATGTAGGGGACTGCATCATTATAAGACTTGAGCATTTCCAACAGAGGATGGCAGGGATATAGCTGAGAAAGCAAAGCTCCAACTGGAGGTTCAGTAGATACTGGCAATTGATAGACTGCCAGAACAAGCCCATCAAAACCAATCTCAGTAAAATGAAAAATCTATGGAATAGTGTTTCTGACACACATAAAAGATAAAGATTCCTCTCATGTGTGTTGTAGATGGTTTGTTGAGCATTCCGTGCTTTTTCTCTATGTATCAAAGGCAGCTCATGCCTTGCATGAGTATTTGCAGATATCAGTATCTTTTAACTGAGGGCATGAATTTTCTCTCGAAAAAGGAGTGTTTTACAGTGAGGCAGGTATTTTTTTCGGATAGTCCCTGCTTGCATCAGCTTTCAACATTCAATCATCTTCAGACCCCAACTTCCCTAAAAAGAAGTCTCTTAATAGCCAGATAGTGAGTGATTCCAAGATTTAGGCCAGGTGTCATAATATAACAGGATTTATTTTATTTTATTTTGCCATCCTATACATGCCCTAAGTCTTTGGTCACCATTATGGGTTTTGGTTCATTTCCATAGTTCCTGCCACTAATGATGTCTTAGAAATTAATTTCCCAGAGCACAGTCTGTGGTGGTGCCATGTAAGAACACTTCCCTGCCACTCATTACTTTAGCCAGCTTGTGTGTTTGGGAATTCTCCAGCAAGTTGTGTGCACAGGAAAGTCTTCTGCTTTCTTACTTCTCTCTTTCTCTTCCATGTAGTAGCCAGTCTGTATTTACACACTAACTCATCAGATTTTAGGTGTGCTACTCTTATAATTTTTTTTTCTGCCACTGATAAAATAATTTGTTTCTATTATAGCTGAGTGACATGAGAATTGCAATGATGCAGCTGATGAATGAGCAGGTGAGACAATTGCAAAATTCACATTTAACGGCATTTAGGTAGTTATAGAAAAGGGCTGTTCAGATAACCAAACACTGATTTAACTGCCAGGCAGACAGCTCGTAGTGGGTGTCCTGGGATCCCTTTTGCCTACAATTGCTGAGTAACAAGCAGAGGACCATTTTCTTTAAAGATTTCCTACATGGTGCTATTTATTAGTTAGAAAAAACATACAAACATTCCCCTCTAACTGGCACCAAACTATTATCCAAAGGAATATTCACACACTGTCTTTCATGACAGAATTTGTTTATTCTGAAGCTATCAGAAGCAGGATAAGCATGTGTGTTGAAGATACTGAAGGGATGATCACACAGCTTCCCACATCAGGCCTGGAGCTGGTCCAGACAGATGTATGGTTAGACTCTTTGTAGCCAAGAGTTATACAACTGGCACTGATTTTTCCTGAGAAATTCTCAGGCTGCTTAGATAGACTGTTCAGCAACTGCAATGGAATGAAATACTCACGATTTGTTGTTTGTTTTGTAACCTTGTAAAATTTCTAACAAAGATTGCAGATCACTCAGCAGTTTTCTTGTATCCATCTTCAGACTAGGGAAACTTCAAACCTGTGCTCAGCCTGTACCATTTAAAAACACAAGGACGCAGTGGAAACACTGAGAAGTGTAACTTGGACATATGTGAAGTTTGATATTTTGATGTTGTCATCTTCCTTCCACTGCTGGTACGTAGTAAAGTAATTGCACTGCTGCAAGGGAAGATAAATTCAAACCAGAGAGAAGAGGAAGTGAGAAATACACTGTTCTGTTCTCTTGCAGCTCCTGAAGTACAAACGCTGCTGCCTCCTCTGTTAACAGCTTGATGATACTTTTAATCATGCATACTTTTTACCTAAAATGGTGAAATGATATGAAGAGAGAATAATGATCCTCAAGCCTTCAAGAATGGAAATGTTGACATTAATAAGCCATTGAAAGTTTGGGACTTCCCTGAAACTTACCTTGAAACAGCTTTAGCTCTTAATCCTCAGTTCCTGTTTATATCTTCATGGGAACTACCATGGCAAACCATCACACTGCAGTGGCTCCACAGCTCTGATCCTGGCTAACATATGCAATAATGGAGCTGGATATGAGGTTTTCTTACTCTTTTTTTTTTTTTTTAGAATCTCAGAAGGGTTTGGGACTTTTCTCTGCAAAATGGTGGATAGTAGCTGCAAAACTCCACTTAGAAAACTGGAAACAAGAAATTACTTTCAAATGGATTAAATATGTCAACCACATCAAACAGGCAGCATTCTACAGATTTAAACATATCTGATAGACTAGAACTAGATGGAAAAATCAATTATATGTTCTACAGAACTGAAATGGAGATCTGGCTGGAAGTCTTCCAATGGAAAGATTTTTCTTGCAGAATGCTGACTACGGTTAACTGTCTTGAGGATACTTTTGGCCATCAATAAAAAAAAATAATCAACTGAAGAAAAAAAATGGAAATATAATTTTAATAACATCAAACATTTTTTATTTGGATATCATCATTCTTTTTCTTTGCATTATAAACAATAACCTCTTCCCAAAAGCTTATTTCAATCAGTCTCTTCATTTTTGTTAGCACAAGATGTTTTAACCATCTTACATTTTTTTTTTTATTATTATTTTTTTTCAAAATTAGGATTCATTTGCAATATTCATTCTGGAATGAAAGAAACTTCGAAGTTGTAAAATGCTGTCTGCAATGAAAAATCTAACTCCAGGAATAGCTGTTACTTTTCTCCACTGAAATGACCTTCACTTACTGGCTTGTCCTTTTATTTATACGAGAAAATATTTCAGTCTTTGAAAGCAAAGAACAGTTGTTGACTGGGACATTCTTCTCACACCTCACAATATGTCTCTATAGGAATGCAAGGAAATTTTCATTTTTGATATACACCATGTTCCTACAAACAGTTATACAATAAACATGTGCCTAAGTAACTTGGATTTATTAAACTTTGCCAGAATGTTTGGAAAGCTACATTATATTATTTATTGGCTTTGTATTTATTTTTTTATTGTTGTTGTTCATCCCTAGGACTCAGACTGAAAATGTCTTCAGTCTATATGGAATCCCTAATGAAGACAAGTAAGATTTACATTTTTTAATCTGGGGTCTGGATTTGCTTTTTAATGTATGGGAATAGCAATGAAAAAGTATGTCCTTAGGACATGCACCAAACTTCTTTGATAGTATGTCAGCAAGGACTGCATGTCTGAGGATAAATAAATGGAGAAAACTACCGCTTGACAGATTCTAGAGGAGGGGAGAAAGAAAAGAAGCCAGGAAGGGCTGCCATTTCCTCAAAAAAGTGATAGTGAGGCCACAAGGACAAATGTGCCAATTAGGAGAGGATGGGGGTAAAGAATAACTTGGCTAAAACAGTGGCTTTGGGCACTAGATGGAAACAGAAAGAAAGAAAAAACCATGTTGTGTGAAGCATAAAGACTGGAAGAAAGAGGCAAGGCTGGAGCTATACAGGAGCATTGTAAAAAGGGACGTGGCATTGGTGGCTTTGCAAGTGGTGATGGTCTAGAGCATTCTAGACTGAGTTTGTACGGAGAACCAGTAGCTTTGTTAGACAAGCTGATATGGATGACTGAATGCACGACCTGTTGGGCACCAAGGTCCTTCCTGAGGGGACAACAAAGAAGATCGTGGCACATGTCAGGTAGCAGCTACCAAGAGAATTCTAGAGGAAGAAGAATCTGTGTGATAGATGCCGTCACACAAAAAACAAGGCCGAGGAAAGCTCTGGCCCACAGCTCAGCAAGGATGCAGATGTTGGAAAAAGACTTAAGTTTTTTGTATGTTTTTGTGCCAGTCTTTGCTGCAGCCAGGTGGCCAGCATGTTAGCAGAAAAGAGGCAAGACTGTGGCATTTAGTAGTTAACATACAGCTTTAGTAGTTAACATACAGCTATTTTCAAATTTGGAATGTCTAACTAGTCTTAGCCTCAAGTCCATAAGGCACAGGCTGAAACAATTATAGAACCATTGGCTTGGGTTTCCAAGCTGTTCTGGAAAAGTGGAGGGGTCTCATAAGCCTGAAAAAAAGAGCAAATGTAGTGTCCCTCTAAGGAACAAGAGCAGGGAAATATAAGCTAGCCAGGTTCGTTTTAATCCTCTAGAAATTTTTGAATCAATAGCAAGGAAATAAACAGCACTCAGCATGGATTTGTCAAGAAGCTGTAGGAAATATTGAGTAAAATTTGTCCTGTGATGGGCTGGCGAGCTTTGTGGGTGAGGGCCAGAGGCTTGACTTCAGCCAGGCACTGAGTGCTGCGTCTTGCCATTTTTGTAAGCAAGGCAGGGAAATGTGGGGAACTGGACATTGCTCAGAGCAGACTAGATAAAAATCCATAAGGAATGGAAAAAAAAAAATGGAGAAAAGGAAAATGCTGAGGGATCATTCAGGTGCCTTCCCACTTATTTTTCTATGATTCTGTGACTTTTTATGTCCATAAATGATTATTATTACCTGATTTTCCATTCTGTCCCTGCCCTACCCTGAATTCCTCACTGCTTTTCTGTGTCTGACTGATATGAGTTCTCTATAGTGTCTGTTGAAGTATACTGTGAGTGCTTCTAAGTCCTAAGTGGCATCAAGATCTGACAGCCTGTTTTGCCAGAGGAGTTTCTTTATTCTTTAAAGTTATTACATTCAGTAAAACAAGGCAGGGAGATGGAATTGTTATTATCCCCACTTTGCAGGCAAGAAACCAAGACACAGAGAAGCCAGACTCCACAGAAACCAGAGCAAAGCTTGTAAATGAACCCAAATGTCCCAGATCCCCAAAGGGCATCTTGTGTGCACAGCTACCTATTAATCCCGAGGGCAGAACGGGGTGTCATCTGCCAGTGAGGGTCCTCAAGTCAGCAACTGTCATTTGCTCTCTTTCTCAATGTGAGTGGGTACAGGAGTGATCGGGTTGAGTCTAAATCATGCAAGCCCAGGAAATACTCTGGGGGCTTGAACAGCCTAACGAAGCCAAAATTTGGATATCAGCATAGCAAGCTAATGAGCCTTCCAAATCTCCCCTCAGGTTGTCTGGAGCCACTCCCCAGCCACAGATTTAATTCTTTCTATACACTCTGAAAAATGTGGTCTATTTAATATTCTGTCCACAACTTAGCTTGAGGCTAATTGAAGCTATTGTTGTTAGGGTTTTTTTTTTCTGGTCTGTTAACTATACCTACACTGGCAAACTACCATTTGTGACGTAAAGCTACATGTGATGTGTCCCTAAGCCAAACCATATATGATCTTGGGCTGGAAGGTTAACAGCTAGCAGCCAAATGCAGCAAAAGCTGAGCTCTGGAAGTGTCCCTTGAGCTTATGTAGGCTGCAGCCAAGGCACGGTTAGAAGATGCCAGAACAGCAGACCCTGAAGCGCTTGTTCGATTCTTATGGCAATCCTTTACACAGGCAAAACTCTCCTTGGTTTTAGGAAAATTAAGACTTTGGAGCTTGGATTTTTGGTGCTTAGAGGTAGATGACTGTGAGTGCAGAGGCTCCTCTGAGGAAAGCTCCCTTCTGTGGTACCTACAGAGATGCTGATGGTAGGCACGACTTCGTGCCCCATGCTCCAGGTCAGCTGACATCGCTGGCATCATGGGCTCCACCAAAACATCACTGCCAAAAGCCTTCCTAATGTGCTGCAGGGACTTGGGATTGGTGAAAATGCTGCCCTGGCTGCCTGCACATCCATGTGGCAAAACAATTTCAAGCCAGCCTCTCTCATGATGGCAGGAGAGGAAGAGTGCCACAGCTCAAAGTGTCAGAAGTTTTTGGTCTTCACTTCCCTGTGATGCCACAGTGATGGATCAAGAGAAGGCCATCACCACTGTGGGTCCTAGGTGGTCATGCCTAAATGTGGCCAGTGGGCCTGAGGTGATGAAAAGCTATTTACTCTGAGCTGGTCAAGAGGTAATGAGCACCTCCAGGAATTCCCTCTGAATTAATGTATTTTCGTGGGAAACCACAGGATTTGGCCACCAAGGCCCATCCTGTGGCAGAGAGACAAACAGCCTGGTCTCTCCTCCCAGGTCACAACCAGCTGCCAGACCCAGAGGGATTCTCCTGAACCTTCCTCTTGCATCTTCACCAGGAGGGACCATTCAGACTCAAACAAGTATGGTGACTCTTAATGAATGAAATACGAAAACATAGCTATATAAAAAGTAATCAGAACGGAATTAAAAAATATTTTCATTTTGCAAATCTGGGGTGAACATTCCTGCATTTTTTGCAATTCATGGAATATTTTAGTATTTCAACTTTGTGATAGGTTAGCCTTGAGTTTCTTCTTTGCTGCCAAATGTAATAAACTAAGTGGTGGCCACAGGGTAGCACTTTTCTCTATTTTTCCACTTTTCTCTTTGTTACCCTAAGTTTTCAAGACATCATAAAAACAAGGAAGTTCTGAAAATTTAGAGAGCTACAGAAGGAAAATGAAAAGAACAATGAAGCATGGGGAGAAAAACAGGCATTATTCATTTTCAGTAAAAGAAATAAAGATCAAAAGAGTCTGATATGGCAAATGGGCCTTTTCTCAGAAATTTGAATGGGCAACGGGAATGAGAGGCCCAGCCTAACCCGGTTTGCAGAGCCACACACAAGCCATAGGCGAGTCCCTCTGACTCCACGGGTGGATCTGTTCTGCTGAGGCATAAAATGGTTTGTGCCACACTGTTTGGGCTTAAATTACAAATATACTTAATGCCCTACTCAAATTAAGTCTGAGGCGACTTAATTTGGCCAATTAGTCCAAGGCTGGGGCCAGTGAAATCCCTTATATAAACATTTCAGAGTCAGTGCAAACAATTTCCTACTTTGCACAAAACAAATCTCACTTTTCCATAAAATTCAGAACACAGAACGAAAAAAATTGGCCAGAACAAGTCCCTTGATAGAAAGGCTGCTTTCTGCAGCTATGCAAAAGAAGGTGTTTTACAAGCAAAACTGTAAAGTCATATAAAACAACGCTCCAGCCGCAGCAACGAAATGGGAGGTGCACTGGCTTTTCACTTGTGCAGTGACAGATCAGTGTGCAGGGAAGCACAGTGATGGCTGGATCAGCAGCCATAATAGAAACTGGACAACTGCTCTCTATTAAAAGCTCTTCACCCCCATGTCACAGTTGCGTGATGCAGGATGGAGTCCTCTGTGACCTGGAAAACAGCAAAGGGAGGGGAAGAGGAGAGACATGACAAAGAGGTCGGCATATTTGAGCATTTGCCTTGTACAGAATGAATCTGGAGCAGCAGCGTTGCTGGGAAATAAAGTAATATAAGAGAATTTACAGGGCAACATCTGTTTCAGTGTCAGAATTCATTAGTAAGGAAAAGGAGAACACAGGTACACCAGAGGGATTTGGAAAATCTGAGATTACAAGCAAATGTGCCATTCAACATCCGTTGTTTTCTGTTTCTTGCAACTTTGCTTAACAGATCAAAAGAATTTGAGTCCAGCTAAAGAGTATATGTGAGGCTTAAAAGTATTATGGTACTCATTATCCTTCACGCAATCCTCTTTAATGATTTGTTCTGTGGCCATATACAGGATCACAAATGCAATAAAAGTGGGAAATGTTGAGTTAAAGCAACAGCCTGCACACTGATGTCATCTATACAATAAACAAATGTCAACGCAGAGCTATAAATAATCTTTTTATCATAATCTTGAGTTGATCCGATACCAGATGTATACACACTTCATGAACATTCCTTAGCTTTGAAGAAAGAGGACAATAACCTGTAATATAAAGTTGGATGTATTTATATGTGTGCTTCTCACGGGTAATATACCTTACAGGCAGGAGGGGACAAGGCCATTGTCTCTCCTGCTAACAATGCCTATACATCTGTGCCAAGCACGACACAGTGCTGTGAGCACGGAGGCTAAAAGGATCACTCCAGGCTGGTAAAGATCTAGGCAGGTCCTTAGAGGTACAAACAAGCCTTTAAAAAATTAGTAAATAAATAAAATTATTTATTGTGTGAGACAGTTCTAGTTTACATGGGGATGTGCCCAGGTTCCCAGTGCTAACCCTTTCCCAGTGCACCTGAGCTTTTTCTCTGTACAGTGCAAAGTATGAATGAAGCACGTTGTTGTGGAACATTACAGCACATAAACATTAATCCATGATTAAACACCAGTCTTGGGCAGCTAAATCTGTTCTTTTGTTCAGGGCTTCTTTTTTAATTCTCTTTCTATGAGATATTTCTGTCCAACAGAAGCTTTTACATTATAACAATTGAATTAAAAAAAAAAAAATCTCGTTGCATCAGTCTAACAGTGTCTTGGTGCTGGCTCAAGCCTATGAGAATCTTTCCATTGACGTCATTAAGCTTTTATTCAGGCCCTTAATCTGCAATCAATCAACCCTTAATATTATTCTGTGCAGAACTCCATGCCTTCTTTTGGTGATAGAAAAAAAATGAGACCGAATGCTTGTCCCAGCCACCCGTGCTGGCAAAATTGCCTGGGTCCCGATCGCATTTTCAGTGAGCCTCAGTCAGGAGTTGTCCTGAAATGCACTGTTTTGCCGTTTCTCCCTTGTGTACGCTCCTCCAGCTTCATGTTTTGGCTTTCGTGCTGCACTGGACTGTCCCTGCAGACCCAAGAGCCCGCTCTTGCAGCATCCCCAGTGCTGCCCAGGACCAGCAGCCTGAGCCCTGGGCTGGCTCCTGGGGGCACGCAGCACTTCCCAGAGGTGGGATCCAGGGCGTTAAATCCTCTTGCCACAGCACGGGCTATTTGCTAATGATGCTGAGAAAATACATGACATTGTTAGGAAAACAGACATATAAACCCTAATCTTGCTAGGCCACTATGAGCATTGCGTTAGGTTCATCTTCTTACCTTTTCCATCTCATTGCTGCGGTTCCCCAGAGGGCAGTGACTCTGCACCGGCTGCCATATGGGCTCGTCCATCCTGCGGATCTGATGATGGGGGCTTTTTCTTGTTTTATTCCCTGGTGGCCCTTCTGGTACTCCTGCATGGAGGGGTGCCTGCTGTGCAGGGCAGGTTCACAGAGTTATATACAGCTCAGTAATTATCATCCCTCACCCCAGGACTTACAGCGAGGCTGTGCCCACGGTGAAACAGATTTTTTTTCCCTTAGCAGCAAACAGGTGAAAAAGGAGGAGTCTGGGAGCACAGGACATGCCGAGTTCACCTGGAAGAGGAGTGGTGGGAGGGAGGGCTGCACACCAGGAGTGAGGTCAGACATGGGCAGTGGGGAAATGGGCACAACAGTGAGCACAGAGGGGTCAGCGACTGCAAGGTCACCGGTGGGAGTGGTGATCTGCTGCTTCCTGCTGTAGCTGCAGGTCCCTAACACTTTTGGAAACCTTCCAACAAAGGCTTGGACATGCTTGCTTCAGTGCTTAGGTGTTCCTGAATGGATAAGAAATAATCCAGCATCCTCCATGAGGTCAGAGAAATGAGGAAAACATGCTTAACATTACAGAAAAAAAAACTTTCTGTATTGTCCTCATGGCTTAAGACAGCAGAGCTGAATGTGCCCACCGATGCCTGAAGGTACCTGAGTCTGCACGGTGGCCAAGTGGAGGCCAAAGGGGTAGACCTGGAGAAGTACAGTGCGCCCAGATCCAGGCTGCAGGTCCAGAGGGTGTCCATGTATCTAACGTAGACTGGGACCAGAGCAGGAACCAATTCCAGGTCTCTCAAGTCTTGGTCCCACATCTCATCCCTGCTGACTCCCTGGGGGGCAGCTCTTTTTTGGTTCGCATTCATTCACCTCCCAGACTGGGGGGTGAAGTGTGCAGATTTGGAACAGGAAAGTGCCATGGGACACGGGGATGCAGGGCTCAGGGCTGTTCTGCCTTGCTGGCAGGCAGCAGCCTTCTCTGCAAGCAGCGAGCAGGCGCTGCCCAGCACCCACAGGTGGGCACTGAGGCAGCAGCTCCCTGAGGGCTGACCTGGGGCCAGGGAGAAAGCAGGAGAGCCAAGATTAAAGGCAAGCTTGAACTGCTGACATATCTGAGCGAGGGTGAAGGTGGTTGAGGCTCCTTCAGAGTTTTTTTTTTTTTTTTTTTAATAGGCAGTGTATAGGAAAAGGGCTGTGGGTCGGTGCCTCTGACACCCATCACCTCCCAGCCCTGCTGGAGCTCCCCCATTGCTGATGGCCTTGCTGTGCCTGTCCTGAGTGTGTGGTGTGTGAGATATGGCAAACCCCATTAAAGAGGAGAGGGCTTTCTTCAGGTGATAGATAGCAAGGGATCCCTGTCCTGCCCAGGTGCAAAGGTGAAATGCGAGCCCTCAGCCCCAGCACAGCAGGGAGCAGTGCTGCAGGCGCTCAGAAGCAAACGCTGCTTCTTTCTGTCTTGTAAGCAACCTCACTGTATTAGCAGCTTCTTTACAATGCTAAAGATTACATACTTGTAACCCGAGGTTTAATTTATGGTGAAGCCATAAATTAGCTTATTCTCATCTCTCATCATTCATTGTTTCTAGGAAGATACGAGCAGATACAAGTCACAGCTGGAAAATGAGGGTTAAGTGATGGAGCAGCCAGAGGGTTCCGTAGTACCCACATTCATTTTGTGCTTATGAATTATGCCAACAACAGCAAAGATATTTACACACATTAGGAGCACATCCAGGGTAATTTTGCGGTGTGTAAAGCATGTGCGGGCATTCTGATGCTGTGTATTCTGCAGAGATATCCTGCATCAACAACACGCCGCTCTGTTTCTGAATTATTGCCGAGAGTTCCAGGTGCTGTACAAGACTGAATGCCTTTGCACTATAAATCACACGAGAGCAATAATTTTTGCCTTTCACAATGAGAAAGCTTGTTCTGGAAAACCTTCCCTTTCAAAGGGCCCCTCTTGATTTTGGGTGGTTTGGGCTTGCAGGTCTCACTACTTTTCTAGGCTAGGGTTCACAGATAGAAACTGAAAAAACAGATTATGTCTTTAATATTTATCACAGGTGTGAATATAATATAACACAAAGGTAACAGTGCCCAGCCCGGGGCAGTGAGACCTTCCTTTACATTGCTTATAGCCACAGGAAATTAAAAAGTTTTAGCTAAGGAGGGACAAAGTTTGCAATGTGCACTGCTACTCCCTGCGGCAGGGGACCTGCTGACAGCCCCGCTGCTGCCACGTGTCCTGCCATTTCGGGTGTCCTTAGAGATTTGCCATCTGGACATGCAAGAATTACAAATGTCAGTTCACAAGACAGTGTTCTTGCTCTCAGCATTGCAGGAAAAAAATAAAAAAAGACTCTGGAAATACAAATGGAATGTAATTAATGACTCACAGAAACTGCAAGGAAGAAGTACTCAAACTAAGTTATTCTACCAAATATCATAACTTTAAATCAAAGTGAGCAGGTCTGATTGACCAGCCTGTACTCGGAGGTGTGTCATGTCTACATCCAGAAAGACCAGCATTTCTCCAGCATTACAGAACTATTAACAACTGTTGGTAACCTGATTTTGTCTCTAATAATGTAAGTTGGCCAAACCACTGTTGCATGGACCTTCTCAGCACAGAGCTGCAAGGCTGTGCTGATTGCCCTGGTGAGACAGGGGACAGTTGCAGTTGCAGACAACTGCTTTGTCTGTAGCTCACTGACTGAATGAAGGAAAAAAAAAAAGAAATCCCCCAGTCTGTGTCAAGTGAAGGAGGAGGATTAGGAAGCAGGGACGTACCTGGATAAGCATTTCCACAGAGGGGATAAGCACAGCTGGGCTCAAGAGCTGAGTTTCCAGCTGATTTTCCTCCCCCATCTCCAGCTCCAGGGTCAGGACACCTGCACAAAGCCCCTGGAGCACCACACACCAAGCCCCAACGTAGGCTTGCCCACCCCAAGAGGGGCCTCCCTGGCCCCACACTCATGCTGACCACGTTTACATCAGCCGTCCAGCATCTCCCACCCCAGCAGCCCCCAGGACCACTGTCCTGAGTCTCTTCTGGTCTCACAAGGCTGCAGAGACGTGATTCTTCTTGCCTTGGAGGCTGGACAACCAGTATCTCATGGGGCTTCTGCTTCTGGGTGGAGGAACCCAGCCAGCTGCAACTGGCTTTTGACCCAGAAATTGATGATGGGGAAGGGGACAGGGTCTTTAACTTGTTCTATCCAGTCTTCTGTTCCCAGGCACAGAAAGTGAGTTAAGGACTGGGGTTATGCTGTTATCCTGGATAAATGCTACTGACAGCTGGGTAGCCTTGGCTGGCAGCACTGTTGGATTTCTATTCTTATATTTGTATATTTTAAGCCCAGGGAAAGCATCTGGGGCCACAGGCTGGGTAATTTCAGAAAATCCCAGAAAATAATAATAATCATTAAAAAAGTCCAATAAAATTTCCCTTAGAAGGTGCCTATCCCACACGAGTAAGGATGTGTTGGCATTGCCTCTGGCCACTGGCACCCCTTCTACGGCAAGAGGTGATGTGAAACCATGGTCAGATGCTCCTGGGGCACTTGTAGTTGGGGGCCACTGGCTGACCTGCACCCAATATTTCTTAGCCCTCATCCCTCCAAGCACCATGTTTCACAAAGGCTTGCTATGGAAACAACCCCAGATCATTTTTTTTCACTCTTTTTAAATATATAGGCAGTGACAGGTGTAAAATTACACCAAACAGGCAATAACTCTGACCTGTCTGAGTGCCAATTACGTGTCTTTTTACAACACTGGGCCTCTGCCTGAACACATAATTTAGGAGAAAAATGTGTTGTAAAAAGGTATTCTTTCAAAAGAATGCTGTAAAAAAATGATTGTTAGTATTGGTCTCACACATTTAATCTTCAGCCTCTCCTTGCTCTTCCCCCATCCTGGGATAAAAAAGCTCTGGGTGCCCTGTGCTGCATGCGTAGTCCTGTAGAGCTAGCGAGTAGGCCGTCAAAACTAAATACACATCAATCTGAGCCGTGTAAGGTCTCTAGCTGCGAAAATGGCTTACAAAATCCCAGAAAGATGACCACCCATAAAACAAATGCTGGACAGCATTATTTGGAGGGCAGGGACCCCGCGTATGGCGGGGTTTGCAGAAGAGGAGCTGGCTTGGCAGGCAGAGCAGCTCCCAGCCCGGGTTCATGCCCCAGATCGTGTCCCCTTCAGAAGGAGAGCTTGGCCAGGGCTATGTGGTTTGGTCAATAACACCTAAAAATTGGCTGGAGATGGGGGGATCCAGCCACTAAAACATGGAAGTCTGGATACTGCCTCTTTTTTAATGGGAATGATTTATGTATGAATTTATTTACACACTCCATGTGTGGAACCACAGCCTGCTCTGGAGCCTGGGGGAATTCTGTGGCCGGGCAGTGGAGATCTCCAGTGGAAGAAGGCTCAGAGAAGATAGATGAGGATGATGTGCTCATGAAGCTCATAAATACATGTAGGAAGTAACCACAGCTGTTACAAAGGAAGCTGAACTTATCTCAACATGAAGGGGATGGGAGGGTGGCCTTTGTTTTAGATAAATAGTTCTATCAGTTGAGTGGGTCAACTAGTTATGTAAATGTCTTCCCTAAAATAATCAATAGGGAGTGTTATCTTCCTGAGCCAGCCACACTAGCATGGGGGAAGTGTATTTGTGGCTCAGCCCAACAGAGAGGATAAAAATCAAGCAACCAACCAAATGAACTGTGAAGAGATCGGTGGGCTTGAGTTGGGTTCAGCCAGTGGTGGAAATCACCTTTTATTGCAATCCAGCTGCACCTTGCAATTGTTGTATTATGTGCACTGTGATTTCAGTATATTGCTGTGTCACTCTGGTACATCAAACTCCCATGCAATGTCAAATACCCCAAAATAAGTAAATTTGGTATTAAATGTTAAACCCTCCTCATCTGGACTATCCAAAAGAAGTTAGGGAGAGGGCATAAGGCTTTGAAAACCTCTTGCCTTGCCCTCACCAGTAGACAGCCTTAGGAATCGACTTCCTAAGCCCTTTGGAGCACATTACTCCTGCCAATAAAGTTGGTTTCCTGTTCCCTGGGGAGGTTATCACACTTTCTTGTCATGGTAGTTTCCTCAGTCTCCCTATAATTTCCCAAATTGTGCATGACCGGAGACAACTGATACGAAACCACAGCTTCTCTGCAAACTTCCCCAAGAATCTCTCAAGCCTCTAGAAAACATCTTACCTGTAGAAAACATTTCTCCTGCATGTCCCTAAGCTCTACCCAGGCTCTTCTCCCTGATTTCCTTATCCCTCAAGACAATCATGCTCAGGTATAGAGACTGAGACAAGCAGAAAAGCTGTTTGTTTATAATTTGTCCATGTTCTGTAGAGCAGAAGAGCGAAAGCTGAGCCCTTGCTCTTGAACAGAAGTAGGCAGAATGATGCAAAACATGCTCATGCTTTTTACATTTTTGTAATTACATTACAGACTGTAACGATCTTATAAAGTATTGTTATAATACTGTAATAATATCTTTGAGTATTTTATTAATATACATAATGGCACATTTTTATATTTAAATGTGTATGTTTTTTTCTTTTTCAGCCAGCTAGTAGAAATACTGGATGAGAACCCAGAAACCCTAAAAAAAAAAAAAGTTGAAATATATCAAATGTACCAAATGGAAGTGTTTTCTTTTGTGGTACAGACATATTTACAAGAAATCATTTCACACATACAGTTATGCTGCTGATAGACATAGTTTTCTTTTGCTGACGCTGTATTCCTAAGCCTGCGGAATCTGTTTCTTTCCTTACAAGCCATGTTTTAATAACACTTCAAGCAATTTAAAAATCTGCACCGCAAGCACAGTCAAGGGGTGTAGAACAGAGCAGAAATTAGGACAAGAAGAAGGCAGCCAAGTCTGGGGCTCGCACAGATGTTTCTGTGCATAGGTACTGTTATGATTAAGAGGTAACCCTTTTGGTAAAGGAGCTGCGAAGCAAGGCTCAAAGGTTGCACATTCCCATGTATGGGAGAAAATGCACATTTGTTAACACAAAGAAGCAATCTCCACTGAGCTCCAGACACATATTCCCCAGGCTGCTAGTTTCAGCTGTCACCTTTTAAAACAAGGTGTCTTGCCATAGGGTTTTTGTATGCGAATTCATGACAGAGCCTTATGTACCTGCCCCACTTTGACCTTCTCAGTATCCTGCTAGCCTGGGGCCACCTTTACCCTTTCTTAAATGACTCCCAAAGCCCAAGTTTGCAGCAACCTCATTTCAGCCAGGGATAATGGGATGTTTTCTGAACTCTTGGAGTCATTTCTTAGCATCATCACAACCCTTCCTTCCCTCCCCCCACAGCTTCCAAACACTGAGCTGGAAGTTCTTTTTTTTGTCGTTGTTGTTTTTTGTTTTGTTTGTTTGTATTACACATTTCAACTGCAAACACAGATCAACAAAAGCAATGAGGCTAAAAGATATCACTGTCAGAAGGAGGTGGTGGGAGAGATGAGGGGCTCCTGGGTTTGGGAGATTTATGGTTCTTAGGACTCCAGCAGGTGTCACAAATTGTTGGGACTGGACATGTTCTATAAACCTGAATAAATATAGCCAGCATAACGGTCCAGTGGTTCTGAGGTAGTCAGCAATTAATGGCTCTCTGGAGGAGAGCCTGTGGCTAATTGGTTTATAAAACTGAACAAAATGGAAGCAACGTCAAATAGCAGATCAGGATCAGGATGCAAAGTGAACCTGTGAAAGGAGATTTTAAATTACTACTAGCAAGCAATAAGCAGATTGCTAATAAGATGGCACCAAGAAAGTAGCAAGACCGTTTGTGTTGTGTTACCTGTGTGCCGTAGAAAGGCTAAATCCTCCAAATTCATTTCCACATGTATACATGTATACATGTATACATACTATAGTCTGTAGGATGTCCTGGCATCTGCTTGGACCTATTTGCAGGATACCCCATGAAATAATTATGTGCTCCAGGTCCATAGAGAATACTGGCACTGGAGGCAGTACAAATTCTGAGGAAAAATGTCTTTTATTCATCAGGGCTTGGCTTGTTAGTGTGACTGGGCCAGATGGTAAATACCAGCTTGTAATACAGTATAATGCAGTTTGCTGCAGAAAAAAAATGTACCATAATTTAATATAAGGGCAAGGAACCAATCACCCAGAGCAATGAGCAGGGTAGGGATTGAGGGTATTATGGAAAAATCATTGAAACCATGAGACCAGCACACAGCTGCAGTAATAAAGTCTGTCATAAAGTAGAAGGGACTATGAGAGAGCAGGACTTAGTGTGGACGGCATTAGAGCCCATCTGCTCTAAACCCCACATT
Organism: Nettapus auritus; assembly: GCA_011076525.1. Taxonomy (NCBI): domain Eukaryota; kingdom Metazoa; phylum Chordata; class Aves; order Anseriformes; family Anatidae; genus Nettapus; species Nettapus auritus. The sequence continues at coordinate 15,815,249 of CM021766.1, read as the reverse complement.
ACGTAGAGGGGCTGTTAATGGCTCAGGGTTGCAGAGGACAGCTCAGGGAGAGGGCATCTGTTTTACTGCCAAGTTTGTGGGGAGGACGTGACTTACATGTAGGCTCCATCCATGGATAGAGCTCTCCTATAGCATGGAGGGATGCAGACACAGAGCTGAACCCAGGTTTGTAATGGTCAGGTCTTTGAGTCCTCAAGCAGACAAAATTCCTTGTATTTTACAGGTATTTTCTGTTGTTTGTTTAGCTTCAGGTAAGGTCCAACTAAATATTTTGCAATCTGTGATACCAGCCTGTAACTCTGGACAACGCCAAGTGCTGTGTGAGCATCACAGAGAGGCACACCAGGTAGCCAGCACCCACAAAATCTCCCCACCATCCTTTCATGAAACCTGCCTGCCCCCAACAAACCTTTCCATAGAAAACGTCCTTCCTCAAATTTCACAAAATCTGCATTGTGCCACACTAGATTTCTCCAGAGAAGTGTGGGAAATCTTATGAGTTATTTAATACCATGATTCTGAAATTTTTGGCAAAGTTTTTTCTCAAGCAATCCTGATTTTCTGATTCAAAAATTTCACTTTAGATATGAAAGTCAAGCTGAGGTTTCCCTACTCTTGTCTCTTTCCCAGCCCCAAACAAGCTGCAGACCAGACTACACTGCATTACCCCTGCATGATGCATGCCTCTGTATTCCTGCTTGCTGCTCCAGGGGCCTTCTTTGTCTTCTGTGGGATTGCAGAGTGATGAATGAGAACAGAATCCAACCGAGCAGGTATTAATGAAGTTTAATACTGTCTTTGGCCAGCCACATTGACCATCGCTTGATAGCTGAAGAAACTATTACATTCCACAAGAAACCATATAATTAAACCTACAGAAACCTCCACATCAAACACAAGTATGTGTCACTGCCCAAGATGAAAGTACACATGGGGCATGGAAGGGGGGAGAGTTTTTACTGCCTATCCTTTTACAAAGGCTTGTGTGTTTGAGAAAGAGGAAGAGCAGCCAAGGGGAGCTAGCAGAGAAAATGGAAAGAAGCACTTGAAACGAAAACACCCCATTAAAAGTTATGCAAGAAATAAAGGGTGTCTGACTGGGTGAGGGATGTAAGAAAAGAGATTATCTCCCTTAGTCTGTTCTTTCTTGTGATTTGCGACCAGTGCATACCCTGAGTGAATTAACAGCAGTGTATCAAAAGAAACACCTTCCTCATCACCATTTTTTCCTTTTAAAGGAAATAGGCCACAGTTCTTTCATTTCACTAAAAGCTTAGGGTCAAAATGGAAGAATGGTACTGCTGCTGGCTGGGATGAGACAGTTCAACTCAACCTCTGCACCGTCAACACGAAAAAGGAGTACATGAAATAAATTCTTGCCATTGAAGTCAGTAGAGCTGATTCTGATTTCACACATGGAATATATCTGCAAAGGAAGCAGATGCCAATTTTATACAGTCACTCTTTAGAGTAAAACCACACTTTAAATAATGAGGGAGTGGGGAAGTGCATCAAAGATTGGAATGAAACTGCTTGTTACCATGCATAAAGGCTGGCAGTGCTCTGGATGCCTTCAGATCTGAATCTGGGAGATTTTCTCATAAATAAGTTAAGTGAGTGCAATGGAGCCATGTGCACATTAACTCACTTCTTGTAAACAGAGAGAGGAAGGGGAGGCATCCCTAAACTCACTCTCCTGGACCAGTTACTGAAGTCCATGTCCTGTTTGTGTGTCAACAGCACAATCTTAGAGATACTCTTGGCCAAAATCCTCATCTTCACCGGCGTGCTCAGTGTGAGGCCTGGTAACATGAGGCCTGCTGCACTCCCTGCAGCTCAAGGCCCATGACAAGCCCGAGGCCTCTTGATGACCCCCAGAAGGGCCAGCCGGGAGTGTCCACAGCAGCATCTACCCAAAATGAAAAGGACAACACCACTGTCCTCAAATGGCTTCAGGGCATGGCTTTCCATGTGCTAAACACAGGGGCCCACTTGTCCCAGTTTGCCCAGCAATGTGGTTTCCCTGTTTATTTTCACAGCAGGCCTGATCGCCGTCAGGGTTCCAATGTTGAGCTGAATCTCTGTTTTCACCAGCACTGTGCTCTGTCCCCATGTGTACCAGAAATTATGACTGAAACTGCGAGCCAAACTGGACGCAAACAATCTAACTGGAGACACTCCGAGCTAGAAATACAGCCCTAATTTATGCTCAGTTGCAGCTGCCCTGACTTTATTATTGCTATTGCCCTGAAATAATAGGATGTGAGACAGTGTAAGCAAGCTCTTTCCCTGTGATTTTGTGATGACCACAAGATAATACTTCTGTTGCTACATTCTTATGTTATGTTCCACTAGTGACTTGCCCTAAAGTAATAAAGCAATACCAACAACATTTAAGGAAGTGTAAAATATGGTTTGTTTTTAAACTGCATTTCAATAAAATTATGTGACATTTTCCTTGTGGATTTCTTCTGTTTTCCCCTTCCACAGATAATTTCAGAAATAGCTATTAATATTCACGGTCAGAACGCTCATTTTTAAACACCCATATTTTCAGCAAAATAGGAACACCGACTTTTTGAGGGTTGATCTGTGAGTGACAGCCCAGGTTTTGCAGTGAAGTAACATCCCCTCTGTAGCCTTGCTCAAGACCTACAGGACAGAAAGGAGAATCCATCACAAATCTTTCTTGTCTCTGCATGTCCTCTGTCTGTTGTGTTACCCATAACAGCAGCAGAACCCAAATCCTCTTACAGAGAACATATAGGGGTTACTAGGCCATTGCAGTAGGCAGTGCACAAACCCAACTGAAAGGAGAGTCCCAAAGAATTTGCCAGCCCAGGCAGAGAGTACCCCTGCTTGCCTGGAGTGCTGGCTGGTTACCCTCATGGCTTGGGCTGCACTTCATTCCTCTTCTTCCAAAAGCACTTTCACTGGGACGGTGCAAATTGCCACTGCTGTGTCAGATCCTCATTTGGAGCCCAATCATGCCTTCACCAATTAAAGTGAAGACCACAGACAGGATTCAAGCCATGCAGGCTGGAAACAGCATTCATCATTGAGTTGCCAGACAAAGGCAGCTACATCTTTGCCTATTACCCCCCACCACTGCGCCAACTCAACTTCTACCCAGCCTTTTTGGCCATGGAAGCACCAAGGAGGCTGACAGTCACTGCCTGTGCTGAATTAAAGCTGAGGGCTGTAGTGAGGAGCAGCACCACAGCTGCAAAACCCTCGTTTGGGCTTCCTACCTCATGCTGTCGGAACATATAGTGCGAGTCCTCTCTCTTCATTAGTGGTGGGAGAAGCCTGTGGGTACCACCATTAAAGCTCATTACAGCTGCCAGAGGCAACAGAAGCAGTCTTGTGGTGAGCAGTTAAAGCATTTTAGCTCCACTCTGCCTCAAACACATCATGTCCTGATCAGATATTTGACAACAATGTGCAGCTGAATGGGATCACTATAGAATTGGCAACTCCTAAGGGACTTTATTTTATTTTATTAATGTACTTTTGGATAATTACCTCCAAACAATTTTAAATGAGGTTAAGAAAAATACCTCAATGCTTTATTTTAACTGCAGCTGCTAATTTGTAGCAGTTCTCAAAACAAAGGGGCCTTGTGTGCCCTAAGAAACTTTGATCTGGCATAGGTGCTTTCCCTAGGAGGCTCCAAGAAGAAGAGAGGAACACAACTCACTCCAGGACAAAACAAAAGCTATAGTCTTAAATGTTCAACATTACATCTAGACTGATTTCAAACCATCTGCATTATCCAAGTACAGATCAAAGCCTGGATGCCTGAGAATATGGGTCCAGTGATGAATGCAGGATGCCAGTGACTCCATGCATCAAGCGACAGGTGGTGGAATACCAAGGGATCGCGTTTCTGGAGCCACTCATGATGTGCTCCAGGAGGAATTTCACATGCAAAACAGATCAAGCAAAAGTGGTCCTGAGCTCCACTTTGAGGAAACCAGGTTCTCACCTGGCTGCTGCTGCAGGGCTGCCGGGACCAGGACTTCAGGCTCAGCACTGGGCTATGGGGCTGCATGGTGCTGTCCGTGCGTCAGGGAGCCTGGCTCCAGATCAAAGCTGCCAGGGTTCACCTGGGCAAACACCTGAGTCAAGAAGCTCCCAGGTACATTCAGCACTGAGCTTATCTTGGGGCTCTGTGCTGACTGATCTGCAAGTTACAACAGTTACGGCAATTAAATTGTTTCTTGTCAGTGAATTATAGATCCCTTTAGGCTCTTGCTGTCAATTACGAGACGGAGAGTGGTTGCTTTTAATGGAGCCAAGATTGGTAACAGGCTGCCCTCTGAGGAATGTTCCACTCTGGGGGCAGATTTTTTAGGGAAAGTTCAAAATGGAAAGATTTTCTTTATGTGGAACAAAAATTCCATTACCATCACATTAAGCATAACAATATACCTATATATGCATACATTCACGCACATTCATATAAATAAATATAAAATATACAGAGAATGCATATGCTTACATACATTTGCAGTTATTTATATAAGGTTTATCCCACAAGTTCAGTACAAAAGATACCTCGGGTAGTGTTCTTTGCATTGCATTTTCTTTAGCTTTCACAGCAGGGAGATGAAAATACAATTTTCTTTTTAAAAATTAGCATGTTTCTGAAGGCTTTTTTAAGTTATCTTTTATAATCCACCCAAGTTGCTGGGAATAGGATTCTGTCAGTGTGGTTGTGCTGAGCAGGACATTAAAGAGCACTGTCATCTCCAATCACAAGCCCAGCTTACTGCCCTGAAAAACAATCTATAAGCATTGTACTGCATAAGCATAAGCCCAGTCTGAGTAGCGTTAATGGGATCTTGCCCTGGCATGAATACCTACACCTTCAATGTGTGCTGTAAACACAAACACCATCTATTTACTTTACCTAACTCTTATCAAAGAGTTTGCAATCTGCAGTGAAGCTATGACCACTGCATGCTGAAATCTTGGATGAAGAAATTTTCTTCTCCCAGAAAAAATACAAACAAAAGTCTATGCCCTCCTTTATTTTGATGGGATGTCTGCCCTGCTGCTGACCTCCCACATTCAGTTGCCATTGGAGAACAAAGTTGGGAAGCAGCTCTAGTGAGTACCCGGACCCATTTTAGAAGCATTTCTGAACACCACTCATTAGACGTCCTTACTGTTAGATGACTGATGTGGGTTTAGTTACCCAGGTTTAAAATCTGTCCTTGGAACTGCATGCTGCTTCAGTTAGAAACAAGAAGATGGTGCCTTAAAAATAAAGGATGTTCACAAGTGAAATAACACCCTTCAATGAAAAGAGGAAAGCATCCTGGCTTCTGGCCAATGGGTCTCACTCTGAAGCAATTTCGAGATAATGGCTCATTCATTAAGAAGTCTTGCTCAACCACAGCAGTGATGTGTGGGAATCAGGATCCCCCTCTGTGCTGGGTGTGTTCAGCTGGGGAACGAGGTGTCTCCACACTGCAACACGCCGCCCTCTACGTGCCTTCAGTCCTCTCCAACCAGACAGAGCTGGGGACACAGCTCAGCCTTACTGCTTTTTGGGAGAGGTGATGCTCCTTTTATACAGAGCTAATAAACCCTAAACAGCTCTGCTTTTATAATGTAACAGAAACCAAAGTTATTTTGCATGGGATCTGTGCAGAACTCATTTTGACTGTGTTTTGCACTGCCTGTGATTTCTTGCTTTGTATTTTTGGATATAAATTCTTCATACTAGGACAATATCCAAGATGCCGATTTATTTGTAAAACTTCATACAAATGATTAAATATTAGATAAACACAGTTTTCTCTGAACTAGCTTATAAATAGACGCCTCAGTTACTGCTCTGCATTCCAGGCCTTAGGGGCATGGATCCCATTAGGCAGCCTTACAAAGCTTATATGGACAGCCTTGTTAGGATAGGGGATGCCATGGGACTCTTCTTGATTTCACTACCATTAATATAAGTCACACTTAGGCCTCTTCTGATCCTAGCACAATTAACAAGTAGTAAAACTTCACTTGGCTTAGCAGAAAAGTGGAGGCATGGACTTCCCCACTTTTGTGGGTTGCATATACTATCTCAGAAGCTAGGAAGCCTGTCCTTGTCCATGGACTCTTTAAACCGAGTATGAACAATTCCTGTTGTTTTGAAATCTTTCTCCTGGTTTTGCACCCAAAAGACCACAGCCCAGCCTGAAGCTCCTTTTTTGAGGAGAGCTGTGCAAACGAAGATAAGAACAGGCCTAATCTTGTGCCAAAATGATCTGCAGCAACAAACTAGGACACGGTTATAGCCATATTTATTGGCATTCCAGCAATATGACTCACATGGAATTAGCTCTAGAAGTGGAACAATGTGAGCTGAAGAGGTTTACAGTTGAGGGATAAACAAAGGAGATGGATCGAGGACCCAACCTGCAGGAGATCACTTTTAGGAGAGAATTGGCATGGTACAACTTCTGAGTTGCTGACGTTCTGC
>CM021766.1:15625407-15808665 GCA_011076525.1 Nettapus auritus | reverse complement strand
CTTTCTTTCTTTCTTTCTTTCTTTCTTTCTTTCTTTCTTTCTTTCTTTCTTTCTTTCTTTCTTTCTTTCTTTCTTTCTTTTTTCCAATTCCCCAGCTCTGAAAGTGAGGTTTTTGGTCAGTGAAGCCAACCTTTAAGAGCTAACTTTTAAGAATTAAATGGGTAAAAGCAGTGTACCCTGCCTTTGTGCAAGAGATATGATTGAACTTCTCTTTTTAACTTGCCAGTATGTCAAAATGTGAAACACTCAGTACCTAAAATGAAGCAAAAAAATTAGGCCATGAATTAGGTTTCATTCTAGAGGTTATCATGGTTTTAGTCAGAGCCCACCACTGCATTCACAAGATCTTATAAAATCAGACTCAGATGAGCTTTGAGCATGGGGTCTGCTTGCCTTATTGGTGCAGTTGGTTAAAACGCATGTTTTCATGTAAGAAAGCTTCTGGCTCACCTATTTTATTGCTAGGGTCCATTTAAAGTCTCGGGAGCAAGACGCTGTGTTTTGAGAGTCCTACAGTAACTTCCCACATTTCCCTGAGTTGGTATTCCCAGGGAATATATTCCTCAGCTCCTTTCACCTCCTACCAGCTGGAAGCTACTGCTAAGTTTGTATAAATGCAACCACTGTTTTATATTCTGCCTTAAGCAGCTTGCTTCATTTCTTCAGGCTTCAGCTCATTACAGTTAGATGGTGCTAGAAACTGGTGTCTTGGTGTGCTAATGGGGCCGAGCACCAGTGAGCTGCTGGTGCAAGTGAAGGAACAAACCAGCAACATTTGAAATGCATGCAGCTGGATGCCAGCGACACCCAAAACGAGCTGAAGCCAATGGCAGGAGGAGCACTAAGGCCAGTAATCTGGATCAGGTCTTGGAGAAGGTGGCTGTAGGGCTACAGCCCTTGTGTCTATCTGGGTAGGGCAGATAAAAGATCTCAGAGAAGAGCCAAAACAGATGGCAGCAGGGAGAGTGATGGCTGTCAATTTAGTTGTTACAGGGTAAAGTGCAGCATTAATATAGGAGTTGTGAAGAACAGTGCTTTACATGGGATTGTTTTACTTCAGTTGATGGTAGGAGCCATTTCACTTCTTGAAGGTCCCTTTCTTTTGTCCCAATGCACCACCACTGGGTGTGATCCAGACTGGCTTCCAAGTGGGAGAAGGAAAGGAAACCCACAATTATTGATTTGCTCTGCCAAAGTTTGAACAGATTTCTTCTAAAACAAATGAAAACTTGTTCAACTGGCCTGGAAAACAAAGATGCACATGAAGTTATGTACTGCCCTCTGTCACTGTCACACTGGAAGTTTGTTACAGAGTGAGACAGAATAGCATTGTCCCAAGCAGCCTGAATTATAAATCCTAAAGGTTGTATTACACTAAAAAAATCTCTAGGTGATGGTAAGAATTGGTCTCTTTGCTTTACCTAGGCAGGGGACATCAGACTCCTCAGTTCAGCATCTCATTAATTTCTGAGGGGATTTCTTTCTGACTCTGCCCAATTCCCAGCTGGTGGCTGACACTTCAAAATATGTAATGGAGGAGAAACTGAAGACAGTTGATCAGAATCTGAGGTAGAGCAAAATTCCCGTCATCTTGCTTGTAATTTGCAGTCTTTTCCACTCCCAGTCTGGCTGGTGAATTAGTAGGTGATGAAAAATATCCTTCTCACAAAGACATGATCTAGTGGTGGAAGATCTGCCACCACTAGGTAATGTGCTGCTTTTCCAGATGCACTTCCACCCCAAAAGAATTTAAATTCACTATTGGAAGCTGCTCCTGATCTGACCATACCGTGTAAATTTCTTAATCTTTTATGAAGGCACCAAACCTCAAATACCTGAAATGATATTGTGCCTGTGGGATAACAGCAGCCTCTGTGCATGGGAGGAGCTGAAAGGTGGCTACAGACCATCCTTGCCATCTTTGTTGATCCTTTCAGATCAGTACTCAGCATAGCTTGGCTAAGTGTGACTTTGCTCTAGATTGTGAAAGCAAAGTAGTGTACCCACTGTATCTTGAAGTCTAGTCCATGAAATAACTTACATACAGTTCACTTACTGTGAACTTACACGATGCAAAAGGCTTGCCACAGTGGCAAGGCACAGAAAATGCCTTGAAGAACTGAGAAGAAGCAATAGGTTCTGCTGCAGCCAACCCATGCTCACAAGAGCACATACATAAGAAAAGTGCCCCAGTTACACTGATGCTGCTGAGAAGTAGGTATTTCTGCTTTGTGGGGTCCTCAGACACCATCCTCTACAAGCAATACTGGCATCAAAAGGTTGGATATTATTGTTGTGGAACTTGTGAGAAGGACTGAGAACATCAGAAGGGGAAAAGTTTTTCCTTCTGTCTTCAGCTATACACTGGTATATATATCCCTGAAAGAGCTAAGTAGGAAAAGCACATGAGTACAGCTGATGTCTCTTTGAAGACAGGTGCAAACTGTGAAGGAGCAAACAAGCTAATGGCTACGGTGAAAACATTTAAAACCAAATTTAAGCTGAACATTCCCCTCTTCATAAAGACATGGAGAGACTCCAGAAGTAATTCACTGAAGAAAACTACCCCATCCAGAAGAAATACCCCAGTATTTACCAAGTGCCACCTGATGAGGACATTTCTGGAGAAATACACTGTTTTGGAGGTAGAGAGTAACCACCTAAATTGAGTAATTTATTATTATTTTTTTATACTTCCCATTACCTCCTTGGACCAGGATCAAAAATGCCAGAATATCACAAGAAAAGCTGGTTTTGCAGGGTTTTTGGCCTGTGCTTGAAGTCAGAGAGCTGGAAATTTTTATGTGAGTGAAAGTTTCACTCATTCTTCATCTGCTGAATTACAGGGATATATGTAAATGCCAAATAAACATTAGCCTTCAGGTACTTGACCGAGCTCCAACTCTGAAAACTATGAATACTACCTAAACCTCCTTCTGACTATTCATTTTCTTTTGGTGGGGGCAGCATGTAGAGAAAAGATACATGGCCCCCCAAATGGATGCAACTGACACTAATTTCAAGCCTCAAACTCTTTTACAATGCCCTTTGAAGAACACTTAAAATAAGTCTCCAGTGCATCTGGATAGGTTAGAAACCAAGACAGTTCAAAACATTCCTTCATGTTCTGTTTCTAATAAGTTGTACTTTGGAATAACAATTAATTCAGTGCCATGATTAGGTAATCTATGGAATCAGTGTATCACTGCATTTTTGTTTGAACCATGACTGCAGGGAAACAAACCTTCATGGGCCAGGCCATACACCAGCTACCTGGCTTTAGGAAGAAACGTGCCTTGGGAAGGCTAACCTTAAAGCCTGCACTTACACGGTTGCTTGCACATTTTTCTGAAACATCTGGTATTAACCACTGTCAGAGTAGAAACTAAATACTGTGGGTCATTAATCAAATGTGGAAAGTACAATGTGATTAAGGTGTAAATGTAAAGGTCAGTTTTGTGACTACATTTTAAATACTGAAAGACTCAAGCTCTACAAACCTCCTTCCTTTTTTCCAAAGAGATGCAGACAAGGCCAAAACAGGTCCTGCCAGGGCTGAGTGCTCCCCATGCCAGCAAGGGCCTCTTTTTTCCTCCCATCTCTGGTTCTCTGTCCACCTTGTTCCTCAGGCCTGTGTCAGCTGAGACAGCCAGCAGAAAGAGAACAAGGAGCCGATTTCTGAGAACAAGACCATAAACTAAGATCTTTCTGCTTCCTGTTCCTGTTTCTGGCTTGATTTGCCATGTAATCTTGGGAGGTCCTTTAGGGAGAGATTCCCATCACATTAGAGTGTTAGGAGTGAGACAGCATTTCCATTCAACCTTCTCAGACCAGTTTATAGCCTCCCTGTGAATGTATTTTAATATTTGAAAAATAAGTTAACAGGAATTTTACAAGGATTCAGAACCAAGGCCTTGTTATTTACAGAACAAATAAATGCACAAGGTAAAGCAGAGAAGGGAAACCTCTTGCCCAGGCTCACAAACGTGGCTGTGGCAGAGAGATGGGAATAGGCCTGGTCTTCTGAAGTCAAAGTTAGTCCACAGCCTTATTTCCAGACTTCCAGAAAGTGTCTGCAAGTTAATGAACCAGCTAGCTGTTTGTGCATTCCTGTCATCTTAGCTCTCGATCTTGATACTTTTCTGCTGTGTTAAAACAGCTTGACAGCTTGACAGACCCAGTCTTGAAGCTGGAAACCAAATGAAGTCAGTGATTGTGAGCATTAGACAAATCTTAAAACGCTCCCCTGTCACGACACAAAAAGGGAGCTGCCACTCACCGCTCGGTCAGTGCTGCCGTGTACACGGGTACAAACGACCAGTGCCAGTGTACAAAGGTAAATGCCACCTAACGGGGCTTAGTCTACAAGGTGCAAACTCGAGATAGCTGCCTCACAGAGCAATACAGGCACCACTACTGACAAAATATATGTGCGTGTCCTGACAGAAGAATTGGTTTGTCTAAAAGCTGATGCCAGACTACTTAATTGCCTTGGAGGCAAGGCTCTAAAAATCAGCAGAAATTCAAGCCATAGCTGGATTAATAATGCAAATACGAAGGAATCACAACCCCCCTTTGGGGCTTAAAGCTCTCTAAAGAAGCAGTCCAGACTGAGTACGGACTTGCTGAAATACTGGAGAGTAAATCCCAGGACAGCTCTTGCATGCTATGGCAGAATCCTAAAAAAGCTCTGCCTAGGGGTGGATCGAATGTGAGGTTGTGTTAGGGAGTTCCTGGAGGATGGCTTTCACCCTGCTTTATCAGGAGGGGTGTATGGAGGTGTCCCTGTGGCGCTTCTCAGCTCTGTGCCCAGCTTAGTGAGGAAAACCTTGGGCTAGGACCCCCATGCTTTCCTACAGGGGATCTCCCTTGCTGATTTAGGAAAGAAAAATATGAACTGTTATTCCGTCCTTGGCAAAAAGAAGAAACTCCAATATCAGGGCTGAATAAGCTTCTGCCGTGCTTGTAGTCTACAGGCTTGCTTTTTGTTAAGGTTCAACTGCAGTCAAAGCACACCTGAGACTCTCAATTATTGTAATTAATATTATGGCAATGCCCCAAGCAGAAATTAGGTCCCCACTGAATGGTTTGCTGCCCTAATGCATACAAAGATGCAGTTCTTGGCCTTAATGGCTTGCAAGTTAAAAGGAGAAACAATGGTCATGTTTGTGGGATATAATAGCAGGGACAAATCGAGGGAGGGGGTGATGAGAGATGCATGGCTTGTTAGCTCCATTTCTTTCTGACTCGTTTGCTTTAATTATATTACATAAACCTGCATTCAGGGGACGTCAGGGGGAAAATATTGCTGAAACAGGAGACAAGAGGGAATATTGGAATAGGAGGAAAGATGGGGGCAATTATGGGCTGTTGGTGCACTCAGGACCCTGAATGAGATGTGCAGAGAGGGAATACAAAAGAGCAAAAAGCGAGCAAGAGGAAAAGCTGAGCTCACTCATTCAACAGCAACAGAGCAGGAAACTGATGGCTTCTCTTTCTTTTGCTAGGAACTCTTTTCCTAAAAAAATGCTGGGTACCAGCCTTTCGGATTTCCTTCCTCACACAGTTGCTAGAAGGGACTTGTTCTGGCTGTTTTACTAGCCTGGGAAAAGGAATGGCCAGGGAACCCTGCAGCTTGCCTCCCCTGAGCAGCTCCCACACAGCCTTGAGCCAGACTAACCTTGAGAATACTGTCAGAGCTGGTACAGATTATTTTGGTGAAGACCATTGCAGATTACGTCTGGGCAGAGCATCCAGGCCTTTTTCTAACCCAAAAGCCAAGCCAGCCCAAATCTGTCCAAAATGAAAAGAAGAGGAAGAAGCTGAGCACTAATAATAACAATAATAATAATAATAATAAAGTCTTCTTTCTACCCAGTTCATTAACTGCCCATCTTTTCATTTGGTCCCAAGGCCACAAGTGCTGCTGGCTCTTTTCTTCCATGATCAACTCCTTGCTCCAATGTCTAAAGCTTTAAATGTACTAGGGAAAACAGACATGGTACTAACATTGCAGCTGCTCTTTGTGTACAGGATCAGTGCCTGGTCAAGACATACCTATCCTTCTCCACGGACAACAATCCACTGCAAACCATCTTCAGTGAAGTATTCTTTTCATCTGCTTCTTTTCTCACTCTCCTAGGATTTCAAGGTATCCTTTCATCCTGAACAGGTGGCAAGCATCATTTGTTATTTTGCTCTGTACATCACTTTTACATAGTGAAGTTCATTTTCATGAGTCCATATGGTTTCCTAACTACAATTCCCTTTGTTAAATGGCCATGAGACGGTTCCAGCTTCTTCCCAGAATATGGCTCAGCTGAGTGTCTGATGCTCCGGCTCAGTTTTAGTTTTGAAACTGTTTAGCAGTGTCCCTTTTTGAGATCTACTTGGTGGCTCTCACCATGATGAATAGTGCTTTACAAGACTTAGTGTGAAACCACACAAAAGCACATGAATAGCTTCCTAGTTTTATCGGGATTTTATTGACAAATGGTTTCCAGAGCTTGTTTCTGACCCTCACCTCACAGCAAACAATGGTGCCTCCTTAAGCCGAAGTTTACCCTACATTAAGTATTGCCTGTAACTACGAATCTAAAATAGGCAGATAAAAAAATAGAAATGAGCTAATTTGCCAGTGTTTCTGTATTTAAACTTTCCTCTCCTTTGAAGTAAATCCACAGGTATTTCATGATGCTGGCTTCCAGAGAACACAAGTATTTCCCCAGATAATTATCCTTTGGAAACTTCTGCACTAACTCCTTTTTAAAACAAAACAGGCAGAGTGGCAAGACTATCAAGAGAAAGAAAGAAAGATCAGAAATGTTACAAGCTCAACAGCAAGGAACCAACAAAATCAAACAGGAGGAGAATTGAGGCTCTCTCTCTCTCTCTCTTTTTTTTTTTTTTTTTTTTTTTTTCTCCCCAAATAAACCACTCACCAGAGCCATAGTTGCTTTGTCTTTGTGGGTCATGTAAATCTGAAATGTTTGGGTTATAATGGACATCATGCACACGTGCACCTCAATGGCACGATGCATACCTTGTAGGGTAGATATTGCCTAAGTTTGCTGCAGACACACCAGAGCAGGAGAAAAGATCTGCCTTTGCACAGTGCATACAGGAAAATGTTCTGGACACTGGCAGCCTAGCTAGCTACATGCATTTCCCTGCATATTAGGGTCTAAAATAGAATAATAATTACTATTGTAATTGCTGTATTATAAATGATTAAGATAAATAGTATTATAAGTTAATATGTTATATATTGGTTTTGCCTTCTGGGCATAGGTCCAGGAGTCCTGGAGAAATGTGTAAAATTCTCAAGTTCTGCTTAGACAAATGAGAGAGAATTTCACAGTTGAGGAAATGTGGTCAGAAGCCAGGTTGGTTAAGAGGTTGTTGACTTCCTCCTTGTGCCCATTGCCCCAGCAGTGACACCAGGTCTAACTGCAAGGGAAAGGACTCTTTCCCACTGGTCACTAAATGGGCAGGAGTGCCGTGGCACAACAAATCGACTTACACTTCCTCCAACAAACAAGACAAATCACACTACAAATAAAAACAACCCCATACTTGGCAGGGGTTCTCTTCTCCCCTTCAGCTGGTGTTGCAGTTGTTGTTGGTGTTGCTTACAAAGATGAGATAAAAATACATCAGCCTTGCTGCAGGAAGTGCATTGGCACCGGCTCAGCCTTAGACCATGGCTGGAGCTCGCAGGGTCAGGGGAAGTCATTCAGCTCTCCCTCCCAGGAGCAAAACAGCAACCAGCAGGCAGCCAAGGCCACCACTTGTCCCACAGAAGTGAGCACCCATCCCTGGACTCTCCCAGAGGTGGGATTAGGTTTCTCCCCTCTGCAGGGAGGGGGTGAAGGGTCCTGAGAAGGAGAACTCCCCGGCTTGCTCCTCGCTTCAGCTCATTAACTTACTTCATTCCACATTCGATGCTCAATCTGAAGCTTGCACGTGCAAGAGAATGTGATGGATAAAGCCAGGAGCACAGGGCCAGTTTCCTCTATGGCATTTAAAACAGATCCCATGAACATGCAAGCAGGACTGGGCTCGGTGGGTGCTCTTTGATTTGAATGCGAAGTTAAGGAAAGAGTAATCTGCTGGTCTACATTGGTGCCGTTCTACTTTAGTCAAGGAAGAACCTGGTATTTTAATTCCAGTCATGTGTTCCAGCCTCATAACCATCTTAGTGGCCCTTTACTAATATGTTATAATTTTCATGCCCAGTTGTCATGTCCCATCCTTGGAAGTGTTAAAGGTCAGACTGGATGGGGCCTTAAACAATTTGATCTGGGGGAAAATGTCCATGCCCATGACAGGGGGTTGGAACTACATGATCTCTAAAGGTCCCTTCCAACCCAAACTGCTCTGTGATTCTGTGGTTCCATATTTTATGTTAACTCTGAATATTTTCTGCCGAAAAGAGGTCCAGTGTCTTCGTTCTGATCACACTGCTGTCCCCTGGCACAGCTCCAGAAATGTATGTGTAATTTTTAACCCTACATGCATACTTATTACTGATTCTGGATTTAAAACTGAGATAAGAAATACACTTTCCACCCACCCTTAAATAGGGATTTAGAAACTTGTTTGTGCTACCTGCCTTGGCTGGTATCTGGTTGGAATGTGAGTCTTAGGTCTCTTGAGACAATGTCTGCTTTTGATATGGTTGCTAAATCCAGTTCTTTTCCTTGTTAAATTTGGCTGCCTCGATGGAGCAATCCACCCTTCCACAGACCAGAAAGGCTGGTTACATTTTTCAGGCAGTTCTCTTTTGGGATGATCAGGTTACAGTAAATGTATCAGCAATTATACTAATAAAAATATACTTCAAGGGCCTGGGATTTTTTAAGGCAGCAAGCCTAATTCTAATTCAGTTACAGAGAAGATGGAGACACTTTCTTAGAAGTCAACAGCAAAAGAGGCAACAGAGATGAACTGCAAGAAGGAAATTCCAAATAGAAAAAAAAAAAAAAAAAAAAAAAAAAGATAAGTTGTCCAAGTCTCTCTTGTGGAGACTTCATCCTTGCAGAGACTCAAAATCTCAACCAGACAAAGCCCTGAGCAACCTGATCTAATACTGAGCTAGTCCTGTTCTGAGCAGAGGAGTAGATCAGATGACCTCCAGAAACCCTTTCTAACCTAAATTATGCTTTGTTTCTATGAAAAACATGGTAGCTCCTTGTCAAACCAGACACAAGGTGACAGGCATACCACAACTTGCATCGAAGAACAAGAAATACTAAAATAATAATCATTATTTCAAGTAGTTTTGCCAATATAGGAATATAGCCTATGTATTTCATATTTATTACAAAGTTGTTTTGTCTTCACTGGCTGTGAGTTTCTGGGATGCTGTGACTGCCTATGCCTGAGGCTCCTGAGATCCAGCAGCTTTCCAGCAGAGCCAAGACCTTTGCTAACTTCTTGCCACCAAATAGAATAATTTATCAGCTCTGTCTCACACCAGTTACAGAAGATGCTCCCAAAGGATATCCTCTTGTTTGTCTTTCATTCTGGGATGTATAAATCCCTATCTAATCAATCACAGAAGCTGCAAGGCTGGCAATTCACTGTGCTGCTTTTGTTCACCCTTCCAGTGATATGTCTGGTGAGGAGAACATTTTGCTTGCATACGCCCAGGAATGGTGACTGCCTCCATGAAAGAAACCTGGAGAATAATAGAAACATTCTTCTTGATTAGCAGAGGAAAGAGTAACTCTGTAACATACCCTGCAGCTATGATAAAAGAGATATAACTGGAGATGAAATAATAGAACTCAAATTCTGTGGAGAAGTAAAGACTCTCTGATCATTTTTCCCTCTCTCTGGGGCATGCTTCAGAAGTGGGGCTGGACCAAGTATGTAGAATAATTCAGGCCTGGACTGACAAGTAATCACAAATTTAAGAGTTCAATATGTGAAGTAATTTCAAACCTACTCCAAAAAAAGGCAGGTTTGGGAGGGGTTTCTTCTTCGGAAAATATTTATCTGTAGCCAAGCCTAAGTCACGCATTATGTCTAACTCGATAGCTGCCATGGCTATAGTCAGGGCACAGGAACAAGCATGTCTGGAGGTCAATTTGCTTTATTCAAGGACATGCATTTAAGACTGTGATGCTTATACCTGGGTCAGATGAATACCACCCAAAGGTTTCTGTTTCATAATGTTGAAAATTAAATATTTGCTTTTGGAAATATGAAAAATATTTTTGACTTTTTCTAAAAAAAAAAAATAAAATGGGGGCTGTTACTTTAAAGTAGAAAGTAATTATCATTAATGATTACAAAGGAAAAAAAAACTTCATACTTCTTAATCTTTTTTTGTTGTTGTTGTTTTTGTTTTTGTTTTCTCCAAAAAAAATCTAACGCATTGGTTTCCATTCTACAGGTCCAGTACCACATACATTGTAGTAGGGTGGAGTCACTATTTATAAAGCAAAACAAAAAGATTCTTAAGTAGGAAACATGGTTGTAAGTAAGCTGCAGAATGTGATTTTTTTTATTATTATTATTATTTTCTTGCCTTATTTATCAAATTACTGAGCATTTCCCTCAAAAGCCTGTGATTACAAATATTTCATACATTTTAAGAAAGTGATTATCCTCTTGAAACAGAATATGTGACAGTTTGGCTTTTTTTTAATTGATTTATGATCCTATTTAATATTTAAGAGTCATCCAGTTAGGGAAAACAGTATGTGAAAGTACAAATATGCGACATGGACAAATATGCTGAAATGCTCAAAGGAAGCTCTTTCTAACAGCCAAAGGACTGAATGTCATTTGTGCAAGATATTCCACAAAGAAAGAACTTAAAAAGCAAAACCAAAAACTTTAAAAAGCTTAATTCAGAATTTTTCCCTCTCCAAAAAAATAATGCTCAATCCACAACAAACGGTTCAGCCAGCTCTAAACTCAACTGGGGCCTGATCCAGTCATTATTTTGGTGCTTGAAATCAAAAAGGATTTGATGGGAATGTATGATAGATTATTTTCTTCACGTTTTTAATTGGGTGACTTCTTCCCTTAAAGGGTTCCTAATTTTTCACACATGTCTCCAGATATCCTCTGCCAATACTAAATTCTGCTCAGATGGATTTTCTGTTAGAGAAGAATTTGGCAGTTACAACTCTTTGGCTGCAATCCAGTAAATGCAAGTAGGAGGAGCCTTCAAATTGGAATGTTTTATGTAGATAGCATGTTACTGCTTTGCACATCCAGATTTACACATTCTTGGAATAAACAAAGTCATGAACTTTCGTTTAGTTCCTTTTGACTTAAAAAAAAAAAAAAAAAAAAAAAAAAAAAAAAAAAAAAAAAAAAAAAAAAAAAAAAAAAAAAAAAAACAGGGGGGGGGAAAAAAAAAAAAAAAAAAAAAAAAAAAAAAAAAAAAAAAAAAAAAAGAGCAAGAAAAGTATCAGTAACACAGAATCTTCTTCCAAATCATTAACAATTCTTCCTCTGGTCTTTAGTCTACCACAAGTTAACTTTATTCTCCCTTTGTCCATGTCGTTAGTATATACAATCCGATGCAGGCATTTTTAGAAATTAAAAGTGATTCGGTCAGATGGCTTGAATTATCCATAGTCTTCCTAGGAAGGATCAATCTTATTAAGCAGGTGAATGCCTTAAGATATTACATCCTCTTTAGATATTCCCTCTTTTAATCTTCTGAAAAGGGATTTGAAAGAAAGAGAGAGACACCATTTGTTAAATTTACTTAAAAAAAAAAAAAAAGACGACTTTGGGTGAATATATTACAGACACTCAAATCAGAAGGAAAATTGAGATTTCCAAGTTTGTAGATGAATATTTAAGTATGCCATTAATGAGCAGCTGAAATAGTACAGCTGAGCACAGTAATGCAGCTTTAAAAGGTCCCAAATGTTGACATTCAGATTCCGTGATTTTGAGTGATTATTTTTGCTACAGATTTAAACAAAACCTATCTTCTTATTCCAGATTGCTTTAAAAAAATGACTTGAAGAATGGGTTTACCTTACCATTGATGCCTCCTTTGTACAACATCAGAGGGCTGATATAGGTTTATGGCTAGAAAGCTCCCATATATAATTAATTTCAATTAGATGTACAACTGGTTGTATGCTTGAGTTATTGAGAACATGCTCATTATAAAAATCTGCATAAAATATTTCTTCTCTCTCTCTCTCTCTTTTGTTTTTAATTTGTTTGTTTGTTTCTCCTTGCAAGTTTGGGTTTATTGGGTAGTTACTGAGATTAACAAACACTCCCCATTCTAAAGGGGAATTCACAGGAAGTTCTGACATTTTAAAATATATCCAAGTTTACAGGGGAAAAAAATCATAAAATTTGTAAATTCCCATAAAACAAATTGTTCCAAAAAAGGTCATGTCAATAGAAAAATGTCATTTTGTTAAAATAACAGTGGGAAAACAAAACAAAACTTTTTTTTTTTTTTTTTTTTTTTTTTTTTAATAAGAGCTGTTCTGGAGGAGGAGTAATAAATGAGAAACATTCAATTCCAAAAGCTCTGCAGTGTGCCTTAACCAAATTTCCTTTTAAGTAACCATGGATATTTCCAATATGACTATCCACCTTGACTTGTTTCCACTGATAAATCAGCATTTTCAAAATGGAAAACATCTGTTTACAAAATGTTTGCCCAGCACTTGTGTGCTCCTTTGTGCCACCACGGCAGCATAAAAAAGGCCATACAAGAACAGAACTTCAGTCTTCCCCCAGTTTTCACAACTGCTCATTTTTACTTGGGATCAAGTGTTAATAAAGGATCAGGTGATAAGACAACAAGGAATGTCTGAGGAACAAACTTACACAGTCCTTGTCCCCTTCCATCAGATATTCAGCTACACACTTTCTCTCCTCTTTGGCACTATTTCCCCCGGGAAAGAATAATGTGACAAATCTGCAGAAGCACCCTCATTGTGGCAGTGATGTTTCTCCTTGGATATCTGAACTTTCCCTGCTCGTGTTTTTGCATCGATGACCTGCACACACACAGCACCATGAACCCAATCCATTCACAGATGCCAAGAGAAGTGGTAGTATTCACTGCTTTCCTTAGTGATTCTAGTGTAAAATACAACATTTTAGTTTTTTTTTTTCATGGCTTGCTTTAATAAAACATAATTATACTCGCATCAGATTGGGTAGGGTTATTTGCATTAGTGAAAGTGGTTAAGAAGAATATAGGAAATTGGACCTGGGTGTAAAGATAGCTGATAATTACGCTTAGTAGTAAAAACCAGAGAAGCACAGGATTTCATTATATAGACCTGTACAGAACATTTCATATTCCTTGACTTGCAATGCCTTTGTTACAGGTACTGGCTTTTTTTTTTTTTTTTTTTAATTGGTTTTGGACAGGCTTCAGAATCACGGGTTTACAGATTATTTGAATGCACTGAGATATTTTAATTGGCTAAAATGCAAACATTTCACATTTAGTGAAGGATAACTTTGGAGCCTGACTTTCCACTGCTTTGTACCGTACGTAGCCATTACTTTACAGCAGGATAAAGGTCTCAAAGTGCAGTTTGGCAGCTCGCTGCTCATGACCCTTCCATGACATTAAGCCCACAGAGCTTTGAGAGACTTTCTCCAGTGTGACTGGTCCTGCTGTAGCTCTTCCCTACTGTCCCAGCAAGATGATGGTGTTCGTAGTTTATGCAGATGGGCTGCAGGGCTTTTCCCAAGCATTAGGTGTTCCTGTGGTCATCTCCAAATTCAGAACCAGTCTTTGCAACCTGTCAGTGAAGAGATATCTGTTGCCAGATTATGCTGTACTACAGTAGTTTTTTGTTTGTTTGTTTGTTTGTTTGTCTGTTTGTTTTCCTTTTTCCCCTGCTATTGTTGTACTTGCTAGGCCTCCAAATATCTGACAAAAAGAAGCAAAAATACAGCTTAAAGTACCAACATCTTTTGCCACAAACCTGTTTCAGTCACAGCTTGTCCTGGACTTTGATATCACTTCTCAGCATATGTAAAGCCTAAATTTAGCAAATCATTTCAGCATATGTTTAACTTAAAATCTCCAAGTATTACTATTGTATACTGTGAAGAGTTCCTAGGTACTTCACTGCTGTGTTTAACCGGGGCTTAATGAAACAAGTAAATAAGATAGAAGTCGGAAAAGAATGTGTCCTTGATTTGAGGTGCTTTCACTGCTGGTTTGGAGAATGCATTTCATCACTAAATAATTTCAGATCTTTGCAAATTATTATGGAAATTGCTCCTTGATGCAGTGTCACAGATGGGAATGTTATGCTTTCCTATTGCTTTTTGTGTGACACAAATTTGTGATAATATCATGGGGACTGGGGGAAACGTGTATGAAATTCTATCAACATTGCAAATGAACTTAAAGCTTTTCCTTTAAAAACTTTTTTTTTTTTTTTTTTTTTATTTTTTTTTTTTTTTCAATTTGTGCTTTACTACTTACAGCATAGTGGCAATGTTCTAGATCACCTCAGATCTAGTATGCAGCAGTTCTCAAGCAAATTGTGTATTGAGAGACTGAGTTTTCAACTGAAAGTCACCCTAACCACCTTTTTTTTTTGCATATGGGAGTTGTAGGTGCTGCCACATGCTGTGTTTTCTATCTCATGTCACTGAGTCACATTGTAGACAAACTGAATAAATAAGAGCACAACAAAATCAGTTTATAGCAAAGACAGAATTTCCATTGTACAACACACTGAGACTGGTCATGCTCTTCACGTGAAAGTTCACAATACAATCATGCAAGGAGTAACTGCTAGGTCACCAAACTACTCACTGCATCACTTGGTAGTAAACAAGTATTTGCTTCATAAAATGTGTCTTTCTATTAAATTCCTGCCTTGAAAGTTTTATTTAGCCAAGAGGTTGGGGTGTTTCATTAGGAGACAAAACATCTTTGTTTAGTCTTTTTGTTCTTTCTTGAATTCAGTTTGCTGAAAAGCTCTGAGTTGCACAGAGCGTTACTTGTTTAAATTAGGGCTTTCCTATTCAAATAACCTTATTCTATTTCCCTGAAAGGTTGCTTTAGGCAAGCCAAAATGGGATCTTTATTTCACACAGATGAGACGTAAGGTTCCATATAGCTCTTCTGACTACAAATGTGGCAAGCAAGACTGCAAATATTTTCATTCTTACAGGCAGAAGTCACCCTAAGCTCCAGTTTTGCCTTCTACACTCCAATATCATTTGATGCAGACTGTTTATAGGAAATATCTACACTTGACTGATTTCTCTCTTTCCCCTAGCTTCTCTCATATCTGTTGATAACACATCAGTGAAAGGGGGAATATACATAATGAATGAGCTATTAAATTGCAGGATCCTACTGAAAGACTGCAAGAAACTCAGACTTTTCCAGAGTGCTAACATAATTCATACTGTATGTTTGCATGATATTGGCAGCTATAAGACTTGGGATTGTTTTAAAAGGTTGTGTTCTCACATATATTTAAGTATTTGTCATCGTGGGTCTTCATGGGAAGTCTGTGTTTGAGTTGTACAAGAGAACTAAAGAAAAATTCTTATTGGTAGCAGATCATTTGGGACCATCCAATTCCATCTCTTGGCTTCAGAACTCAACATTTCTAGCTCCAGCTGAAGAGACCAAGACACAGCTTCATGCAGAGATTACTCGGTCTTTGAGCAGTGGTCACAGCTGGCCCATGGGGCCACATGGGTCATGGATACCTGACTCAATATGCTGCACTGGATAAACCGAAAATTTGAAAACTTTCACAGCTGTGATTTGTTCAAGGTGTTTTGCTTCATTCTTAGATTTATTTAACTGTTTTGCAACTTCTAAAACATCAAGCCAAATATAAAATTGGCACATCACTTCCATATCCAAAGTCAAAACATTTCACTTAAAAATATCAAAACTAAACTTTTAATCTTTCAGATTCTTTCCCTCCTATTTTTCCATGTGAAGCAATTAAGAAAACTCATTTGAACTTTCCAAACACTCTTGCTCCCTTGAATGCAACTTGTTCAGAGAATTTACTATTTAAGATAATAAAATTGTTACTCTAAAGTAGCGCAAAGCAATCCTTTCTCTACAACCAACAAGTTCTGCAAAATAGAGCCAGAAGGGCTCCCAGTGGGCAGTCTGCTCCCATACTATATCCCCTACAAGCAATCCAGTGTTGGCCAGCTGAGGCCTGGAAGCCTGAGAAATTCTTCTTATGCTCCTTGCATAAGCCTGTGTTTCAAAGCCATTAACATTACAGATCACAGTCTTCATTCTGCCACAATCATAGGTTGGTGAATGACTGTATCACTCTGCAAGGAGGATCTGTACCTTCCTGAAGTCTCTGGGATGTACTTGAGTGCAGTCCAGTATTGTCAGTGAAACTTCTGGAACTGGAAGATCATCATTCAGTTCATTTTCCTTTCAGTTCAGTCTCCAGACAGCCCATATTTTATGCCAGTAACTCATGCAATTGCTATGAACAGCAAACTGGGATTGTTAATATGAGGTGATGTTTCTTGTCATTGTGGAATTATGCCATGAGATTGTTAGATGGCACTGGAAGCCAAAGAAGAATGGAGTTCAAAATCCCAAATATTATTCTAAAAGCACTATTTATTTTAATAACTGAGGTCCATGTGAGGACCGTTACTCCAAATAATGTGAAGAAAACTCAGTGGCAGACAGGCCCACTGCCTGTGCTGAAATCCAGATGGCAATGCCAGCTCGTTTCTGACGGATATTTACCTAGGCGCCTTTCAACATTTTCTTGATGTTCTTCAGATGCTGTCGGTAGCTGAAAGCTTTATTCAGTGTGCCTCCAAAATTCCTGTGCTCCAACATTCCACTGAGCTCAGTGGTTTGGATACCAGCAGAGCTGACCACCTACAACCAAGTCTTGCAGAATGTTATGAATGGATCCCAAACACAAACTGGTTATTTCCCAGTAGCCCTGTCTTACCAGAGAGACATGCAAGCAAGTAAATAAAAAGTCAACCATTTTCAGCCGAAGAAATGCCCGTTAGAAGGCTATGAGCATGTGCAGAATAGAAAATAACTGTGAGCCCAGCATGTTAAAGTATCAGATGTACAGAGCATAAATTATACAGTTAATCTGACTTCCCACAGTAAGTGGGTTTACTATGCGCTGTGCAGCTCATCTGGGCAACATATGCTCAGAAGGTCTACCTCTGTGGAAGTAGTGCATACTTTGTGGAGCCTAGCTGCAGTGCACAGTGATGTGTCTGGAATTTCTAGATATACAGCAGTTCAGGCAGGGTTGCTGTTTTGGTCAGGCTGTACCAGACAATTGCCAGTATTCTCAAATTCTGCCTCGACAAAATTACCACCACCACCAACAACAAATAAATAAATAAATAAAGGACACGTCTGGTGAAAACCAGATGTATGGCAGGTAAGAAGGAAAAAAAAGATCCATTCCTGTATATTACACATTTGTTATTGACCTTATACCAGAGCCCCAGACTGCTAAGTCATCTCCTTAAGACCTGTGAGACATATATTTATAGAGGAAAGTATAAAAGCATGCAGAAATAACACAATAACCTGAAGTGTTAAATAAATGTCAAATAAAAAGTTAAATAAAAAGCCAAATGAAAAAAAAAAAAAAAAAAAAAGGCTTTAAATAACACAGAACTCCAATTTCACATATCGTTCCTGAGCTAAAAAACCTGATACCGTTGTCAGATCAGGGACAATGGGCTGGACAGCCTGGGCTAACCCACTTCAATATGTGCAGTTCCCAGGGACTTAGCTTGAAGAAGTGCACGCTCACCAGCCGCCTGAGGACTGAATGTGCTCTGCAATGGCCATTCCTTTTTCACTAGTCTTTCTCCTTCGCAGATGGAGTCACACATTCCACGCTGTGAGTGAGAAGTTCCCGAGATGTTGGGTGAGTGCAGTAAAGCAGGTCACCTGAAGATGACATGTTCTGGGCCACTAACCCCATTCATTCGTCCAGGATTCCTTTTCCTTCAGGTACCATCTAGTGTTACTGCGCTCGGTATTGATTGCCAGGACACTCGACTTTTGATTGTTGTCTGATGAGAGCAACTCACTAGAATGCTCCCCCTGAGAAAATCCATTTATAGATATGGATCTGTGTACCTCTGCACGTGTAGTTAATATGTCCTGAAACCCTACGTAAGGGAAACCCACAATATGCTGTTTAGGTGTAGCACAAACGTAACTGCTCTTGCTTCATTAAACATTCACTCATAAATTGCAATTCAATTCCATCACCTGAAATAAAATACTCGAGACAACTGTAAACTAAATGTCAGGCCTCTTTCTTGTCAGAGAAGATGCCTTTTCCATTCAGCAGAATTAATCAACTTATCTTACTTGAAAAGCATTTTTTTTCTGGAAAACTCCCAGCGAGTTAGCTTTTTAAAGCTGTCTTACAGCAATTCACTAGAAAATAATATAGGGTGATTCAGATGGAAAGGATCGAACAGTGGGATATAAATCTTGATGTAAGACTGCAGATGTTTTAAATACTAAGACTTTTAACCCTGATTTTCATCCATGTTATACCAATGATATGAACTAGCAGAATCAGACTTGCAGTAAAGTACAAAAAGTCTATTTCTATTCAGTGCATGAATTTGAAAATAAATCATATGCTACAGCACAGTTTTCTTCGAACATCTTTTTCCAAAGCCAATGGCTTCATGGTAACGTATTTTGGGTGATGAGCATGCTTGGATAAATGCCACGTGGGCCACAAACTATTCGCTCCACCAAAAGAAACTGCTGCCCCAGCTGATCCCACCTTCCTTCGCACCCACCATTTTCATTTTTTCCAGTGCAGTAACTGCAATAGCATTGACATGATTCAGGGCTTACTCCAAAATTCTCTGTAGCTACTTTCAGAAAACGTATAGGGGTTATATACTGAAGTATCTCCTGACAAGCAGGAGATCTTTTTGGGATTATATCGCCCTCCCCTCTCCCCACCTGCCCTTTCTCTTCCCTTTATTTTCTGTTGCTTATGAGACGGATGGTTATTATCAGTTTATTATTACTGTTTTTCCACAGACTTTCTCAAATGTCAAGTGAATCTGATCTGGAGTTCAGGCCCATAATTACACTGGACTGGCTCCAGGAACTCGTAAATAAATCGGTGGTGGCTGCAATGGCTGCCAGAGCTCTGTCATTTCGCTCTTCCGAGGGTGGACAGAGGCTTTGGCTGTTTTCTAGAATTCTACACTTGCCCTTGAGTTTTTCACACCTTCTTTTAAAAGACCCCAGGCTTCCTCACTCCATTTTGGTATAACCTTAGGCAGGAAGAGAAAGCTACTAGCCTGCCACATTGTTGAATGCATTCATTTAGAAAAGCAGTTGAAATGCAGATTGTTACTTTTTTTTCTGCTTTCTCCACATGTGGAAACCTTGCAGGAATAGACATATTTCTGCCTCTCCCCTCTGGCCTCTTTGCTGACATTAACAGTTTATGCTGGGCTCTACACTGAGGCACATCCTTGTCATAGCACATCGACTGTGTTGAGCTACAGAGGTCAGTCCCACAGGTTGGCAAGAAAGTCCCGTAAGTGTAGGCATGCCTGGATTTGAGTTTATGGACTTAAAAGAAGCAGCGGGCAAAACATTCATTCATGGATCTGGCTTACTGAAGTCTGGGAAGTTGACTAGTAAAGCTAAGTGTTATTTTCAAGCCTGTTTCTAATCATATCGATCCATATGGTGCACAGCATCTGGTTACAGATGGAATCTCCACCCAGTGTAGGGTAGAACTTAAAACAATGCTACAGATGTCATCTTCTGATGGCCCTCAACACTTTCCCCCTCCCCAAAAAATTCAAATCAACTACTTCAGCACATGATGAGAGCTGATTTGGGACAGGAAACTCTTCAGAAACTGGTTCCTTTGCATCGACCTCATCTGCAGTTAGAGCTGGACCCTGTATCAGCCATTGAATGGTGCAGACGTCAGTGCACATCACAGCTTGCTTTATCTACAGTGGGTTTGTACCAGAAGCTACAATAACTCCTGAAACCAGAGCTAATCCTGAGTGCAGACAAGACCTCAGACTACCAACCAGTTCCAAATGTTTTTAAGATGTGAATACTTCTATGCCACCAGTGTGACTGAGATGACCAATTCTTCTCACATGCCTCACTCCAAGGCAAGCAAACAATAATAGTATTTCATCAGCGACAACCTTGTTCGTTGTCATACCAATCACATAAAGGTAAAAGTTGCCTGACTCCTTTAAAATAGATTGAGTCACTGTGTCTTCTGCAGGGTTCTATTCAAAACAAAGCAGATACTTCATGGAGTGAAATACACTGAATTCTTTGCAAAAGAATGTCATTTCTTCCCTTTATCAACCCCCAGGCAGCCCCATTGTTTAAATAAGCATTTGCTTGTGCCCCAAAGTACAGATGTTTTTGACTCCCATCATAAATCAAAAATGCTTGTGCCTAACATTAAAAAAGTAGGGAGGATCATCCTTTAAACTGACATGGATTAAGACGCTTAGTCTGACCCAAATTACTTTTCTTTAATAAACTTAATTCTTTCCTGGTTCTGCTGGGAACAAAAGATTCCACTATATCATTGTGCCTCCCTCTCCTCCCCTGGAATTCCAATCAATCTTTTACTCCTTTTTAAATGTAAATTTTAAATAATCATGTATCTGGATCATGGATTAAGTCTGCAGGAGAAAAACCTCTGGCAGAGGATGGCAGGGACTGTGCCTAAAGCTAAATCCAGACAAATCAGATCTGAACTGGGGTAAAAACGGAGCTCCTGGTAAATGGATTGCAGGTTTTTGGTTGTAAAAGTTCCACTCTGATATTTGAAAGTAAATAAAGACAGTATAGTGTCAATCACAACAAAAGCAAATTTAATACTCACTTTTTTTTTTTTTTTTTTTTTTTTTTTTTTCCCACTCTGACAATTCTCTCAGGCCTGTTTTACAGGGCATTTTTTACAGGATCAAAATTCCATCTCTAAACCTTGACAATTTTAGTGAGAAGCTGCTGCCTCTTTTTATCCTTAGGGAAAGTGAAGGTCTTTCATGATTTCAAATAGGATGACACGACTTGTGTTGAAAGGCAGCAGGATAAGTTATACTTTTAAGGTCACTTTTCAGTCCCGGATTTTGAGCCTTGCTACGGTTTTGGTCTGTCCTCCTTTCTGTGCTAGCCTTCCTTCTCCTCTCCCTCAACCGGACTGGAATGACACGTCTACGCTTTCTATTTGATGTGGGTTTCATGTATCTGCTGCACAAAATAATTCATAACCACTAGGCAAAAGGCATGTGCCCACACCACATCATTATCCTGCAATTAAGAAAATTCTCCGTGCCACAGAGCTATAAAGCCCAGCAGTGTTTTGAGCTAAGCCCTCAGTATTTGGTTCAGAACTCCTCCAGGGGCACAGAGCTGCTGGAGCGCTGCAGGTATTTTGTAGCATGACTTGTGAAACACACTTGGGCTGTTGATGTGAAATTTCTTTGGTTTGCCTCAGTTTAGCTTGTTTCTACACCTGGAGATTTCCCTTCTGCTTCTCTGCACAGACTTCGTGAGGATGAGGAGGAGAAGATAGCTCTGCTTGTGTGTATCCAACTGACAGGAGAGAATGAGCAATTCTGCCTCATCCCAGCTATACTGCCTCATCCCATGTGCTCCCTGCCTGAGCTCTCAGGTTTACCACCCTACAAACGATTCCCCCTTTGGTAATTTTTGTGGTCGTGTTTCAGGTTGGTTTGTAAGTCGGGTTGCTTTATAAGACCTGAACAAGCGAAGCAGGACTCATTCACGTAACACACTTAAGGAAATGTTTGCTAGGGAAATGTAAGATTAGAGTAAGTGGAGGATTAAAATAAAAAAGGCTGATAATAAAATGTCACTAAGGATGATACTAAAATAGAACTATGGATGATGCCTTCTGGGCTGCTTAGCCTCAGAGAACTCAGATGCTCTGCTCGCCCTGTACTGAATGGACAAACACCTTTGATGCGCTACTTAGGTAAGTTCTACAATATTGTAGGTGTTTCCTGCACCTTCCTAACAACGCCTGGATTTTGACCCAGCACAGCCAGGAAGGAAAATGGTCTGAATTTACTCAGGAGGGGCGATGACTTTCCGCACCCCCAGCTCCCAGCCCACAGGGGTCCCTGCAGCAGGGTGGGCACGGGGCTCTCTGCGGTGTCCCTCTGCGGGGCTCCTGGGGGGCTTCACCCCGCCGCACCCCCCAGCAGCACTCTGTAACACCGCGTGCACACCCGCAGCGGCTGCGTGAGCGTTAACCAAACGCGAGGGGCGCGGCCCCTTTAAGGAGCGGGGCAGCGCCTCCAGGAGGCGCGCGGAAACGGGGCGAACCGGGCGGGGGGCGCGCAGGGAGGGGGGTGTGGCCAAGACGTCGGGGGGCGTGTCCTACCCAGCGTTGGCCACGCCCCCTCCCCGCCTAGCCCCGCCCCGTCCCGCGTGGGGAGGGGAGGAGGAGGAGGAGGGGGAGGAAGGGGAGGAGGAGGAGGAGGTGGAGAAGGAGGAAGGCCGCCCCCTGCGGAGGGGTCCCCGCCCCGCCGGACGGAGGCGCGGACGCCGGAGGCAGCTGCTGCCCCCGAGCTGCGGGCTGCGAGGTGAGTGGCGGCGGCAGCGGGGGGCGGGCGGCAGCCGGGGGCTGCACCGCGAAGCCCCCCGAGGCTGTGCCCGAGCTGCAGCGGGACCCACGCCTGCCCCGACCCCGCCGGGTGCGCTCTGGATATGGGGGAACAAGCGGTGTGCTCGGGGGAACGGGCAGGGAGCAGCGGGGAGGCTCCCGCGGGGGCAGCCGGCGCCTCTTAACGCCCGCACGTGGCCGAGGATTAGGGCGCTCCCGGGGGAGGTGGTCCCGCAAAGCCCGGCTGCCCTCGGGTGCGCTGCTTGGCAGGCTGGGTGCGAGTAGGAAGCGCGAGTTGTCCGCTGGGTTTTGGTGGGTTTTAGGTCTTCGCCAGCTGGCAGCGGTGTCACTGGCCGCTCTGAGCTCAGGTGGCATCTCATGACCCCAGAGGTAGCGCTCTCCTGGTGGGCACGGCCGCCCGACGGCGTATGGAAAGTGTGCTCAGCCTGCCCGGTGATTTTTATCGTGTGTTTCTTTAGGAGAGAACCAAACTATCTCGTACTGAGAAGTGTTCTCAGCCCGCAGTTATCTCAATCTCTCGCCTTCAGAATGAAAACAAAAGCCGCTCTGGAGTGGAAGCCTCCCTTGACAGGCTCACATAGCCGGTGGGGTTTGTGACAGCAGAGCCCAACGCGGCACACGGGGTCACCTCCAGCTGAGGAGGTGCCATCCTCAGGCTGGGTGCTGCCCTGGGTGACCGGCAGTCCCAGGGGTCCGCCAGCCTGTGCCTGGAAGCGTGGTCCATGCTTTCCTCTAAGTTTTCAGAGAAGCGGTCCTGGTGTGCACCACGCCTCCGAGAGACGGAGGGGCCCGCTGCGGAGACGAGAGGAAGGGGTAGTGGTTCAGCTCAGCTCCTGCAGTGCAGCCCTGACAGCTGCTCCCGTGGCCAGAAATTCTCCCCTAGTATGGCATGCTGTGTTCCTGTGCCCCTTGAGGGCTTGGTAAGAGTGTCTTGGCCTGGCCCTTCCGTGCATCTGCTGTAGGTGACGGCGTGGGATGCACGGGAGTAGTTTGCTCTGTTTCAGTTCTTTGTTTTATCTGCCCGGATACTTTGTTGGGTGCTGTTGTATTAATGAACTGAGATGCATTTAGTTATTTTCTGTACTGTCCCAATGGGAAATGTGTTTCAGCTTTCACTTTAAATGAGGCAAATAGGAGTTAAAAAGCTGCATCTTAGTGTGGATGTGCGTGCCTGTCAGTTTATCTGGCCGTGATATCATTGTTAACCTCACTGATGCAGGCAGGACCAAAGTGTCTGTTCCGCACAGAAACTTTTGAAATTACTAGAGGCAAATCGCGTGCCTTCAAGCAGTGAGGTTCTGAACAAAATTCCTGCCTTCACGTGATGGCTAGCTTCTGTTAGGTGCAGCCCGAGTGTATTCCACTGGGGGAATCATTTCACACTCTTTGTTTCTATTGAAAACGTATAGTTTCTAACCGCACTGCTTGGTTCTGTGTGGATGCAAACCATGCTGACTCATATTCTGAACTGTTGCAGCCTTGCTCCATGTAAACACAAGCACACTTCTAAAATATTTAATTTGTAATGTCTTCAGTGGAGAGCTATCCCACAGCTCCTGGCAAAATTCCCAGAAGCAGCAGATTCTGGGGTACTGGGAGTTTCAAAGGCCACTGGTGCCTGGTGGGATAACTGTCTGAACTGGTCGAGTGTAGTTTATCCTGGCACTGGGACAGTTCAAACTGAACAGGTATTTAATCTTGCTGAAAGCAAGTCTGCTTTGAACAATACTTGGTATGTGTATAAGCGATTTAGAGCCTGTTGGGACATGGCTGTCAGGAGATCTACATGGTAGGGAAATCTTTGTTATGGCAAGTAAACTTTGGTGTGGATGTACCTCCTAATAATTTTTAAATAATACCTTTGTGTAGTTGTATTAAGTGATTTGTTTGCCTAGCTCCTCCATAGTAAATAACGACAGTAATTGCTTTGTGAAAGAACTGAATTTACATCCACGTGTAAAATGCTTGTTAAAGAGAACTTCTAGAAAGATGGAAACTCACCCCTCCACTGATAGACATAAGCACACCCCAGTAGGTCTTTCAATGGAAATAAACTGCAGTATATGATTTGACTGCAAAGAAGGGGAGCAGTGGTAGCAAAGAATGCTTTCCAAGTACACTTATTTTGTCTGTACCTGGTAAGTACAGCACTGGAATTTTAAGATAAATACCTTCTCTTTTAAGGCAGCAAGTAGTTTACAGGAGACTAACTGACGGAAAAGCTTAGAGGCTGGAGTGGTGTTGTGATTTTTTTTTTTCCTTGATTGTGATCTGCCTTGGTTGAAAGAGTAATCCCTGATGGTAAGCATGGAGAGTAAGTTGGGAGAGGTTCGGTGCAATTTATGGATGGTCCGGATCGTTTACGTATCACTTGCTCATGCTGGTTGACTCAGTGCATTACTTGTAACTGTTAAAAATCAGCTGCTTGCCAAACTGTGCTAAGCTTCACAAATGTCTTAACTCATTCCAATATCCTGTTCTTGCTTTCATTTTTACTTTTTTATTTTCATAACAAGACTTCAGAGACACTGGAGTAGTGGGGTGGGCTCAAAGCCGGACCAGTCTGGATAGCAGACCTGGCGCAAAACTGGAGAAAAAGATGGTGCTCTAGAGCTCATTCTGAGGTTCTAGAACCATGGAATGGATTGGGTTGAAAGGGACCTTAAAGTCCATCCAGGTTCGACCCCAGTGCCATGGGCAGGTATGCCACCCTCTAGACTAGGTTGCTCAAAGCCCCATCCTGCCTGGCCTGGAACAGCTCCAGGGATGGGGAATTTGCAACTTCTCTGGGCAACCTATTCCAGTGCCTTAGCACCAATAAAGAATTTTTTCCTAATATCTAACCTACATCTACTCTCTTTCAGTTTAAAACCTTTCCCTGACAAAGAGTCCCTCCCCAGCTTTCCTGTAGGCCCCCTTTATGTACTAGAAGGCTGCTGTAAGGTCTCTCTGGGGTCTTCTCTTCTCCAGGCTGAACATCCCCAACTCCCTGAGCCTGCTTCATAGGAGAGGTGCTCCAGCCCTCTGATCATCTTTGTGGCCCTCCTCTGGACTTCCTGCAATATGTTCACGGCCTTCTTACAACCCCAGAGCTGAACGCAGGTAGGGCATCACGAGAGCGGAGCAAAGGGGGACAATCCCTCCCTTGCCCTGCTGCCACACAGTGTTTGATGCAGCCCAGGACACAGATGGCTTTCTGGGCTGTAAGCACACATTGCCACTCATGCAGAGCTTCTTGTCAACCAACACCCCTAGGTCCTTCTCCTCAGAGCTGCTCTCTGTCAGTTCTCTGCCCAGCCTGTATTTGTGCTTGGGATTGCCCTGGCCCAGGTGCAGGGCCTTGCACTTGGCCTTGTTGAACCCCATGAGGTTTGCACAGGCCCACCTCTCAGGCCTCTCCAGGTCCCTCTGGATGGCATCCCTTCCCTCCTGCCTGTCAGCTGTGACACACAGCTTGGTGTCATCGGCAAACTTGCTGAGAGTGCACTCAATCTCGTTGTCCGTGACTGACAACAATGTTAGTCCCTTGGAGATAAGAGACATCACTCTCTCTTCCACAACGTGGCAGTACTAGCAGCTGTGCAGCTAGCACCAAGTGCAGCTGGAAGAGCAAATCTGTCTTCCTACCTCTACAAATGTTAGAGTGTGAGGGTAGCATGCCTGTTACTGCTTTCCCTCCAGGAAGGGCACCATGTCATAGCACAACAGTATTTTGGTACCAGAAATATATTCTCTGTAACTGTGATTCAATGCTCTACTCTTATTTTCCTTCCTTATTGAGCACATAGGTTCTATTTACATGAGGAAATTCTTAGAAATGTGGCTTAATTCACAAATGGATTTCACTAAAAAGTCTGTATTGGAAGTCTGAAATTGAAGTGTATGGATGTGGCATTTTGTTGGGGAAGTGTGCAGAGACACACGGTTGCCACAGACAGTGGCAATTAAGATTCTTACAACCCCTATTTCCAAATCCTTTCTGTGTTGGCTATTAGTAGCACTTTTCGTTATTAAAGGGAAGGAGGTTAAAAATTGTGCTTGCATCTGTTTTTGTTGCTATGACAGCTGTCTTGGTCCAGTTTTAACTATCATACTCTGGATAGCTCTTAACTTGGATTTTAACCTTAATAGTTATGTGCAGAGGAAGTCAAAGAGGAAATCTTTCAATACTGTCTCCTTCTCTCACTCAAAAAATGTTCCCTTTGAGTTACACTGTTTTTAATCAAGATGTAATGGAATGTCTCAATCCACTGCTAACTGTCTTGGTGCCTAGCATAATTACAAGTACTACAGTTACGGTATAAAATTTGTTAGCACTAGTTTGTTAGCATGAGTTAATCATGGCTTGTCTTGAGCAAGAAAGATGGTACCACTGATACTTTGCTTCTGAGACTTGAAAACTGGGAGGATAACTTGAACTGAGGTGATGCAATTTTTGTGCAAGGTCACGTCCAAAATCGTGTACTCGGATGGCAGTTGTGAAACAAGGCAGCACTCCTTGCAACACGTTATCTGTCATTGCACAGCCAGCAGTAAACAAGGACTGGCCCTCTAGTGCAGGCAGGGGGATGTGTTGTCTTCAGGTACCAACTTACTTTTACACTAATGTGCAAAACTAGTGTAAAAAAGCTGTGAAATGTCCCATGTTTATTTAAACGCTGCTTTCTAGCATGCTGAACATTTATTTCTCTCAAGTGAATAGCTAACTTTAGCAGTCAGTGTCTGTACTAAGAGTTTGTATGTTGCTGTCTTCCTGGCACTAGCTGGAAAATCCTGTAATGGGAGAAACTTTTAAATGTTAGATGGCAGCCTGTTAGTCTGAATAAAGCATTTTTGGTACATGTTGGTGGTAAAGCAGCAGAAGTTTGGAAAGCTCTATGACCCTAATCCAGACCTGTTTTAAAGGGCAACTTCTAATACAGAATACCACACCGTTTAGTCCAGTTGGAGGGCCAGCTGTCTATTTTGGAAACCAAGCTGCTGCTTTTTAAGATGAAAGCCATATTTTTGTGAATATGAACTCTTTTGTATCTGCTGGCTGTGCCTCATCTGAAGGAAGGAGCAGCTGTAGTGCATTCGCCAGACCTGCATTTGGCTGTTGCTGCCATTGTGTTGTGTGTAAACATGTACCATTATTTTGGATCACATAGCAGCCTGTTCAAAAGGGTCTTGCATTCCCCAGCTGTTCCGCAACTTTTCCATCTCTGAGCTTGCCAGCTGCTTAGCACAGGCAACTGTAGCTGCATTTGCTTTTCTGGTGTTAAGTATTAGTGGAGATAAAATTGACTTCTTGCATGCTAGGTGCCGAGAGCCCCTTCACTACGTCTAAGGACTTAAAGCAGAAGTAGCCTGTTCTTGCTTCACCAAGGTTGTCATGGGATGTTGTCTTTGCCACTAGTTGCATTGATTGCTTACAAGTCTTTTCCTATAGATTTGGCACAACTACAAAATAAGGCAGTATTTACCTAGAGATGTAGATCCCATGTCTGTGGTAGTAACTAATCTAAAAGAAGCAGGGTATGAAAAGGCTCCCCTTACAGCTATGTCAACAGCTCTTTTGTTTCCCCACTTCTCTGAACAATGTTCAGTTTACCAAGGCATCTTGTGATCTGTTGTCAGCCAAGGCTTTCACTTACCTATTCTTGAAACGAGTTTTGTTTCAGTGGCGGCACTGCTGGGATCGGATGTCGAGGAGGGAGTAGGCTCTGAAACGCCTGGTACCTGCGGGTGAGAGACCCTCATCTGCATCCTGCCTGCTGGATCTTTCCACCCAGCCTGCTGCCCCTGCCATGGAAGGGATGGGAAACATCCAGGAAAGCAGTTTGTGCTCATTTCTCCACCAGCGAGTCTGTGACTATGTCCCTGGAGCAGCCAAAAGGCAGACTATCTTTATGTGGTGAACTTCACCAGAAGCTTTGAACAGAGTAAGTTCAAGCACCCTTGGAGAAGGGAGATAATGCCGTTAATTCCCCAAATTACTGTTCTAACCACTTAACCTGTTTTACAATGTCAGTTTGAAACTTTGGCTAAGGAAGAGTGTATCCTTGGTTGCCGCAAGAGAGCGTTAAAGTGTAATAAAGCTAACTTTTCAGAAGCTAGAGATGGTTTCATTAGCTAGTATTTCATACCCCCCTACAAAGGTATAAATCAAGCATTTTAGTGAAAACATACTGAATGCAGTTTGTAGTTTAAGAATGTAAATTTTACTTTTCCTGGCTGTGTGAATCATGGAATGGTGAAAGAGACTGGAAGGGAATGACTTGTGTGCTCTTGCTGGGGATAGCAGAAAAGACTGCATCTGCCCTAGGTTCCTAGTTACCTGTTTTAAATGTTCTGAAAACCCTATTATTCAGAGGAGAAATTTTGAGGTGACTGTATGTAGATAGATTTATTTTTCTTCCTAACTATTTTTTCTTTCTCCAGGCTTATTCTGTCCTAGATGGTCATAGCTTTTGTGTTCATGTTAACATGATTAAAGTAATATTTGTGTTTAATAGGAGAATGACTCTGACTTAATAATAGAGCATTGACCTGTAAAAAAACAAAACAAAAAACCACAAGTCTCTTGGTTTAAGGTAACATATTTCAAGATCTGTTTTGTATTTCCAAATTTCTCAGATTTTGAACTTTGCCATTCAAATTGTCATGTCTTCAAAGAAGTTAAAGCACTGCCTGTCTTTGGCAAAATGCTTGCTCTTGTCTTCTGGAAAATTACTCATTCAGACTCTGTGTTGGAATACTAAACTGGTATTTGAAATCATAGCAGAAATACAGACCAATAGTTTGAAATGATCGTATTAGATACATAGTTAATGTTAGCTGAGCAGAGTCATTGATACTAACTTAAAATGTGTAGTTACTACAGGAAAAATAGTAGAAATGAATGCCTGGATTTAGTAACATAGAAATGGCTCTTCAGAACAGATAATGAGGTCTTATCTAGAAAAGCAGACTTTCAAATGTTTCAGAAATGTTCATGTTTTGAAAATAGAGAAAAACGAGTATGATACTAAGGGTAAGGAAGGATGAGTGGGCAACAGATGAGAACAGATGAATTGGGTCAGGGAGCATGTCTTTTTTTTTTTTAAGTACTTTTGATTAATTCATAAACCTCTTCGGAGTGAGTCTGGAGAATGGACCTGGAGGAGTGGAATTTGAGAAGTATGAGAGGGTGTTGGTTTGTACTCAGTTGAGCAGAGAAAGAAGAGAATATCTGATTGATAAGAAGTATTAAATTATTAAAGGCTTTAAGAGAAACAATTATTTATTTTCCTTGGAAGGTGGTGGGAAGCCAAGTGATGAGACTTTTAATGGCACTAACTGGCTAGACATGCTCAAAGAAATGGGGCAGAAAGAAGGCATTACTCCCTCACCCACCTCTGAAAATTGTTCTTAACTATAAAAATTGGTGGAAGTTCTGGAGATGCATTAAAAAAAAAATCATTGGAGAAAGCATGTTGTTGTCTCTTTTATTTTCCTTTTAAATGAAAGGTTCTGCCAGTGTTGTTAAATTGGCTTAAATTTTCTCCATCCCCTAAAAGGGAAAATATTTATTTTAAAGTTTCCTCTACATTTAAATTGGCTTCCCAGCCAGTTTAAAGACATGTCTGTCCATGCAATGCCTTCCAACTCTAGGAAAGCTGGCAACTGTAAGGCTTAGCAGAGGAGGAGACCTTGTGGACTGCCCAGAAGAGCAGCATTTCCAGCAGCCCGGAAATTGCTGTTCTGAAAATGTAACTTGAGTTCATCCCTTCAACCTTTGCTTCCTTTTGCTGTTGTTAATAATTTCCTTTGCACAGCTAGTGGTAAGTGCTGCTTTGCCTGCCTTACTCTACTGCTTCTTCCACTGATCTCTGAAACTAAAAAAATACAGAATGTATTAATTTAAAATCTGTAACAGACCAGTGGCAGGTAGAGCTGCTTCCCCAGGCCTTGAGCTGATGTTTGCTGGGAGCTGTCATCTCCAGCTTCAGCAATTTGTTTCTCTCCAGGCAGGTTATTGCTGCTCTTGCCGTGGTTTGACGTGCACAGTGGTGAGCTTGGGTGCCTGTTATCTCACAGCTCATGCAGTTCCTGAGCCTGCCTTGTAATAGCTGAGCAGCCCTGGGTAAGGCACCACAGATCCAGTTACACACAACCGTCTCCATCACTGGAAGATTCAAGAGTTTGGAAGTTTATTTAAGCAAAAGTTGCAATAATGAACAAAATTGCCAGAAGAAAACAGAATATATTTCCTGAGGTAATAGCTGTCACTAAGGATCTGGTGTAATTCTCTCATCTTTGTAGGGTTTCCTGTTATAGCTTTTCATGTTCTAGATGCTTTGCATTGTTTGTGAGCCTCTTGTGAGACTGCGCCCTCCTTTGTAATCGGCATTGAGGTGTAACGTGAAAAAGTAGCTGCTGCTGCTCGTTCTCCCACCTCACTCCAGAAGGCTACTTAATTTATGTATTCCTGATTAGATTACACTGTTGGTTTTAGGCTTAAATTACATTAGGGTATTCTGTCATTTGTGGCTTAAAGTATGTACTGTGACAAATAGTACTTCAAAGGAGTTTGTACAAAGCCTGATCCTTGAAAAGCTCACAGAGTAAAGATTCCCCAGAACTCTGTAAACACCCCGACCGTGGCGTTGCATGCGAGCGCAGGTCCTGCTCACCCTGTGCACCTCTGCTCAGCTCTGGGGGAACCCCCAGCACAGGTTGGAGTGCAGAGTATGTTGTGTCTGTGCTCTTCCTGTCAGGTATTAGAGGGCCCAGAGTTGACAGACAAAGGGTTTGGTTATTCATTACACTTGTTTATCCAGTCTCCATAATATTTGGTGCTTGTTTGACTTTACAACTCGCATGCAATTGCCTATTTTGTATTGTTTTTGTGGGTTGGCAGTGAAGTTGTTCTGGCTTCCCACTCCAAGCAAAAGCCTGGAGTATGGAAAGTTGTTTGTATGGATTCCTGGTATGGAATGCAAGCCTAATTCTTCCAGGTTGAAATAAAATTACTGTGAATAAAATTAACTTTGAATTTAAATGGCATTGAACCCAGATAAACAACTTCCTAGGGCTGGCACTAATAAAAGCTAACTGTAGCATAACTAACTGCTGCTAGCTGTGCATTGCACATTCTCAAAGCTTGCAGTTTGAGGGTGATGCTTGGACATTACTTCTGTAATAAACTTCACGTCTGAAATGCACAATGCACTGTGTCCTGCTGGGGTAGTTCAGGCACAGACAGCTTCAGGGGATTTGTGTAGGCAGGGAGGTGGTAGGTGAAACATTGCAGGTGAGTTATAAATTGCAATTCCGTATTTTGGGAACCCAGTCTGCCTTCCCGTAGCAAGCTGGGATTTTGTTTCATGTGTCCTACTGCTGAAAACTTGACCTAGTAGCCTTTTAAAAGACATCTTTCAGGCAGAGTTGGATGTGCTTTCTCTGTGCTGCCAGGAGATATGTGCTGGGAAGGAGCTGCTGAAACCAAAAGGCAGGTAAATGTGTGTGTGATGTGAGGGAGCTCTGCATCTGGGTGGTTTTCTGGTGAACCTCAGCCTGGCCAAAAGATCTCTCCAAATGCAATATAGAGAGGCAACACTTTAAATACTGTCTTCAGGAATTGTGATTTCTTGTGAAATTCCTGGAGCAACATACACATGTGCTGTCATGGTGTAACAGTAGACGGTAGCCTTCCAATAAAACAAATGCTACCTCATTAAATCTCCTTTATGCAATGACTGACATGAACGCTTATAATTGTGCTGGCCTACTGAAACAAAGCAAGTAATCTTGGTGTTACAGAGGTTGGTTGCTCAAGGAAGCCCACAAAAAAACTTTTTCCATGAACAAGTTGGTATGAATTGGCATTCTTTCTTGAGCAGGAAACCACAAGTTCTTATTGTGGAAAATTTCTAGCTCTTGTAAAACAGGCATTAGTTTTGTGTATGAAAGCTGTGCAGAATGTTCTGGTGTTCTCGGTACAGAGCTGCTGTAAGAAACTCTAGTGTTTTGATAAACACGAGATCACTTGCTCGGATGTTTGCAGTCTCGTGTTCACTGTGCACGTTGCTGTGGCTTGGATGCCTGTCAAATACCTACAAGCTCGAGACCATCTTTATTGCTCAATTATTTTTACCCCCTGAAGTCTCTATAGATGACGGTTGTCGCAAGTGAACGTTTCTTAAGTAGAGCATTGTGTTTGAGTTGCTTTGTTAGGGTTTCTGAGACTGGCGTGCTTGGAAATTGCCCGTTGTGGTTGGGTGGCTTCTGGGTGAGGGCTGCTCAGGGTGCACACATGGATGCATGCACGTGTGCTCACACACACACTTACATGTGCTTGTGCACTCTTTGGCAGCACTTGGCCAACGTGTGTGTGTGCAATGTTAACAGGGTTTGCAAGCCATCAGTGAGTGA
Organism: Nettapus auritus; assembly: GCA_011076525.1. Classification (NCBI taxonomy): domain Eukaryota; kingdom Metazoa; phylum Chordata; class Aves; order Anseriformes; family Anatidae; genus Nettapus; species Nettapus auritus. The sequence continues at coordinate 15,775,615 of CM021766.1, read as the reverse complement.
TGTGTGTACTGCAGGCTGGGAGCTTCACATTCTGGTGGCTTGAAACATTATGTGCTATGTCAGTTCTCTGGAACTATACCGAGCTTCCCTCTTTTTCTTTATGCTTTCCACTGATCAATTCTGTGTGTTCAGTGCTGTTTATCTCATCCTGAAGTATGACCTGATCTTCTTAAATCTCCTCTTTTTTTTTTTTGTTCTGTTTTAATCCTTATTCTGGATTTCCAATGACCGTTTTTTCAGACTTCATCTAATTTAAACCTCTCTTTGTTACCTGAGACCTGGACCCTAATTTTGTTCGTTTCTGTTTCTGTTCCACTCTCCTTTTTGTTCCACTGTCAAAAGTATAACTCAAATTACACAGCCCATTCTTTTTTTTTTTTTTTTTTTTTTTTCCCTTTTTAATGAAAGAACAATGGATGTGGGCGTAGCAAATGGCTTAAGCTAGTGGTGATAAAAATGATTTTTTGCTTTGCAGAGCAGGCTACTTGTTTGAAACTGATTTATCACATCATCTTCATTAATGTTTTATACTTTCTACTATTTTGGAGCGTTAGCTGGGCTGTCAAGTACTGGAACGTTACTGCTGCTATTTAAGGCAGGACATCTGTCATGATGTGTCTAGAGTCTGATTTCCCCAAGCCAGAACAATTCTTGCCTTTATGCCCTACCTATGTAGCTGTTGCTCTTTCTACAAACTAAAAATACTGCAAATAAAGCTACAAAGAGGTTACACGGCTCTTTGAGAGGCTGTGATTTCGGAGAGCAGGAACTAGCCGGTAGCTATGCCTTGAGTTGCCTGGACAATACCTTGGCAGAGTTTTTAGTGTTAAGAATTTGCACAGCTAGACCAAATTAACTTTCCCTTCTGGTCAGGCATAACTTTCTGTGCTGGGAGGGCGCGCACAAAATAAATTCATGCTGTGTTCTCTCTCATGCTGCAGGCACGAGGGGCTCTGGGATGCGCCCCAGCAGCACCCTGCTGGTGTGCTGCCCTCTCCTGCTTCTGGAAATCATGGCCTGCATGCCAACTGCCTCGGGCTTTGGGACTCTGCCTTGCCTCGGTGCTGGCCGCCCTCTCAGTCGTGGTTTGCGTCCTGGCAGCTGCTCAGTTTGCACACTTTCATCGTAGGTCCTAGCATTGCTGAATATTCCCTGCGCAGGAGGGGGAGGTTACTCTGTGGAGCCTCAGAGCTCGTTTCTGGAAGGGGCAGACTTCACAGTGATCCAGAGAAATGATTTCCCTTCCCCATTGAAACCTTACTCTGAAAACTTTGTTTCAGAGGCGATTTTAATGAGCTTTGAAACCCACATCACAGTTCTGAGGCCAGCTCTTTATGTGTGCGTGTGGCTTTGCAATAATACCGCTTTGGGGATGAACTTCGTGAGCCTAACAGCTCTGCTCCTCCCGTTCCCATCCTTCCTTCCTGCTCCCAGCAGCATGCCTGTGCTGCTCCTCTTTGTGCCTTTGCAAGCTGCCATATCTCCCTTTCTGGTGTGGGCAGCAGGTTGGTGTTTGCTGTGCTACTGAGCCAAGGAAGCCCTTGGAGCTCTAGCGGGGAGCGGGGACCAGTGCCAGAGGCATCAGCCTTAGTCTTCATGGTGGTGATGCAAGGGGTGTGGAAATGTACAAAATGCATGCTCTCCACATTTTTTTCCATCTAGCTGTAGTTCAAAGGTGGATTTTCCCATCACACCTTTGATGTGATTTTGACAAATTAAAAGCTTTCAGATGGATCTCTGAAGTAGTTTTTATTTGATGCTTAAAATGCTGGAATTGGATTTGTTTTTCCTTTTTTTTTTTTGTGTGTGTGTGTTTCCTTCACCACAGTCTACTTTTTGCAGTTGTTTGTTTAAAGGAAGCTTTGTGCTTCAATCAGGGAAGATTGCACCTGGCAGAGGCCAGAAGCTATCGTAGTCATGTTGCGTGGTTTGGCTCTGCTGGATTGTGACTGTGTATTGCTACCAGAACTGTCCTCGATGGGAAATTGCAGACCCTTTACTTGTTCACCAGACTGGAAAGATGTTACGATAATGTTTCTTAAAGACAGCAGGAGTTGGGTTTTGGAGTTAGGATAGTTGTGGTGACAGTGTCTTTCTTCCGTGAATTAAGGGGGAAGAAATGCTAGGTGAGGAAGGAGATTCGGAATAACTAGTTTATTCATTCTTCAGTTCTGTTCTACCTACAAGATAAGAGATTTTGGGCAGCTTTGTTAAACTCGGGCCAAGTACTTTAAAGTTTACTAGAGAGCAATGTGTGCTACTAACCTGCCGGCTTTGGCTTGTGATCATCAGCAAAGGCCTGCTTTTTCACCTAGTTTTGCAAAGTTTGGGGATTTGCTTTGGCACAGCAGAGACGAATGTCTTGTTTGAGCTATATAATGCAAGCACCTTGCTGGACACGATCCTGGCAGTGGTCGGTGCCCCGTCTCTTCTGCAGCTGCCCAGTGGTGCCACCGGTGCATGTTTGGCAATGAGGGAGTTAGGACAACTCAGACAAACTTGGATTTTTTACTGCGTAGCAAGGGGTCTTGTCTCTCAGCTCATCATTTTCCAGACCATTATCTCCAGGTTAACGTGAGGCTTCGTTTACAAAGGACACCTGGGCTGGCTACTGAAGGTGTTGCATTGCCCAAGTGTTGCAGAGAAAGCCGTGCCGCACTGTCCATACATTTTTCAGGGTAATTCATGTATACATTTTTGACCAAAATAAAAAAAGACACTATCTTCTTTCATTTCGTAGCTCTTTTAGATTGCACTTCTAGTAAGCGTGCTAAACTTTTACTCTTTTTAGAATAAATTGAAGAATTTTGGTTTTAAAATTATATATATATATATTCTTGAATTCTCCCTATTCTGGTACTAGCTGCACTTCTGCCATGCAGAGGGAAGACTGATGGTTGCGTTAAGCTCCAGATGCAGGAGCGTGTTCTGCATTACAGGTGGATAAAATCAATTTCAGAGCCATCTGGCAATGAGCGGAGCGCGACTGCTTGACTGCACTGAACATCACTTGGATAAACAAACCTCGATCACAGCTTTCATTTTGAATTGGTTATAGCACTGTCCTGAAAAGATTCTCATTAGTTCTTTTTTTACATTATTATCTGGTGATCTTATCTAAATTTGTACACAATTCTGGATTATTACATAACTCAGCTCTGAGATTTAGACTCAAAGTAAAGGCAGTATCTTCATATCAAAGTCCATGTTGTTCAGAGATGTTCCAGCGTTAATTGTTAACAGGAGTGCCCTCGCTGCTGAGCTGTGCTAGTTGTTCAGGTGCAGCTTCTAGTGACTCACAGCACTGACAGATTTGACTTGATATATGTGGCATGGAAGACCCTTACGCAGAAATCTGCTGCTAGAACTTACCTGAGATTGGATTATGTTTACAAATGTTACTTGATGTTTTCTCCAGATTTAATTACAGCATCTGTTTGATTCATTCTGCTTAAATCGTACGTTCTAATGGATGGAAGAGGAATAAAGCAAGCTTTCTTTGAGCACAAGATCTGATATTATTTCATGGCAACCTGAGTCTCGTGTTCTGTTTTTTGAATCCTTTTAATAGCTTCTGGATTGAGTGCTGTGGTTTCAGGTTATAAAAATAATAATAAAAAAAATCAGGTTCTAATTGCTGTTCAGATTAAGCATGCATTTTCTTGTGCACCTGACTACCAAGAATCACTATTCCAGTTGTTTTAGGCCCCTGAGAGTCTTGCTTCATCTCGTCTATTGCCCTTGCTTTATTTTGCCTCATTTCTATTTCTTTCTTGTTTGGCGCTATCCATCTCCAAGACTTTGGGGAGGAGCTTTCAACTACAGCTATTGCACTTGTGTTCAAGCTTTCAGCCTTGTTCTGCAATTGCTCAGTGAAGAGAGCTGTCTCAGGTGTCACTGAGAGAGCTGGGATGCTTTGAGGAGCTGCGGATCAGAAGATGATCACATCTCTGTAAGAGTTCTGTTCTCCAGTGTGGTGTAACGTCACTGTCCCTGATGGATCGAGTCTTTGCTTGGGTGAACAGAAGTGCAGTAGGCTATGTGGATCCAGTATGCCCCTAAATAAGTTATTTTGTTAGTTTTTTTAAATGTATTTTTTCTTAAATATAGATTCAGTAATTTTACTAAGGAATTCTTACATTTAATTTCAGTAATTAGCGTGGAGTTTTTAGTCATTCTATCACAAAATGCTTAAACCCAGGAAATAAATCTAAACACTAAGGAAATGTCCTGGAACACATTGTCAAGAGATGATCTGAGTAGGCCGGGGCATGACCTACTGCTTAATGACCATATGGCATTAATTGTGTCCTTCTGCCTTGTCTGAGGGAGCTAAATGTTTCATACTGCTTCCATTTCTGAATCTGGCCTTTCTAGAGACTGTAGCCACTTGTTGCTGTTGTCTTTTGTAAGACGTTCAACTTTTTAGTTTGGATTTTGTCTGTTTCTGTCATTAGTCCGTTCTCGGTTGTTTGTTTTTAGTTCTCTTTGGCTGTGTGTTCCTCCCTAGCTTGCAGTGCAGACCTCATCACCAGACACTCAGCCCATGCCCAGTTGATCCAGGTATTCGCAGCAGCCAACCTATCTTGTGTTCTCTTGCGTTTGGATAACGTGCTTCTGAGTTTCAGGATGATTCATACTAACCTGATCAGGAGAGATTGTCTGGGGGAGGGGAAAAAGAGGAGGAAAAATGCTTTCTGAATTAGGTGGCCTCTTGCTAGCTTCAGGAGAACTTCTGCTTGAAAGCAGATATACTTTTAAAGAGCTGCTTTTGTATTATGGGCCTCTCTCTCAAGAGCTGCACAGCTTTAATTCTCATTTAAAACTTTTACTTCTGTTTTTGTCCAGATACACGAAGTAATTTTGCCTTTGCTGTGCTTACCGGATGAATGATGCTGCTTTGGTGCAGAGCTGTACTACTGTTCTTACCCTATGAGATTGATAATGACTGCCCAGTTCAAGCGAGGAGGCTTTTATTCAGCAAGGGCTTTAAACACAGTTTGTACTTCCCTCCGCTTCCCACTTTTTATTCAAATATGACAATCCTGTACTTGCTACTTCTACTTTGGCTGGCCAGGCACCTGGAGTTGGCAGCCATTCTAGCACTTCTCTGCTTTTTCTTGCCTTCCACCAAATCTTCTCCTTTAGCCGTATTTGCAATATCTTCATTTCAGGCCGAAAGAAAGCACGGGTGTTTTGTTTGGTTTGTGCTCTACTCGATGATTATGCTAGACCGGGGCGGTGGTGTGCACGGAAATGCTGTGTTCCCTGGCAGAATAGCATCTTCCTTCCTGCTGCCAGCTAAACAAGATGTTCTGGGAGTACTGGAACCAGCACTGCTTTACTTTCCTTCTGCTTTGTCCTGGAGCTCCTGCAGCTGCCTGTCTGCCTGGCGTCCAACAACGGAGGAGCTCTCCAGGGGGTTTTGGAGCTGAAGCACAAAATTCCCCTTTTTGCAGGATGGGGTGATTATGTTGTCGGAGAAGAATAAATAAATTCATGCAGTACTTGTTGGGATCACCTATACATAGTTGTCCAATTCCACTGAGGTTGTGTTTTTTGGGGGTGGGTGGGGAGGAGAATATAGCCATTTGCCTTTGCTTACCTGTCATGTGTTTGAAACCAGCAGCCCCAAAATTTCTGAGGTCAGAAGGTGGCAGAGGTTATGTGAGTGATACTGCCTCACAGGTTCGTTTTCCATAGGTAAGACCCAAGGAGAGTCAAAACAAACAAACAAGAAAAGCTCTTCCAGACTAATTTGAAAAACTTGATGGTCAGAACTGTGCAATTACTACTGCTAGCACTGCCTGGGTCTCTTCTTAATTCTGATAAGTGATAAGATGGGCTTCCCCAGGTGAAACTGCCATCAGCTGCCTTGCTACCTGCTGCTTTCTGTCCTTGATACAGCACGTCTGTCCCTCTGCAGTCCTGTGGAAAGCAGCTCTGACAACTGCCATTCCTCACCATATGGTATGCTCAACATCCTTAAGACAGCAAATGCTTTGTATTTGGCAGTAAACTATTCTGCAAATGACTTTTGACTGACTAGATTAAATGGAAACTGAGCAGTTCCTCACTTAAGTTTTGCTCGAGATTTTGTTTAAATTTTGCTCAAGATCTTGTTTGCAAACCCTGTTAGAAATCAATGATGCACCTGGTGTTCAGCATTTCTCCTGTGCTTGTTTCCCCTCTACTCAAGTGCCGAGGGAGACGTGGAGTATGAACACTGGTAAAAGTTTATTTGTGTTGGAGGGAGAAAGGGAATGCCTCCTGGCTTGGGGGAAGAGATACTCTTGACCTTAGTACTAGGTATTAACACTGGAACTTCAGGGTAGTTTGAGTGCCATAGAATGGGGTTACAGCAGGAAGGTAATACAGCTGCAAAATGAGTTGGAGGAATAAGAGAAAGTACACAAATCAAATTAAGGCTTCCTTATGGTAACAAAATCTTGAAAATATATTTATTGTGGGAATGAGTGGGCAGTTGGGTTTTCTGTTTTTTCTTAAGAGTGTAAGCACTGTAATCTCCAGCATAACAAAATTTGTCTTTTGAAGGAGAAAAAGAAAGCTCTTATTATGAAACCAAAACATGCAAATGTCTCTGAGCCTGAAGGAATGTTTCTAAAAATTTACTCTGAGAACCTGGAGGACAATCTGATTAGCCTGTGTGGAAATCTGTTCCACAGGTTGACAGAAGCCATTGGATTACATGCTAATAAAATATCTGTAAGTGTTCAACAAGTCTAGGAACACTGTAGTTCAGTTTTGCACCCCTTCCAGAAGGTGTCCAGAACAACTGATGTCCCTGCTTAGGGAGCTAAAAGAGAGACTGTAATGGAACTGATTCTGATGTCCCATTTCAGTTGTATAGAAGCTTATTAAATAACGAAGCGGCCTTTAAAATAAGATTATATTTTGCATTGGCTAAGGCTGGCATTTATTTAATTACAGCTGTGCTCTAGTTCTAGGTCTTTCATGAGGAATTCTTGAAAGCTGAACATGTTCTTGCTCAAATACGTAGCTGTGCAGGGCAATTGCCATTAGACACAAGAGCTTGCCTTTGCTGGAATATGAGGTCAAGATGGGCTGCTGTGTGACTGGAATCACTGGCAGCTCATTTACAGACATAAAATAAAGCTTTTGTTTGCCAGGTGTATCTTGGGCAAAGCTGCTGGAGATGTTTGAACATGCAGTCAGTGAACCCTGCACACAGGCTGCACTCTGAAGACTTCAGGCTTCTTCATCACTGGGACACCCACGCTCAGACTGCCTACAACATCTGGCAGTTAAAGGGCTTCGCTTTTTAAAAATTGGATGTTGGGGATGAACTAGTTTATGCAGCTAGCACTTGGCTTTTATTTTGGTGTGTCTATTTGATAGGTGTTGGTATTGTACGTATTGATAAGGAAGGAATTCAAGCTAAGATTAAGGACTAGGTGTGCCGAGGAGGGTTTGAGCTCTACGATTTGCCCCCTGACCTGATGACTGAAGTTCTAACTCCAGGGTATGTTTCTGGCCGCTATGTCTGTCCCACAGCACTCTGCCAGAAGAGGTTCCCACCCCTGTTAATTGCGGACCCACACGTGTCAGAGGTGACTCTTGGTACGAGTGCACACCACAAGTGTGTGCAGCTCTGATTTATAACCGAGCTCTGGCCGAGTAGTGCTACCCAAGTGCAGGTTGGATAGCACTGACTGATTTATGCTTAGATAGCATAAATTCAGAGCTCTTGGGCCTGCCAGTTGGCCAGTACATGAGGTGAGCGTTTTACAGCACAGAATCTCATCCTTGCAGTTCAGAGTGAAAACAGCAGTTGATTCCTGGGCTGTAAACATAATTTTAATCTTGTTTATTTGTGTTGCGCTATTGTGTTTTTCCTGCTTTTTATAGCCTGTAGGTAGGAAAATTCCCTTGAATTTAAATGAAATTCAAAGATAATGTAAACAGTTAACTTTTGCGTTCATTGAGGTTCTTGCCCTTCTTCATCCAGCCTAGTGGGTTACCTTTCTGAGAGGGATTTGCCTTCCTGCAGTGTGGCCAGCTTCTCAGGAGGTTGTTAGCAACCTACACATAACCTCATCCTTATCTTTTCAAGTAAAACAAGGCCATCTAAAATTTAATAACAAAGAAAAAAATCAGAAGTTGAATTTACCCGGTATGTTGTAGCCCTGTTGTCTATGTTTCAGAAAATGCACTTCTCCTCTGTTGGCTAGCTAACGAACGGATCATCTGCCCGAAGCATGGAGGTTATGAATTTGCACGAAGATGGGGAAAAGCAGGAGCACATGCCTTCTGTGCGGGGCCGGACTGAGCTACAGTTTCTCAAGAGCCTGAAGCAGGGAGGGCTGCTCTCCTTCAGATGCCTTACCCAGCAGTGCGGTGGGAGGAGAGGAGCTCTTGCCAGGAATGATAAGGCCTCCAGGTGGTGATCACAGTAAACACGCTGTGAGAATCTCAGCCCTGCTTTCCCAGGCATTATGTGAGGCAAGCAAGGATGTGCTTCTGTCGCTTGTATGGCTGGGAGCTTCTTGCCTCTAGGAGCTAAATGACATGCAGAGTAATCCAACTGTGGCTCTTCCAGTGCTGCTGGTGTTCTGGCTTATGGCAGTTGCTTCTGTTTTCAAAACAGAATTTGTCAGCAGAGACAGACTACTTCGCTCTGGAAATGTAAATCTTATCACAGGAGCTTGTTGTGTTGTAATAAACACACATAACTTTCTTTTGCAACAAAAGCTGCATACCTTCTGTCTTTTTTTTATTGTTTATTCAATAGACTGCCTAACAGCAAAGATGCCTTCTGAACAGATTTATGCAAAATTGGCAAATTGAGTGGTAATGACATTGCTTCCATGAAATTCAGGCTATTGTCTTCCGCATACAGCATTCACAACTGTATTACTGACTAACGAGGCTGCCGTTGGCTACAAGGAAGTACACTGTAAGATTTCTCTAATATTAGACTTGAGCTTTAACTTGAGACGAGTACCTTAAAATATAAGAACCGAAGTCCGTAACTAAACTATAAGCAGCATAAGCTTTTTAATAGCAAAATCAGTTAGCAAGGAACTAAGCAAATCCCACAGGACTAGACAGTCTCTGCCATAATTATGCAGTCCACCAAGTGAGTAAAATTTCCAAAGCTTAGCTCATAAATAAGACGATAGTTTGTTCTGTGATTTGTGATGTGATTTCTTAAAACAAACAAGGAGACTAAAGGCTCCAGAGGCTACTTAATGTTTTGGAGATGGGCTGATGGCTACTACTTAATTGTTTAAAACATGTATAAGGAGATGCATTGCAGTAATAGAAAGAATGTTTAGTAAAGAAACTCATTATTAGATATGTGCTGAATTTCTTTACCGATATAGCTGTTTCCAACAGGTCACCTTTCTCATTTTCTGTCTGCCATGTCCTCTAAATGTTGAGTCAGGTTTTCACGGCTTACTCTGCTGGATAATATATGTTGCTAAATACATTGTCTGCTGCATTCAAATTGTGCTAATAAATTGAACACTTGCTATGACGCTTCTTGTCCTGGTTTGGTACTACGTGTGTCTGTTCTAATCCCACACATCCTGTTTTACTATTTTGCCTAAAACAGTTGTGTCAATAGAAGAATGGGGAAATAAATGACACTTGCACTGTGCTGAGGAAGAAATGCTTCCCAGAACAGGAGAAGACCAATTCTGTGCCTGTTCCTTGCTACCTCCTTGTACTGCAGCTTCCTGCAAAACAGAGGCATGGCCTGGAGCCTCCTGCCTCAGCAAGGGTTCCTCTGAAAATTTTATTTCTGTAATTGTCTGACTCTGAGTCCTTGGAGAACCTCAACAGCTGGGTGATGGGAGCCACAGGCTTCTCCCAGATAGGTATTCTGTGAAACAATTCCCTTCCGTAGGGGTAGCATCTAAAAATTTGTTCCAGAGAGTTACATTTTAACCTCTGTTTTTTTTTCATCCTCACCTCTCTGAAGTTGGACAGGACTGTGAATCTCAGGTGATGAACCAGACGCTGCAATATGGTACCATGCCCTCACCCACATGTACCAGCGTTCCTCTCTGCATCAGCTCTGCTTTTCTGACCTTGTACCGAGTCGTTTGTGTGTTCAACATGTAAGGAAGGAATTGAATTATTTTTATGGTTGCTGGTCTGAAATGAGTCAGCGCAGGGCCAAACAAGTCGTGGAGCGGGGAAGGGAAAGGCTCAGCAGCCAGGGAGAGGACGGAGGATCTGGCAGCCAGCAGCCGGCTGAGATTGCTGTGGGGCCACACACCGACCCCACGGGCTTCTCCAAGGTCACACGAGCTTCTGCCAGCAAGAAATTGAAACCACCTCTCTTGTGTTGTAGGGTGCTGGCTGCTGATCTGTGACATGCAGTAACTGGTAGAAAGTGGCTTTAGAATTATTTGAATGTATTGTTTGCTTGCAGGTACTGATGTATGGTATGAATTAATAGGGTCTTTCTAGTGTATGCCAAAATCCAAATGTGCTGGTCATGTAGCTTTCTGCATGTAGGCTGTGTGCATTTGGTGAGAAATGCAGAGTTAACTTCAGGTCACTTTCCCTTAAAAACGTGGTGGTTGGGTAGACGGTGATGTGCCAGCTACAGCCCCTTTGTATTTTAGGGCTACTGCCTCGATAGCCCAGGAATTAGCGTGTGGTGTTGTGTTGCCGGTTTGGGAAAAAATTAGCGCACAGTTGCTTGATAACTCATGCAACCTGCAGCATGGCACTTTATCAATTGCCTGAAATAACATTTAGCATGGAATATTTCACTAGTCTGGGACACACAAGTGTCTTACCAGATACCACAGCTTGAGCTGTGGTCCTTATGATGATCGCAGTGCTGAATGTAAGGGTCCGAGGGCAGAGCTTAGGTAAGGTGTTGTGGCATCAGTTTCTGTGCTGCCCTTTTGTTTGGGTTTATTTAGGAAGGAATAAAATAGGAAACTTGAGTGAAGAGTGTAGAGCTCTGTGCTGGCTATGAAGGTTATGTCTGCTTCACTCCTGTGTTTTTACCGTTTCTCTAGAAAAATGGCTACCCATAAAAAAATAATTCTGGACATGATTAGTATATTGTAGTGTGTGTCAATATGTATTTACTTCTATTTCTGGAAACCAAAGAATGCTTGTGCCAGTTCAAAAAAAAAAAAAAAAAAGTCCGGCTTCTCCAATAATGTCTTTAGCAACCCAACATATTGTCCAATGTTTGTCTAGGAACAAATGCATCATATGTGGATTTTTATGTAGGAGGATTTTTAGCCTGTAATGGTTGGGTGTCAGCCACGAGGTTCATGTGACATGACAAATGTGGAACATCTGTGTACTGATGCACACCACTGTTCTAAAAGTCATTCCATCGCCACATGCGTTGAATTAAATACAAGAATTTAGGGCAGAAATAGTTGGAAGAACACATTCTGTCAAATACAATGGCAAGGATCTGTTGTGCAAGCCATCGGAATTCAGTTATGCCCTTCTCCATGCACTTTTTGTGCAGAGGTCTGCCTGATGTGCTCAGTGTTTTAGCCATTGCCCCCCCTGGACTGGGAGGAGCGGCACTGTGCTTTCCTGGCCAGTGGCAAAGCATTTGGTGGGTAGAAACGGCAGTTCAGCATGAGTGACTTCTTGTTACAGCTCCTTTTCTGAGTAATGCGTTGGCGGTATGGGAGGTAAGTAGCTGGCCAAGCTGACATACGTGAATTGGAGATGAAGTGTGGCTGAGTGACGTAGACCAGGATCTCTTGTATTAAAACATCATCTTATACATAACTCAGCCCGAAATGACCTTACTTGGTGGCTGACATCCTTGGAAATCCTGAGTCCTACTGTTTTGACTCCGTGCTATAACTGGGGTAGGAGTGTTTGGCTGTAAAGGGCTGTGGCACAGAAAAGCAAAGCAGTTCTCGTAGGTGAGGTTTGTCCTTTGCAGTTCTGGACTGGTAGCCAGGAATCCCATTTCTTCTGGACTGTTTGGTGGATTGCATGAAGGGTGCTGTGCTTCATTGTGATTTGCTGTTAGGTCTTAGGTCTGATGAGAGGCTGCCAGGTTAGACTGCAGGATACAGCACATCCAAACCCAATCTAGGATGGTTGCAGGGGGGCTGATTTGGGTGCTGTGTTCATTGCTGGGGCAGCAAGAAGCTCGCTGTGGTGTACAAGGCAAGTGTTGTAGATGCCAACATTCGTCTTCCTAGTTGCTTGCATGTATTTCAGAAGTAGCTTTTAACCTTAGATGTTTAGGTTTAAACATATAACTAAATAATCGTGTTAGTTTCTGTCTGTTTGTTTTTAATGCAAAACCGTTCTTTTAGATGTTGTCAGTACAGATAAGGATTTATTGTACTCACAGCTAAAAACCAGCCTTAAAAAATCAATCTTTACTTTCTAGGTTGCTTTCACAGACTCGGATAGGGAAACACAAAGATGAAGGACCTCCTCTAGTTGATCTGAACTTAGTTTCAAACAACTGTCTTGAAGATGACTTCCAAATACTTCCTTCGTACATTGAAATTGCAATGGCTGTTTTCCTGCTGTGCTGAAATCTTTTTGAACTTGATATTTCCCAAGCTTTTAATGTCTTGTTCTAAAGAGATTTCAGCGTATAAGAGCTTGCCCTCTAGAGTGCATATGAAAGCTTTTGTTCCAATATAGCCGTGTATGGCTGAATTTCAGAGGCCGAGTGTACAGAAATGGGAACACTTGGACACTTTGAAAATGTCACTTCTCTTGGAAGCTGTTTCTGAATGCTCCCTGCTTTTACGGGAGGTTGAGTTAAATTGAATATCTCTGGGACTTGTTGTGCAAAGCCTTCTGGACAGGTGCATAGGGCTTATACCAGCAATGGTATAAAAGCCCTAAATAATTTGGGCATCCATTTTCATTGTCCTGTTCAGCAATGCTGTCTTCACATTTGCTCCACCTCTATTAAGTAGTTTTTATAATAGACCTATGGTTAGCTCATAATGAAATGCTGACATTTCAATTGTTAAAGCTGGCAGGGGGAAGTGTTTCTCTTCAGGTTTTAAGTTAACAGTTTGGAAATTAAATTAATGCTTTATTTTTTCAAGAGCTGTTTCAAAAGCAACCAGCCATTCTCCCACCTTGGTCTGCCTGGGGTGGCTCTGGGTGCTCTGGCTGATCCTTAGGGAATGAGGACCGTCGTGGATTTTTGTATCCTCTATTTCCAGCAGACTTCTTGTCCTGAGTGTTAGCTACCGTGAGTACCTCTGAGCCAACAGCTCTTTCCACATGCCATCTGAGAGTCTGATACAGAACCTGGGCTGATCTAATTGTGCTTCTCAGGTACAGACCTTGCCTGAGATGAGTGTTTATATTTGAGATGTTTTTTAACTGACTTTTGTAAAAGTTTAGTCAGGAAACAATTCTGTACATCCAGAATATTTAGATGTTAAATTAAGCTGGTGTTCAAATTACCTAAATTCAGCTTTCTTATAAAGTACTTCATGTAAACACAGCGCAAGCCTTGCATTCCTTAAAAGAATTTAGGTTTTGTAGCTTCGTTTACCAGTGCTACAGTTTTAAACAATTGCGAATAATCCTGCTGGCACCATCTGACTGAAGTATGTTTCATTTCACGGAAGTGTCCTTCAGAGTGTTAGGAAAATAACTTGATAATGTTTCCTAAGACTTTGAAGAGACTTCTGATGTTTTGAGTCTTTATTACACTAGAGGTCAGTGTATGACGGCAGCTTGTGAGATGGTGTAGAGTTTCTTGCAGAATCCTATTTCATCAAATTTGAAACCAGATTCGAAGAGAAACTGTAGCCTACAACTACGGAAAAAACTTCACATTAGCATGTCTTATGACTTTCTTGGCTAAAGGGCTTTTTTGAGCTTCCTGCTTTTATTTCTCCTTGCTTGAGAAGTATTTGGCACATATCAATAATAGGGCTTTAATGTGCACTCTTGATTTTTCCAACATGCACCCCAAACATTTATGTTGCATTGCAGTAACGTGACTTTTGCGTTCAGATACTATATTTCCATAAGCTATGCTAGTTTCAGGAGTCATCTGTCACTCTTCCACTGTATAAACCTACTGCTGGTGTGGTGAGAGTTGTATCTGTACATATTATGCTTTGGGTAGCTCTCAACTGGATAAATGTGTAACTTTGGGGTAAGTGGTTCCAGTTTTGGTTATTGAGGGAAGCAGAGTCATGCGTGTTTCTGTCACAGGACTTGCAGAGATTGGATCCGCAGCAGGTCTTCCTCAGTAATGTAGAAAAGGGATTTCTTTCAACATCTGGAATGTGCAAAAGCAGATTGTTGCTGAAAACATCATTGGCCAGGGGACTAAACCAGATGGTCAAGTACAACAGTGTTAAGTAAGGTCAGCGGGAAGAGAAATTTGCTGAAGGAGAGTCCTGGTTGGAGCAGATCCCGTGTGTGCATAAATGATAATTTAAGTGAGAGGATGGAATGGAAGAAATAACAGTAGGGTGGATTTGAGCTCTTGAGTGTGCTTTCTAAGATAATTGGGTACAAACAGAAGTGTCTGTATCCTGTTGTTCTTGCATCAGGTTCTTCCTGAATGACTGGAGAACAAGAAAAAAATGGGCAAGGACCAATGTAGGGGGTGAGTGCAGACAGAGCTGATTTTTGCTGTTCTTAAGAGATTTTTCTGTTTGGGAGACCCGGACCTATGAACATTTTTGCGATCTTTCTTTTTGGTGGAGCAGGGGAATAGAGAGGATGCTGTAAAAGAATAACCATCAGGCTGAAAATCTCCTTTGCACTTGGCTGCTGCCCGGTATGCTTTGTTACATGCTCTGAAGCACGAAGAAGGATGGCACCTCAGCTCAGACAGTGTGGAGGAGGTGTGAGTCTCTGCTTTAATTGGGCTCCCTCTGAAGATTTCTTGCTTTACAGGAAATTTGCTGACTCCCCTGCCTCTTCCCCAGGTTTTTCCAGTCTGGATTTTCTTATTCTCTGTGAGAAATGAAGCTATACCAAGGCTTTGCAGAATGGTGACTTATCAAAATATCTTTAAGAAGTTTTGTGTGCTCAACTTAATTGGGTGGCGTTTGAAGAGCCTGAGAAGAGGAAGGCTTTGCAGAACAATGTGATACAAGTCGATAAATAAAACACCCTACAAAATTCTTTTCTTTTTCCTGTCCTTTTTGACATTGGAGGTATGCAGAGAAAAAGTTTATCTTGTGAAAACACACAGCATAAACTCCACAAGCCCTTCAAAGTCCTTCTGAGGAACAGAGCAGGCCTGATTATAAGCAATTGATTAGGAAATTCTCACTTTTTTAAGAAATAGTTCTGCATTTAGGGATATCAAGAACATTTGCTTTATATCTTTTTATATATATATAATCATGGAATGGTTTGGGTTGGAAGGGACCTTAAAGCCCACCCAGTTCCAACCCCCTGCCATGGGCAGGGACACCTCCCACTAGACCAAGCTCAATTTTTTCCAGTTCATGAAGTACAGAGACAGTGAGACATTATTTTAAACCTGGTATTAAAGAGTGCACTAGAATTAATGCTTGTGCTTCAGACACTCACCTGTAATTCCTAACCTTGATTTGTTTCAGTAAAACTCTTTAAAGTCCATTTTGCATGTAAGAACTCCGGAACTAGGAGGCTCTTTAAAGGAGAGAAGCTGTCGTATCTGTCATGTAGCCACCCTACACATAACCTGATAGGTCACTGTAGATTCTTACAGGGCAGGTATAGCTCTGTCTGCTGTGTACAAAGTGGCACCGTTTCCTGGTTTGGCTTTTGGGTGATAAATCCAAGCAAATATAGTTATCAACATCTGGGGTAATTTTTGTCTAGAAAAACTGGAAGTTTGGCTCTTGGTCAAAAATGATGCATCTTTGTGGCTAAATGGAAGCAGTTACCCACAAGCCCATCTTCCGAAGTCCTAATATCCAGCATCCAGATAAAGAGTTGGTGTCTGTCTTTTCTTCATAATATACTGTCTAATCCCAGGAGCCATCAAGCATGTAACAAAACGGAGTCCTTCAGAAAGGGAAAATTAGTATTTTGAGTGCCTTTTCCTGCTTTTGTTCTAAGCTCTCACAATGCATGAGTTGTCAGTTACGTGGTTCGAGTGACCCGCCAGACACTTCTCAGATGAACTGGACAGAGAACAGAGAATTGCAGCCAAGGTCAGGCTTTAAAAGGTTGGAATTCAATTTCCAGCTCTCACATTTTGATTGCAATCTCAAATGTTCACTGATAGGTGCTCTGTGTTTCTTGGGCCTTGTGCTAGCCTCATTGTCTGTTCGTGCCAAAACTTCTTGTAAGACTTCTGACGCTAAGAGGGATTCATAGAATATAGTGACATAGGCAAATGTAAAAAATAATAAATAAATAAAAACACCCACCCCAAATCTATCAAGATAGTTCAGCTCACACAGGATGTTCAAGGTCCCTTTGCAAGGACAGACTTTATCAGGCCTCAGAGATAGAGGCCTTCAAAACTGCAGTGCTATTTTCTGTTTTTTGTGCCAGTACGCAAATGTAGCATTTGCCAAATCAGAAGAAATAATGAAATACACCAGGGGAGCAGTGGTAGCACAGACTAGGTTTAATATATTCGATGTGTTATAAATGTCATCTCTTCCTACCTCATGATGACTTCCAGGAAACCCTTGAAGTAGTTGACCGAAGCTATTACTATTCAAACCCTTGGCTTGTCTGTTTGAGGACAGAGAAGCCTCTGCCATTCATTCACCTTGGAGGAACATTCCTCAGAAAGCTGGAGATGGGCAAACAATAGGCTGTGGCTTACCGTATTCAAGGAACTTTAGATTAGTTTCCTATCTGAAATACAAAGATAACTGTGGGTAGGCTGTAAAAACTTGACTGGTTAATTTTTGTGAACAGCTGCATGATATTTTGGAGTGGACTGAATTGTTCCCTTAAATGTTCCCATATACTCTAAGGTAGTCTATGTTTGCCTCCTAAACTCAAACATTTTCCAAACTCTAGCAAAATTCCTGTGTTGTCTTTCTGTCTTTTAAATGAATTAATTGTGCTGTGACCTCTTCTCTAGATGCTGTTCTTAGTGTCTGACATGTTCAGCAGCTGCAGCGGAGGCAGAGCAGTGATCTGGCTGCTCTTAGCAGTTGTTGCTCTGGTTGCTCAGGATATCATGATGTCATTTGGTGCCTCCTAGCAGATTAAAAAAGGAAGTTTAGTGAAGCAGCTCTGAAAGTGAAAGACCTGAGTGGTATATTTTCCACCTAAAAATACCACACAGGTGAGCTGACCCTCACCCTGCGAGAGTAAAAATATGGTTTTTGCAGCTGGTTGTGATGAGGGGAGACAATAATCTCTTTAACAGTAGGTACTATTTCATGGACTATTCATATTATATAATATATAATATTATAATATTTCATGACTATTTTCTGTCTGCATCAGACCTCTGTTTGCTTCTCTGTGGGAAGAAATAGCCTCATCACTGGTAGAGAATACAGTAGCAAGCCTTGAGTAGCTGATTACTGTGGGTTTATGAGTTCAAGGGGTTGGCATCCTTAAGGACCATGTAGTGCCAGGATAATTAATCTAGGTTGAAACAACCTGAACTGAATGTTTCATCAACATCAATCACCACACCTGGGCTAGGTCACCCTGTGGCAAAGCAGTTTGTGTTACAGACAGACCTGAAGATGGTTTATTATGGCTCTTCCAGCTGCATCCATTGATGTTTAAAACTGGATTTTAAAGATAGGAGTCTTCTGGTAGATGTGTGGTGGTTTTGTCATCTTCAGTGCCACATGACCTTACTGAGAGGTGTAATGCAGACTATTTTCTGTGAGGTTGTTAAGTAAAAGCTCAGTTTTTAAACAGCTCAAGAATGTGTCTCGTTAAAGGCTCTGATTTCAGTAACTGAAGGGTCAGGCTCCTTGAGGTCCCTACTAAACCTGCAAAACCTCTCTTTCCATGTGAATGTACCTACAGCATGTCAATAGATAGGCTCTGAAAAGAGCTGTTGCGTGTGGTGGCAATCTTGTCTATATGAACGGATGAGGTTGCTGTATACTCGAAACTGTTCTCTTCTATGTAGTTAACCATTTGTCCAACTGCCTAGTATTTCTAAAGTTGTTTTCATAACCTGGGATGTGCATTTGTGGTTCTTACCCATACTTTTTTGTGTTTATTTCTTGTAGGAGGAGGACTGCCTTTTGGATTGTGAACCACTTGGACATGGTAATGCAGATGCACCTTGAGAGTCAGACCTGGATGACTGGGATTTAAGGTGAGTGTGTGCTGTAGAATACGTTTAGATCTGAACCATTAACTATTTTTTGTTGTCCTTTTTTTTTTCTTTTTTTTTCTGGAGTTTCTACAAAACATTTAAAGCAGAATCCATCTAAACCTCCTTGTGTATGTGTAGAAGAAATGTTATTCAACGTGAAAATGACAAGGTGTGTTCTCCAAACTTCACCTCATCATGCAGTGAGAGCCAGCAGGCAGCTAGGATAGATCCCTTTTTCCAGCTCTTCCGTCACTCCCTCTTCCAATTGTTCCATGTTAAAATAAGTAGCCATTCTAATGGCAATTCTTTGAAATGTAGCATTTTAATTAATTGCAGGTATATAGCCTGCCCTTTAGGCTGTACGGTCTTCGTTTTTCAGATTTTTGTGGATATATTTGCAACTTAGACTAAATTCAGTTATTTTGGTTCTTGCCTGTTAAGATGCTTGAATCTGACCCTACCACATGTGGCCTTACGGCTCTATGTCATTTACTCTGTTCTAAATAACTTTCTAGCTTCTTCTGAAGCTAGGGTGAGATTGCCTAGTACACGTTGTCCAGCCTTACAGAGCAGGCTGTAGCTGTGTGACCTGAGTATATAGTGTTAGACATCCAAGATCTGCTCTCTGAAGGTGACCAGCAGAGTACTTTGATGCCAGCCTCATTTAGTATCCTTGTCATGCTCAGAGCTATGCTTTAGAGTCCTTCCTGCTTTGTAACACTGAGGAATTGATTCTTTTTGAAAGGTAAAATTATAAATAGGCCCATGCTGTCATTGTATTTGGAAACAAATAGTGGGGGACACAATAAGAGAATCTTTCTCCTCCACCTTCAGCTGTTGTTTCCCCCTTACTGGAGAGAAATGTTTCTTCACCTGTAGTACCTACTCTTTCCTTTATAAAGGACAACTATTCAGGGAACTCAAATAAAACCAACACAGAATATAAATGCAATGCATTTTGTTTGCACATCACCCTGGAAGTATAAAGTTGTTCGTACAAATCATTTTAAGAACATTTCAACTCCTCCTGATATTTGAAAGCTTGAAGTACTGTTTAATCCAGTCGTATCTTTCACATATACTACACTTGTTTTCCCCATAGAAAGTGGTAAAGCATTTTCCCACACAAACCAAGTACAAAAGGGACTTTTTTTTCTTCCTTTTTTTTTTTTGTCTATCGGGTTCTGTCAACTCCCACCACTTGTGTAGTGCATGGGATTAATCTTGCTCTGAGAATTATGTAGCTTCTGTGAGTGGTGAGTTGTGATTTCTTAGAGATGATCAGGATCTCGCTATTTTGTGTCTGAAAAATAAGGGATAGAAGGTCCTTTCCTAGCTTCTGTAGGCTGGAAGCACATGCTGTAAAGGGTGGAAGTTTGAATAAAAGCTGTGGTGGTTTTTTTTTTTTTTTTTTTTTTTTTTTTTTTTTGTAGTTGTCATTTTTTTTTTTTAAGATGTTAAGGAGGAGGAGTGGGGACATGCTCAGTACACTCTCACACATGCTGGGCAGCTTGAAAAGTTGGAGGGAGTTGAAGTAGAAAAGTGAAACTTGACCAAGATTTGCAAAAAAACAGGTTTGCATGGTAATGAAAAAATGTATTGAATCTTGACAATTCTGAATAAAATATTTGTGTAAAGTCTCCTCCAGAAATGTTTAGAACAAGCATATTCACATCTGCTATTAGCTGTATGCTTTCCAAAAGTGAGCAGAAGTAGCCTGTTTAAGCAGTAATGCCAGGCTGTACCTCACAATCTCCTACTGACCTAGAACTTTTCTTTAATCTTCTTTCTGATTTGAGAATACTTTGAATTTCTGTGACTTACTTCTGCAGAGCAGTAGTGTTGGACTTCTTGCAAAAGCCAAGCATACAAGGAAGATCATCCTCTTGAGAGTGGTTTGCTCTTGTACAGCATATGCTATTATTTTCTTGAAATGTGTGAGTTTGGTGACTGGAGCATTTTCTGGCAGTTTCTGGCAGTGAGTACTACTCACGCTCAGTTTGCCTGAGGATGAACCTGTTAGTGTTGGGTTAGCTTGGTATCTAGTGCAGGGTGTGGGGTTCTCGCTGTTTTCTATCTTGTTGGTAAGGACTGGTCTTCGGTTATCTTCTACATAGATCCCCTCAGGCTTTTGGATTGCACAGCTTGAAGTGCAATACTCAAAACTTTGATTTTTGTTATCTTGTTTTGTTGTTTTTGCTTGTTTGTCCAGATTGTTGTGAATTTTTAATAAAGATGATGCCAAGTGAAAAAGTATGGGGTAGGTAGAGAGTGCAAAAGCATCTTCCATACTGCTGCATCCCTTTTCAAATGGATGGCTACTGGTAAGGAAGTAAGCTATGCCCTGCGTCATTCCCAGAAGTTTAACGTGTATCTCTGCACATGGCTAGGGTTGTTGCCAAATGCCCTTAGCTATTGATTATGGTCAACAAAATAGCATCTTGGCAATTTGAGAGCTGTAGACTTCAGATGAAACCACTAGTTCATTCTGTTTAACCACCCTTCTGAAAGCAAAAACCTCATAGGATGTATTTGGGGAGCAGTCTGTCCACCTGGGAAGCTGCTTCCTGATCTCCATTCACTGAAAACTTTTGCTTTTGTTTCCAGAATCTGAATTACCCCTGCCTCTTTCCAATGCTTTTGTTGCAGCATCCTACGGAAAATGTCAGAAATCTATGGTTTTAGGAATATTTAGTTTCCCTCGAACTGCAGTAACTTAAGACTGTTGGTGTAAATTCATTCACAGCAAGAGAAGATCAAGAAATCTGAGAACTGATGGTGTAATTATACTGCTTCTGCTAATTTCTTTGAACTGTGGATTCTAACTTCATTAGTGCCTTTGCAAACGTTAGCGTATGAGACTTGCAACTGATACCTTTTCTAAAAATGGAGGATGGGAGGAGAGGAAGCTCCGTTTATTTCAACAAGCACAAGCAACACTTCCAAAATACACTCGTGGCCGTATCATGGAGTTATGAATCTTAGGTTATCTAGCGGTGACTAACGTGGCGAGATGGCAGCCTAATATGTCCATGCTTTATTTAGAAAAGGTAGTTCTTATCAAAAGATGAAGAACGCCAGCGTTTCATTCACTGTGTGTGTTGAACCTCCAAGCACAGATAGCACATCTGTCAGCAGTTCGCACTGTGAGATACAGGCACTTGCCTCCCAGAGTTGCACTGGAAGTTCTTGAGGATTGCCTTGCACAGAAAGGAACAAATGCCTTCTACCTTCTCTCCTCCCAGGTGCATACTTTTTAGGCTGTCTTATTGTTTGATTGAAATTAACAAAGGATTGAGATGTCTTTTGATCAGATAGTTTCACTTGCATTATGGTGAGGTTTTTTTTGACGCTGTATTATCTGACTGTGGTGGTGGTTCACAAATAGATTGTAGCAGCTTTCCAAATTCCTTGGGCAGAGCCTAGCTCATGCCAGCTATTACGTTAAAAAAACCCTTCAGACTTAAAAGAAAGAAAAGAAAAAGAAAGACTTTCCTCACTGCAGTTTCACATGCAGAGTTGAGGTGTGCAACAGCAGTACTTTACCATTCTGCCTATTTAAAAGTAAAGTAGAAGAGTAAATCCTCCCTGGCAAACCACAAGATCCTCAGTTTGTGGGGTGTATATAGATGCGTTGAAGAGAAGCTGGAGGGCGTAAGCTTTGACACAAGGCTCTGTGGTGTTACCTCCATGGGCAGGCAGTGCCTGGCGCTGGGGATGGCTGATGCTAGCCCTCCCCGGCTGGCCACCTCCTCATCGATTCCGAGCACGGGCAATCACTTGGCCCTGTGACAACACCACCAGCTGTAGCATGTGTCTGATAGCAAAACAATGAACAGCTTGTTCTCCCAGAAGTACAAAAAGGGGGCTGGGTTTAAAAAAAAAAAAAAAAAAAAAAAAAAAAAAAATCAGTAAGAATTTCTCTATGGCTGATTTTAGGCTCTCACAGCAACTTGAGCGTGCTGAATAAGTGGCTCCCAAACTGAGCCAATGGGGGTGGTCAGGCACAGGCAACACTTTTATCCCACAAGAGGGAGGAGGGGTGAATGAGCTGGAAGATATAAGCTGAAACAAAGCCATGCTGTCCTTCTGAGTCATTCGCACGCACTGGATGGGTAAGGCTTCCTGCTTCCTGGGACGCAGAAGTGGGGTCATGATTCTGACAATGGATGCTGGTAAGTCACTCATTATTAAATCTGCCTTTGATTTTTCTGGGAAGTCTTGCCCTTCCCTCCCATCCCCAGCTGAAAAGAAGGTATCTGTAAACTGGGAAGCTGAATTTTTTTATTCATGAAATGAATGCATGCTTGCTCACTTCAGACTTTTCAAACTGTGTGCACTCTGAGTGTTCTGTCTTGACTGTTACTCATCTTGCAAAGCAAGACCATGGTACCAAAGTTGTGTCTGTTCATGTGTGCTTCTGTCTTCACCGAGACAGAACCTGTGGCCTGAAGGGCATGGCATGTCTATTTTTTTTTTGATGAGAGATGTGATACTCTTTTTAAAACACAAGCCAGATCTCACACTTGCTCTAAGGAGCTGGAGGTGAATTAATATATTTCATGTGGCTTCCTCTGCTGTGCTTAGAGAAATCTTGTACTGGAGAGGAAGAGGAAGAAAATGCTGCATTTCCATGACAGTCAGTTCTGTTTTGTGAGTTTGTAGCCAAGGAAGTGTGTGTGAAAACAACATATGCAGTTTTTTTTTTTTTTTTTTTTAAATTAAATTAGCTGCAAAAGTGAAATCTTTACCATAGTGCCCTGTGTGATAGGGAGAATGAATGCGAGCAGTAAGATGTGGAGTGGTTTGTATGAAAGAAACAAGGAATCCTAGTCCTGTTCCATGGGAGGGGGTGTGTTCCCATGTCATAACTCACATCCTTCAAATTCCTTAGTAATAAAAGACCTAAGATTTGGAATGGTTATGGATAGGGCACGAAGGCCCAGCACTTGTGCTCTGGCAGCGTGCTCACGACTGCTCTTTCTCTTTAGCACTTGCAGGCATGCTTGCTGCATTCTAAGAGCTCCATTGAACTTTTGTCAGCAATGGGTTCGGCTACTTTTTTTCACCACTGTGCAGAAGCAGAATAACGTGACAAGTTCTACAAGCAACGTTCAAAGTGATAAACTTATTCAGGCAGATCTTGCAGGTCTGTTTAATCTACTTGTCACATGCTCGGTTTTCTCCACGCTAATGAAAAGCTCGCTGTCCCCTGTGCATCTGAATTAATTTGGTTGGGCATTTAGTGGGGCCCAAAGGGCAGCCCTCTGTGCCCAGTTCCAACTCTTTGGCTTTTCTGACACTTCCAGAAAGTGACACAGCTGGGTTCTTCATGCACAGTTAGAGCAAAACACAAGCCTCTTCATTCAACCCACCCACACTTAATTGAAGTTACTTTGTCATCATCTTTGCAGGCAAGATGGAAACCAGCGACTCTTCTTGTGTTGTGTGTGTGTTACGTACTTTGCACAGCCGTTAAAACCCAGGTCCTTTAATTGAGGTGATAGCATTTAACACAAGCTCAGAGAGGAGCAGAGTGGCAGGTAGTTGACAAAGGGATACAGAATTTTCCATGATGGATTTTTTTTGTCCTTTTGATTAGATTAGCTTCCAGAGGAGCTGAATTCCAGGCCCTTTTCGAAGCACTTTGAATACTGGGAATTAGAAATCCTCCCTGTCTTATGCAAGAAGAACCGACGTTTAAATGCTAGATGCTATGCCCAGTATTACAGGAGGATCTGGCAATGTTCAGGGTGTCAGTGGCCACAGGGGGTATGGATTCAGGCCATACAGACAAGACAAATCTCCCTTTAAAGTGCTGGAGTTCCTGCACTGTACTGGGGTAGTTTAACTCTTTGTTTTGGAAAGAGTTAATGGGGAGACGTTAATAATACATAGTTAAAAATACATCTTTTGTTTATGTACGCTTACATGCTTGTGTGCTGTTCCTTTGCACTGCAAAGTGAACCGTGAAGATAATGCTGCTCATCTGTGCTTCGCGGGATCCAAACGGGTATCCTCTTTCACAGCAGTGGCCCTGCACTAATTTCTCGGCAGTCACCGTGCTCTAATAGTTCTTGTGGTGGTTTTTGAAGATCTGTTGGCTTCTATTGGTAGCAAACGTGCATTTTGGAAGCTCCTGGTTATTTAAGAATTCTGAAGTTAGAGTTTCTTTATGGGAAAATGGTTCTAAATACCAGAAAGGAAACACTGTAATATAAAAATTCCTAACAGTGAGTTCTAGTGCTTTGCAATTGTGTCTAAGTTACAGAAAAAACAAGCAAGCATTTCAGTGCCTTAATCTGGGAGACAGATAGTGCTCCATGAAGTTTAATCTTTTTTTTTTTTTTTTTTTTTTTTTCTTTTTAACCAGCCTTTTAAAGCTGGGCTTACTGTTCTCAGAACTGTTTGCTTATTTTGAATTGCATGTTTGCATTACAAGTCAGAGCTGATTTTAAAAAAGGCATCAAATGCTCAAGCTGTTTTAAAACTTCTGCTCCTTGAGATAATTGCAAGAATACTTACCCATTTGTTTCAGTTTTTATTAAACACCTTTTATTCTGCTGCATTTTTCTGTGCAGCGTTTAATTTCTTCCAGGAGTAGGACTTGAAAAGTCGTGGATGGGGGGAATAAAAAGGAAAGCTGGAAGGTAGAGTTGACAATCTAATTGGATTGGAAGCAGCTACAGGCTGGGACTGTTGCAAACAGCTGATTTGATCCTTCTGAGTTTCAAGAGCTATTTATGGTAGATTAGCTGTATCAAAGCTCTACTGTTCCAACCATAAAAGGTTGGTCCTATGTGAAGTTGCCACACTGCATTTGGCTTAGTCCTCTGAGCTTGGAGAGCCTATAGCTTTTTCTGTGGATAAATCCAGGGATGGATGGAAGTACTAAAGTCAGATTGAGGAGTAACGTTGTTGGGGACTTCAGATCACAGCGAACTCTTACAAGGAGATTTTCCCTAATAAATTTTTTGCTCTAATGTCTGGAATCAGCCCTTGGAATATAGCTCCTGCATAGTTGCTGCATTTGGTGAACGCGTGCTTTTAGGAAAGCGCTGTTCTAAATTTATCTGACTTATCTGAATCATCTTGACTGCACATGTACTTGCCAGCCTTGTGTATTGATATTTGGTAACTTTGTGAAGTCACTTTTCTTTTTTCTTAGCAGTGAGTGTTAAGTCCTTTGGGAAGGAGCCTTAGCTGAAGTAAGAAACTTCTCTAAAACAAGAATTATGAAATTTGTGGCTAAAGAGCGCTTCAGGAGTTATTACTAACCACTTTGAGAAGACTTTGCCCCCTGCTGCTACATCTGTACCTTCAATTTCTCCTCCTTTGTGTAAAGGCAGACAAGTGGATTTTTTGCAGGATTCAGCAGTAAGTAGCATGTCCTTCGGAGAGCATGCACGCAGTCGTTGGAGCCAGTTGTTTGAGAATATTTGAGGCTCTGTCAGGTTGAAATGTGAGTGGGTTTATTCTAGCCTGTGCATGCCAGTCATTCAGCCTTCCTTAAGGCATTTTGTGTTTTTATTCTTGTGGTTTTGCTTAGAGGATGAGTTCATTCTGCTATGAATGGAAGGTGCTGTTGCTGGTTGGTTTGTGTGTAAGGTGACTCTTTTTTCTTTTTTAGTTTTAATACGTTAACCTTAGCCACAGCACTACAGGCAGCTAGAAGAACACTCGTAGAAACAGAATTTTTCAGTAGTAATTTTCTCCTGTTTAAGAAGTGCTATAAACCTATGTGAATACTGTTGCATTAGAGAACTCTGTTACGGTTTGACTCTTGGGGTGTTCTGAAGAAAGCTTCCTCCAACTTTATATTTTCTTATTTTTAAACATTACCAGGGCACAACAGGTGAAAGTCACTCGCGCTGCTTTACCATCCGCTTCTGCAGCAGGATCAGCTGATAAAAGGGGGGAACGCAGTGAGGGACGGGGGGGAAGAAGAGGTTTCTTGCTTCAAGGGTGTTCCAGATGTTGTGTTTTAATCTCCAGAAATGCAAGCAGAGTGTCCTTGCCAAGGAAATAAGTTTTCTGTTTTAAAAATAGCTCTACTCATTGTCTCTATTCTCCTTTCAGGAGCTAGCAATGTAGGGCCATCATCCATTTTCTTTGGATTGCAAATCTGTATTTGTATTAGTCTGTCAAACAGCTCTAGATTTTTTTTCTGAATTCTATGCTCTGTATTCTAGTCTGCATTTTATTTTAAGGAGTATTTGTTGAAAACAAATAGAAATATATTTTTAATCTTCCTTACGTGAGCCTTGGCAGACACCCATTTTAATACTTGCTTCTATTTGTAGATTTTACAGGAGATCAAATCCTTCGAGCAGGGGGTGGGAGAAGCTTGCAGTATCAGTATTCTCCTTGAGATTATCGGTTAATTTTTGCCTGGAATAACAGCCCTGAACTTTAATTTGCTCCTGACTTAAAATATTTTTATATTGCTTCCAGTAAAATTAGTATTTTTACTAGCCATCCTTTTTTTTACAATCAGATTTTTTTCTTTGCTGCTTGCACTTTGAAAGCAAGTTGACATAAATTCCTCCACCATTTTAGCATGTTGTGTTGTGCTCCTATGGGCCTGTTAGTAGAGGTCAGTCCTTAAAAGCCTTAAAAGAGACAACAAAGACATCAGATACAGAAGTTGGTTACTCCTGGGTCTGCACATAAGCAGGAGTCCTTAACTTGGGTTTCAGGCTGAAATGCACTAAGGGTGTAATGCAGGAAACATTTTGATTGATGAGAACTACTAATATTAGCTTCTCTTTGTGCTTAAATATTTGGAACAGGTACACATTCTTTCTTGGTATCTCAGGGGGATTAGTTAGTCAATTTAAGCATTAATTCTACCTATTCCAGTGCAGTTTTGTCTTGACTGCATTGCTAAATGACATTCTTGGCAGAAGTTTGCAGCGTGAGGGAGATTTTCAGATCTCTAGGAGCTTTACTCAGAAGGAATACAGCTTTGGTTTTGGCATTTCTTTGCTAAATTCCTTATATTTGTTAGTGTTAATGGGATAAAGGTAGTGGGGAACAAGCAAGGAGTTTTAATCTGGCTATTCCATCTTTGCTTTTTATATGGAGAAGAGAGATTACAGCATAATCTTAATTGTATGTAGAGCCCCAGAGTGGCTAAGGAATAATGAAATTGCAGAATACACATTTCTCCTTCACAGTGAGTCAAGGAAGACTCAGAAGGGGTGGTGTTGAGCCATTTGTGACCGAGTCATTTCCAGACAGAGGCTGGAGGTGTCTTTTGCCAGTTTGCTGTGTGTTATAATGCATGCGTCATAAGGCATTATGAGCTGAGGTTTCAGTCTTGTTTAGATTTATGTTGATGAAATGGTTTGAAAGCTTTTTATAGTCTTAGTACACTTGTTTAAGCAAACTGACATTGAATTTATTTTTCTTGTTTGTTTAAATGCAACATTGTCATTTTCCTTGCTTAGAATGGATTCACAAGATAGGCTCTTATTTGTGAAGCCTTTCATATAATGAATATCACTAAAAATTGCACAAGCTCATTTAGTTTAAATTGCCATTGCTGGAGTGCATTTTTGCTCTCCAAGTTGTTGGCTCTTGTGCATGGCAATTTCCTTACAACTATATAAGAGCAAAAAGCTCTGGAGTAGTTTGCAGAAAGAGGGTGGCTGAGATTGCTCACTTTGCAGAGGCATCACTGTTCCTACTCTGTTTTCTTGTGCAAGACACAGGCTTCTGTTTCTCCACACAGAAGTCTCAATTTGGAATAATGGAAGGGAATAGTATGCTCTTAAGAGAAGCAGTAAGCAAAATTCTCCCCCCTTATGATTTCCCTGGTTTTGCTACTTTCCCAGCTAGGCAGTTAGAGTTAACCGATGCATTGGAAGGTCTCTGGTTTTTAATGAGCAAAGCATGTCCTAGTTGGAATCTGCCTTAAGCAGATAAGAATGCATTGGGTAAGTGGTGATAAAAATGCTTCTGATGTCACTTGCTCACATGGTGTTATGTTCAAGGGAGCCTTTCAGCAGAGAGGGTAGAACAATTATGCATTAAGTATTTTCTCATTTCTCTGGATGTAGTTGATGAAATGGTCCCTGTTTGCTCTAACGATGCCAGTTTTCAGAGTTAAAAAATAAAATAAAATATTCTGTAAAATCAGACTTCAAATGTGCAGATAAAATTATCTTCCAGGGTTGTGTCTCTTCAGGTAAACAACAAACGTCAGAACTTGGATATAAAGCATCATGTGTATTAATAACCAAGGCCCTGTACTTTTCTAAACAAACAACAACAACAAACACACAAAAAAGCACATCAGGCTACGTCAGACCATGAGGCAGATGTGTAATTTCCCCACAGAACTGAGCTTGCGTGCCGAAGCCCTGTGTGAAGGGATAACGCCTCCGTGGAGTTAATGGCTGCTGAGCATGTTCCTCGGGGCTTATACCTGTAAAACTCTTGGCAGTTAGCGAAGACCTTCAGGATTTCATTCTTCCTCCATCATGTCAGTGTTAGATTTGGTCAAAATTGCTGTCTATTCCCCAGCATAAAACAAAGCCAGCACTGTCTCCTGAGAGCTTGCTGGGCAAGAAGGGAGGAGTGTGCAATCAAAATGACTGCACAAAATGGTCTAGGATGTACTCAGGTAATATGTGCTTTACATGTGACTTTTTCAATCTAGCTGTTTCTGTAAAGAAGTTGAACTGAGCCTCTGAGATAGCTAGTACAACTATTCTGTAAAGGTAATTGCCCCAGTTGCTTATATGAGAGAGACAAAAGGACAGTATTTCAATGTCATCTTGCACTAAGTACCAACTGGAAACATGGTGAGATCCTGCTGGAAGCAGTTTTTCAGTCCTCTATTGGCACTCCGTTGGTAACCAGGAGTTAGTAATGATAATCCTGCAGCCACAAGGTTTCAGCTCCACTGGATTTCACCTTTTCCTCCTATTCTTTGTGAATACAAGTAGCTACGTGTTATTTTTAAAGGTTTTAAAGTTACGTACCACTGAAGCATGCAGGTAAGAAACCGTGCAGTGAACAAGGACGGTCAAAAGCGTAAGGAAATATCCAAATGTTATATTGTTTTCAGTGTGATCTTGAGCCCTGGGGAAAATTTCTTAATTGAACTGATGAGATAGTAAGGGTCCTGTCTGCAAGCAGGCATTAATATCTGGAGGTTGTGTTTCAATTTCAATATTGTCAAAATGCATTTGTCAGTTTACATGTGCAAGCGGTGGAGTTACTGATGTTTTGACAATTACTGCAAGTAATTTAAAACTGAACTGAGCAGTCACTGAGAATGTTTCTGTACTTCTGCAGAGCTTCAAGAACGTTGTACTTTTAGTAATCCTTAACCAATTGCGTTGAGAATGAACAAACCCATTAGTAGATTTTTAGTAGATTTTTTTTTTTTGGTTAATTTTGCTTATACAGCAGTCATCTAGAATAGTGCTTCAGCTGGCTACAGTTATTTGGTAATGGAAGCAGTAGTGAATGATAGCACTCCTAGAAGAAATGTATTCTATTTGCGAAAATTTGCTTTGTGGACAACTTTTGGTATTTTTTCTTGCTGAAGTTTCTAGGAAAGCAGTAGGGTCTTTGGCTTTTTTCCTTCAGAGCAAGAATGACTAACTGAACTAACCACTTGCACTTAGGTAGGCAATTTAACTTTTTGAAATATGTATGTCTATCGCTGACATCTCAAATTTTTGGGGAGTATGGATCAGGCAGCCTTAAGGATACATATGCACAGGAAAGGCATGTCTGTAAATAGACTGATGTGAATGTATTGATGCTTTCAGCAGATGCAAGTTGATGCAGTGAAGAGCCAGGCTGGCCAGCAGTGCTGGTGCCAGCTAAGGTAGAGGAGGATCGCATGTAGGAATCTATGCCAAGCCTTCTTCTCGCTACCTGCTGCCCTCTGTATTTGAAGTGACCTGTCCAGCCGAAGATCTCACAGACATGGAACAGGATTTTAGATCTGTGGAGCACTGGGTTAGGTTAGGTTCTTTGAAGCAGCAGCAAAGAATTGCTTGTCTCAAAAGTATCTCAGAGGTCAGCAGAAGAGCTCTGATCATAAACTCGTGTGGCATGCTGAAAGCCAGGTAAGAAAGAGAAGTGTTCAGCTAAGAGGAGCTCTGGTAACTTGAATAGTTGTGAATTTTAGAAAGCTCCCATACATGCAAGCCGTAGTCATTTCTCCTGACCAAAGGCTGGAAGTCTTTGCTGATCAGTCATCAGATGAAGTCACAACTCTTTACATGGAAGGGTTCCATTTAGGTGGGCACAGGAAAAAAAAAAAGATCTGTCCTGGCACTTACTCAAAACCATAAAGTTTTTCCAGTGTTAATCATGTACTGGGATGTTAGGATCTTATACATGTATACATATAAGTATATGTTGGATATAATGATTTGTAATGGTTGAGTCAAAGGAGAAAACATGGCATGAGGCTGTTCAGCACACTTCAGTCCAACATTTTGTTCTCTGAGCTAGTAATGTGTCAAACGTTAACTAGGAGGATTTATAGCACTTGCTAATTGCAGAAAAACAAAATCATCAGTAAGACTTCATGTGTTCATCATAGCTGCCCAGTTTGAGACAAGAGTTGCCGTGCAGTTCCTGTGCTTGTAGGCTGGTGTTTAGGACTGTCACCTGAAGTAGGAGTGCAGGATTCTGGCTGGTAAGTTTGAAATTCAGGTCTGTTTCTTGCAGAAATGCCTAGCCAGTTCAAACACCATATGGTGAGGGCAACAACATTCTTTCCTACTGTCAGCTGCATTAGTAAAAGCCATGAGTAAAAGCCCAGCTATGTTAGGTATACCCAAGCACACCTACTGGGTCATGTCCCTGCAAATGTTAAAGGCTAGGCTTACCAAGGTTGTTTTCTGACTGCTTTAGGCAGCTGATGGTTTGGAGTTGCAGATGAGAACAGTGAAAATCTCGATTTTAAAATACTGCTTTAGGAATCTCTCCAGGCCATTGTCATCCCCCAGTTTACTCCCAACCCATTCTTTCCACCTGCTGCAGTTTGTCACCTGGCTGCACAGGTCAGGAAACTGCTGTCTGAAGGTTTTTTGTTCCCTTCTCTCTAGCCATAGGGGTTCCCCTGCCCTGCTCACCACGGCTGTGCCAGTGCTTGTGCTGATTCACATGGGGATGAGAAAAGAGCTGCTCCATGTGGAAGTGAGAGTGAAGGACAAGCAAGTAGGGAACACTGCTTAGGTTGGAAATCAGGAACACAGACAGAAACTGTGGTCGCTGTGAGCTGTGAGATACCTCAGTGACTTTCACTGCTTTCACATCAGCTGATGTCAGCACTAAATGTGTGCATCTCTGGCTCTATCATACTGTGTTCTTGACAGCCTCAGTCTGGTGAATTCCGAGGCCTAAACAGCCCACAGTATGGCAGATAGGACAACAGGTTATGTCTTATGCCAAAGAGAACTTCTCTCATAATCTAAGACACAGTGTTGATTCTTGAGCCAAGACTGCTACTGTTTCTTCAAGCCCAGTGCTCATATTGCCCAGTTGTCTACTTGCCTCTGCTCCATGCTTTTGAAAGAGCATCGTGGAGACTTTGGTCTGAACAGTCTTCTACTTGAAGTTAGTCAGTTCTGCACCTTTCGTTTGAGATTTAAATACACTTTTGTCTTGAATTACAGAGACTTGCATGCTGCCTGTGCTGGTTTCTTTGGACTTAATTAAAAAGAGGTGTAAAAGGAAAGCTAGAACATAATTTTGAAGTGCAGATACCAAAGACTTCTATTTGATATCTCAGAAGCTTCACAACTTGATTGAAGCCAGCATAGAATTTGCTAGTTTCTTACTGAAATATTAAATGGATGAGTATTTCCAAGTTAAATCTAGGGCCAGTAATTGAGTATACTTTTATGAGCGACTTGCAATTGCCCATGATGACATGAGACTGTATGCAGACAGTGAAATATCATGACAGCACGATTCTGTGGAAGTAATTGTCAGGAAAGAAAGTGACTCTATGCACGTTCCTCTCAGCAAACACTTAAGATAAAGCGAGGACTATTAGGTTTGGTTGCCCTGGCTTGTCTTCTTGCCTTAGCAAGCAGCCTGCCACTGCAGGCCGCTTGGTCCCTGTGCAAGACTTCAGGGAGACAGAGGGACAGAGAGGAGGGGAATCAGGGGCTGAGACAGATCAAGGGTTAGAGACCAGGCTTTGAGACTGAAACCGAGAGCTGGTTTCAAGGAGAACCAAGGGAATAACTTGGATAAATTCTCCCATGCTTTTGTTTTCACTGTCTTGACTGGATAAATGGACTAGTTTGAACAAGATCTTTGGGTCATCTCTCTGCTGGGAACAGACAGGTTGATATGCTGGGATAATAGTCTGAGATTTAATCTGGGCATTGCGTCATGGGATTACACCCTAGGAGGCATAAATGGCTGGTGCTCGACATGACTTCACTCACATGTCGTGCACCCTGACAGTGTTCAGCATCTTGCAGTATTTTGATCTTTACTCATCTTTTATTCGGTGTCTGTGAAACGCAACCTGCTGTTTAACTGCAGAACGTACTGGGTAGCTCAAAGTTTAAGTCGTCTCCAGATTGATTAATACTTCTGAATTGTTCCTCTTCTGCAGCACATGGTAATGACTTGAATTACAAAGTAGTCTTCTGGTGGTTGCATTGCTTCAGCAAACCTAGGTTTTTGTGTTCAACACCACTTCCCATTGACCCAGGAGCAGAACTTCAGAGTGGCCCATGCACAATGCAAGACTGGTAGGCTGAAACCTGAACATGCATGCTGCTGGAGCTGAGCTGCATCCTTCTGCCCATCAAGTGATGCTCTGCAGACATTGCAAAACTTCCTGAAACAGAGGAGTTACCCTGTAAATTCTCTGGGGTTAAGTAGAGTACAGTAAAAAACAATGGAGTTGGTAGTACTGTTCCCATGGGCATCAAGCTGTACTCTTTGTGGGTGGTCTAACAAGGCAGACAAGCTGTAAAGTTAGGAAATATGTACATAACTCAGGGCCCTGACCCTGGCCAGCGTGGCTCTGTATCCTACAAGTGCATTGGATGCCAAAAAAACCTGGGCATTCAGCTTTACCCAGCCTATTGTTATTTTCCAAGTAGCTAGAAGTCCTTCCTACAACCACCTGCCAAGTGCTGTAGCTGTTTAGCTTTAAGGGTTGCTGGTTACCCAAACATAGTTTTGTTGCAGGCTGGGAATTTAGCTTGCAAGTCCATAAAAATAAACAAATAAATGGGTGGTGGTGGTGTAGTTTTGTGGCACAGATTTTATTTATTTATTTATTTATTTATTTATTTATCCTCCCCTCCAATTGGAGCTCTTAGAAAAGCAAAAATCTAGCTTTTAGCTCAGGGATTCTTGAAGTAATTTATTTTAACCTTCTGTTGTTGTTTAATAAAAACATTCTCTTTCTGAAGGAGATTGCTTAGAAAGGAAAGGCTCCCCTTCCCCCTCCACCACAAAGAATCTAACCCTGTTGGGGCAAACAGGCTGCTTGTGACCGACAATAGGGTTTTGTGTTCTGAAGACATAGCATAAATTATTCCCTCCCCAAAGAGATCTGGGAGAGAAAAAAACAAGGCCAAATAGCCTGGTTTCTCCACAGAAGCAAGACAGAAATAGTGTAGCTTAACCACAGTGATGCTGTGCCTGCTGTAGTCTGACCGGTGTCAAGGACTGCCTGTAGTACCAGAGCTTTTCTCTAGGTTTTGGTAAGAATTTACAGTTTATCCTAATTCCCAAAGCTGCGGCCTGGAAGCTAAAGGAAGCATTGACTGAAAAAGCTCAAGTGATGCTCTGTAAAGCATTTTATTTGTGGTACTTCACACTTTAAGGACTGGCCGATAGGCCATTGTATCAGTCACAATTATAGCCTTTCCCTTTTTAAAACAGGATCATGATTACATCCCTCAAGACTTCTGACCTTTCTTCCTGACTGCCTTTGAGTTGCTGGTCTCTAATTTCCCTTTCCTTACCCTCCAGGGATTAAATCCTTTTTTTATTACTTAAGTTATTCTTTATCTGTGTTTCTGTCCCCCTCTTCCCCTGTTAACTTTGAGTAGTCTGCAGGTTCCATTTTAAATGTAATCATTTGCCGGACAGTACTACTGGAAACAACTCCATGAAACTGAGATCTTCCCTTTGCTTTTTAAATATTTGGAGGAGGAACTCAAACACAGCAGAAACTTTGAATGCTTGTTTACAACAGCTCAAAACTCTGTGTGTTTTTGTTCTGTAGTGGTGATGGTGAGGGAAAAATCACATAATTGCATAAATTGTTCTACGGTAAGGCCTGATGATGCCTTCAGAAAGGTCTATTGAAATTCCTTCTGTTAGGAAATGACAAAAGTAGTTCTGAGACTTCTTGAGCTTCTGCTTTGCTGACAGAGGAAAAGTCCGGTCAGGGAAGAGATGAGAGAAATGGCATATGCAATTTGGCTTTCTAGTTTTGCTTACCAGCTTGCATGAATATTAGGAGGAAGCTTCTGAATAATTGAGTAAAAATACACCTGGCTTAATACATTTACAAACTGTGCTCTACATGTTTGTTGCACAATTCAATTTATAAGAGGTTTTGATTTACCTGCACTGTGAACTTTTATTGAGCTCCCTTTTTAGAATAAGGAGATGCTTTAACATCTGGGGAAGGTTGGGTCACCACACATCTGTGAAACACAATAACACCCAAACCAATAGTTTCAAGCACTGTCATGATTCAGGGGTGATGTGGGGAGAAAAAACTGTCAAGCAAATTACGTATTTCGGTGCAGAAGAAGTGTTTATGCCTCTTGGTAATGGAATAATGTGTCACAAACTTTATATAGCTGTTGCAGTGCACTAGTGTCGTCCGACTTGCAGCGTTTGCTGAACCAAACTGAGTGCACACCATAGTTGTCTCTACACAACTCATAAACCCCTCGTGGTTTGGGCTTCTTGTAGCAGACTTTGAAGGGCTGGTTGTTGCATGCCTGGCGTCTAATTCCAGCGCCATGTGGGAGGAGAGAAACAGGAGGAGATAAGGGAGAAAGAGGTTTTAAAGGCTAGAACCAATGAGGCCTGTGAAGAAGCATCCTGTCCAGCGGGGGGATTAATAGGCATCCTTAGCAGCAGCACTCAGATGTCTGCTGTGCCTATTAATCTCTGTAAAATGACCTAGATGGCTGGACCAACTGCAGGCTCGATACACTTTCTGTCAGCATAAAATTGGTTTGTAATAAATATGCTGAAGAAGCAGCAGGAATAATGGAACCTATTTGGGACCTGACATGCCATTGGGTTTTCATAAATCCCTGGAAGTGTAATGCTGGCAAATGAATATTCATAAAGCAGGCTATTAAAACTTTAAGAGAACCTTGAGGGGGTGATGATGTCAGGCTGCGGAGTTAATTATAGAGATGGTAAAGTTCTTGGCTAACTAGGCTGAGCATACGCTCACAACAGTTTTTACACAATACGGCAATCAGAGGGAGCCACAGCATTGGATGTAGGCTCTGAATCTCTCAATATATTCCCTGAGCTAAAAGTCTAGTGGTTAGAGGAGGGGAAGTATTTACATCCTGCTCCTGTGTAAATAAATCGGCTTCAAGTAGTTGAGTAGCAGATTGTGTCTTTTGTGATTATTTTTGTTACTGAGTTGTTCACGATTGCTGGCTTGCTTGCCATAAAGTACCCTGCTGGGCTGGGAAGCTTGTGGTGGCTCTCAAAAATTGCCAGTTGTTGGTGGATGTGATGTTTTATCTGTGTCATTCACTAGACTAGTTATGGGGGACACCAATACCGCAGTAACTGTACTTACTCCTGGTAGTGATCAGTTTTAATGATTGTTGCTTTGTTTTAAGAGGCTCTATGCCTCTTGAAAGCGCTATGAAAAATATTATTTCTGTTTTGTAGGACAGAAGTAGTTTATAATGCTCTTAGAATTGCTGAGGGTTGGAGAGACCTCCAGAGGTCACGGTTCTGGCCTCATTTGGCAGAAACAAAAAAAAATCTCTAGCTTTTGCTGATGGTCTCTACATTCTTAATTTTCCATGGTACTGATTAAAACTTTAGAAGTGCCAAAGCAAATCTCTCATATGTGATCCCATTGTGGTATGGTGGGCAAAAATGATGAACTATTTGCAGTCAGGGTAGTAAAGTCCTAAATTTTAGGACCTTACTGAAATTAATGTTACTTATAATGTAAGAAATAATGTTCCACTTTAAAAACAAAACAAAGCAACAACAACAACAAAAAAAAAAAACACCACACATTTCCTTCCTTAAATAGAGAGGGTGCTGGGAAAGAACATGCTATTGTGTTTCCTGAATCAAGATCTGTAACATAGGACCCTTCTAACAGCACAACTGGTAGGAGGAAGAGGAATAAAAATAATACTTGGATTTTTTTGGGGGAGGGGATGTGGTGTAAAGCTAAAATCTAAACCAAGCTAAACTAGTAATTTGTTTGGGTCAAGGAATTGAATGAAACAGCTGATCATCCCGTCTTCTGGCAGAGCAAGGAACAGCAAGCACTGTAAGCCTAGATGGAGCAGTTCGTGAATATCAGCAAAAAGTCTGAGAACTACTGCAAATCTCAAAACATGCTGAGTAGGATTCTGAAGGTTTGGGAGGACTTCAGAAACAGTTCTGACTTGTTATGAAGTTGAAATCTTACTTCGAAAGAGGCAACTTTCAGCTGTGAGTAAGTAGCGGAGATGCTGTGTAGCCATAAAGTTGCAAGAAGCCTTGAGGTTTGACGTGTCAGAAATAATGCTTGGAAGAGCTCTCATGAGCTGGGGGAGGGCGGCAGGAAATCACTAGTGTCCAGTGAGACTTGCTTCAGTTTTGAGAAAAGGAAAAGCGCTTCTTACCTCAGCTTTCAGCAGCCCTTAGGGTGACTGAAGAGGCAATGTCTGCTTTTGGGTGTAAAGTTGGGCTGCCTTTTTACAATTGCCTTCAGAGGAAGAGGAAAATATGTTTACCATGTATATAATGTCACAGTTTGCATCACTAAGTATGAAGTCTTCTGTGCTTATTCCTTGGCCTTGGATCCCTTGTTATGAGGTGACTCACTGCAGGCTCAGTCTCTCCCCTACCTTTCTGCTCTCTCCCTTCCTGCTCTAGGCTCACCAAAGACATTAAATGTGTGGCCTCTCTATTGGAGGTCAGTTGAGTGAAATAAAAAAGTATACGTTTGCAAGATGTGTTTCATGATGGAAAAGAAAATTCAGCACTGTTCTGGACAAAAGCCTTTTGATTGTAACTTGCAGGCAGGCAAAACTGTGTTGATTGCATCTGTGCAAGAGACAGCAAGGCTTCTTGTCAGGGAGGAAGGACCGAACAGATGCTGAGCCTCCACCACTAGACTGTCCCCTGGGAAGAAAATCCACTTTGTTTGAAGTCCAGGTTTCTCCTTAGCAAATTAAGGTTTTTATTAGTTATTTCCCCTCTTTTCTTCCACAGCCTCATTATTATGTTGCTGTTGTATTTGTTTTTCTTGTCTGAATTGTTTGGACTTTTCAGATGGGGAACTGGCATTTTTAGGTAGCTGCAGACCAGGTTTAGCTCAAGAGGTTCTTTGGGTGCCCTCCCAAGGTGAGCAGTGTCCACAGGCATAGTGACGATATAATCAAACCTGCTGTCCATCAAAGGATGGATGCAGGTGGAATATTTCTTGGGACATTATGGGTCTGCCATGGCAGCCAGGTGGTTCTGTGAGCAGCGTGGTCTGGAAAGGTTGGAAGTGAGCGGCCGGCTTGGTGGCGGTGGTGTACCCAGTGCAAGTGCTGTAGGTATCTGCAGTGACTGGATAGCACTTTGTCACTGGATAGCAATGTGAAAGTGAACATTTTTTCCTCACCTCAGCAACACTGAGCCAGTGCTCCCAGAGGAGCACGGGGGATAATCCAAGCTAAAGACCGTACAGAACGTGAACTTCAGCTTCTGGAACAAATGTTCTTTTTCTGAGGAAGATGAAAGTGCCTTTAAATAGATACCTTTGATTTCTATTTTCCTTCAATGCCTTTTTTTAAGGTTCTTTTATATGACCTTGGCAAGATCTGAGATGAAGGAGATGGGGGGTGAGGGGTGCCTGGATGGGACTTACTTTTTGGAAAAAGACACAATTAAAAATTGCTGAAGATATTGTAGCTCTCCTAGCTGAGAGCATTCCTTGGTGTGAGAGAAAGCAGACTGAAGAAAAGAAATGCAAACATGTGGTGTGTGAGGGAGGGTGAACATCTGAGGTGAGCAACTTAAAATTCGTAGGGTCTTCTGCTCTCCTCTGGTTTCCTCTGCTGCTTATGTTTCTGAGGCTCTTGGAAGATGGGACTCTAAGGAATATGGCTGGCCTCGAGTCTTCGTTCTGTTTATTTTTGTCAAAGTGGGCTGGTCAGGGGGTGTGTAAAAATAGTATCTCTTTCCTGTCTGTGGGAAGACAGGGATGTGATCCCAAGCGGTCATCGTGCAGGTATTACAGCGAACCCATGAGCACTAATGCCAACATTTGAGGGGATTCCTGAATTTTGGTACATTGATGGCACCCAAATTGAAGCTTTATTCCCAGTCATTTGGCAGCATGTCAGTTAGCTGTTTGTCCCTCTCCCATTCATAACCAGTGCTGCTTGTGTGTTTCATGTGGCTGCTTATACTTAGCTGGAGCTGGCCCTGCTCGCAAGCAAATACATGGCAGTGCTGAAGATAGCACTATGATGCAGGCAACAAGTATCCTAAGGAGTTACAGCTGGGTGAACTTGAAGCTTTATAGGATCTCTGTGGTGCTCTTGTCTCTGCCTAAAAGCGGAGAGTAGATTTCTCCTCTTCCCTTTAATGATTAATAAGCAATTACAAAGGGGTTTTGTCTGATTGCTTTGTCAGACTGTAAATCCTGCATTTGTTTTTTTGTGCAGGGTTGTTTAGAGGAGCATATGGCTGTATCGATGGTGCAGGGCTGCCCCTCGTTTTGCCAAGTTGTTATTTTGCATGTGGCTGGGCACCGTGTATGAAAAAGCGCTGCCCTGCCTGCTCGTGCATTGTTCCCAAATAAAGGCATGTCTGCACTGGGAGCTGAGCCTCCAGCTGCCGGACCTCGGGAAAAAAAAGGACCTTTACCCACAGACTGAAAAGAGATGATTTATCTGCATCAAACCGTGCCTTCTCCAGCTCCCTTCACTTTCTCAA
Organism: Nettapus auritus; assembly: GCA_011076525.1. Taxonomy (NCBI): domain Eukaryota; kingdom Metazoa; phylum Chordata; class Aves; order Anseriformes; family Anatidae; genus Nettapus; species Nettapus auritus. Next base: position 15,736,215 of record CM021766.1, on the reverse strand, counting down.
ATTAAATGAAAAAAGTTGCTTTTAAACGTAAATAATGCAGACTAGTTATATGTGCATGCTCTGTTGCAAATAGTTTAAGCACCAGCCCTGAAGTCACCTCAAGCTTAGTGAAATGTCCAAACATTAAAAAATATATATATAAAAAACCAGAGCAGTTTAGTTAAAAAAAATGTTTCTTTTCCTGAAAGGTATTTAATAAGTGAGTTTTTCCTTGTATGTAAATTCTCATCTGCATGGTGAGTGGGAAGTTGGACAGGTACCTTTACAATGCAAGGCAGCAGTTTGGGTGGCTTTTTTTTTTTTTATATATATATGCCAGAAGTGCTTTTAATCAGAGTTTAATTCCAAGCTGAAGTGGTATGATAGCGTTTTTGCTGTATGTTCTAAGGGCATAGCTACCATAAGGTTGTTAGGAAGAGGTAATTTATTAGACCAGCTGGTATAGGGGGGAAAAAATGAGACAAGCTTTCAGGCACACCAGCACTTTGTCGCGTCTGAAATAGAAACAGAAGATTTCAAGGTTAAACAGAAGTTACAAAAAAATACTCCATTTAATGAGATATGGGTTGAACTGTCAAAGAGGAGCTTGCTGGTATGGTATTCCTTTGGCGGGGTGGGGAAGATAATTGATTTACTGGAGAAAGAAAGAGGGAGTTTACAGTCTGGAGAGGCTATAAACTTATTACCTGGTGAGCCCACGGCTTTGCTTCGTGTCTAAGGGAGTGAGGAAACTTCAGTTCTTTGTCGTCTCTTTGGAAGGTTTTATTTGTATTGTTTTGTCTTGTTTTTGAGAATTGAGATTGCAAGATCAGATTCATTTTTAGATAGTCAGGTTTATTTAAAGGAAGTTTATCAGGCAAATGTAGTTTCAAGCCTTCTTCGTCAACAGGTTTCCGTTATTAGCCTACCACTATTAAAGTACGAGGTTACCTAGTGGTCAATTGTTGTAAAGTTAATAGCAAAATGAGAAAACAAAACAAAACAAAACCACCAACTCTGTTTATTTATTTACTTATTTTTTGAAGACCAAAGTACTTACTTGTAAAATCAGATCAAATCTATTCTAACAGAACCCCTGAATGTTAGTGGGTTGTTTGTTCCTTTTAATCTAAAATTTTCCTCAGTAGGAACAAAATTCAGAGTTGAAATGCTAAGAAGCAATTTCAAGGCTTTGCCAAACGACAGATTCTTTGCTTGTTCTGCTAATAGAGCTGACAACATGTTTTTTTTAGGCTTTGAATTAGGATGTTTTATCAAGGTGCTTGTTTCAATACATGTCTGGCAATGCGCTGTCAACGTATATTAGACTGTGCGCTGTGGAGGAAAGCAGAGGAAAACTATTCAGTGCTCTTTCTGAAGCTTTTCACTTTTTTTCTGTAGTGCTGTACCCTGCAATGATTAATGTTATATTTTAAGCAATGTCAGATTAAACATGTTAAAGGAGCTGTCATTATCTTCTGACTTGTTCCTCTGACTTTTTAGTTCATTTTAATGGGCTGTCTACACAAATGCCCTCTAAGTTAACCCTTGTATATGTTAACAGTTGCTTTTAAAGTTATGATTTCTGGCTTCATCATGCAAACCTGCCCTTGCATATCAATTATAATGTTCAAAACGATTGATGGCATTTGAGTGGCCCAGAAAGCAGCCTGTTCTCTTTCCTGAGTCCCAGTGCTGCGTGTTAAGAGGGCAGAGTTGTTTGCTCAGCTGTGTCCTGTCGGTACTGCAGGGGCTGCAGTGGTAACCCTTGCATTTAACCCGAGCTCTGGGTAGGTGGAGGAGGTCAGAAAAGCTTAATCTAATTTAGATAAATTGTGTGCCAGGAAAGGGGCGTAGTTCTGCTAGCATTTGTCTTGCTCTGCTGGAAACCAGCTTCCTCCAACCTGGTGACCCAACAGTGGGGAAAAAAAAGTGTCATGTATTGGGAGCAGCTTGATGTGTATTGGATACATCATCCTCCGTGATCCTTTATGTCGTAGAGTAAGGCACATTTGTTTCTTAGCTTCCTTGGAGGCAGTTCTTCAGTAACTTCCCCTTATTGAGGTTTGCTTAAATATCCCTTTCGCATGGCACTTCAGTCACGGTGGCCAGAATTGGAGATGGCATTTTTGTGTTTTGTTCTCAATTTTTTTTAAGACTAGTAACTACTTGTAATTCCCTTCCACTACTGCCTGCTTTTGTAACCTGGCTTATGGATCTCAGGAGATTTCCTGAGAACCTAAGCTGAACACCAAGCTACCCTGCAACTGGTCTTGAGGAATTAGATAGCTTGAGGATGGCCTCTGTGTAACAAACACACAGAGAAACTAATATTAAAAGCTTACACTAATATGTCCTTTTAATATTTGACCAAAAAGAAGGAGCAGCACTACATATTCAAATAATTACTGATGTGGAACAAGTTACAGGAAAAAGTCTAGTACTCTAGTAGTCTAGTTGGAGCTTACTGGAGTGTGGTGGCCTGGATCTAACAAAGGTAAGGGCTTTGTCTGCGTGCACATCACCTAAGGGACTTTCATTTATGGCAAACGTAGCCAGCATGCTCTGTAAAGTTGGAATAAGAGGAATTCTAAATGGGAGCAGGGAAGAAAAAAAAAAATCCCAATTCCGGTAGACTGTGATGGGTATAACTCTACACTGGTTTTACATAACGGAATCCAGAATGTGTTCTGAGTTCTCATTGTCACTATATTTTTTTCTAAACCCTGCCTCCTAGCAAGGGTCACTTAAAAGAAATCAAAGCTCTGCTACAGTCTCTAAATTTGGAAACTGAAGTATCTTGTAAGGAGTCTGTACTTGTTTATCTTCTTTGCAATGTAAGTTATTAAGGCAAAAAAAAAAAAAGTGTCTCTCCAAACAGCAGTAGTTAAGCCTTCAGATAAGGCAATAGAAATAAATATAAGCTTTATTTTGGGGTGGTGGTGGTAAATTTGTCACATTATTTAACAACTCAAGTTACTGGCTGTTCCTTTTAAGGTACTTGCCACAAAGCAGTGAATGTGAAATGCCCTCAGTGACATGCTTTCACCCTTTAGGAAGAAAAGTACCTCGACTACCAATTTATCACTAACACAAAGAAACAGCTGCTTGACTTTTTAAATAAAACAGGCAGCGGTGTACACTGATGCAGATTTCTGGCATTCCTGCTGCTGATTCACCTTGGCATCGTTTAGTCTCCTCAATTCTTTTCCCTTTCTATGTTTGGAAGTCATTTTTCAAGTTTCCTTACCAAGCTGCCTGCCTCCTGTTTTCTCTTTGCTTCCTGATTACAGGATGAGAAGACTATATGGGTAAATAAGACCCTTTCCATCAAAGGCTTTGTGTTTATTCTAACAGAAAATTTTCTTAGTCTGTAGCTGAAACAAATCTAAGAAGTGGAAAAGAAGAAACAAACAAAAAAACCCCACAACATAGCTATATTTATATATATATATATATATTTTATTTTATTTTATTTTATTTTTTCCTTTGGGCCCTTTGTAGAAAACAGTTTGTATGTAGATGGTTTTTACATACCCTCAGACCCTTGAAATATCAGAAGCTGTGGACACTCTCATGCTGTTCCTCATAATGACTTGCAAGAAATAAAGATAATCTTGGCAATCAAAAAAGCTCAAAAAATCAACTAGCTGAGAACTTACATATGCCAAAGTCTTTAACAGAATGCTTTTTTTCCTCCCTTGAGGGAGAAAAGTGTCAATTTGACTGTAAAAATGAAACTCTTTTCCAAATGAAATCCCTATATAGTGTCCTCTCTAGGAGTGGTTGTCTAGTTTTGGTCAGCCTTTATTAAATAGCATTCTGGTGCTCCAGATCTTCTTGGATAGGGTTTTGTTATTTTACTGCATATTGTGAGCTAATGCAACTCCTGGACTTGCTCCAGTCTGTGCTGTCTGAAATACAGACTTTGGGTATAAGCTGCTGATTATGGTTTCAGACTTCCCAGGAAACAAAAATAAAGACCTGAAGAAAATGCTGCAGCTTTTCATAGTGATCTCATGCATGGCCACATGCAGTCAGGATGTTTAAGTTTCTTGTGCTGGGTTTTAATGCAGGCATACTTTCCATGGGAGTTTAAACTACTACTGTAGTTTGTAGTTTGTCATTGGCAAGCAATACACTTAGAAGATAGTCTAAATGTCTTGAATTGTAGCCTTGACTGAGCTCTTTTCTGTTTACTTGACTATTTGAGAACTTGATTTTGTAGTCAAAGCAAGATATGTTTATGCTGAGGTGTGATACAAATTGTTAAATCATTTATTTGGAGAAACTGATGATTACCTAGATTTTTCTACTGCTTTCTTTTATTCATTTTTTTTTTCATTAGCCATATAGCACATATAAAGATCATGCCAGGTGTGGAAAGGCAGTGAGGAAAGCAAGCATCTTGCTTGGACTTCAAAATCCTTTGCACGGAGTGCTGATATATCAGGTTAATAGTAAATGTGCCAGTACTGCTGGTGTGCTGAAATCAAGTTCCCAAATGGCTCCCGGAGGCTCCCTGCTGCAGGAAGGAGGGCCATTCTTGTGCCATAAGATTGCCTTCTGCAGACCCTGTGATCAGGGCATTGTGCTTACAATAAACTAGATGTGTTTCAGTGAATTTGTTGTGTGACTGCCCCACACATGCTGTTAAAGTGCTGAAGCTCATGTAAAATCTCACTTTAGTGCTTGGATCAGAAGCTGAGGGTACAGCGTTAGTGGTGGCTGGGATGCCTATGAGGGATGATGGGGTGTTTTAACAGCAGGGCTTCTCAGGGTCCATGTACCTCCGAATTCTCCAGCTCTCATAGTTCTGCAGAACTGCAAGGACTTGGATTTGGAGAAGGCGGTGTGGGTGGGAAGAGAAGTCTTGCTGCAGCGTGGGCCCCGTTTCCCTGCTGGGTTCTGCAGCCCGTGCTGAGCTCTGTCCTGCTGCAGCTAAGCGTGTTGTTGCTGCCTTGGCCAAGCCTTGAAGATCTCGCTCAGCAGCAGACTGCATCCAGATGTGACGGAGGGTTTTGTAGCATCACCTGGCACAGGGCTACATACCACTGTGCCTGCTGGCTAAGAAGCTCTGTGATTTAGGTGATAATGTGCCATATTCCTCAGCAGTGTTTTTTCTCACCTCAAGACAAATGTTGCTGTAGGTATGTTTTCAAAACTTGGGCTGCGCAGCCTGCCTTGCAAAGACCTAGTCCAGCACCCAGCAATGTGGAATCCTTTCTGTAACTAGTTGTTGCTGTGTTACTATAATACCTGGTGACCATCAAGACATCCAGGGAGTCCTTCATTCTTTCCAAATCTAATTTGTTTAAGCTGTCCGTCTTGCCTTTCTTCTAAGGGATGTCTCTTTTTTCCATTACACACACTCAGTGCCTCTCTTCAAACAGCACAGTGTTTCTTCGTTGCTATTCATGAGACAAACAAGTTGACTGATGAAGGGAATTCACCTGCAGAAGAAAAGTGTCCAAGACCATCAGCATGCTCACATCATGACCCTCTAGTTGGTGGTGTGCTTTGTAGAGTGCTGCTGAAGTTGAGCTTTGAGTACTCTGGGTTGGTACAGCTGTCACAATGTGCAGCTCTCTCCTAATGAAGGGGAGGGTCAATATCAAGTAGCAAGACTACTGGACTGGCCACTCTTGTGCTGAAACCCCCTGGAGAAGGAAAACAAAATCCTGCTTGAGAAGGTGGCCTGGTTTGGGAAAGGGGTGGAGAGAGTGAAGGGAGCTACGAGAGTGGGACTGGGTCTGATGGGAGAGTCTGCAGTGGGAGCTGGAGAAGAGCCAGGGGAGAAGTGGAAATAGGTGGGGAAGCACTGAAGAACGTGAATGTGGTGGGATTACCCATAGGTTGCCGTGCAGGAAGAAGGTGGAGGTATGCAGAGGGCAGCAGGAGTAGAACCAGTAAAAAGGGATAGGCAAGGATGAGAACTAGGAGATGAAAAGGAGTGGAGCTGGGAAAGGCAGTTTTGGTCTTGGAAGGGACCAAGATGGGTGAAATCTGGGGTGAGTGCTCCCATGTGGGATGAGCTGCAGCGTGGCAGAGCACTCCTTTCTGCCAGCACACAGGTTGCACCAGTCTCGGTGGCTGTCCTCTGTACATTCTCAGGGGGGCTTTTGGAAGAGAGCATAACGAACCTCGCAACTTCCCATACATCTGCATCCACTCAGAGATTTGTAGGATCTCAGTTTTCTCTGCATGCTACATTTCAATTGAACGAAGTAGCATTGCTACTTTGCTTTCCAGCTTGAAGGGACCATCTTTAAACCAGGGGGAAGAACCTCCCCATTATCTCACTGAAACCCCATCCGTCTTCTGACCAAATGTGTGCCTGCAGTACATAACTGTTGATTGTGGTAGATGTATTTCCTCTCATATGACTGAGGTCTGAGGCGGGAGTCGACTGTTGTAAGGTCACTGGAGGAAGTGGCCTGCTTGGGGGAGTGTGTGAAAAAAACAAACTCTTCAGCCTTGATTTAAAGCAGAGGACTTGTGCAAGCCATTAGTCTGTTCCTTAAGTTTCACCTTTGATATGCATAGATTTTGCTGAAATTACCTTCCAACCCTCTTCTTAAAGAATTCAACAAGATCTTTACTCCCTAGCTCTGCACTGATCAGGTATAGCTGACAAACAGCTCTGCTTTGTTGTGAACAGTGAGCATGCCGTGCTTCCTTGTGAGCGTGACTTCTGTACCAAGCAGGTGCCCTTTTGCAGTTGATATATTTAGCATATAGATACAAAAATGTTAATTCTTTTTTTTTTTTCTTAATAACAGTGGAGAAAATACTGCCGTATTTCTAAACTGTCCCCAAAATAGGACAGTTTAAATAAATAAATTCTTAATGTCTGTGAGCTAAGATGGGAAAATGGGAGTGTTAGAATGAAAAAATGTCAACTGTTACTTTATCTCAATTTGAAATTAGAACTGCAAAAGTATAAAGGCATCTAGTGTGCAGTTGCACAAATGGCCCTAAATTAACAGATGCCAAATATTCACCTGTGAGAGTGCCATGGTGGTTTTTTGGATGCATCTGACTTTATTGAGATTCTCCTTTTTAACCAAAAAAAAAGACAGATTTCCCCCTTGTACTTTGGGTTTTTCATTGTGTATTCTGAGAGACTAGAAAAATGTTGATGTTTTGAAATGCATTTCCTTTACAAAGTAGTGCAAGCCTGGTAGGTTTTCTCTCAGCCCAGCCTGGATGTCTGTGCAGTGTGACTGACTTGCATAGTCCAGGGTGCTATTCTTCTTCATCAGACTTTCCTGACAGATCTGTCTAATGCATGCATGCACCAATCCATCTCATTTCTATTGTGTTATTTAGTTTTATACAGCTTTCATTATAAATATTAAATAGTAATGAGAACATACTGTGCTGCTGATCTAAGCAAATTGGACACAAAGTGAGTTAGCTTATTTTAGGACTACTTGTGTGTAATCATTTCTGACCCTTTTTTGAATGTGTCCCATTTCTTTGTATTATTGAAGCTTATTGGGTGATAAAGCACTTTTAGCAGAAAATCAGCAGTTCTGAGCCAGGATCTGTGAGTGCATCTGGGCACAGCTTCAACCTGAGATAATAACGGCTAAGCTTACAAACTGCCAGCGTGATTTGCAGCTGTATTGTTCACCGTGCAGTATCTACAGAGTGAGCCGGCCATATATGCTGTCACTTTGCCTCTTAATAATATGAACCTGGGGTTCGTTGCAGGAAGAGGCCATACCTGTGGCAGTTTGGTTTCTTTCAGTGGAGTGATAATCATAGCTTCATTTAATCACTGTGTGTTGGAGATCTTTCTAGCTGTGAGAAACATTTGGTAAGTTCATCATTACCTCTAGTTGTCCTAGGCAGGTATTAAACCCTTACAGGGAAGCATTTCTTCAGTACTTCAAAGCTGTTGTACTGAGTTTCCAAATTTTGAGGACTAAAAGTTTCCAGGACAATGGGCAGCATCCTCCATTTGTTCTCCAGTGCCTCCCACGTCCTCTGGAGACTTTGTGCTCTCTGCTGAAAGGGGACAGCCAGCCTCTGCAGCCCTCGGGCAGTGCACTCAGTGGGGCCGTTTCATTCAAGGCCGCAAAGCACTTAGAAGATTGGATGCTGATTTTAGAAATAACAAGGTACAAGCAGCAGTTGAATTGCCTTGATATTTTACTGTACAGTGCCAGACGGGGATTGAAGTGTCCTGTCTGGCCTGAAGTGCACTGTCTGCTCTGACGTGCAGCTCTGGGTGCCCTGGAGGGGGCTGGCAGCAGCACGGCAGAGGTGACCGCGCTCTGCCTGCTGGCTCCAGCCTCGGAGCAGGCTCTTTGCTTTCCTTGCAGACTCTGCACTGTGAAAGAGGATAGGATGGTGTCCAAATCCAGCATCTTGAAATGATGCTTAATGATGGTTAACTAGATGATCTTTAAGGTCCCTTCCAACCTGAGCCATTCTATGAAACTACCCTGGGAGAGGTGCAAAGGAAAAGCTAGTCAGAATTACAAGCAAGGCAGCAAGCAGCAGGAGCAGATTTTTTGCCAGGTAGTTATTTTGGGGAAAGTAGATCATTACTTTTGAAGACATCTGTCTGAATTGCAGCAAATCTCACTGTAACTGATCAACAGTGCTAAATAATTAAATACCACTCTTCAAACGCACGTCTGCTCCTTCCTTTCATCTAGTTCATTTGCTTCTCGTGCTCGACAAGTACCTGCCTGCTGTCAGGAGCCGTGAAGGTGGCTGTTTATACCCACGCTGCTGGCCTACTTCTGAGCAGTTCACGTAATGAGAAACCCCGTTATTTCTCCAGCCCAGTGATCCTCAAACGGGCTGTGTGGCAAGCTGCCAGAGGCTTTGTGCTGCTTCGCCCTGCCGCCAGCTATGGCCTCCTCTCCCACCCCATGCTGAGGTGCACCCTCACCCTGGGCACCCAAGGGTGGCGGAGGAGGGCTGGGGCGGCAAGAGAGGGTGACCTACAAGGCAGCCACTCAACTCGTGTGTGGCCTTATTAGGCAAGCTGCAGTGGTGGTGTCTGGGGACAGAACGTGCTGGATGGCGGCGAGGAGCGCGCAGCCTCGATCCGATCCAGCCCAGACCCCGGGAGATGCGACCCAGTACCGCCGTGCTCGAGGCTGCCGAGCTGCGTGTGGCAGATACCAAGAATTGTGCTAGAGGCGGCTTAAAAAACCCTGCTGTGTAAACGTTCATAGCTGTAGCTCGCTTTCCTGAAGTGTTTTTTTTTTTTTTTTTTTTTTTTTTTGCAGGCTTGGCTGTAACCCTGAGATTCACGTTGTTATTCCGTATACCAAGTGCTTTGCAGTGCCCTTTCTTAGAAGTCTCTTTTCATTCTGTATTGTGCTGTGTGCTTTTAGAGAGACACCTGAACAAAGAGGAATGAGTTTTTTTTTGTGTGACTTCAGGACTGTTTCTCTGCTCTTCTCGTACAATTTTATGCCCTTTATTGGAAGGCTGTATTTTATTGGCTAAAGGAACAGTCCTGTTCCCTGGAGAAAGGGAATATTGGCACCCGTTGCCTGTGCACAGACCAGGACTTGACTAGGTTTCATCATACCCACCTCATAAAAACTGACTTTTATGTGGAAGAAGGCTTTAAAAAAAAAAAAAAAAAAAAAAAGGCTTTGTGTTATTCCTTTAGTGAAATCCCCCCAGACCTTGTCAAGTACTGCACAGCCAGGTGCTGCATGGGCTTCCTGTGCAGCTCTGGTAAAGCTGCTCGGATCTGACTGGTGATTACCTCGCTATTAGTGATCGGTGGCCTGCTGAGCACTGCACACACATGGGATTTTTGCAGGGGGCTTGGGAGCATGTGAGGACAATAAAGAAACAAAGAGAAAAGGTCCTAGCTGCTATGAATTTAAACCTGTTCCCTAGACAAGTTGCTCCAGAACTGCAGCATCACTGCTAACTAGGTTTTCTTTCCTCGTTAATTTTTGCTTAGCTGTGCTGGATGGAGATCAAGCCTTGTATGTGTGCTTACTCACAGTGACATTATTTTCAATGACAGAGCTGGTAGTGAAGCTAGCCCACCTTGACCATCAGTACTAGAACAGAGCCTTTTTTTTTTTCTTTAATGAATATTTAATTTTCTGAGAAAGTATTGCAAGATGCTATAAACGAGATGGGAGCTGGGGTCATTGGTTTGGTGTCTGCAAGGTTGTTGTCTGCCTGAGGCTTAAAAATGATGGTTATATTTCAAGGTAAATATGCAGGAGTGTTAAGTAGCCTGTGAAATGTCACATCACTCTGGTAAACAAAATGGATGCTTTCCTTAGATGACTATTGAGAACAGCCAAAGAACTTTGTTATAAATTCTTTCTTGTGGTATGCACTCCTCTCTGCTCCCTTATTGGGCTTTTACTTGCGAGCAGAGATGCAGTTCAAGAGCAGCCGGGAGGAAGCTCCGTAGCGTAGCTGTGCTTTTAGTGTTGCTTAACTGCCCAGGGCCACTTGCCACTGCAGGGAAGGAGACAGCCTTGTGCTAGGAGTGCTGTGCTCTGCTGGAAGGTTTTCAGGAGACTTGAAGAGGCTGGAAGTGTCAGAATATGGAGAAACCTGTCCTAGAAACCCCAGCGACTTGTTAGGACAGGAGCCCTGCAGGCAGTCTCTCCCAACAGAAGCTTGCACCCTTGATCATTGCAACAGCTTCCATCATGTTAGTAAATGAGAAGCTGCTGCCTGTGGCAAGACTTCGTTGTATGGTGTTCACAGAGGCTTATGCCATGCCTCCGTAATCTGAACCTCAACACCTTTACAGTGGACCACAATGCAAAATGCTCTCAGTCATTATTTGGCTAGGTAAAAACACTTCTTCCTCTAAGTCCTTGGGCTGCTTTGTCACATATATTGTCCACACTGCTGGGACAGGAGATCCTGCCTTATTCTAGCCATTTGCTAAGTCCGTCCCTGACCCTGGCATGGTACACATCTGACGTGTTCTTTTACAGTTTCAGGCTCACAAACAGGTCTGACTCAGTTTGGATAAGCTGTGCGCCTCACTGGTCTATCTGATTACAGAAGTGCAAGCATTCTGTGGCCTTTCAACTTCATTTAAGGAGCTAGTGTAGTCTTATCCTACTGTTAAGCAGGAAAACCTTGAAGATCTTTAAATTTGCTACAGTCTTGACATAACAGTTTCGTGAACAGTGATACGAGATGTGGGAATATCAGGGGAAATTACCTTCACATTTCCTCTTCTGAAAATGTGTTACAAGATTGAGAAGTACCAAAATCTCCTTTTAGGAGCAATTCACTGCTAAAATTGATGGTTTGAGTGAGTTTTTGTTAAATCTGAAATATTAATCAGAGACTGAAAGGTTTTTGTTTTTTTTTTTTTTTATGTATAGAAAATACCTGTTCTCCCATTTTCCAGTACAAATGTAAATACTCAGTACCAAAAAAAAAATCCATATTCTTTTTAACAAATCTGTCACCTTATACTCAAAAATCTTAGCCCTCTTTATGACTCTAACTAATCAGCTTTTTCACTCTGTGCATGTGATCCATTTTTAAACTGTCACACAGGTGCTACAGCGCTGAAGTTTACCTGAAGACTTGTCCAAAACATAATTGGTAGTCAAGCAGCAGGCATCATCTTGACAGAATCATTTTTCGAAAGCAGTTGCACAGTGGAAATGAGAAAAAGCAAATTGAAAAGGATTAAACTTGATTCCTGTTGGAGGGATGGTAACATGTCAGGAAACTTTATCTTGGTTTAAAAATCTGTACAAATGACCTCCCCTTTGGAAATGAGAATATTGCTTGCCTGTGTACATGGGGTTTGGGTAGAGAGGACAAAATTGACTGGCATTGCCAATCCCAGATAAGTCCTGTATTTGCAAGCAAGGATGCCAAGAATGCTGGCACATATCTTGAGACAGTAACTTGCTGTTATGTGATTATGCTACTTAATAAATCTTCTGTTAGACTTTTGACATGTATTTTAACTTTGGGTTAAATTACTTCTTGTAGTAACTTCTGCCTTGGCAGTGGTTGCTGGAAGGTGGGGGAAAGAGGAAATAGGAGAGGCTCTTCCAGTACCTCCTCACCTTTGGAAGCACAAGTCTGCATGCTAAAAAGTGGCAGGGCATGCTTGGGGTATGTGTGTGGCCTGGAGTCTGGGAAAGGTCAGGTGGAGTGATGGAAAAGAGTGGGCTGGTCTAGCCCTCTTTTTTCACCCTCATTCTTGAGATCATCCACAGCATCTCAGATCTCAACACAGCTCACAGGGTATTGGTATTCCAAGTGCACTCTCTTCTTGTCCAGGAGCAGAGCACTGGAATAAAATTCATGAGCTCATTTAGACCTCTACGCATGAAGTGTGGATGCAAATATTATTTCATCATCTTGTTTATATAGATCATCTCAGTTTTCCATGCTGCTCAGAGGCCTGTTTACCTAACTTGCACATTTACTGGAAGTTTCTTTGCAATCACTGTGGTTTTGTGTTTGTTTTTTTTTTTTTCCCCTCAGTGTTCTTGACTTTTTTTTTACTTTTTTATTTTTAGACTTCCTTCAAACAGCTGTCATGGGCTTCTTTGATTTTTGTTTTTATGATAACTACAAGTCATAACAAAGTATCTGGTTCTCCTTATCACACAGGAACATATCTAAATATAAATTCCTAAGCGATCAAAATTTAGAAAGAAAAAAGACTTGATCTTAGTGGGACCTGATTCATAACTCTTCAGCGCTTTGGGGTTGGCAGCCCTTTAAGTTGGGAACAGCTTTGCAAGCCATTTAAACTCCAGCTTTGATTACAATGATTAGTTTTGCCAGACAAAAGGAAGATATTTTCCTTCTCTTCCTGTGGGAAGTTTCAGAACAACATTTAGCTGCCAGCTGGTCTTTCATGAGCAGTCTCAGATTGGAAATGTATGCATGCTTAACCTCTAGCTCTTTGCCCAGATGACTGCAAACTTAGCTTCCAGCTGGGTTTGCCCCCCTTTCCAACAGCTAAACTGTTGTTCTCTTTTTTGTTTGCTTATGTTGGAGGCCACAAATGCTCAAGAATTAATGATGGCAGGGAGGACAAGAACATCACTACTGATTTGTAACTCATCCTTGATAACATTGTTTGGCTCAGCATACTTCTGGGTCCTGGAGACTGGATCGCTTTGAAGGAGAAAATACTCTTCCTCCTTCCTTCATCAAGTGCTTGGAGATGGATTTCTTCTCTTCTGGAAAAGACTTTCTCTCAAACCCATTGTTTCCAAACAAGCAGCAAAAAAATGAATCCAAGGCTTCCTTTCTTTATACCATTGTTTGATGCTGCTGACTTACTGTTCTTACCAAGGTATCTTCTCCACTCCCAAAGCTGGTTAAGGGTCAGTATGGAGACCTCTCCTGCAACAGCAGACTCCTTTGATCCTCATGACTTTTAAGACTTAATATTGGAAGCAGTGTTGGCACATAAACCCTGTCTTGAGGTAAAGCAGAAGTAACTCTGGGGTCACAGATTGTGCACAGTATCAGGAGCTTTTCTGTCTTTCCACAGCTCTGTGTGATTTACCTTCTGCACCTCATTCAGCAGACAGGTGAAGGCCTAGCAGAGGTCCTGCAGGTAGGGCTTTCTTTCTGGGCAGCCGTGAGCTGTTTCATCAGCTCAGCTGTCAGGTCTAACTTCTCCAACCCTTCTAAAGATCACAGCCATGAGATTTATCAAATGAGTGTTATTTATCTGTGCTTTATGAAAAGCAGTTCCCTTACTGTGTAACAAATGAGTTACAGGTGCTTAAAAACAATACAGGTAGTAATGCATCCACTCACCAGATCAAGCAAGAAGTATTCATATGAGCAGGGTTCAGAAAGAAGGGACCTTATTGGACCTGGGCCTATCTTTTATTGGTTCACCTGCACAGATACTGGTCCACAATGTACACAGTAGGTGTTACTAGCAGTTTGTTTTCTCTGCACTGTTTCATTTGTGTGTTTTAAGCATGTCAACACTTAGATCTAGACTATAAAGTGGATTTTCAGGTTAGTGGCAAATTTGGACAAGTGTCAACAAATGACATGTTTTGGTAATGCTTTTATATTTTCTAGGCTTGAGTACAGCTGGTGCAGAGGGCATAAAAGTGTTTGGTCCCCTTCTCCTGTGTGATGGTGTGGTGAAGTGGTTAGAATTAGATGCAAGAGCCAGTAAGGTTACAGGCAAAGGACAAAATGCAGTGTGTAGCTTCAGATACTTTTGATCAGAGTTACTACTTGGGGAATCAGGAGCTTGAGTGACAGATCCCAAGTCTTGGGCTACTCTTGCTTTAAGGAGTTCTGTATGGTTGAAAGGCTCACAGCCGATATTTATGCTTCTGGTAAGGCCACTCCAACATTATTCACATTTTAAAGTAAATAAAAATAGCAGTGACATTAGACAATACAGAGCGCATATTCTTATATCCATTGGAAAAACCTGTTTGCGCAAAAAGCTGTAGTTTTGATGACCTAGACAGGCTAAACACAGCTTCATGGTGAGCTAACAGTAAATCAGTAGTTTTTTGAGAGATGATGGTTTTCACTTGTGGTTCACCAGTCTCTTTCACAGCATTATTGCATATATTTTGTCTGTTCCAAGCATGGATCAGGGTCCTGTTATACCAAATATCATACAAATGGGTAAGCAAAGTCAAGAACTTCAGTCTTGTGTTTCTAGGCCATCTTTTCACTGCCCTAACCACCTCAGCTTTACATTGAGTTTTCCACCGAAGCTGGCTGAAAGCCTTCTGAAGGGAAGAAGTGCGTTTGGGGCAGGGAAGCTAGCAGGAAGTCACTGCCTTTGGTTGGCTGGATGGGGTCAAGCGTGTGGATCTGTTCCAGTCAGGTATTTAATGTGCTTTGTGGGTGATCAGGTAGTTTGGTGTGGAAGATCGAGCCAGGGTTATTGCACCATTTTGAGCAAACACTTGCAGACTTTCCAAAAGGAATCTGACTCCTCGCTTGGATCCAAAATCCATCGACTCCATTTAATAAAAAAAAATGGTAGCTAGACAGACAGTATTTGTGCAATTTTACACCTTCTGTCTCAAATTAAAATATTTTGAGTTGTGGTGTCTGTTCTTAAGTTCCCACCCCCACCAGTAATTTTGCTCATATGTTATCCATAAATCTTGTCTATTTTAAACGTTCCAACTAATAGTTGGGCAAACGTTTAGCATAATGATATGATTAACAGAGTCCATTTTTTGGCAGCCTGGATACTGTTTTTGTTCAGCAAGCATTGCAGTTTATCCTGGTCAGAGATAGGAAGAAATTATTCCTCTTTTTGAAGGATTTTTTTTTTTTTTTAATATGAGAATTTAGGGGTTCTGCATTCATTTTGCAGAAATATAATGTATGATTTGGCTGGATCTTTGAAGTGGTAATATTATAAATCTTCCAATCACCATTGCCCAATCTGTTTTAGCATTCATGTGCCTAATTTCTGTTTGTAATCTGATTACTGGCTTGAGCTGCTCCAGCTTGCAGCCTATTGCTATGCATTTACTGTACTCCCTGGGACGCGATAGCCTGACAGCTCCAGTCCTGTGCTATGAAAAATCTCTACACGATATTGCTAAGACAGGCCTAAGGGCTGTGGCTGGTGGAGAATTAGCTGCTATTGTAGTTTCTCTTTGCTGAATCCTTTGTTTGTGCAACCATGTTCAGAAATCCTTGGATCTCCAGCTATTTGGGAAATGTTAAATACTCTGAAGAGCAAGGTAAGAGTTCAAAGTAGATAGGAGAAAATGTAGTTCATTTGCGTGCTTTTAATCTCTCTTGTGTGCTTGTATGTGTAAATATTGTTTGACTGGCTCTCCTACAGCTACATTAGCTACTTTACTGATCAGTATTCAGTTAGTCACCTAGGCTATTTCGTTATTTCCTAAAGGACACTTTTGCAAGATCCGATTAGATAGATCTTCTAATGAGCTTAGCTTGCCACCGATTTAGGGCCTTTAAATATACTAAATAACAGTGGAAGGTTGTATCTGATACATATATGTGTATTTAATTCAGCATTTTTAATTTCCTATGTATTACTATGTATTAATCTGGATATGGATAGTGGCTTTATCTGATAGTTTGTACCTGGGGGGGGGCTCGACTAACCAAATAGTTAAACTTGTGAGCAAGTTTGATTTACACTTCAGTAAATATACTCTTAAATGCAAGTATTTAAATTATTTTAATGAGGTTACATGTATGTTTATAATTCTTCAGTGAAAGAAAGGAGAAAATGCTGCTGCAATCATTTTCATTGTGTCTGAGGTACTATGAGGGTTTTTTAAATTAACTGTTGAAATGAGACAGTTAAACTGATGTTTCTTTTGTGGGCTTATTTATTTTCATTTGAAGTAAGATTGTTTTACTTTTTCTCCTGTGTTTGTATTTGATTTTAACGCTTCCATATTATAGTAAGTAAATTTTATTGGGCTTTAATCCTCCCACATGGGGTTTAATTAGAACAGGAGGAAATGCATAAAATATCAAAACTGTGTAGTAGAACATAGTTCTCTGGTTGGGTTTTCTGTTTATTTGTGTGTGGGTAGAGAGCAGCTTGCTCTGTGATATACGACAGAGTTTTAATAGGTTTTTGAGGCATTATAAATGTGGTGTGTATGAATATTGCAAAATGTGTTTAATGGGTAGCAAAAGTCAGAACAGCTTGTCTGCCCCGTCTTAGCAGCCCTTCTCCCTCCCTTCTCCCACTGAAGCAATGAAAGCTACTTTCTTCCCCTCTCACATCCCCTCTTTATTTTTGGCCAGGGTAGGGAGAATTTCTCTGTGGTCTACTTGTGGTTTTCATGGTAGACAGCTGTTTAAGTGCCAAAAACTATACGATGGGTGGTTATCCCGTTAGAATGGCTATAAATTTAAGATATGCCTGGTTCAGATTAGCTAAACAGATATTGAGCTGGGCTTTTAAAATTATTGCATTCTGTTCTTACAGTAATGTAAAGCTGGCCTTTTTAGAGATACAGTATGGAGTATTCTTTGCTTTTTACTGCTCTGGTGTAAAATACAGTGATTTATACACCATTCATACTGTTTTTCTTAAAATACTCTGTTTTAGCCTGACAAGATGTTTCTGTGTAATCTGTGTGCTTTATTCTCCATTTACTTGGAAAGAGAAGCTGAATGTTAACAAAAACAGGAAAAAAGTTGCTTATTAAAGCTGAAGAAAGCTATTAGCAAAATTGCTTGAAATTTTTCAGTGACTTGTAGCAAATGCCTAAAAAATGCCCTTTGGAATAGTTTAGTCTCTTTATAAAGCTGTTAAAATTATATTTTTCTTTTTCATTTTGTCTTTTTAATCTGTGTACCTGGTGAGGTGGCATGGGGAAAGAAGTGGAAGAGCAAAGGAGGGAGTAAAGTTTTGAAAGGCATAGAGAAAAGATGCATTTTTAAATTAAGGCTCATGTTGTTCTTAGCTATAATACGCTTCATTAAACCCTTTTTGCAAAAATAATAAACATCCTACCTAGATTTTAAAATGTTTTTTGCTTGCAAAGTAAATTTACTTTTTAAAATAACATTATATTACAAAATGTTGTTGGCCAGTTAACTCTTTCTTTAAATAGCTAAATCTGAGTTCTGCATTACAGTAAAAGGAATGTTGCTGCTTTTGAATTGTTTTGAAGTTTTTGACTGAAAAATAAGGTGATCACTATGTCACTGACAGTTGTTTATTAATTTTGGGTCTTGGGGTATCTGACTTTATGCAGATGGAGACCCAAAGCCATTTTCCCATTGGGAGTACATTTTTAGTAGCTTCATGTGTTTTTCAGTGGCAGTTACAGACCAGGCTACCCTGCTTCCTGGCTAGCAGTTGTGTAAGGTCTCTTGATAGTATCAGCACTGCTGGATGGAGACACCTGGTACTTGGAGCACTGGGCCCCCTTGCTCCATCATCATTCATAGACCCTATGATGATGCTCTTGACTGAATAATTGAAGAAGTCAAATCTGGGGAGGAAGATGGGAGATTGCCTGTTGCTTGCTTTGATTCAGAAAGGTTTGGGAATGGGTGGTTTTGTAATACACTACATCCTTCTTGAATTTCAAGTTGTATCTCATGTGATTTTGCTCTCGGCATAACATGTTATGTGTTCCACTCTGATAACAAACAAGTCCTATGGTTATTCAGAAAAAAAAAGGAGCTTCCAAACAGTGGACAACCTTCAGAAATATTTTTGTAATGGATGGCCTGATAACGTTGCAACAAACCTTCAGCTGGACATCTCTGATTTCTGCAGTGAATATGCAGTTTTGATAGTACTGCTCGGCTGCAGCCAAAAAGGCTCTTGCTGCTTGCTGCATTTTTCATTATCAGAGTGCTTTATACACATATCTACTGTCTATTTCATAAGCAGGGAAACTGAGTCAAGCAGCTTAAATGGTAGCCTCAGGCTGCAGTGCTACACTGAATACTGGGATTAGAACAGTAGAAGCTTCACCGCTTTATGGAACTGCCATATGTTTTGCTGTCTGTACTTATTTTTGCAAAGGTTTGGTTTACCCCCACCTTGGGCATGCCAGCCTCTGCTCCTTTGACTAGAGGCAAGGCCTTTGTACAGCCTTTTGCAGGGGAAAAGCACTCTTATAGGCTGGTTTCCTAAAAGTTCCCCATTTATTAAAGCATCTTCACTAAGTTATTTTTCTTTTTCTTTTGCAGATTTTGACAAAGGAAACTCGGTTAGATTTAAACCTTCACGATTGCTCCAAAGGAAGAGAACATTAAGGTGAGGTCAAGTTTGTCTTGCCTAGTGAAGATGGCCAGGTGCATAACTGTAACTTGCAGTCATTGCTTGAATCTACACTTACTTGATGATTTTGGTCCTCTCATAAGACCAAGCTTTGGTGGATGCTCTGAACAGTTATTGAAAACACCAGCTGCCTCCGAAATAATTGTGTGAAAATTTACAACAGGTACTGCCAAGGGAAGAGTCCTGCTCTGAACTCAGCCTCCTGCCACTGCAATGCCCCTCTTTTCTTAAAAGACAGGGACGCAATACAGACATTTAGTGAACCATCTAGGAAAACTGATCTGTCTGACAAACAAGGTGGTCGAGGTGAGGGGAATTACTTCTCCAACTGTGCAGACAGCTTTGTCAGACCATGGGAGGGGACCTCAGAGAGATGAATGGGGGGGTGATGTGTCTGCTTCCATGCAGGGCGCTACTGCCTCGCGCCTGCAGTCTCAAGGCGCGGTTCCATGAGGCTGTGTAAGGAGACACAGTTAAGCAAGGTGGCAGGTCATGTGCCCTCTCTTTTCCCATCCTTACTTCAAATGTTCTCTGGTTTCTACCTTCATGTTTGCTGGACTCACACACTGCAGAGCATAGGGCAGGTCAGGGAGCTGGGAACTGCCCTTTATCCTAGAAACCAGCTCTTTTGCTGACTCACCCAGACTCACATTTGCAAGCATCCTCTCAGTGGGACTCCCCACCAGCACACACCTTTCTTCTTCAGCATTTCTGATTCCCTGTCATGCTGTGTCTCTTAGGCACTAGAGAGAAAGAGAATAGGGAATAGGTGTAGGAGACGCATTGTCTTACAAAAGGCAGGTAGGGGAAAATCAAAATAAGAGTAGAGGAGAAGGATGCAACTGTGGAGCTGTTATTTAAGAATCTAGAGAAGGAAATTCTCCTGGAGGTAGAACAAGATAAGAATAATGAATGCCAAGCACCTATCTGGCAGGTGCACAAGTGGATTGTCATGTACGTCTTTCAATCACAAGATCTCAGTATATCCCATAGCCTTAACCCAGATGGCAGAGCAGTGTTACTAGTGGCATTTGGATCAAACTTCTGCTTGCTTCTGGGCATGTAACTAGGTTAGTGGGACACCTATTTAGAAACTGTATGCTGCTACTGCAGCAGATGGAGTTTTCAGATTGGAATCCCTGATGTATAGAAGGAACCTGCACTTGGGAACCTGCAGAAGCAGCGTAACTAGTAGATAATCTACTGATGCCACATAATATATTGTTTTTAAAGAAAAAACTATTGAGGTTGTGAAATGCTGTTGTCTCTGTTTTAATAGGAATCATATGAATTCCTGAAAATTGAGGAGTATGAGTTCCTTGGCAACCTCAGGCCAAACCACGCAAATCCCATGTGAAACAAGCTTGTGGGAGCTCATGCTGTTGATTGCATTTTGTGAACCATACTCATGGGCTATAGTCCAGGCAAGCAAAGGAGGAGGAGTTGCCCTTTCAGTAGCCAGTTTTAGCAGGGACTTTAAGAAGAGGGCATCCTTTCATGCTTCTAAAACCTGTTTGTTGTTGTTGTTGTTGTTTTTTGATTTAGAGGAACCCAAGTATGCCTTAAATTATTTTTGTAATGAATGCCCATAGCCTAGCTGTGGAGTGCAGAAGCTCATGATGCTGCTGGTCAGAATCTGCACCTACATTTGTAAATTACCAGACATTTGTAAACTACCAGAAATTAAGGAAAATGGAGTTGAGTAGATACAGTTGAGATACTTGTAAAACAGAGCTGTTGATGAGTTTGAAGGTACAGTGTACCTAGCGATCTAAGTCTGAGTTTTACAAGTAACTAAATTGATGATGCAACTGTTCCTTTATCAAATGAACTAATAAAACAAGGAGATATCTAGGTAGCTCTCTTTGAGGGAAAAGGGGAAGTCTTGGTGAGGAATTACTTATGAGCAGATATTTTTTTAAAACACTTCTGAATAATTTCCTGAAATTATTTCTTTTAAAACTACTTGGAATTACTCCAACATCATTTTGACTCAATTTAGATTCCTAATGAATGTTCTTTTTGAATATGTGACATGTCCTAAATACATCAACTTTCATTTTTAGAACTAACTTATATATGTATCTATAAATAGACAATTGCTTGGATTGACTGTATCATCTTCAGAACAGTGCTCTGTCCCTGAATTCTCTGTGCAAGTGAAAGCAATGTAATTGATACATCAGTTGAAGACATTTTTTTCTAATGTGTCAATTTTTGAAACAATGTCACTTGCGCCAATGCGAGCAAGTGTGTGCGCAGAAATGCCTCTGAAACAGAAAAGCAAAAATACTGTGGATAAAATGGTCACTATGTGAAAACAGCTAATCATTAAAATAAATGATTATATAATATGTTGAAAGTCTGTCCTCAGGGGAAGGAGAAACAAGGGCATAAGGGAAACTGAAGGGACTTTCAAAAAGCAATTAACCTGTGATGTCATGTAGCCCAGCAAGGGTTAAGCTTAAGAAGTCTGTAATTATTACAAGAACTTGAATGAAATCTGCCAGTGAGCAGAGGTTGAAAACCACCCTCAGTACAAAGGAGGAGGGAGCTCACATGCAGGAAGAACTGGATGACCTTGAGTAATAGAAAAGGGATGTAATGTAATAATACTAAGTGCACAGTTGTACATTGGGGGCTGATAAATTTTTCTGTCACTTGCAACTGATGAAAGCAAAGCCTTGGCATATTACTTTCTCATGAAGGATTGAGCAACCCATACAGTGTAGTTATAAAAAGGCTAACATGTTGTAGACTCCAGCACTCATCTGGTTGGTCCTACAAGAGTGCTTTCTCCATTATAAGTCATGGTTTTGCAAGACACTAGCGAGACCCAGCTCTGGAATCAAGACTTTCCAATTCTGGTCACCATATATTTAAAAAAAAAAAAAAAAAAAATGACTTAAAATTGAGAATGAGGAGAGAATATTTTTAAAGATGATCAATTAAATGGAGAGCCTGCCTTGAGGAAACTGAGTAGATGTGAAATGCTTCTGTTAAAATAAATAAATAAAGTAACCAACTACACTGGCAAGAGAACAAATGTATGTAACCCCAGTGAAAGACATTTAGGCTACAATTAAAAGCTTCAGAGTCCCTGGAACAATTTGAATGAAGGGTGAGAGGAAGTCTAACTAGTTTACAATATGTGAAAGTTTGTTGAAGATCTACAAGCAATCTAGTAATGTCATTCTTTCATACAACCAGTGGGCTAGTGACAGTCCTGATTCTGTATGTTTTTTTTCCTTGGAAATACATGTGCGATGCAGGCACAGTGGTGGATATTAGTGCACAGTTAATTTAAACAGGGATTTTACTGCATGAGTGAAAGTTGGGAGTCCTGTGTTAAAGAAAACTTGAGGTATTGCACTGTTGTCACAAGCATTACAGAAGCAATTGGAGATGCTGCCAAATAAAGTCCAGGTATTCAGAAGTCGTAAGTTGGGTCCCTCAACACTTGGAGACAAGTCTTAAGTAATAAAAATGTTTTGACAAAATAGATTTTGATTTATGGCCGTAGTGCAGTCTTATTCACATTTTTCAAAGTCATCCTCAGCCAAAAGGAGTAGAAACTGGTTTCAGATGGAAACTGGTAGTCCCTCAACCTTGGGGTTCTCAGTAAGAAAATGACATACTGTGAGGCTGATAAAAGCCATGAGTGCTTGCAATGTGGGGTTAGGCACATGGAAACTTGCAGTTAATTGTCTTAGTCTCTGTCCAGTCTCAGATGACACATGCACCCATTTGCTTGTGACCACTACATGATATATATTTTTTAAGTTCCATTAAAGTGTTTTCACCCTGGATGGATACACAGTCTTCTGTAATGGACAGCTTATTGCCGCTATTAATCTTCTATTTGCTGTTGCTGTTCTGTGGTGGCTAGCATTGCTTCTCTTGGCAGCACCTGGAATAATTTCTTTAAGTGCAGTTATTGGAGACAGTTTGCAGCAGGTGGCATGGTGCCTGGATGTGACACAGCCCGGTTTCCTTATAGACATTTCAAGAGTTTAATTCTCTCCACAATGTCTTCTTACAAGGGAAGATTATTTGTAAATGATTAAGAAGCAAATACTTCTTGGAGTTAATGTAAAATATTATTGGTCAATATATTTAAAACTGATTTCAATGAGAAATGTTCATCTGGAATAGTGAGTACAAAAAAAAAAAAGACTATTTCTTCTTTTCTAACAAATATCCTTGATGAAAGGGTATTCAGCTGCTTAAAAATAAATGAATAAATAAAAATTGTCCTAAGAAAGGATTTTCCAGTAGTAAGGCTGTGTAATTTATCTTACCAGAATGACAGCAACTTGTGCAGCGCATCACTTCCATGGTAAAATGAAGAGTCTAGAATCACTGTGGGGATTTATATGTTACACCTGTCTACATAATTTACTGAAAATCTTAAGACTAGTATATTTTTTCTATGCCTCATTGGGATAGATTAGAAGTCATAATGGAAGAATACAGCAGGTCTTCATCCATTTTTAATCAATGGAGAATAGATTTCATTTTGTTTACCCACAAAGAGAAACACTCTTTCCAAAAAAAAAAAAGCCATTGTAGACAATTAGCATCTGCTGTAGAGCATTACAATACTTCCACTTTAGAGTTAGAATTTGTATGTTTAATGAACATATTTAAAGAGATTTTTACCTTATCTAAATAGGCATTTTTGCTGTTTTGAAGTGACAAGGTATAAAACTGAATGACCTGCTCATATTAGTGTATTATGAGCCAAATAATACCCAGAGATCAGAGCAGTAACAACAACAGGGCGGTCATGCAGAAGCCTTCTAGGTGTAGTGTACATACAGTACTGCGTCTGATGAAATATGTTTTAGTATTTATGGAGAATCATTCTATGTAGATTATTTCAAATGTAATTACTAGTAGAGCATTTTGAAAGCAGTCTCTGGTCAGTAATTTAATGCAAAAATGTGTCATAGTCAGTTCCAAATAAGTTTCAAATTATGTTAGGTTTGGCTTTGTGAGTTTCTTGGGGTTGTTTCTTATTTCGTTCTTATGGAAAGTATTTTCTTCAGTATCTCTGCTAAAATATCTTGCAGTAAATTGGTTACATCTTGGCTTTATTTGATTTGTAGCAGAAACAGCTACAGTTCTGTAAACCAGATGTTGCTTTTAGTTTTCAGAAGGAGTTCTCATTTGAAGATAAAGAAGAACTTGCAAACAGCACAAAGGATATTGATGCTAATCTCTTAGCAGTACTTCCAAAAGGTAGGTAAGGGAGACATGTTATGAACACAAGTGGTAATTTAACAGCATATGAAATTTAGGCTATTCAAGCGCACAGAACAGTTAAAATCACTTAAGCACAGCTGTTTTGTAAATGGGTTTTCCTTGTGAAGTATGATAGGGGCTGAAATGGGATGAATCACAATGTTCCTTTACAAGGCTTTGTTATGTCCCTGCTTCATAAGGCTCAGTTTTGCTTAGCTAGTTTTAAATAGGTTAAAAAATGGTTGAAATTCAAAACTTCAGAGAGGTAATCTAAGTAGATTAGTACTGAATTCAAAGGCATTAATTTGGCTTGTAGTCATAGCTCTTTCCAGTCATCCTCAGTGGTTGGTAGAATCACTGTTTACATGAGTAACTGATTACACACAGAATTTTAATCTTGCATGTACTACATAAGGTACATTTTGTTGTTAATGAGACCATTTCGGAGAAAAGTAGACCAGCAGTATTCCCAACACTCTTACCACTAACTCTGTTAAACAATTCAGCAGGTGGGTTGTGGCTAGCTTTGTGACTTGAGCCATCCAAGAAATTTTGTTTACAGCAAGTAGTAAATCTCATAATAGGCCAATTATTATAGAACTAGCAGCTTTGGCATAACATTGTTTATAAGCAAGAAAAATAGCTCAAATATCCTGTCCCTCATTAGATTTTTTTTTTCTCCTTAAACTACTAAAGAAATAAAGCACTTGTTTTTGTTTTCAAATTTCTATCCTACCTTGAATAACTTATGAAGAAAATATTACTGCCATCTTTATCTCTTGATACAGTTGAGGTAGTGGAGAGAATTGAAATTCTCTCTAATTATTTAGAGGATATCACAATCTTTTTGGAAGTAGTTATTGACCAATAAAGGGTGGCATTTGAAGGAAGAGCTCCATGTAAATGGCATATTCCATTCACTCAGGCATGTTGTAGATCTTAGAACTTTAATTAAAACTGTGTTGTTGGAACTTTGATTAAAACTGTGTTTGTGCTCTTTTGAAACTGATGGTATTTACCCTTTTCACACAAAATATGGGGCTGGATGCACTAATCCCAGTGAAATAGAACTAACTGGCTTTCTCTTTTGTGTCATTTGTTGCAGCTTGCTTCTTCCAACATAACATTTAAGTAATGTGCTTGCTCTTGTAGTATAATCATTACAAATGTTTAGAAAGAGATTTCATTGGCATGGTGTTAGAATAAAATTATATGCATTTATACAGTACAGACTAGCTGAGAGCACCAGCCAGTAAGAATAGTCCCTTGTTACCCGTGTTCTTAGCTTCACAGTCATGCTGGCCAAAATGGGCAGTAAGTTAATTGTGAGAGTCTCCACTTGAGAAATTTTCTCTGTAAGTCGCTTCTCAGTGAACTAGAAACTAGTTCAGGATGTCTCTTCTTTTCCTAAGAAATTGTTCTTGTAATAACGGCATCAGATTAGGTGTGTACTGGACTTCAGCAAAAGTTAGTAATGGGAGCTGATGGTTACGTTACTTGAGGGCAAGCACTTTGTGAAAGTCTAGGCTATTTGCCCCATTCAGGGGTTAACTTTGGTCCACATTTGCATGTGCTGGAAAATGAGAGGAGTATATTTAATTTTCAGCTGACAGGGACTGAACTAATGTTCAAAGAGTCTAGCTGAAGTCTTGCACATCACTGCCTGCAATTAAGCATTAAGAGTATTAGCATACCTCTGCTAGCATAAACAGAAGGTAGAAGCTTCCCCAGACTAGTTTGTAGACTGTCACCTCTTCAGGTGGGGAAGGAACAAGAGTGACTGGTTGAAGGAAGGAACAAGACTGGTTGGCTTTACTAGTGTGTTTAATTTTCCTCAAAATTAAAATGTTTATACCTGTGTTGCAATGGTTATTTATGATTTCTGAGAAAGTATGCCTGTGGCAGGTACATTTTGATCCCCCTTTATACAAACTTTATAAACCTATACCTGTGTGCAAGCTTTATAAACGTCTATCCCCAGCCTCTGCTAGAGACTTTTGGAAAGCTTGACTCAGTTTTTACAGCTTGTGTATTTAAAAATAAAATTTGCATGTGTTGGAACATGTCTGTAACATTATCAACATGTGTCTGCTCTGCTATTATCAAAGAGGGCTTCCATCAAAAACATATTTCTATTCTGAAAGGTTTCTGAATTCTGTAAGAAATCTATTGTTTTAAGGATTTTTTTCATAAAATTCTTATAAGGTGCAGTCCAAATGTACTTTTCGTTATTGTTATGGGGTGAGACATAGAGCAATTCTGCTTTTGCTAAACATCTGGTCTGACAAGGTAATTGTAGACTTTCTACTCAGTTACTGTAGACCTCTGAAGGTCTACAGTTACTGAAATTAAGATGCCTCTTGACAATCTGCATTAGAGGATATCCTACCAGAGCAACCTGCTCAACATTCTAAAACAAAGCTTGAAGCCCAGGGCTGTTTCTAAACTGTTGTGGTTCTTCCTCTTTCCCTCTACTATACTGACCAACAATGCTTACGAAGTGTTGGCATGAAGTGTCTTCAATAAGGAGCTTTTTTTGTGAAACAAATTATTTTAAGCTTTTTAGTCTTGTGTTGTGTTGTATCAGAATCACGTTGCATGGATGTCTTTGAGATAGTATGGTTTCTGATGGTAATGTGGAAAACCATTCATGAACAGATTGGAAGCTGGCACCAGCACATTGAAACTGCAAACCAAAAAAAGAGAAACCTGATCACCTAAGCGTGCAAGGGCCAACCAAAGTCCTTGGGACAGAAACGTTTCCAATCAGCTTTCATGATTTGAAGTCCTTCATCTTATTTAGCAAAAAGAAATTACTAAAGTAGTAGAAGACTTCTTGCGTTTTTCTTCTTTTTTTTGTTGTATGTGAGTTTTGGGTTTTTGTTTTTTCATTGTATAGTTGAAAAATATTACTGAAACTGTTTTCACAACAAAAGCTCTGCAGATAACAGCCAACCTAGCTGAAATTACTGTCTGGAATCTCGGGAGTGGAAAAAGTGTAAGGCAGTCTAGAGTAGTCCCATGCTATTTTTGTCCCATCTTGTTTGGGAAGGTGTTGGAGAGATGCTTCATGAGTCCAGTGCTCTTTTTAGGACTGCAGAGCCGTAGTAGAATCTCTGGAACTTCAGCTAACACTTAGTGGGAGGGTGTTGAACTAATGCTGCTGGGAGCTCTTTGGAAATTCCAAATATCTTGTATGAGAATGACTTATAGGCAAGTTTCCTTTTTTTGAGAGGAAAAAAAAATGATTACATGAAGCTCAGTTTCAGAGCTTGACTAAAACTGTGTAAAAGGCCTGTTCTCTGATGGTTTTAAGAACCATATAAATTGGTAACTAGGGAAGAGAAATGGATCAGGATTTGGATGGAATGTGGTTTTATTAACTGTGAGCTATGGAGGTCTTCGCCCTGTCTGAAGTGGCAGAACAATTATGGGTTTTGTTTTAATCATTTTATGTATGTACAGGCAACAGATGGAACAGAAAAACCCTAATATCCAGAGGACAAACTTAAAGAGAAGTAGGTTTGGCAGAGGTGAAAGCAAAGTATTTATGAGAAATCATTTCCTTCAGTGTGAATGTGAGACGGCTGGTTTCACATGGATAAAGTCTTTGTTGAATACAGTTCCACTGCTAGCACAGCTGAGAAGACAGGGCAGCAGTGGGAACAAACCATTTATTGAGAGAAAAGTCTATGAAAATGCAGTGTAAGGGCTCATCTTTGCTTTAATCTTGGTTCAGCATGCAAATTTCCCATTTCCATTGGCCAAGTTCAGTTCCCATCTGTCTCCAGCGATCTCTACCTGGAGCTTGTTGGCTTTCAGTGACTATCTTCATTAACAGGTCAGCTTAGTTAATAGCGAAGGCTTCAATCTGCCTTGCTGCAGGTGCTTAAGCTAGGTATGGAAGAGGTAACCCCTTGCGTTAGCTCTGTTATATCTAGCTACTCTGTGCTGCAACTCACGTCAAATGTGTATGTCTTAGATTTTTCATTGCATGATGACAATCAGTTTGACTAACCTGCCTTGAGAAATTCAAGTGGATAGTTGCAGACTATTCTGTAAAACTGTAGACTGGGATTTTTTCAGAGTACCCCAGATGATTTTTTTCCCCTGTGTATCCTGTGCTCCCTGTAGGCATCCATCTGTAGCCTCAGGTGCTGTATTAATACCTCACTCATTTGGCTTCTCTGAGTAGTCATGATGAGAATCTGTTCATCCTTGCTTATCGAAGGCATTTTACCTGGAGTCCTTGTGGCTTTTCAGCACATAAGGGTAATACGACAGCCAATGCTAACGACATCTGTCTGTAGCTATTGCTAACTGTATCTAGCACTATGATGTACAAGCACTGATACTGACTACAGAAAACTGCCTTGGTATGTGGCAGCTCAGCTGAAAACCTGACTTAAATTTGCCCGTAAGCTCTAACAGTTAAGGATAGGGAGGGAAGCTACACCTGACCTTTAAAAGTGTGGTGTTTCAATAATGTTTAACTTAACAAGTATCTAGAGCTATGAAGTCCAGTAGGGAATAGAGCTGATAGAATTACTTTTACACAGGTGTGGTCTTCTAGACTCTCCTGAGTCATCAAGTGTTTGTGATGGCAGTCTTGGGCTGATTAATCAGGCTGTGGACTATAGTTTACTTTGATTTTTGATCCTTGGGTAAACAAGATCAGAAAGCTAGAGGTGCATTGCATCAAAATAGCTTTAGCTTTTGCTAAAAAACAAAACAAAACAAACAAAAAAAACATTTTAGCACCACATCTTTGCTAAGGCAATGATATTTAGGGGACTTCTGACATTCCCAGCCCCGCTCCAATCCACTGCATCCCTTGACAGCTTGGATGGTTTCTCTTCCTGGTGGTAAGAGATCACACCACACTTGTTTATGTAGCACTCACTGCTCCAGTGTGGTTTGCGAACATCATTGATAACCATGCACATATGTATATACATATATATAGGGATTACCTCATCTGTCATGCCTCCTGTTGGTTCACTACTGTTTGGTGAACTGTGACAGCTGTCTACTAGCACATAACACCACCTAGCAGTTTAGGATAAGAGAGGGAAAGTATGTCCAACTAAAACTGAAAGGGAGAACCAGCAAAGTAGAAATGCAGAAATATCATGAGAGTACATGGTAGTTTGCACAGGTTTTCTCCAGCCATGAGCCACTTGTGGGAGGGAAGTAAGGAATACGGGACACCATTTTTCTCTTTAAACATGGTCACCAATCTTTGTCTAGACAGGGTAAGCAATAACTCCATGCTGCCTGGTTTGGAAGCAGTTACCATAGCATGTAAGCTTGGTGTTACCTAATCAAAATATAACTTGTCCATTTTACATTAGATCTCAAAAACTGCTCAGGTGGCATAGCAGACTCTAGCGTAGCCTGGAAGTACTTGAAGGACTCCTTGGTGCCCATGTGCTTAATGCACTTGTGGCAGCAAGCTTAGTAAACTACCAAAGACAGAGGTAAATGCTTGTTACCAGACAAAAACCATGAGAAACCTCTTAACCTTTTTGACTGTCCCTTCTTATTCTGAAGTATTTTAGCAAGTTTCTTTGAGTTTCTGAAGCTTAGTAGCTTATAAACTGTATAATCTTTTGTTGTCTCAGTTTCAGAATTAAGAAAACTGTTTGAACCAAACAACCAAGATTTTTTGGAAATGAAAAGGTAAAAAAGAAAAGTCTTTGGCCCGTAAAACAAAACACACAGCTTGTTTTGTTTCCTCCTCTTAGAAACTCTCCCCTCAAATCTTCAAAGATATTTGACTTCACATTTTCCAAATCTTTTTCAGAAAGGAGAGAATAGCTAGACGCTTAGAGGGAATTGAAAATGATACACAACCTATGCTTCTACAAAACTGCCCAGGGTCAGTCACACACCGTTTACTAGAAGAAGATACACCAAGATATATGCGTGCAACTGATCCATACAGTCACCACTTAGGTAAGTAGTATATAACAGTCAATCTTTTGTTGCTGAATTGTTTTCTACCCCTATCATATGTTCAGTACACAGAGAAAAGTTTTATAGAACAGCTGTGATCAGACTTTTTTTTTTTTAGTTCTGTGATTGTCTTATTTGGAAAAGGTCAATTATATGTATTGCTTTACGAGAATAATTTGATGTGAGTCTTCTAGAGGATTGTGACTAATACACACTTAATCATTTTTATGTGTTTCTGGAGACTAGTGCAAAAGTGTAACGTATCTGTGCAGTCACTAGTACATTTTGATTTGTATGAAAATGGAAAGCGCTTAGTCCACTTAATGTGAAGGGTGGGTATGGTACTTGGTAGAGTTTGGGAATGGATTGGCCCATATATGTTGTACTTTTGACAGGAAGATCAAATGAAGAGGAGGAAACTTCAGATTCTTCTGTAGAAAAACAACCCAGGTCATCCAGATACCGAGCAGAAATCACAGGAGGAAATACAGAGCCCTTGTATACAGGAAACATGGATACCCACGAACTAGAGTCTAAAGCAGAAAGAATAGCTAGGTACAAGGCAGAGAGGCGGCGCCAACTGGCAGAAAAATACGGATTGTCTCTTGATTCTGATTTGGATTCTGACTACTCATCTAGATATACACGGGCAAGGAAAGATCCCGACAGTTTGGAAAGAAAGGGAGTTAGAAGTGAAAGGCAAGATGATGAAAGTAAGGACTCTAGCTCCTTGTATTCATCCAGGACTGAGGTGAAGGAGTCAAAAAGTGTGATTTCTGAATCCAAAGAGTACTCCAGCCATGAAAAAGATGGTATTCCAGCTAAAGAAGAGCTCTCAAATGAAAAGAGTGATAAAAAGGCAGATGATGATAGTGCCATTAGACAGGCTTCTGACCCATCAGCAACCTTGGATAGTTCTGTTTCTCACACCCTTTCTGGACGAGAATCTTCCTCTTATAACGAAGTGCCAATATCACCAAAGCAAACCCCCAGGGAGTCCCTATCTTCACCAAAGCGGGCAGCCTCACCAATCCATTTGCAGAATGACCAGCCCTTGCACAGTAACATCAGACAAAGGTAAGCGTGATTTTTTTTGCTTGGTTATACAATTTGCTTGTTTAACTTATTCACCTTCTGCAGCAGTGTCTATACTATGTATGAGTATATTTATTGCCCTTGAAGAATGCATTTATTGGGTTTTGAATGTCTAATAGGATGATAGAATGGTTTGAATTGGAAGGGACCTTAATGATACCTAACTCCAACCCCACTTCCACTAGACCAGGCTTCCCAAAGCATTCAGCCTGGGATAGGGCACCCACAGCTTCTCTGAGCAACCTGTTCCAGTGCCTCACCACTCTGAGTAAAGAATTTCTTTCTAAAGTTTAATCTAAATCTCCCCTCTTTTAGTTTAAAGCCATTCCCCCGTCCCATCACTACACTCTCTGACAAAGAGTCCCTCCCCAGCTTTCCTGTAGGCCCTTGTCTCCCCAGGGCCTTCTATGCTCCTGGCTGAACAACCCCAACTCCCTCAGCTTCTCTTCCTGGCAGAGGTGCACCAGCCCTCAGCAATATAGTCTCAGGCTGGTTTGGTTTTATTTAGTGAATTTCTGGTACAAGGAAGTGGATATCTGTATTTCTGTGATCAGTTGTGTGCTTGGCTTACCTTTATAGTTACAGAATTTATGCTAAAATTAGGTCCTCTTGGGAGAATGGAATAACTGATGTTTAAGATATTTATACAAACCAGAAATTGAAGCAGCTACTGTTCTAAAACTGTTTTTTTTTTTTTCATTAATTATTACAGCCTCTAACTTTTTTTTTTTCCTGTGTATCCTGTAATTGTTTGGTCAGGGTTTCCAAGAAAAGGCAAGCTGTTTGTCAATGAAGATTTGAATAGCTTTATGACCGTTTCTGCCAATATAAAACAGGTCTCAGAGTTAAAAACTGGGAAGTGTCTTGGGTTAGTTGAAAGAATAGACAACTTGTTTTCCTGCTTGAAATGTAAAAACCCTTCTGAACTGTGATAGTTGATCTCACAGATTGTATCAGGGTACATGTGTGAAGGGGCAGAGGGGGGAGTTAAAATTCCATGCTGAAATAGGAAACATAGTCTCCCTCATGGTATGCTGAATTACTTCAGATTCGACTAATTTAATCCAGCAATAGGGTAACCAGATTTTTCCAAGAGGAAAACAAAAGCTTTCATTAATTTTACATTGTAGTTCCACATAGTAATGCAAAAACATACTATCAAGGTGTTATGGTAACTGAAAAACAACACTTGACTAAGAGTTTTTAAATCTTACGTTTTTCTTTAAGTCTGATCCTTCAATTTCTAAATCATTGCATATACGAAAAATAACAGGTGTAAAAAGAAGATATGTTGGAGTGTTGCAGTCAGAAAAGATACAAATTGTAGTAGGAATTCCACTGCAAACACATTTCCATCATGCAGAGACTTGCTGACGGTTTCTAAACAGAAGTGTTTCTAAGCTGAGATGAACTGGCATAAGCTGAAAAGTTTAGACTTTTTTCCATCTTAACCACAGAAGCAGTGACTTCAGAAACAAGCTACCTTGACTGGACTTCCATCAAAATCACAAAACTCGATTCTTATTTAAAAGTCATGAAATGGTTGCAACTTTTCTTATTAACTCCCTTAAAGTTTGAACGAGGAAGCAATCTTCTATGTCAAAGGTTAACAATGTGGTGGATTGATCAAATGACCTATTTACAGTACTTGTAGACTGCTGAAAGGTACTTCCGCTATCAAATCACCTGTTTACAGTGCTTGTTGACTGCTGAAAGGTACTTTCTCTTTCTTTTTTTTTAAATTTCACTTCATAGAATAGGACATTCCACTGAGAGTCTTCTAATATTTTTTTCATACCCTCTCATTATTCAGGTGATTTATAGTCCTGATCACCTTCTTTAGCATGGATAAATGTGTTTATGAGATATGCAAGGTCACCCACAGAACGGAGAACAGAGTTGTACTGAAACTCATTGAGCTGACTGGGTTATTCCAGGCTCCAGAAAACTTGTCTCTGCAGCAATCTTAACTCAAATACTACAAAATACTATTCCTTAGCCTCAGTCAGTCAGTTTGAGATAAATCTCTTGACTATTCCAATTACTGATAGGAAGGGGTATTGAAAATTAGGAGGAAGTGTTTTGTCTGGTTCCTTCTTAGTTTTATAAGTTGTTTTCTTTGTTTTATAAGGTGAAGGAAGGGACCAAGTTTTCAGCCTTAGGAAATCAAAGAGAGTAGCCTATCAAACTTTATAGCAGAGAATGTGTCTGCTGCTGTGTAAAAGGGGGTTTTATTTACTTTCATAAAGCAATCCTAGTCTCCTTTTCTGTAAAGGGAAACCAATGAGACGCAGAACAATGAAATGTGTTGTAGATAATTTTCTCTTCCAGCTCAAGAGAAGTTAGGCTGCTGGCAGCACTGGTGGGGTGGTGGCGGTTGTCCTGGTGAAACAGCCTACTGGCTGTAGAGAATCACCTCAATGAGCTCATTTAGAGATGAACTTTCAGAAAGGAGAAGTCAGGTATCTTTAAAAAGCTCTTTTCACTTTTAAATTCTGCTTTTTGAAGAGCAAGGATTTGTTCTCATGAAGCAGTTTACCAAAATCTGTGCCTTAAAGGAATCAGAGCTAGCCAAGTCTTCTTTTCCAATGCAGCTCTATAAACCAAGCTCTATAAACTGAATGTACAAATTCAGACTGAGCAGGGCAAAAGCATTATCAAATCATTCACTAACTCCACCTGCTTCCTTTTATAGCTGCCACCTCAGGCATTACCTCTTTCTATGATAAAAGCTACTGCAAAAGTTGAGATGAAGAGAAATAACTAAGGAAGCAGTCTGTTTAATGGGGACACGCATTTTTCATTTGTTAGAAGTTTTACGTCCCTGTGAGATCTAGTGCTGTGTGAAGTACTATGGGATCAGTTGTGTTTGGCAAGAACTGGAGACAGGCCCCATCTGCAATGTTTTTCTTTTGGGGGGACTTAGTCGTTTTCCCCTTCCAGTTAATAAAGTGGTAAAATCCATTTTCAGGTGGGTCCTGCTGTTAGCACAGTTCCTGAGATTAAACTGAACAGCTCTATCCCATTTGTAGTGTGGTTGGTTTTACTTAAGCTGCTCTGCAGAAGTTCTGTACTAACAAATGAGAGACTGAGGCAAAAGTGGGAGAAAGAAAGTGGAACTTACAACAATGCTGGCTGCATTATCACTAAATCAGATTCTTTCTAGATAAAGCTTGGGACAGTATTTATATAAAACAGCTCTTGTCATCTCAACTCCTGTCTTTCATATCTTTTAAAGGAAACTATCTGCACCTGCAAAAAGACATGGTGTAGCTCTTAAAGCAGCCAAAAGCTTGAATCAAGGATTTGGTTTCTTATTTGGATACACGTGTAGACATTAGGTGGTATTTTAAAGGCCAAGTTGCCAAAAGTCCATTCTTTGTTTTAATGCCCTGACAACTTCCTCTGCTGGCGTGTATCCACTGTGCAATGCTCAGAGATTTACAGATAACCCTCAGAAACACTTGTTCCTGTTTCCGAATGGTAAAGCAGTCATTGCCTGTTTCCATGTTGTCTGTTTGAAGTTAATCTTTCTTCTAAGGCCATTTGCACAAGCACAGCAAAGCTCAATTTCCACATGGGTGCCAGTTTGACAGCAGCTTCCCATCATACATATGACAAAATTGATTTTGTTAAATTTTAGTGTGCTGAATTCAAATTGGAAAAAAAAATGCAGCTTAGTAAGCATAGAAGCTTTATGCCTTTGGTCCTCCTACAACTTCAGTAGTCTACATATCAATAATCAATCCTATTGTCCGTTATTGAGAAGACAACAAAGTGCTGAGGATGTAGCAGTTGACATTTTGTACAGTTTGCCGCTGAATAAAGTGGCTGATTAAATTCAAAACATGGCTTGCATTCTTCTGACTGCTCTCTTCAAAGGATGAATATTCAAATACAAATAATTCTTGCTTGCGCCCTGCCCACTATAAAATGTGCCAAAGTACACCTTAAGAAGCAAATAGGAAGTTTGCTTTCTATGGAGCAATTCCAGCTACTGGGCCAGCTCCTGGTAAAGCTCCTGTGAACACCTCCTGCTTGGTCAGCTCCTCTAAGGATTCAAAAACATTCAGGGAATGAAAATGAAAGTTTTTTCTACAGTCGATGTTTGGCTTTGTTCTGAGCTTGATTCTGATTTGGTGACAGCTGTGGGTGAGTCCTCAAATTCAACAGTGAATTTGTTGCAGATCAATTTATCTTAAGAATCTCTGATTTGACCTTTTCTAACGGTTCTTATTAAATGACCAGCTAATAAAAACCAAAGTAGAATACCTGCAGCTCAATTCGACATTTGGTGGGATTTTTGATGCCAAATGGCTCTTGCATAAGGTGAGGAATTCCTTCAGAGTCAGCTTCATGTAATGGGAAGCAGCCTGCCCTGTTGTCACCTCCAGGGGTTTGTTTGTAAACACGAGTGTGGCCGGGCAGGCTGTGGTTGGAAGGTTAAAAGCATTCGCCAGGACCTGCTGTTGCTAGGGGCTGGGAATTAAAGCGGGCAGGAGGAAAGCATTTGGGACACTATGGGTAGGGAGCCCACAACCGCTGTTTCCTGTAGGGCTGTTGAGTCTGCAGTGCCTTTGTTTCTTTTTTGCCTTTAAATCCATTGAGGAAACAGGATGAAATCAGGACTAGATCAAGCTTGGGGATTATTTTGCTTGTTTCTTAAGCTTTTTGTTTCCCCAGTCGTGCAGTGACACAGCACGTCTTACCTGATGGGTCTCAGAGCTCACGGGGTTTGCGTTGCTGAAGCTGCCGTGTTACAGTGTCATAAAAAGAGGGAGGGATTCCAGCTGTTCCAGAGAATTTCTTAGGAAGTATGATAGAGCCATTTAAATTTCTTATTTCATTAAATTCATATTACTTCTTTGTTTTGGACCCACCAGGTAGCGAAAGGTTTTTTACCACTGTAAATCACAAGCCAAAGGAATGATTTGAGCAACTTTTAGAGGTGCCCTTACCTCTGTCCTCCAAGCTGACCTGCAGTGGCAAATGGCAAACGTGAAATTGTAGAGTTGCTTTCACTTCTCAAATTCTGGACAGCATACATTTGGCACACTTACCTTTGAAAACAACAACAACAAAAAATACCACACCACCACTACCAACAAACATTTAATGTTCAGAACACTATTTAGATGTTTGTGGAGATATGTTAGTCTGCTTCGTGGTTTGTCACCTTGTAATTTGATTAATTTGCTGTACTTCTATTTTCTTGAACGGTCCTCTCTAAATAAGTAATTGCATCTTTGTTTACAAATGAAAAGGTTTTGAGCTGAAATGGGGGGAGGGAGGAGTGGGAGATGAGAGTGAGCAAATGTTGAGATTTTCTCCAAAACTACATGAAGTTCTGTTTTCTGTAGTAGTGCAGGGAAATCAAAACCTGAGTGGTTTCTTCAGAAAGATTCGGAAGGGGACACACCTTCACTTATCAGCTGGCCCTCCAGGTATCATAAAATGTAGCTGTGTGGCTAACAGTTGGACTGAACACCTCCCCTTTTCTCCCCCTTGCCCTGGCATCATTTAACATTTGCCCTTCACTTTCCTTTAACAGCAGTGAGTTAGAAAGTATCGTTTATTGCGGATAAACAGATGTTGAAACTTTTCTGAAGCATCTGCTTTTATTGTGACTTGCAACCAACTGATATTTTGATGGAGGAGTACAAATGCCCCTCAGTTCACCCACTGCTATTATTGCAAAGGCTTTTGCTAATTTTTGTAACTTCTGATTTTATCTCGTTTTGCACTCTGCAAACAGATTTTTCTACCACAACCCAATCCACATTAGCGTTCCTTACAATAAAATCCTTGAATTCCAAAGGCAATGGTGCAAGAAAAGTAAAAATTTAATATTGGAAGATAAAGTAAGATCATGATCAGAGCAACAAGCAGCTGCTTCCTCCCGGTTTGGTAACACATACTGTTAGCCCACCATGCGAAGCATTGCAGGAAGACTCTTTTCCGTGTTCCTGGTTAAAATAATTCTTATAACCCAGTTACTAACATCATTGTGGATGTTGTGGAGCATGCTTGGTACGTGCATAATAGTTTAGAGAATCACTTTTTAACAGTAAATAAACTCTCTGTGCTTAAGTAAACGTGAGAAGTTTCCCTGATAAGTGCACCAATAATAAGAGATAAGAAACACCAAAATATTAGAAAGGTCAGTGTTTCAGATAAATTTGGATATCCTGAATTAATCCTCTCAGACATTAATTTTCCTTTTTTTTATAAGTGGCGCTTTTTTAATAATATAAACTTCAAAAAGTCCCATAGCAGCAAACCTGGAATTGCACATACTTTGCGCTGGATCACTTTTGAACAAAGGGTTTCTGACCTTGCTCACTTAAAATCATTCTTTATACCTATTTGCAAGGAGAGGAAGTACAAAGCTTTTGTTTTTTATATTGTATGTATGATATTTACCAATACTCACCCTGTAAGCTGTCCGACCACCTGGTGTGGCTGTAAAACCGCTAGAGAGTGGAGCTGCAGTTATTACGTATAAATAACTTTGTATATGATATAATACATTAATAATATGTATATAATTTCATATATTTGTAAAGCAAAGGCTGCCTGCAGGTGCGCATGCTTGGTTTTTGTTAGCGGAGTTGCATTAAGTGTCTATAGGTAGAACATGACTCTGTTTTGCATGTGTGCTCCACAAGCCTAGAAGTGTTTCAAGAAAATATTCTGGAGTAAGGTAACCTTTGGGAACATTCCTATAGGTTTTGCATGTTGGAATGTAGTGAGACATTTTGAAACAAAATGCCTGATTCTGGTTTTCTTTTGTATCTGTTGATCCCCTGCAAGCTCTCTAAACAGCAACAGCCATGCCATAGTTTCACCTGGGGCTTCAAGGCTTGCACTTTCAATGTTTTTTTCACTTACTATACTAAGTTATACTACATGTAAGACATCTAAAATGTTATGATACTCAAGTAAATAAAATCTCTGACAACATCAGAAGGTTTAGGTGGAGATACCAATGTGTTTTCGTCCTCTCTCCCAGGATACAGCAGGATCTCAGTGTGAAGTAGGCTGCCCAGTGTTTAGAAACCTTTACAAATCCGAATAAATTTAGGATTGTCAACACAATATGCAATTTCAGGCTGAACCCAACACTTCAATAACACAAACATGAGTTTGATTAACTTGTGTGTTTCTTTGAGACTATGGGTATGTGCTGTTGGCCAAATGCAGTTGTGACCTAATGGGAAGATGCTGGCCGTTTTCAGGGCTTGCTGGGTTACCTCTCAGGAGCCATGCATGTTGAAGGGCCTGTGAATCACCTGAATGTTTTTGAGCAATATTACTGCTAATAGTGGGGGGTAGGAAGGGGTCGCGTCATAATATTGCTCTCTTTTTCATATTGATTGCTTTTTATTTTGATATGATATTGCTGTCCGTACCCTCGGTCTGTGTTCCTTCCCAGATTGGGTATTGCTGTTCACAGCTTTGATCCTTTTTCTTTCTTAAAGAGTAAAAGTTAGAGAGAAACTGGTGAAAGAGGAAAGCGCGCGTGGAAGCCCCGAACCTGTCACAGACAGTGTCCCTCAGAGAAAATCCCATCCAGTGCCAGCCCACTACATGCCTCTTCAGACAGAAACGTCTGCCTTTGATAGGGTTATAAATCAGCCCGTCAGCACGGTCCGCCAACCAATACATGGCTATATCCAGCCTGCTGGCATTGCTCACACGGCTCAGCTGATGGCAACAGAAGAACCAGAAAATCTCCCTGTTGGCAGCCGCCTCCTAGCAGACAGCGTCAGCCTGCTAACAAAATCGGCAGCAGCCCCTGCCTCGGAGAGCGACAAGAAAGAGGCACTTGGTTATGGAGCAAAGCCTGATGAAGAGGAGTCCCTGGAGGGTGAGCAGGCTTCCAAAGGCAGAAGGCCGATTTTGCCGTCTGAGATTCGCAAGCAAGGGAAGAGCCACGAAGGCCTCTTTGGAGGAGGAGAACTGGATACCACCATGGGGAGCTCCTCTTCTGCAAGCAAGCCGAAGGTTAACTCCGAAGTTCAGAGAGAGCTAGAGTGCAATAGGAGGCAGGGTCCTGAGCAGCCCCCGAAGGCCCCGGAAAACATAGAAAGGAGCGAAGCTGTTATGTACATACAGAGCGGGTCCGTATCGCAGCCTGCCAAGGCGAAAGGTCCCGTTTGGAAAGTGTCAACAGCAAAGCATAAAGTCCTGACTCGCTCAATGTCTGACTATACGGTGGCTCCTAAGCTAGCATCTTTTCATAGTAAGGAGAGCACGGAAGCAAATGCAGCAAATGGTGAGATTGGCATGGTTGACACAAAAGTCTCTGTTGCCCAGCTCCGTAATGTCTTTCTGGAAACTGCTAATGCCAACAAGAAAACAGACCTGTAGGTGACATTTCAGATGTATTTTTGTGTGAAACTTGCACGTCCTTGGCAAAATTACACACATTCAACATCAGTTGTGTTGGGCACTTAAAGCACACAGCTTAGCTCTCACCAGTGTGTATTGGAGGCTGAGATGGTCTGAAGGCCGCTTCTGTGCTTCTGCTTGCTAGTGCAAGTTGTGATGGGGGTAGCTGGGATTTGTACGTCCATGCATGGTACCGGAGGAGCATGCAGAGTGATCTCTAGGGGATTGTAGAGATGCTTACATCTATGCTTTACTTCTCTCTTCTATTTTCTTTTCTATGCACTTTCTATCATGTGGTTTAAAAGCGAATCTCGGTTTGAGATGTCAACGTCAGGTAGCGCTTTGTCTGCCAATGGTGATCGCGAAAGAGGGCCACGAAGGCCGAGGCGCTATTTTACTCCTGGTGAAAATAGAAAGACTTCTGAGAGATTTAAAACTCAACCTATAACGTCAGCAGAACGAAAGGAGACGGATAGGTAGGCGCATGTATGTGGTTCTGTGTAGCATTCTGGTGCAGGTAGGCATAAACAAATTTGTGAAGAAAATTTGTTTGTTTGTTAGCATAGATATTTTACAATGTTATCATTTCTCTTTAAAAATAATCAAGTATTGGTTATAGGATAAATTCCAATTGACTTGAGTATGCAGTTTCTCATAAAATAAAAACCAACAAAAAGCAATTTGCTGCAAATCCCCCTGCATAAAATGGTAAACAGTGAATCATAAAGTATTACAGTTGTCTGGTTCTGTCTGATGATAAAAACCTTTGTCTGTTTTTATATAAAGAGTTATATAAAATGAAGGGTCCATCTACTCTGCTTTATCATTTACTATAAAAAAAATCTACAAATTTTGTGTTAAAAGACATGGCATCAAATCTTAGATCTTCTGCAAGATGAACTGGAAATCATTTTCCCTTTCTGTATTTAAGTGTGGCTGTGATTGCTTGCCTTCTGCTTTATTAAAGGATGCTACAAGTGGAAACTGTTGAAACTTGAAAAATAGACAAGTTTCCTATTCTTAAGAATTTTTATGTCTTGCTGCTTCAGATGGAGTTTGAATTTCATTTTTGATGTCTCATTTCAAGCTAACTTCTTCCTTTTTGATTATTTTTCACTAGGTCATTTTTGAGTGCAGAAATACCAACTGCTGATGGTATGTCACTATACAATTTTCTAAGGAAGAAATGGGAACAAATGTAATTTTTTTTTTTTAACTGAAGTGGTGTTTCATAATGCAAACAGAGTCCACCTGAATATAAGCATCAATTCCTATAATATGTTTGAAGTACCACTTTTCCTTTGGCCATGTCTGCTACAGACTTAATTTCAGATTAATTTAAGCCCAGAAGTCTATCTGTGGACTCCTAACTATATATGGGGAGTAGAGGGTGGAGTGGCATGCTTTTTTAATTTAATTGCTTTTATCTGACTGCCAGCTGGAAAAAATGCACATTTTAATCAGTAGTTTAGGACTAATAACTAAAAAGCTTTTACTATAGTGGGAAGCTGTTATTAGCAAAGTATTTTCTAGCTAAAGATGTTGCAAGATGCTGGTTTATTAAATTATATAATTGTCTGCCATCTTGCTTCTCTTTTCTTCATGTCACTCTCAGCAACTCTGGCACAAATTAAGAAGCTAATCTCATGAGTAGCTAAATTTAGACTTTAATGCCTTATGCTATTTGAAAGCTGATACTCTGCGGCTTTGAGATGCTGGCTCTTGGATCTGGAGGATGCTGATTGCAGATCCTAAGCACACCAGTTGAACCTTTAAAATATGAGGATACAAGATGGTAATCAGAATGACCAGCTGCCAGGAGAGACTCTCTTGTCTGGTCAACTGAGACAAAATAGGTGTCCTATTCAGCAGGATGAATATTGAGCTTAAGACAGTGGTTGATCTCTCAGTCTTAAGTATTTTCTTAGTCAATGTGTTGTCATAGACTAATCTATATATGATTATAAATAAAATTTTCTTTGCCTAACCTGAAATCGCATGAACTGTCCTGAAGAAAAATCTTTTGCTCTCAAAATCCTGTTCAGAAATTTTCTCTGACACAATACGTGTAAATAAAAGTAAAAGTTTACGCAATTTGGTTCATGATATATCTTTCATTAAAAGGGAGTACAGCCAATTCATTTGCTGCAAATGCTTCTTTTATCAGTAAAATGTTATTTTGGGGGAGTTTGGAAATCATTTAGTCAGAAAAACTTTCATTTACTACAAGCTATGAGCTTGATTCATTACATTCATTACATTCATTACATTCAACATTTTTCTTTCTTTCTGTAGATGAAGAAAAATTAGATGACCGAGCCAAATTAAGTGTAGCTGCAAAGAGGCTGCTTTTTAGAGTAAGTATTACATTTTCTTAATAGAAAACAGAGCTAAACATTGCATATTTAAGATGCTGAAGATCATTAGGTTCATCAGAATGAAGTATAATGCAGTTAACCAAGTCCAAGCACATTTTTTTTTTTTTAACTTCATCTCATCTACCTACACAGCAGACCTGTTGCTTTAAAGCCATCTTTGAGAACAACATTTAAAGAAATGTGCAGTTAATTTTAACTCCGTGATGGCTACTGTGTGATTATATCCTGCTTCTAATTCAGAGGTAGACAATCAGGAAAATTAATACTTTGCACCCAGGAAAGCTAAAAAGAAAGTAGTGTTTTAGAACTTTTTTTCGTGGTTTTAATTATGACATACTCTGACATCCTCTTAGGAAATGGAAAAATCATTCGAAATAAAGAATATTCCTAAACCACCTACAAGAAGTTCAGCAGTAGAGAGAAGACTGCGGCGTTTGCAGGATAGATCACACACACAACCAATTACCAGTGAGGAAGTGGTCATTGCAGCTTCGTAAGTCTTGTTCATGTGTTGGCTCTAACTTTGTTTCCTGCTTTTAAATCGGGGATTAAGTACCACATATATGGTGTTTACAGCTTTGTAGCAAGGAAAATGTTTATTGTTAAGAGCCAACTTCCCTGAGAACCACATGGGAAGCTATATTGAAATTCCTTATTAGAAGTAGAGGGAATAGTAAAGCATAAATTGCATGAATTGTAATTTGGCAGAAGGTTTATGAAACCGTAGATTAGGTAAACGGGATTAATCATAGCATTGGTTTGTAACTCACACGAAAAGGATACTTTGCACTGAGGGAAACCTGCACTATTTCTTATGGAATGCATTTGTATTGGGAAAAGCCTTTTAAGCTCTGAAATCTCAAATGAACTTCTTGAAAACATTTCTTGCGCTTTGGTCATACATCATGAAATTTTCCTGAAAAAAAGAAAATATTTTGGGGGGAAAATGGAGGAAAAACAAACAAACAAACAAAAAAGGTGAATGGATGTTCATCTAATGATCTGCTAAAAGATGGTTTATTTATGGGTAACAACATCTTCAAGAGACAACCTGTTTGCTCCTTTAGGCTTTTAGTTCTTTCAAAGTATTTGATGTTATTTTGCAAAGTTCACAGCAGTTAATTAAAAATCATTGCTGTTTGTTTTTTTCTGTTTTGTTTTGTTTTTGGTCTTTTCTGTAGTTAACACTTAATGTATTGCTTTTCTTAATGCTTTTTTCTTCTCTCTCCCTGTGAATTTTCCCTCCTTGGCAATTCTTTAAAGTGAACCTACCCCTGCTTCACGTTCTGTGAATACCCACACAGTAGTGACAAGAGTACCTAGTCCCACTGTAGTTAAGAGCACTGTACAACCTATCAGGTACTGGGGGGGATAAACGTGCATGTTACATGGAGCACAAGATTCCTCAATAGCAGATGCATCTTTAAAATCTTGAATGCCTTTTCAATGTGTCAAGTCGATACTTGTTTCAAGAATATTTAAAACATTTGTCAACTTCGTTTACGTTTGCATGATAAAACATCACAGCTTTTTTTGGTCAAGCATCTGTTTTTAGGACCTCTCTAACCACACTCACCTGTTCTAGAAGTGTATTATATGTGAAAGAAATGAATATGCATGTGAGCAAACCTGGCAGAACCCTCTTTGGTCTTGTACTTTTATATATAGCAATGTCGTCTTGATGTGAAAATACCAGAGCTGGGTGCTTGATTTCACAAGCAGTACATATCCTCTTTGTCTGTCTCTACATATATTTTTTTCTAGTTTGCAAATTTGAAGGAAAGATAAGAAATTGCACCACCTATAGGTAAAGTTGCAGAATACTGTTACGTTCTGAACAAGAGAATTTTAGCAAAGAGAGCATGACAGAACAAAACTAATTCCATAAATGTGGCTGAATCTAGCTAGAGGTGAATAAAATGTTATTGTAGAGACAAATGCAGTTACAGCTTTCATGAATGAATGTGTCTGCCTTCAGCATTGGTCAAACAGTCTTCAAAATTAATGGAGTATATTGCAAAACTATTTTTTGTTGTTGAGTCACCCCCAATAACTCTAAACTTCAAATTATCAGAGGCATTATAATTTATGCTGACCTAAAAGAAGCCCTAACTTGGAATTTAAATCCATCTTCTACATGTTTTTATCATATATGGTCCACAAATTATTTCTAATAAAACTGAATTTTACTTAAATTGCATTGTAGGACAAATGTTTGTTCTACAGCAGCATTGTCAATGTCTCTAACTCTGTATTCTGTATGAAGTGATTGGTCTGAAAAGTCTGTCTTCAATCTTGAGTTCTCCTTTCAAAAAATTGTTATGTCATAATCAAATGAATTTGCAAATGAAAAATTTTAACTTTTCTTTAAATCTTCAGCTGTTAAATTAGAACCCATCATGCCAATGTTGAACCACTGCATAACCACTTAGGCTGCTATATTACATTGGCTATTGTGCTTCATACGCAGTTCTTCTGCTTCTATCAAGTTAAGATTCTAAAACTTCGTAACAGCATCTTTAAAACTCATTTCCAGTTCTGTTTCTTCAGCTTGCAGGCATCAGCACACCAAAAAATTTTAGCTAAAGAGGAGATAAGAGCAGCCAAAGAGGCGATGGGGCAAGATCAATCTGATGAACCAGATTCTTCCACATTAAGTTTGGCAGAAAAGATGGCTTTGTTTAACAAACTGTCTCAACCAGTATCCAGGGCCATCTCCACGAGGAGTCGAGGAGATATTAGGCACAGGAGGATGAATGCTCGTTACCAGACCCAGCCCGTCACTCTTGGAGAAGTTGAGCAGGTAAGTGCAATCTTAGTTCTTTTTCATTTGTTTCTTTTTATTGGAAAAAAAGAGCTTTAGTGTGAGATGCCATGACAGCTGGCCTTTTCTTTGCTCTGAGCTACACAGTGGGGTCAT
Source organism: Nettapus auritus (assembly GCA_011076525.1). Lineage (NCBI taxonomy): Eukaryota > Metazoa > Chordata > Aves > Anseriformes > Anatidae > Nettapus > Nettapus auritus. The sequence continues at coordinate 15,691,496 of CM021766.1, read as the reverse complement.
GACATATTCACAGGAAAAAGCTTCGGGAAGCAGTCTTCTGACACTGAGAAACAACATCCTCCAAAATGCTCGAGTTCATTGATGTGTTTTCCTTTTTAAAGTAATTTAAGAGTATGTCATCTTCCTGATGAGTGCACACTGTACCTTTCACAGTCTCTGTCTTTTCCGGTGTCTTTTTCAACTTCTAAAAGTAAAGTCCTGACCAAAAGGGTGAAAACTAGTGCATCTTGTTTTGGAGCATTGTCATGTGCATCTTTCAAATCCGTTCCTGAAGGCACTATTTATTCCATTATTACGACATTGTTCTGTTGTTCTCCACTGGGAGGGGGCATTGATTTTAATTTTTCTTTTGTTTCACCAAAACAGAGTACTTCTGAAATTCAGAAATTCACAGTTAAAATGGAGTGTTTTAAAACTGTGCAGTGGAATTGGGCTTCTCAGCCTGCAATCCTCCGTATAATTGGAACTGGAAAGGAATGCCTTTTTAGTGCAGCTTGAGAATAAGATGGCCACGTAGTAGTCTTTCAGATCTGATGTTTGCAACAATAGAAACATCAGTCCCTTAGCACTACAGCTTTAGAAGAAATCATTTTAACAGTGAAGGATCACTCCTTTGCATGTTGTATTCCTAAGGATTTGGATTGATCTGAGTGTTAGAAAGTTCCTGCCCTACCTACTCTTTCTATAATGCTTCATTCATCTTTCTACATTTTCCATATAATAATAGAACTGTGGGAAGGTAGGATTTCTTTAAGTATATTGGTACAATTGCATGAACACATAACTGTGCCTTATGCTACTTTACTTGGGCTGAAGTAGCAGTAAACGTTTGGCATATTTATCTTAACCAGATTTCCAGGCATTACAGAGTACTATTTCCATTCATTTTCCACGTGCCAACCACTGTCACAGTTTGAACTCTTTAATGATCATGCCACTAACTTGTTTGGGGGCAAGGAAGGTGATCAACAGAAATGGGCTGAAGCAGATGGGAAAGAACCCAGTGACAGTCACATTAATTTGTCAGACTTTTACAAGATGAACTTACACTTCAAGCAAGAAAATGCAGAGGAAGCGTGTTTTGTCATATCCTTTTGAACCTAGCAAAAGAAACCAGAGTTGCCTTTGAACAGAGTACAATGGGAATGTATTGTCAAAAAGACCTTACATAGTGAGCTGTCCATTTGGAGTTTTGAGATGTAGTTATGGTTGTTGTAGAAAGAAACAAAAGAAAGGTAAGAAAATAGACAACTAGAGGTTTCATTACCAAAATACATAATTGCAAATGTAAATATCTTGTAATTGAAGCTGAAATCCCTTTGCTGATCTCCTCTAAATTTCTAATTCTAATAGATGCAATGGAAAAAGAGTAAACCGGTAACTATGTTATTAATGTTTCTTTGGAATCTTTGAGCTAGTGTAGTAGTCTTTGCTCAGCTTTCTGATTTGTTTAATATGAGTGTGTTGTCCATGCTTTATGGAATTTGCATGTGCTTTTTAAGTTTTTAGTTGACTTACTCCTACTGGTGTGATTTTGCCTATTCCTTTTGCATGCTGTTCACTAGCCCTGCAGTTAAAGAAAACAACAAAAACATCAAACAAAAAACATCTCCTGATTTGTATGAAGGCATATTTGTCACTATTTCATGGCTTTTATCCCCTTTGGAGAAGACAGACCAGGGAAAATCAGGGAAATCAGGAAAATTTTGCATCTTAACTGTCTCTAAGAAAACTTTATAAAATTATTATGTTTGAGTAATTAAAATTAATTGTTCCTCTGTAGAGGCAAGCAAAGCAAATTTGGACTTTTTAAAATATATATATATATAAATCTTAGATATAAACACTTTTCTCAGAGATGTATGAGACAGCAAACGTTTGATATTCGAAAAAGTCTTCGACTAACAGTCCTGTGTGAAGGTGATTTATGTGGCGAAAGTGGCAGGAATGTGTGCCCCTTGTAAGACAGCACGGAGCATTCTCTTGGTGCTGAGCTTGCTCTGGAGCTGGAAGCTACATAACCATATCAGAACGGAGCTGTGCCAAAGCTAATTAGCCCTGTTGATTAGCCTGAGCACATGGAAAGTCATCTGGCATCTGGAACCTGAACTAATTCCTTCTCCCGGTGCTGTGCAGTACCATGTCAGTGCAGACCTTTTCATGGAGCTCTGACACAATGTCATATTGCATGCTACAAACCTGCCCTTCATTGCTAAACATTTTGTTGTTGATATGCAGTCGTTTTTACCCTGGGTGGAATCACCCATTTGCAGCCAAATGATGGGGCATTCTTGCTCTCCCTAACTGTTATGAGTGTATGTTTGTAGAGCATTGTATTGATGTGGAAGCATACCTTCTGCTCTGAAGAACTTACGTGATAGACTTTTCTTGGGAATGGATGATTTCAGAGCTCTCAGGTCCTTTTTTATTTTTATGTGTTTGTCCATAGGTGCAAAATGAAAGTGGAAAAATTGCTCCCCTGCCAACTGCAGTTGCAACATCAGTTGCAACAATGGCTTCTGCCCTTTCTGCACTGTTTGCCGGAGACCTGCATGCAAAGCCAGCTAGAGATGGAAGTGTGAGTGCTGCCACAAAAGCTGACTTGAGATTCCACACTTCAGCAGAAAACTCGGAGTCTTCAGGAAAACACGTGCAGAAGGCAGAACAGTGGCAGCCTTCAACAGAAGTGCTAGAAAGCAAAAGATCATCAAAGAAGCATGAAGAAGAGGGAAAGAGGTTTCTGGCACACGAGGCTAATGAAATTAGAAAGTACAGCTCCTTTGAGGAAGAAACCACACATCCTGTTCCTGAAAAAACAGGGGATTACCATAAAGAATCAACATACAGCTTCCTGAGGAAGGGCAGCATGGAACTGTTTAGTTCACAAGCACTTTTTCAGCCTCTTGAGCATAAGGAAATGGACACTAGGATGCAAGGTAAGTGGGAAGCCAAAGAAGGCCAGTCTTTTGAAGAAGGCGTGGATTTGGAATGTAATGCGCAAAACAAGACTTTGCAAAGCAGTGCAGTATATGCCTGCTGCTGGTATTGTCTAGTTCAGGAAACAGCAAGCTTTCTCAATTTTTAAACATCTTCATTTCAAATATTATCAAGACAGTCTTTCTTTTTTAACACTGCTTAAAGGTAGAGAACAAGCTGTGACAACTTAAGTTTTGCAAGAACAATTTTCTCTTAGTTATTCTTGTAACTCTTCAGGCTTTCCAGATGGCTCATTTTTATTGAGATTTTCTTACCTTTAAAGAAGTGGTAGTATATACTGAAGATAATTTTTTTTGTTTCCTCTATTGCCCATGCCTCTACACTCCAAAATACTGAACAAGTTGATCTTGTTGCTCTGGGTCAAGTATTTGCTCTGAATTGTTGCCACCTTCTGCATATATAGCTATATTTATTATATATTAACCACATATGTACGTATATAGCAAGTGGTGATATATGATTATTGAAACACTACTATTATTTTCCCTTCAATTTTATGACAAAATATAAACCAAGTAATTCTAGAGCAGTTTTCTGTTTTAAGTTGGGGTTACAGGACCAAAGTATCCTATAGTGCTAGAAATGTTTTTTTACTTGTCCCGTAAAATTAATTCATTTTGAATTTAAATGGTCTCCAAACAGATATAGGGAGGAGGGTATAGTTCTGCTTGTGTTCATCAAAAGCAGTGTCCCTTATATCTAATTAACTTTCTGTGACTGCAAAGGAGGTGGGGACTCCTAGAACAGGAGCAGTCATCTATCAGGGTGTATTCTGCTTGTAAAATTTCAAAAAGGATGAAGATAACTTCTGTTTCCTTCAGGATAGCTCTAATAGTGCATTTATTTTTTCTCAAGGCAGTTTTTCCTGTAGTTTAATTGCAGCTCAAGAAAACACCAACAGAAAAAATCCCTAACACCCTCCTAGGAAATAAGATCTTCATTAAATTATTAAATATATTAAATTATTCTCCTAGTATGGTACTTAAGCATTAAATGCTTAACCTGTAAATTAATTTCTTCTTAAATTAAGCTTCTCTTTCCCTACCCTTTGTTCCCCTTTCTCTTTCATCTGTCCTTTTTTTTTTCCCTGTTGGTATCATGAAAAGAGCAGCAATTTGTGCCTCATCCATATGAAGTTCAGAATTGTGCATTGAACACTAAAGCTCTGTGGCTTCATGTGAACTTCAGTCAAAAAGGGACAGTCTATTCAGCAGATAATATTGAACAATTAATCTTTCTATGCTAGCTCAGCCAGAATTGTTTTCTCTTTTGGGATAGCATGTGATTTGTGATTTGAATATTAAAAAACAGATTTACAGCTTCAGTGTAAGTAATGTAAAATAAGATTGAGAATAGCACAAAGTCTAATTCAGGACATTTCTTTTGACTGGGCAGACCATATTGAGTCTACTTCTGAACTCACCAGCACATCAGCAACAAGAACTATTTCACAGATGGCAGCTGTGACATCCTGTAGACTGCAGGAGCTCTCCGAACAATTGGAAGGAAAATTTTATAAGAATTCCTGTGAGATGTTTTCTGTTGGAGAGAACAAAACACAAGCATCTGAAGATGTCCTTGATAGTTCCAGCAAAACGATGTCAATTAAGGAAAGGTACTTAAATTTCACTTTATTGAAATGGTCTCTGTAAATACAGTTATTAGAGTGATGATTATAAAAAGAAGCTTTGAGCCTGCTTCTGAAAAAGCTAAGCAGTGTTTATTGGGCTCTATTAGCTGTCAAAAACTAACAGCAGAAACATACAATTAATCTGACTGACATGCTTATAAAGCATCACCATCTCATGATGAATGAGAATTACTGTTGAAGAGAACATGATAATCTGATTTCGAAACAGCCACCTGAATAATCAATAAGAGCTTCAGAAAATGAAAGTAGTAAAATACTTATTCTGGTTACATTTGATCTACTCAATATATTTAATCAGGTTCTCTTTTCAGTTACAACAGTTATAATGTTATTTGTTTTATTTTATTTTTTAATTAGCTGTTTCACTGTTGCTCTGTGGAAATAGTCTCTTTATAGTAAGCCAAGTACAGAGAATCAGGGATAGACTGTGATATTTCCCACTTCACTTCAGAAATATATAGTTTCTGTTTTGATATCTGAGAACTTACTCAGGAATTTTAAAGGAAAATGAACTGGACAGGTCTGTGGAAGTATTAGAAGCATTTTTTCCTGCACAAGATCATTCAAAAATGAAATCAAATTTTAATTATTCTGTGCTTGCATAAACACTAGGAGATCCTAGCTGGAGCTCCAATAGCTGCTGTAGTATTTGTAAAACTCATTCTAATTTAGTTAAAACGTCAGGAGTATAAACTCAATCCCAAAGTACAAAAGGATCCAGTGGCAGTACAGTGAGTAAAATTATGATGGTTTGCTTCAGGTTGACAAATAGGCTTATTTGTACTTCAAGTATTATGCAGTAAAGGTAGAACTGATAAATCAAAGTAGCTGCTTCATTGAACTTTCAGTGTGTCAAACTATTCCATCACTTTGTGAGGTGGGTGTGATATTAGGTACTCCAACTCATTTTTTTCAAGATACCAAAACATGCTTCATGGATTTCTAGCAGGTGTGTGAGTCATCCTCATTTTTAGCATCCCCACTCCCTGTTTTCTATTTAATATAAGGAGAGCAGAGTGGCTAAAACAGCTGTAACAGACTTAGTCCCCTTTCTGAAAGAAGCACTTAGCATTTTCAGTTTCCTGTTTTGTTTGTTTGTTTTTAAAGTAACCTTTTCCCTCTCATCCCTCTGTAAATATGTCAACTGTCTGGACAGATTAGACCTAAATCCAGTAAATTCTGGTTTATGGGTAGTAAATGATCTACTTTCCCTGAGCCTAGTGGGGAGAGATTGGAGGGAGAGGGAATATCCAAGTGTGAGCAGCTGTTTCGGTCCTAAATTTAATGCTTCAGTTGAGTTGGTCTCTTGAAGAACTGATGTTCCTGTCAGACTGTCAATCACACTCACGCTCAGGAGTTGCTTTCGTTGGGCCTCCAAGACTGTCTATTCAATACGAAAGCCAACACCAGAAAATACTTGTTGTCTTGTCAGGAATTCGTGTATTCTGGTTCTGCAAACATCTGTAAATGACAGAGCTGTTATCAAAACGTTTTAGCATTCCAAAATACTACAGTAGTCTACTTCTTGTCCCAGAATTTAAAGAAAAAAAAAAAAAAAGAATGCTTGTATTGTTTTTTTCTTTTGCTTGACTGTGGCTGATGCCAACTATTCATAAACCTCAAAGAACATTTCTGCTAAAGATTAACTTTTACACTTTGCTTTTTTGCGTTGGATTGTTTTTTTTCCCTTTTACATTCATTAACTTCATCTTCCCATCCAGTGGATTTTTCTGGCTGTGTCAGACATTCTTTCACCTTATGGAAGAACAGCTTTTCCACAGATGTAATGATATTTGGGCAGGATGCATGCATGTTGGTCTGGATGAGAGTGATTTTCCACAAAGACTTATTTCACTGAAGTAGTATTATCCTTGTGGGGTGAGTGCATACCTAGCATTTTCAAAATTACCTATATTTTATGGAAGAATGAAAACCATGATTTTTCAAGAAAGAAAATATGCCTATCCTCTCTTCTGCAAACATGACAATGGAGGTGAGAGAGAGCAAAGGCTCATATCTTACAGTAGGCTGTGTTTTTTGTTAGGCAGACAGGACCAATCCACTGATGTGTTATATATGAGAGCTGGAAACCGTTTTATAACTGTCTCGTATTCAGCTAGACAAATTAGGAGTTTAGGAGAGGCCATCAGGAAGAGGAATATCTTGGAGGACTTTGAACGGAGCGTCATTTACATGTAGCTACCTGTATTTGTACATCTACGGAGACCAAAGTTTCTCAAAAGCCACCCTGCCTGCTCCTCTTCAGAAGTCGGCTGTGCACCATGAACACCATTTTCAAAAACTACAGATAAGTAGCTTGTGGACCTCCAGCCTTCTTTCAGTCCTTGTCAGGACAAGACCAATCTAAAATTTAATTTCAGCATTTTTTGATGAATGGATGCCAGAACAAGACCTTCTGTAGGCTAGTACACATATATAGTGAATTTATGAACTCTTTGACCATCGAATTCCTGTCTGTATTACAGCACTCAAATTGGCCTCCAGGCAGCTGAAAGGCAGCTAAAAAGAACTAGTCAAGTGCAGCCAATGGAGTTCGTGTTAAAGCCAAACCTGTGTCCAGTTTGTGTCATCTCAAGGATGACACTAGCAGCTAAGATACTAAAATATTGCCACAGAAGAAAGATGTCTTTTTTTTTCTTTTCATTTTTGCCTGGGCTTTTGCCAAGGCTTTTCAGACAATACTCCTTATTTAGGCAGAACCACTGTTTGAATCTTGCTTGTATTTCCCCTCAGTACTAATCTGACATTTTTCCATCAGCTGTGAAACCTTTTATTTTTGACTCCATCCCAACACCTCTGGATCATTCTATCTGAGTAGCAGGTTTAAAAAAAAAAAAAAAAAAAAAAAAAAAAAAAGACATTGAGCAAGCCAAAAAAGATGGGCAGATATATAGTAAAGATCTTCCTTTCAAGAACAGCGTAACATCGATTTTTCAGATTGGACAATGAACTTTGGGATGTAAAGGAGGAAGTTGTATGAATAGAACTACGAAGGTGAATAATGAATCAAACTAGAGATGCAATGAAATTATTAGTCAGCGGGCCTCAAATAAATCGAAACGTTAGACCACAAATTCTTTTTTTTTTTTTTTTCCTTTTTTTCCCAAACTTTCCAAAGAATCAGCTGCTGTGTACTCCCAGAGTTAAGCTACTGATCTGGTGGGCCTGCTTGTGTGATTCAATTCAGCATTTCTTACACCTTTATTTATACAAAAGGATGCCCTCCAAAGGCTGCTGAGTCAAGGTGGTCTGTATTTATTGATGTTTCCATGGTTCGAGACAAATGCATGGCTTTAGGTTTTGCGCAGCAGTGAAGTTTTCAAGGGCATGCTGGGCATGCCTATTTCTTTAAAGGTGTTATTTAATCGCTTGAGGCAGACAGACATATGACCTTACTGTAGGAATGAGTTTTTTCATTGCATATACAAGTGGAGGATGAATCCATCCTTACGACGAAGAAGAGAACAGTCTCCAGAGACACAGAAACAGTCTTAGAATTAAAGATTTTCCCTTCCTGGTCTGATAAGCTGTTTGGGCAAAAGGTCTAGGGCAGATACCCTGCAGTAATGTCAAACCACAGGGTCAAAAAGCAGGGCAGATCTTTTCTGCCTGCTATGCTGTGCAGCTACAGACATTTTTAAAAACAAAACCATTTTAGGCCAACACTGACCAAAATGCCTTCCAGCTTCAATTAGCGCAGATCATTTCTAAGCAAAGCTGACCCGAGGAAACGTGACTATTGAAGGTAATTCAGCTGTGTGGTGGCAATTTAGTCCAATCTTGATCTCCTCCACAGTTTCTCACATGCATTGATGTACTCCAGCAGATAAGTTCTGGAAACAATGACCATGACCTCATCTCCTCATCCTGAGCCCTCTTCACCCCTACCCATGCAGTGCTGTTAGGTATGAAGCAGCCAGGCAACGTGAGGCCTGGCAGCACTGCCTACATGGGCAGGTAGGGAAAGAGAGGAAATAACTGTTTTCTTGAACACTAACATTCTTACTGCCATTGTATTCTTTGGATTTACTGTCTTCTGCATTCTCAGTTTTTCTCAGCTGACTGCCTTAGGACCAATTGGTTTTCCTTGAGGAATTCAGTAGCACGGTTACACTCCCTGGATTTTTGCAGGAAGCAACTGCCTGAAACAGTCCTATCTCTGCCTTTTCATAGTTCCAGGACAAAACTTGTACAGTAATCACATCTTTGAAAACACATCTCCATATCTTGTGATGGAAATAAGTTGCCAGCCTACTGAACCTGTGCAAATATTAATAGGGTTAAGGGTCTTGGTATAATCCTTACTGAAACGCCCTAGATTAATAAAAGTTATATAACAAAATTTAACAACTCGACTAAAATAAAAATGATTTAGTGGACCAGCGCAACTGTTTACATAATTGCTACAGATACACATTTTAAGGAATGCTAAGAATGATTTCTAAAAGCTAGAAAATTCATATATTAATTCAAATTCATGTATCAATTCAAATATTAATTTCTGAGGGAGGTAAGCTGAAGGTCATGTCTCTGTGGACCTTATATTCCAAACTGATTTCCCAAGACCCCAAAACTAATCACCTCAGAGTTTGTATGGACAGATAGGTTCTAATTCCAGCAAAACAAATCTACGTGCTGTGCCCACTGGGCCAGTCAGCGTCCATTTGTGCTGTATTCAGAATTTTACTTAAGATTAGAAAATAGTACTTTTACAAGATCCTACTTAACTGAGATGAATGGTAATCTACATTTTAAATATAAGGCTTCCTTTAAACCATTTGAATCTTGCAGATGGATTTCACAGCTGCAGTATAGTAGCACCAAGTTGTTAGTGCATTGATACTACTGATTTATATGACAGCAATGCCTGAAATGAGGAAGGAGATACTAAATGATCCCTAGCAGTCTGATAGTAACTTCAGTCATCAGAGTTGTAGTCCAAGCATTAACTGCAAAGTTATAATTTGATGTGCCTGATGAGACCTAACTGATGGCTGCCTGCTCTTAATAAACCTCTTTCTTCTTGGGTTTTAAAGGAAATAAATTATATTTTTTTTCTATTTTTTTAATGACTACAATAAACACCAGTGATAGGATTCATCTCATTAGCTTTGGACATCTACAGCATAAGCATCCATAGCTGAGCTAGTCAATCTTTGTGCCTTATTGACAAGAAGTGGAAGAAAGCAGTGATTCATCTAACCTGTTTATATGTCTACTTCAGGATGATCTTCATTATACCCTGGCCTCCCTTGACTGTATTGGCAATTTTCACTGACTGTACAAATTAACTGGAGTGCCTGTCTCAGACTAGATGTCTGTGTTTTGTCAGATGATTCCCATTCGACATGTTCAGTAATGGCTTGTTGCTCATTGGTGAGCTTTGTATACGTATATGAAATGTAAATAACTCTAGTTAGCTAGAAAACTTAATTTCAGATTTTCTTAAATGCATCATTAGTGAAGCACTAAGGGTAGTTTCTAAGGCTAATGGGAGGTATAATGTTTAATAATACTATGTTGGCATGCTTTTTCTCCTAGGTTGGCACTGCTGAAGAAGAGTGGTGAAGAAGATTGGAAGAGCAGGCTCAGTAAAAAGCAAGAGTATGCAAAAGTGTCTGCCACTGATCGTAGTGCACAAATGCAAGAAGTTGAGCAGCTGTTGAAGAAGGTAATCCTATCCTTTTTTTGAAAAAACATATTGCTTGAAATGCTTCAGCTTTCATGATGCATCCAACAAGACAGGCATGCCTAATATTAGCTACTAGCTCTTGCTACTCCTCTTGTTTAAAGGCATGTTTAAAAAACAATTCTCTCAACATGAGAGCTCTTAAAACAAGAATGCCTTCACTGTCTTGGTGCATACAATATTGGTTAGAATGCCTTTACATCAGCAGACTGTGAAGCAGTAAGTGGGGCTGTAAGGCTTCTGGAATGTTTACAGGTATAATAATTAAGGTTTTCCTACACATGCACCAATATATGAGAAACTGGCTTAAGACTTGAAGCATTTTCTTTAGTAAGGGTGACCTTGGAAGAATTTCATGTTCTAAGGGTGTGTTGTCTCTGTGCGTATGCTTGCACATATGCTTGCAATAATTTTGAATCCTAGAAGCACTAAGGAAATGCAGGTATCAGAGCATTCATGAGTCATTCATCCTTTGGTTATCTTGCATGACCTTTGGTGTTTGTAGATAGCCAGAACCTCCTGGACAAGGATTTTATCTGTCTTGTCAGTGTTAGTGAGTAGAGCAGGAGATGGGTAGAAAGGTATGGATGGATTACTGAGAGAGTTGCTTTAAGAATGGACTCCCAGTTCAAGCTGATGTAGATTCACTTCTCTACTGAGTCTAGTATTTCAAAAACGACAGTGTTAGATAAAAAGATATTCCAAAAGCATTTAATTTTTCAAGGAATTTTCCCACAGAGGACAAGAGAAGATATAATTTGTATTATAAATTTTGCCACTGGGAACAATAATCTTGGGATCTAATCATTTAGTTGTGAAAATACTCCTTCGATTGAATATTATCGGTAAGAGAACAATAAAAAGACTCCTCCTTCCATCAGTATATTACGAAAAAGGTGTTGTTACAGTCTGTCCTTATTGAGGATAAATTTGTACCTCAACTTGCAGCTCATCAATGGTTGTGTGTTAACTGTAAAGAAAATCAAGCAAACTGATCTTTACAGTTTGGTCTACGGGTTTTGTTTTCTATTTGCTGTGTGGACTTGCTCACAAATTCAGTTGCTAGTTTGAAGATGTCCTAAAGCAGAAATAGTTTCACTGAGGAAAGCAAAATTGTGGTCACATTTTTAACAGGCTAGTCTCCAAAATGACAACTGTTGAGATCAGATTACAAATGTTCTGTAGCTGAAGACAATGGGACTGAGAAAAAGCTTTAAGCAGCTGCCAAGATTTAGGCAGAGATGAAACCTTTGTTCTCTCTTTTTACTTCCTGGCCCCCTTATCCTCCCTGTTGTGTTACCATGTGCAGCAACATCACTCAGCACAGCACAAGTTAGGCTTTTAAAGCAAGAGAGCATGAAGTGCTTGAAGGGTTCGAGCTTTGATGTGGCAATGCTAGCAGTGGGAGCTTCTGTGACACAGGGTCACCCACTGTGTTGGTTCATGTTAGCTCTTGGCCATTTAGAGCCTGAGCCAGAGGATTTTTGCACTTCTGCCAAAATGTGGTTGGAATCTTGAATATATTAGAAAAAAAAACGTCAGTAGTCTTGTCAGACACACAACCATATTGATATTTGTGATGCTGATTCATTATGTGCGTGACAAATAATGTAAAGCTTTGTCCACGTTGACCACACTGCTTTCAACACATCACTGTCAAATGTCCTTACATCTGGAAGTATTACAATCAATAATTCTTCAGTGTGGTGGCTATTACCCAGTGAGGACCACGAAGCAGCATGCCACTGAAGTACCTACTTGTAGAGGAGCTTTGAGACTACAATGTACTTCAGAATCTTGCTGCTTGCTGTTGCTGAATTTGCAATAAAAGTGCAGGATCTGAATTGAGTACTGTGTTCTGAGCTAGTTAAAATACAGTTTCCACACATGGCAGTCATGCATTGGCAGCAAGAGTGTGTACACTTCAGGCATTATTGTTAACCAGCAGGGCATGACAGAGGTTTTTCTAGGTGTGGTGTCACTGTTCTTAATGTGGTCAAGCTCACCTTTTTAGTTTTTATTGTCTTTAGAAAGATTGTTTAACTCATTTTAGGGGTTTGATTATTGAAATACAGCTATATAAAATAGAAGTTATCAGTGTACATTTAGACTTCTTGTAATCAACAAAAGTTGAAAGATAAATATTAATAAAATAGTTACTTTAGTGCTGTTTGATTACTTCTAGTCAAAATGCTTCTTCACAGTGTATTCATGTTGAGATACTTCTCTAAAGGTATTATAATCATGTATATGTAGGCTAAACTGTAGAAAATTCATAAAATTTGTGGAAAAGCTGACAGAGCAGCATAAAACAGAAAACAAAACAACAACAACAACAAAAAAGTAGAATAAGGAATTAACTCAAACTTAGGGGAAAAAAGTTGAGATTTACATGGAGGTCCAGCATCTGTTTTAATGATTGCTGCATATAGGAGGAAAATTTTTTGGAAGATGTGATACTTCTTAAATTACTTACATGTACGCTAAAACATACTTGGACAACTTAAAGAATTGCTCTATCGTCAGGGGAAAAACTGTAGGCTGTGGAATGCTTTCGCAGGGGGAAAAGAATCCATTTTATTTGGGAAAAATATTTTGAATTTGGTATATATTTTTTTCTCTGTGTAGAAAACATAACTAACTTTAAAGTCTTAGTACCAAAACAGTGAGATTTACTGGAATGAAAATTCCTGTTTTATAGTTGGCCATTTTAACGGTGTCCCTGATTAATGGGATTACCAGCTGCACCGCAGTAGCTCTGAAGCAGTGAATGACATTTGAAATGCACTTAATTCTTACGGCGAGCTTGTATTGCAGCTCAGTACTGGTGTTAAAGGCCGGGACAGAACAGTCAATTCCAAATTACTCAGAGATTAAGTGTATAAAAATCTTAAAGGGAGTAGGCCTTTAAAAAGTGACCTTTAGATAAAATATTAGTCTCCTCCTCTGGTAATAGTTTTCTCCATTTCAGATATGGCATCCACCAAGTACTTGTACCCAGTTCTAATCAAAGCTGAAGCTTTAATGACTAGGCTTCATTTTGGGCCACTCTAACAAGCTGCAGTTGTCCCATGCTGTGCAATGTTCTGTATTTGCTTTAACCTAGAGAAAGGAAGAAGAATTATCGTTGTTAAAGCCATGTCTTAATCAGCTTTGGGTAAGCCCAGCTCTGAGGCAGGGGTTATTTGTAGGCTTTGTTTAGAATGGTAAACTCACCTTTGCTAAGCGCCATGGGCTTAGTACTTCCCTCCAGATGGTTTTTGAGTATCTCCATTTTAGTAAATGTTCTTTCCTTTTGTCCTGGAAATAGGTGGTTTGTTGGTTGATTAAACTTGCAGCAGAATTGTTCCCATCATGGCTGACATGGTTCATCACATTATTGATGCATGAAAGCAGAGTGATAAAGATTACCAGCATATGAAATGTATATCTCTTGACTGGGCTGTTTAGTGTTGTGTTGACTTGTTACTAACATCTTCAATTCTTGCATGGATTGGCTTTGGTAAACATGCTGTTGTGTTATGAAAACATTTTTTGGTCTCTGGCTTTCCAAAAGGGAAAATGCTTCTAGAAGATTAAAAGATTGAGATTTACTTCATTTCAAGATCTTGGAGAAAATGAGTGTGTTTTCCCCCATCTTCATCTCTGGCAGTCCAGTTCTTTCTAATTCCTTTACTTTGCTTCTGTCCTTGTCATAGGAACCTGTATATGCTTCTACTTACTCTCCTGTTATACCTGCTGTCCATAAATTTCATCCTTTTCTACCTATTAATCAGGTGAGCCAAAAGTCTGCACAGTTTAAATGCTCAACAATATCAAGTAAACACATTTTGACATTTTTTTCTTTTTACATAGGGAATTAATAATCCTCTTAGTTGATTAACCAGCTTAATAAATGCTGCTTTAAAGAAACATAGCAGGAGTGAGCAAAGAAGCGTGCTGTACACAAGAAAACAAGGAGAGTTCAGTGGAAGGTCTTGATAGATCTATGCAAATCTAATCCTGCTTTATTGCATCTCCCTGTGCCTTGCCTACCAGCTCAGATCTGTGGTTGTAGTACTACCAGGAATCTGCTCTGTTCTCAATTCCCCCCTGCCAAAATACAACATATGTCGCATGTCAGGAGCACTCTGGCTAGCACGAGTAATGGTAATGAATCCAAGGAACAGTTAGTTACTCACTGCTAGAACAGAGAATGGTGGTTATGGTAGAGACTACTGAAGCAAAATATTTTGAGTACTGATATTTACCATTTCCACATTCACTTTCATAGAAGTTTTTGGGGATGATCTTTTACTCCGATTTTTTTAAATCAAAAATTAAATTTTAGGCTAGCAAATGAAAATCATTATTGTTACTTCTACTCTGTAAGCTTGGAATTTAATATAGCTTTATTACTATTTGACTTAAGATAACCTATTCATTTTGTCATGATGGAGTTCACCAGCTCTATATATCAAGAAGGTAAATGTACCATCTAACTTAATAATGTAATATCCCTGCAACAGTCAGCGGAGAGAGAAAGTCCTTCAATTGCTGTTCACTTCATTTATCTTAAATGAGGATCAGTTGCCCCCAAAGCAGAGAAGTTATTTGTATTACAAGGCAAATACATACTTCTTTTATATAATTCATAACGCTGGTTTTAAATGGATTCCCACTTTGAAAAATACATTTTTAGTGTCCATTTTTGGTTCGGACTCCTCCAGCTAGGGGCCGACACAGACCCTAATATAGAAAACTGTCAATACTTGTATTTATTGTGTTTATGAAATAGGAATAAAAAAGAAAAGAAGCTTTAAAATATAAGGCAGGCTCACAGACCGCTGTGAATTGTATTCTTGTGACCCGATGTGGCTCTACTTAGGCTAGAAAATGGTAGGGTACAAAACGGAGCATTGCCTAGATGTGGGTCCTTCCTTATCATGAATTCTTGCTGCAAAAACAGGGAAGCCCTTTGCATACTCCCAAGAAATGTGTTGCAGGCTAGAAGAGACCAGTGTCATCAACCAGCCCAGGCAAGCAGTGCAAGAAAAGTAATCCCTTTATCTAGCTGTTCTTACATCAAGTCTATAGCTCACCCTCAGACTTAAAGTAGTTCTTTTAGAAAAATATGTGGTCTTTATTTTCAGCTGTCCAAACGTGGAAGATGCACTGCAACTTTAAGTAATTTTTAATGTAAATTAAAATTGATCTGTAGAACTTAACTCTTAACCCTCTCTTCAGAAAAAATATGTATTAATCTGAATTAATATGAGGTTGATTTTTTTTCAAATCTTGAAAAATTATTTTAGACTTTCTCTAAAACCTTCAAAAACTGTTGGGATCCTGGATAGAAGTGTAGATGCTGGAAATGGGATGAGCTATTTCAGTAAGGATCCCAGTATGGAGGCTCACCGTCTTCCTCTTTTCCTCAGTATTCTTGTTTATACAGTAATGGCAGATTATACCAGTTCTTAGCTGCCATTGTATGTAATCCCTTTTTCATTTGATTATCTGTTCAGAACTACTGCTCCATGTTTTTCCTCATCTTCTTCTGTATTTCTACTTGGCTATTTTTTTTGCTTAATTCTCTTTCCTGCTTATAGTGCTCTTAAAAGCCTGGCTTACCAGGTTCTTCTGATAACCTTTTTTTTTAATCTGTGTGATTATTTTTTCTTCATCTTTATCGCCCACCCTTCTCTTCTGTGCGTTGGTGACATCCTGAGGTTCTTCTCAGCAGAACTGCTTTTTTTCCACGTACATGAAACCATACTAGTCAGGGTTGGGATGAATCAGATCACTGCAAGGCCAGGTCCTGTTCAGAAACATTTTTTTTTTCTGTCAGTTGACTAGTATATAGTCTGCAAGCTGCAGTGATATTTTTATATTGCTCAAAAAAAGCTCCGAATGTCATCTGTGATTAAGTCAAATATATTAAAGAAATCAGAGGTAACTGTGTTAACATATTTAATCATACTTGATCTCATCAAACTTACCATTTTGATTAAACCTGTTTTCCATAATGCCATGTGGAACGGCATTAATTATGCAACTGTGCTTTGATTCTTTATTGATTGTCTTAACAGCAGTCTTCCCATGATTGTCTGGAAAGAAACACAACTTATGTGACCTGTACTTACATGCTTCAATTCTTCTGCTGTTAAAGATTGTTCTCATCTTAGCTTTTATCAATCCTATGCCATTTCCCATTTTCAACATTTTTTTTTTTTTTTAATCAGTGCTTGTGTTTGGGGCATCTCCTATTCCAGTTATTTCATGTTGCTGGATGCCAATTCTTCTGACTCTTTCAGTACTTAACTTGATTTTAAGATTCTATCATTTGTCTGTAACAAGAGATATCAGTGAAAACATGGATGTATTTTTCACTACAAATTAAAATGTTTCATTGTGTATAAGTACTTGTTTAATGGGAAAAGAGATTAGATCTGTTGTCTTCCAAAACTTTTACTTATTCCTGATACACTAAAATAATTCCTTATTTTTATTTTTATTTTTATTTTTTTTTATTGGGGTCTCAAGCATCCTTTATCAAAAGGTCACAGGTATGAATTTGATATTTTTATTTATTTTATATCTTCTTTTTTTTTTTCTATTTGGAAATAAAATTTGCACTTTGAAGAATAGCAAGGATTATATTTCTCACAGTATCTTCCCTCGAGCAGAATGTGCTTTAGCCAGCTCATTCCTCCAGAAATGCTGCCCTTTGGCAATTGTGCAAGCTATTTAAACTACTCCCAATTACCAAGGGTATTTGTTATGAATTTTTTACTGACATTTGCCTTGGCTCGTACTAGTTTTCTAGCTATAGAAAATTCTTCTTTTAAGCACAGCATATGCTTTTGTTTTTCACCAGGGCTGTTATGGTGAGTTATATGGGTTAGGGATTGCTTGCTGCCTATTCAGCTCATTGTTTTTAAAGTTCATTTGTTCATTAATAGGGGAAGGTGGGAGTCTTTTATGGAAGAGATCTGATATGAAATTGCATCAGGTTTTGTGATACACGCATCCAGTCTGATTTTTAGGAACTCGAGGATGTTCTGCCCAATGGAGCAGCTTTAAATCTTCCATTAAAAGTTTGTTTATGCTGTTAGAGAGCTACTTACTCTCTTTTGTTCTTTGACACTGCTCCAGATTTACTCATGACCTTTCTTAAAATTTATGTGTGCAGTGATTAATGCAGACACATTCCAGATCTTTGCCTTCAGAATTTCCAGTAGCTCTGCACATTCTTCATGTATTCTCTGGAGGAAAAATGTGAAATTAAGCCCCCTATCACTTGAGAGAGAAAACAAACAAACAAAACTCACCAAAATATAAAAGAACCCATATTACATCTTCTTGCCTCTTCTTCCTTTCGTATTATAATCAAAGACAGCATCCTTGCTAAATTAAAAATACTTGTTTTGTGTTTCAAATTTCACTTGCGGTTTCATTGGGTGTTTATTAATTTCCTCACCAGATCTCCTGTAATGTGTTGCTATGATTTTTTTTCTGCCAGCTGCTCATCCCAGAGGTGGCTGTGCTTCCAACATTGGAACGAGTGGAGATTGAGGAAAACAAATAGGGGTTGCTTTCAGTGTTTTCATTTAAAGTATCCAGAGGCTTTTACAGAAGAGGAAGCATTACTTGAATAGACTTGCATTTTGATATTTCTATTGAACATTTTGGAGTTCTAGGGAAAGTTCTGAGTGTTTTATCCTGATTATCGTGACTGGCAGTCAAAGTCTGGCTGCCCAGCTACCTTTCCTGATAAATTTGGTACAAATATTACTGCAGAAGGCTGCAAACGTACATGGAACTAGAGGGAGGAGTGGAGGGCCTGCATGTTTTAGTCCTTGTAATACAAGGGCTTGTACTACTACTACAAGCCACTTCTTGGCTTGTCTTTACCCTTCTGCCCGATGGATGCTGCCCATGGTACATGCTGAAAGCCATAAGAAAGTCTCTATTTCCCTGTGTCCCCTGTAGTCACAACAGTTCTTGTATAGTTCTATATACAGTGTTAACCTTGGACCGATTTCTTCATTGCTGTTGATTTAAGGAAAATAAATCAATAAGAATATCTGGGTTTGTATCCCTTCCTTGTATCTTGACACCAAGAAGAGCGTTTACTTCACGTTCACAAGCTTTTGGGTTCTTTTTCATTTCAATTCTTCTGTAGTTGTATGAGCTAGTGCTTTGCTAAAGCTTTACATCTTCATGTGGTTTTTCAAATCTAGCAGGTAAGTTGTGAAAAAAAATGTCAAGTAGCACACAACTTGGAAGTAATTCTAGAGCTGACAGCCCCAATTTCTGTGCAGTATAATCCCTGAAATGTTGCTACTTTTTTAAGCAAAGTGCATTGAAGCAATGTTTCTTTGGCCTAACCTAGCTACAGCTGAGTATGTAAATTCCTTCCTGTTTAATGTACCTTCATCAGTCCTGTGTGTTAGGAGGGCCCTAAGATGCTTAAAGCTCCTAGCTGCTTCTAATCACTCAAGCTGTTGGGTGCTACTCTGTACAGAAAGCAAGGAAAGCTGAGGGTGACCCATAAAAAATGGTGAGGGGGGAAATGATCACAGTCATTGGAAAAATATTCAGAAGAGCAACCTGACCTAGGACCTAAAGTGAGCAGCCTCTGGAGAGATAAGGCTGCTAATCCTGCATGGAAAATGAAGTTGCTGTAAGAGGGTGATTCAGAAATGACAAACTGAGGTTCCAGTTCTTAGTTGTTATTCCCTGTGCCACCTGCAGATTTGCACACTTGAAAACATTTGCTGAAAGTCAGATTAGTGATCACAGTAGTGCAGCAAGTCATATTTCAAGAGAACAAGGTCTGGAAAATTATATCACATCCAGAGTAAATGGTTTGTTTTGCTTAGAGGGATGCCATTTGCCTTGGCTGGCAGTTTCAAGAAAAGGTCAAAGAACATAGACCAAAACCTTATCTTCACAGTCTAATAAGGAAGCAAAACAATGAGGCTTGTAAGAGCCAGGGTCACTAAGTTCTATCAGTGACTTTCCTTTAGTAGCTTGTTCCTTCTGTTCTCTTACCTCTACAGCTGGCATTTGAAATGTTCACCCAGTCTTTTGCTATATTCTGGTCAGTTTACCTATTTTTAAACATCTCTTTCTCTCTCCCCCCTTGAAAATCAGAGGCTAGCAGATAATCAGGAGAGTCAAATGACCATTGAAGAAAGAAAACACCTGATTACAGCTCGAGAAGAAGCCTGGAAATCCAAGGGTAAAGGAGCAGCCAATGACTCCACGCAGTTCACTGTAGCTGGCCGAATGGTTAAAAAAGGTCAGTGATGAAATGATCAAAACGATCCCAATATAAACAAGCCACTGCTTATCTGTCTAGTCAAAATAAAGTCAGGCTAAAGCTAAGCAGAAACAGTATCCATGTTTAGCAAGAGGAGGACTGTTTATATTCAACCAAATATCACACCATAAGGCCCTTCTCTCTAGCTTCTTGTGGCTGTTGGTATTGATCCATTTTTTTCTTCACTACTGCATTACCATCCAGTCATTACTGACATCTGTCTTGACTGGTGATCATCAATCGCTTCAATGTTCATATGTTTCATTTTTCCTTCGAATACAATCCAGAGGGCACAGTTGGATTATTCTTTCTTATTTATTTCTCATTTCAAAACCCAGGTGCTGTTTCTAGAGAAAAGTTGTGAAACCTAGCCATTGCTGTTGCTGGCACTCTCCCCACTCCTAGGATCTCTGGGAATATTTAGCAAACGTGTTATTTTTATGGATGCTGTTTTGGACGACAACTTAAGTGTTGTGTTTGGCTCAAGAAATCACTGAACAGATTTCTGCATAGAACCAGGGAGCAGAAATGACATGGGAGCGATGCTGACGTTTTTGGGATCTCCTGAACTGGGCCAGTCACTGTTTCCAGATGCAATCATTCTCTTGAAATAGACAGAAATATGTGAAGGTTGTCCATGGTAGAATACAGATGTTCACGCAGTGGGTCTGGGAAGATGATAGTTTTGGAAGAAGGTACCTTAAACTGATCTCTTGTAGCTAGAGAATACTAAAGTTTGCTCTGTGACAAGAAACTAGTTGTTAAACACAACAACAATGAACCCTGAGTTTTATGACAACCACCCAAGAAACTCATTGTGGAGTGAAGGCAGTATTGCAAAGGGGAGTAAATCTATTTGCAATCCAGAACATACTCTGTTTATGAATATGACAGATAGATGATACTGGCAATTGCATCTATTAGCAGTGTACTTTAGCTGCTGCTTACATTGTTTTTGCTGCAAGAGTTGCTAGTGGTCAGTGTTTCAAGACTAACCTGTTTTGGAAGGTCAGCAATAAAATATGATCAGTTGCCCACAGACTGTTGGATGTGATGTTTTGCCAAATACATTGATCTTTTGAAAGGAAGAAAAGGTGATAGTATTTGTTCTTAATAGGAAAAGAAAAATATCCTGAAAGGATCTCTTTAGGTACTGTAATCAGTCTTGTGGAGAAACAAGGTAATCCAGTGACAGTGACATCAATAAAAGTAGCCCAAGTGGGATTTTATGCAGATGTGTGCTATTTTTGTTGCCTTGAAGAAGAAATTATCATGATAGGTTTTTAACTTAAGGGATGATGAGAAAGCAATGCAAAATTAAATCCTTGTTACATACGGGTGCACAGATGCTGTATTTTAATTGCTTCTTAAAGCTTAAAATTTTTCAGTCCTACTCAGAAGGTGATTCTTGACTAACATCTGAAGCAGATCTTGTTGTGGTCTTGTGGATTAAGTCCTGGGAGAGCTGCTTAAAAGCTGTGTCCTCTTAAATACATCTTGTTGAAGGCTTTACCAATTGACTTAAAACCTGCTGAATTAATTGAGTCTCTTAGGTAACAGGGAAAAAGTGTGTTTGTGGAAAAACTACTTAATTATATTTTAAATCTGTGCTGGTGTTTGGCAATTATGACTTGCTAGGACTTGCAGTAAAGGTGGTAGAAAAATGGTTAGTGTAGTTTCTCTCTGCACAGCATTGGTTTATCTGATCAAAACAACTAATGACTTAAACTTATGTGACTCAGTAATTACTAAGCTATGGCTAAGTGGAGAACAGCTATTAGAGGAAGGCTTAAACATCATTTTCCTCCCTCACTGAAAACCTAGGCAACAATGGTTAATAGATATAATCTTCACTACAGTATGCTTTTCCAGCTAATCAAAAGCACTAAATCCATAGAGCACAATTTGTTTTACTAGAGCAACAGATTCATATCAAAAGAACAAAAAAGTCCTTTGATTTTTATCTACTGAGTCAAAAATGAATTGCTTCATGATAGTTACTGAGGAGGGAGAAAAGTACAAATCCAACAAGATTTTTGCTTGATATAGTGGGTATTCTTCCATTTCTACTTTTCTGCTTCCATGTGTTCTTAAAAAACAAAGCAAAACACACACACACACACACACACCAAAAAAAAAAACAAAAAAAAAAAAACAGCTGTGCCCAAGAATTACTGCTTAATCCAGGGACTGTATTCACAGGTCAGATGCATCCTGCTATGTTTATTAAAAGATGGTTTTGATTAAAAAAGGATCCAGGAGGGTGAGACAACACCAAAGTTTTAGTAGTTTCCCTGACCTTTTTTTGTATCTTTTTGTTCAGAATGGTTGTGTGTTTCTAGCACGTGGCCTGGGTAGAACTTGAGTTCAAAATGTACACCAAGTGAAACACTTGGAAACAAAGCTTTGCTCTTGTGAATGGGACAGTTTCTGAGGTTGCTGTTGATTTAAGGAACTTGCAGGGCAGCACACTCCCAATATCCCTGATAGAACAGTTGTGGAGGCTGGGGTAGTGTAAGGGACTGTAGGAAATGGCAAGGCTCATCTCTTCCCTGGGTAGCTTGCTCTCTTTTTGTTCAGATGTGGTCTGACATGAGACTGTGTTTCTTATGTTTTCTGTTGTTATGCAGGCCTGGCCTCTCCAAGTGCACTAACGCCAGTAGCATCCCCGTTCAGTAACAGGCAGAAGTCTACCACTCCAGTGACAAAGC
The DNA here is from genome assembly GCA_011076525.1 of Nettapus auritus. NCBI lineage: Eukaryota > Metazoa > Chordata > Aves > Anseriformes > Anatidae > Nettapus > Nettapus auritus. The sequence goes on along the minus strand of CM021766.1, from coordinate 15,669,120 downwards.
CCTTGGAAGGTAAGGCACAAAAATGGCTGAAATAAGTTCAGACTTTTTTACTTCCCCTGACTTAACCATTTTACTTTCTGTTTTGCTTAGAAATTGAAGCCAGGCCTGATATGCAATTGGAATCTGATATGAAGCTCGACAAGCTGGAGTCGTTCTTGGGAAGGCTGAATAACAAAGGTCAGTACAATTACCAAAGAAGGTAATGTATTCACTCAGACTTCACTAAATCACTTGAAGTACTTCTAAGTTAAAATATCTGGTAACGGAAGCTGAATATTGCTTTCTGATTGTACAGCTTGTTTTCCTGATTCAGTCCTTGCTAAATTTTATCAAAAAAAAAAAAAAGCTATTGCTTTACATATATACAACAGAATAAATCACAAATGCAAAAAAGCAACTTTTTTTTTCTCCACATACGATGTACACATTCTTCTTGAGAGCAAAATTTCTGAAATCTACACACACAAGACACTCTGAACCACATTGAATATAAACCATGAAACAGCTGTAAATGTTTTTTAAATATACGAAATTGAAGATAGGACACTAAGCTGCTCCCAAGCACAATTCATTCACCTTCCTGTTTTTTTGAAAACTGATTTTCTGTAGCAACTCATACAGCTTCCTTGAACAATTTGTTGGCTATATATGAAGCTGTCTAGAGTCCTCTAGCTGTTTCCATCTCAAATGTCAGTCTTCTGCACTGTATGACAAAAGTTCTTTTGTGAATTGTAGTATCAAATACTGAAAATAGATGCATTCACATTTCAACAGCAGAGGCACTAGCATTCTATAATTATTGCACTATCCTAACTAATCTCAAGTAGTGACTTTCCACTTGTAGTTTTAGTATATCTTTTCAAGGGAAGGATTTATTTGGTCTGAGGCACCATGGAATACGCAAGACCATAAAATGTATATAACATCCTACCAAAACAACTAATTTTTGATAGTGCCTAACTTTGTATTTAGCCATTTTTTTCAACCGTTTTGTAACAAAGATGTAACAAAGATGTCAGTAGCGCTTACAGTCCCACTTTATCATTTCTTTTCCTACAGACTTTTCTACCATGTTTCCCTTAAATTCCATCAATCAAAGAAAACCAAAACAAAACCACAACAACCACGTAGAAGAGGTTAACCTCTTCTACAGTTAGAAACTCTAATTCAATCATTTAATATGTGGGTTCTTTTCCTGTAGTTGCTGGGATGCCAGAGACAGTACTGACAGTTACAGGAAAATCTGTGAAAGAGGTGATGAAGCTGGATGATGATGAAACATTTTCCAAATTTTATCGCCATGTGGATTTCCCTTCCTCCTCAGTGCCTTTGGACTTTGATGAGGACTTTGATGCCATCTTTGATCCCTATGCACCAAAGTAAGATTTATTATTTTCATTGTTTTGAATGCAGGTGTAGGGGTGGTGGTCAAAAAGTTCAGCTTCATGATATTTTAGTAGATATCTTAGTAGATATGTTAGTACTGGGCATGTCCATTTCTTCTACATATATTTGAAACCACTCTTGAGTCTGGATCAGTGAACTGATTCTGATTTCATTACAAACATCACACCCCAAATCAAAGCCAATCTCCTGTCATTAGATGCTTCTGACTAGCAACTGAAGCTCAACTAATGATTTTAAACACTGTTTTTCAGGTTAATATCTTCTGTAGCAGAGCACAAACGTGCAGTGAGGCCTATGCGCAGAGTTCAGTCTTCAAGAAATCCCCTGAAAATGCTGGCAGCAAGAGAAGATATACTTCATGAGTACACTGAACAAAGACTGAATGTTGCCTTCATGGAATCAAAGCGAATGAAAGTAGAAAAAAGTAAGCTAATAGGATTGTTTGTACAAGCCACTGTCTTGCTAATTTAATTAAAAACAAAACAAAGCAAAAAAAAAAAATAGAAGGAATAAAGCATATTCTCCAACAGACCATAAATTAGTTGAGATATAAGGCTGAATATAGGTTGGCCTAGGAAGTCTGGAGAAAAGGGCATGTTTGATTTCCTCAGGGAAAGCTACCTGTAGCCTCCTCTTGTGCATATTTATTTATTTTTAGCAGTCACCTTCTGCAGAGGTAGCATTGTTACACTTGCAGGGTTTAGGGCAGGAGATCAAGCAAAGCAAATCTAGAAAAATAATATGCTGTTGAGGTTAGAGGGAGCCGGGAAGAATATGTAAATTTTTGTTCAAGTACACTAGCCTTAATTTGGGATCCTTGTGTTCTCTCAAACTGGAACTAGCCTTCTTAACTCCCAAAGGTTAATTTCCATAAAGGATCTGTGCTCTGTAGCAGGGCTTTGTGTTTTGTTTGTGACATTGCTCTCTCCTGAGAACCAGACTGACAGCAAGAGATATTGTAAAATTTTCTCAAAGGTTTGTCAAGCCACTTTTAACGTTTGGGGTGCAAGTTTTCTTCATTAAATTTGAGTAAAGGGAGATCATTTATAAAAGTTGCCTGTATTGATGAAACACTAATTATATGTCTAATACCTTATTGCCATTTGAGGAGAAGCATTTCCCTGAATTATAAATTCATAAACTGCTTTGTCTTTGGTTGCAAAATAAGCAAAAGCAATCAAGAATTTAAGGCTTTAAGTTAACAGTAAAACATGACTAGTTCTTTGAAATATAAATGGCTGTTGCATCACACTAGCTGGGACAAATTTCAAGAGAATTTGAGTTCATTAGCTTTGGCTTCTTGGGTCTCTTTCATCATTAATCATGTATATGGCATTGAAGATCTACACAATACTTCACAAAACATTGAGTAAGTCATGTTTCCTACCGAAGTTAGTATTTCTGCCAAAGATTATAATTCTGACACAGACAGTTTGGTTTTGGATGGTATCTGGGCACTTAGGTACTACTAAACGCACAAAGCTTTGAGGATAGCAGTTAATGCAAGTTCAACCTGTTTTTTACTGTTGCTATTGTGGAGGGGAAATCTGGAAATATTTGAGGAAAATATTTTTTTGTAATGTAGCAACCAAAGCTATTTTGAATATAACTTTGTCTTTTTGTGTGTGTGTTTCTTCTCCATTTTTTTTAATGTGCAAGTGTCTACAAACTCAAATTTCTCAGAAGTAGCACTTGCTGGCTTGGCAAGCAAGGAGAACTTCAGCAATGTTAGCCTGCGGAGTGTTAATCTAACGGAGCAAAATTCTAACAACAGTGCTGTGCCATACAAGAAGCTAATGCTGCTGCAAATTAAAGGTATGCTAGAGCTGTGTTTTACTTTCTGTACATTCTGGGCTGATCGTAATATGTGGGAGTTGCCATCACAATTGAATGGTTACTTTGTTCTAGGAGATCTCCAGGTCAATATTTATGCACAAAAGCTTTTAGCTTTTCACACTAAGTGAAAACTGTGTGACAAATGCAAAACCTTACAAATAGGTGTATGTTTTCTAAGGAGAAAACAGAATATTTCAGGAATTATAGCTGTCTACTGGGGAAGTTGTTGAACTGTCCCGTTTTTCTGGCGTTCAGTGTAATTTGGAGGTGAGCTGACAGTGTTTTTGCTCAACTTCCTTTTACATGACATAGCAATGTATCTGAGTCTGCAAAATAATAGCTATTTTTTTGGCAAAGTAAAATTCTTAAAACTTTTTACTGACTTCTGAAACTGTCTCATACATTCACTTAAGCACATGTAAATGATTTTAGAATTTGTCTGCTCCTCTACCATTTACGATTGATTTATTTCAGAAGCGCATAAAGTTGTTAAAGCAAGAACAGGAAATAATAGAAATATTAGCTGATAGGTGGCAACAGATTTTGCTTCCTGTGAGAAAACCGTTCTTCCACCATAATGTTCTTTTAATTATTCTTTTTTTAACAGTCCTTTTCCATATAGTTTGCTAAATGTGCCAGGAGTGTTTGTCTTTCATTCAGAACAATTAAACTTTGGCATTTGATGGCATTAATCATAGGAATATAATTAGCTTTGTTTTATCTTTAGGAAGAAGACATGTTCAAACAAGATTAGTTGAACCAAGGGCCTCTTCGCTCAACAGTGGAGACTGTTTCCTGTTGTTAACTCCACATCTCTGTTTCTTGTGGGTAGGAGAGTTTGCAAATGTCATAGAAAAAGCAAAGGTAAGTAGTAGTTCATTTTTTTTTTTTACTATGTATTTTTAGAACTATCACAGCATACATCTCTTTGATCTAACTGAGTCTTGGTGCCAGTTGTCTCAATAAATTTGTGTGTAACAAAGTTAGGTAGATATGCAGGTTTCCCATAAACATGTTTTAGCCTGTGCACTGAATGAAAGCTGACACAGGAGTGTGTAGGTTGCAAAGCTGCAAGAGAAAAGAGGATATCCTCAGGAAATGAATTTGCACACAAACAAAAAATAGTCTGAATTGCAGGATGTCCTTTTATTCCCATGTTCGTTAAGATCAAGCCTTGTTTTAAGGCAAATGAAAGAATGAATGTAATTTTTAACTTTTTCTCTAGTGTCTGTTTATTTAGGGCAACAAATAATAACTACTTCTACTGCTATTTCATATATTACGTATTATCTACTTTTGCCTTCTCTTTGAATGCCATATGCACGAGTGTTCCAAAGGCTCGTGCAATTCTGTTCAGGTAACTCTTAATCTCCTAGGCTTCAGAACTTGCAACTTTAATTCAAACAAAGAGGGAACTTGGCTGTAGAGCTTCTTATATACAGACTATTGAAGAAGGAATAAATACCCATACCCATGCAGCCAAAGACTTCTGGAAACTCCTTGGTGGCCAGACAAATTACCAGTGTAAGCATTCTTATGGTTACAATATTTGCTGTTTTATCACAATAAAACAGTTGAGTTGGTTCTGTCTAGAAAAAAATAATAAAAAATTAACATCTGATTATGTTTGACAATCCTTTCCTTAAGCCGCTGGAAGTCCTGAAGAAGATGAAATGTATGAAGCTGCCATAATAGAAACAAATTGCATTTACCGCCTTGTAGAGGATAAACTCATTCCTGAGGATGACTACTGGGGAAAGATGCCAAAATGTACCCTGCTACAACCAAAAGAGGTATCGTGCCACTTACTGCTCCTGTGGTAAGTGCAGGAACATACAGCTGATAAGACTTTCAGTAACTGCAAATGCTCATGGAGAGGCTCACTGAAAATTGGTTCTTCTCTGTTTCTGGACATGTTGCTGTATAGAGTGTGCTGCAGGCCTCAAGACATTTAAGCATGTTATATTTAAAGTGAAATACTATTTTAGGAAGTGTAAATCTTTTTGTCAATGGTGGCTTCTAACACCCAAAAATCATGCAGTGCAAAACAGGAAGCACTTCAGAAAAACAAAAAAATAAAAAACTGTTTCCCATTTCAAGCATTTTTGTTTATATCCTCCGTAGCCTTTTTTCTTTCACCTTTTTCACTATTTCACTCCTCTAAGAGTGAATTAGAGCAGATTTCCAAAATAAAGACATGATGCACTTTACTGACCACATTCAAGTTGTTGCCTGTTTGCTGAGCCAGTTACCCAGGCTGTACATTCTCTCAGCCTTCCTGTTATGGGATGAAGTATAGGTCTAAACCTCAGAGAAGCTTGCTGTAGTTGGACAGCTTTCAGTCATGTAGCAGAATCAGTTTTTGAGTTGTCAGAGCTCTCTAGTCTGCTAGTGACTTGGCTATCACCTGATGGCACACCTCATAGCATCCCCAGTACTTTAGTAATCATTTTGGGTGGTCCTGTGCAGGCCTAGGAGTTGGACTTGATGATCCTTGTGGGTCCCTTCCAACTCAGGATATTCTTAGATTCTAGTATCTGCAACAACTAGCCATCATGGTGCAGACCACTGCCCTGGCCTTACTTTTGTTATAGTGCTAGCTGTTACTGTTACTGCAGAAACACAGGTATTTGAAGTTTGTGTTGAACGCGTTGCCAGCTTGCAGCATCAGGAAACTGGAGGAACAGGGCACGAGCTAACCTAACTGTATGTTACTAAATTGGTTTTTTGTTTGTTTGGTTTGGTTTTGGTCTGTTTTTTAGGTGCTGGTGTTTGATTTTGGCAGTGAAGTGTATGTGTGGCATGGAAAGGAAGTTACTTTAGCACAAAGAAAAGTGGCGTTCCAGTTAGCAAAACACTTGTGGAATGGCACCTTTGACTACTCAAATTGTGACATAAATCCTCTGGATCCAGGAGAATGCAATCCCATCATACCCAGGTACCAAAACTCAAGTTTAGTCTTTGCAGAAACATAGATTTCTTGCCCTTATTTCACAGTGTTTAATATGTTTCCATTTCTTTTATTCCTTTGAATAGAAAGGGACAAGGACGTCCAGACTGGGCTGTGTTTGGCAGACTCACAGAACATAATGAGACCATACTGTTCAAAGAAAAGTTTCTTGATTGGACGGAGCTGAAGAAACTCAATGAGAAGAATTCTAGCGAATCCCTTCACCAGAAGGTGCATTTAATAAGCATGATAGGTATTTCAAACTAGATGGCCTAGCTGGGATGGAAGCCAGGGAAGCTTGTTCTTAAGGATTCAGAGCACTTCGTTTTATCTTGCTGGCTTTGACCTCAGGTCAGAGCATCACCACCTATAGTGAAGCCACAGAGTTGCTTGTTATTAGTGCTGAGCAATTCTGTTAAGACTGGCAAGGTGGTTTTGACAAGGCATCAAGAGATGACAATATATCAAAGTACTGAAATATGCAGGAGTCAAACTGCTTGGGTGGAACTGTGGGGTAAGGGAAAAAAAAAAAAAGCTATGCTCAAAGAAATCTGTTCTGTGTTTTCTCACAGGAAGAATCCAGATCTGAGACTAAACCATATGATGTCATGCTAATGGTAGCTGTGCCCCAGACTACTGTAGGCACAGTCTTAGATGGAATGAATATTGGCCGGGGCTATGGACTTGTGGAAGGAGAAGATGGAAGGCAGTTTGAAATTATCACTGCATCTGTGGATGTCTGGCACATCCTCGAATTCGATTATAGTAGACTGCCTAAACAAAGCATAGGACAATTCCATGAGGGAGACACATATGTTGTGAAGTGGAAGTACATGGTGAGCACTACAGGTTAGTGAACAATTCCATTTCACAGAATCACAGAATTTCTAGGTTGGAAGAGACCTCAAGATCATCGAGTCCAACCTCTGACCTAACACTAACAGTCCCCACTAAACCATATCCCTAAGCTAACGTAAGTAACGTCCCTAAGCTAAACCATATCCCACGTTTCAGCAGGATTTCATCCTGCTGAAACGTGGAGCTAAAACTGCTGCCATTGGTGGCAAGATCCAGACCTAGACTTCCTTGTATGTGAAACTGTTTCAAAGGTTAGAAATGCTAATTTAGCCTTCCTAGATCGTTAAGTAGTAGAACTTTTATTTTTTAAGGGGAAAAGTAGTTATTTTTCATACGTCAAATGTAACACAGTGTACATGTTCACAAGACAGCTCATTAAACCAGAATTGTGCCCACAGCTTAACACCAAAATAATCAGGCAGCTGGGCTAATGACAGTGGGCTAAATGTCTTGCAAGAGAGGTAGGGTTAGCAACAAGGAAAGCCTTTGCTGGATAATGGAGAACAGTAACAATGGCAGGAAAAGCCCTTACCAACTCATTGCCCTTGCTGTCCTTTTTGCTGTTTCTGGAAACCATTTGCTATGGGTTTCATTCTCAAGTGGAAAATTTTGACTGTGTCCTGACAAAATGCCTGAGAGCAGCAGGTAAATGTTGAGAGTCAGTCAGCTTGGTATGCTCATTGGAACTCTCCCTTCTGGCACTAAAATAAGAAGTGGTTTTTGTGGTAAGTAAAATAGAAATAGCCTAAAAAATGATTGCTCCAAGTAGGAAAATATCAAAATTGGTTCAAAGGAGTAAAACAGCTATACAGCTTCAGGCTTTTAGCCAAAAAAGCTAGGTCTTATTCAGGATCGTTGAGTTCAGATACTGTGAATCCAAGAAAAATACCAAAGCTTGTAAGCCTTAGGAGAAGTGGGTAACACTAATACCGAACTGTAAACAGATTTTTATTGCAAATGGATGAAAACATATTCCATCACTCCAAAAAAGAATACATTTTTATGTAAGAGTCTGTACTTTTATGGGCTTGGATGTACAATTGACAGTGAAACCATATATTTTAGAGGTGACTAGTAGTTTGAATATTCTCAACTTTAAAAAAAAAAAAAAAAACCAAAAAAAAAAGAGGATGCTCTCTCCTAAGTATTTCAGTTGGATGCTGGTCAGCACTGCTGAAGTTTTAATGTTTTTTTAGGAATCTGGTTGAAAGCTCCTTGGTTTTGAAAATCTTCAGTTAATTATATCTGTTTATGTAGTATTCACTGGAAAGAGTAAAATATTTTATAACTGTTTTTATTGTTGAACTTCACTTACTCTAAACATGGTTTGCTTATTATAACAAGTAAATAACATTCCTCTAAAAAAATGTTTGCTGCTAACCCTGTTTCCAAACCAACATGAAATATTGAGTTAATTTTAAAAGGGGGGGGGGGGGAGGGGACAGGGGAGAAGCTTACCCCATCCTAACTTTTCTACAACTGCAAAATACAGCTCTGGTGTTCTTTTGTTCTGTAGGTTTTCTACCAAGAAAGATTTTTCTTTTATACCTGTAGCTTTGTCAACTGTTGCTGTTTCCAGTATCACTCAGCAGCCAGCTACTTGTCTGCTGCCAAAGAACAGTGCGTAATGTGGAAAATGAGCCATAATGCACTCTTCTAGTAACATGACGGGACATACCATTTCACAGGCTGATTTGCTTAAGTGATTGTCAGTTATTTTGTTCCAGATACTACCAGTTCTCCCTTAATGCTCTTTTTGGCCCACATGGGCTTACGTCCACCTGAAGAGATGATACCAGCTTTGCACAAGGGCACACTATACTGGCTTGGTAACCTAATGTTCCTCCAACTGGACGTTTTATCTTTCCTGTTCTGGCCAGGATAGTGCTGAGCTGGCAGATGAGATTAAACCACGTGTCATTTAAACTTATAGCCAGTGTTCTTTATTCAGCATGTGCTTTCTGTTTTGCAGTTGGAAGCAGGCAAAAAGGAGAGCAACAAGTAAGGGCTGTTGGAAAGGAGAAATGTGTGTATTTCTTTTGGCAAGGAAGACACTCCACAGTGAGTGAGAAAGGGACATCAGCACTGATGACAGTGGAGCTAGATGAAGAGAGAGGAGCACAGGTGAGTTTCCTGCAGACCTAGATGGAAGTCTTAGTAAGATTTGCCTGCCCAAGTGGCCACCGGCAGTAAATGTGGGTGATCTTTTTTGCCTGCTCTCTTTCTGTTAAGGTGTCCTTGCAGGTACAAATAGCCAGCCCTCAAAATTACTTTTAGCTTTAGTCCAACTTCAAGAGACACATCAGCCTCCTTTATGGATGGCTATTCCCCAGTCCCTCTTATAAAGAAGATATTTCTGGGAATGACTGAAGAAGTCTTCTCTCCTCCCCCCTTAGGGATAGGTAAAGCACAGTGAAAGAAATATGTGCCTTTTCTTCCAGTACATATTGAGGTAACAGGACTGTCTTCCCAGCACTGAGAACAGGAGAAGCACTCTGTTTCATTGAACTCTGTCAGAAGCACTCTCTGTTGGGCTAAGACATTAAAATACGTTTGAAATCAAATTTTCAATTTGTTTCCTCTGTAATTATGGAGAAGATTGCCTTGTTTTCCTGAGATTCTAGCAACTGCAGATACAGACAGTTTAAAGATCAGACAGAGCACAGGCTTGCTTGCTTTGTCTTCAGGTTGAGCTAAGTGTTGCAGTGGCTTGACTGTTACTAGCACACAAAATGGGAGATTTAAAGTTAGTGCCTTGATAAAGCTGTAATTAATTCTTCAACAGCAGTATACACATGACTAGTAAGCCAGTAGTTCACAGGGAAGATGTACAAATACACTTGGCCCAGTGTGTGGGATGCTGTGCAAGCTAGCTGATTTAATGATTGGCTGTAGCAGATTAGCTATATATAAAGTTTAATAAGCAAAGAATATGCATGTTGTCACATAAGCCAGTTTTGCAGCAAATTTTAAACCTACTTCAGTTCCTACGTTGTATCCATAATAGTTTCAAATAATATTCGGCAAGATGGCCCAGTCCCATAAAGAATTCACATAACAGCTAATTTAATCTAATCCAAATTAAAGTTTATTCCGTATTTCTTATCCTCTAAAACTCTGGATTGTTGGATCCCAGATAGAGGTTTTTTTACTATGCAGGTCGTATATGAAACTCATTGCATGTTGATCTGTATGCTAACTTAAGCAATAGTCAGCAGTTTCAAAGTACAAGGAAAGCCATCTTCGAGGTTGGCCACAACTTATAATTTTTAATAAACCACAGGGAGTAGTTTTTTAAGTCTATATACTGGCTTCGTTGTTTTAATGAGTACTGGTGCTTTCAATTTCCAGGTACAAGTGCTTCAAGGGAAAGAACCACCATGCTTCCTGCAGTGCTTCCAAGGAGGAATGATTGTGCATGCTGGAAGAAGGGAAGAGGAGGAAGAAAATGCACAAAGTAAATTACTGTTAGTTAAGAGTTTCTGCCCCCAAATCCCGTTTTACCTATTGTGAGGGTCTCAACTACCATGCTCTGTAGAAAAGAGCAGTGAATGCCATGAAAACAATGAGACTGCCTTGCTTTCAAGGTAGTTTGTTTCTTCCCTGAGCTTAGAGTGAATTTTGTCAGCCAAGAGCAAGCTGACTTTGTTGTACTGATACATGTATAAATTGTTCTGGATGTTTTTTAATTGAGCAAAGTGCCTGTTTGCAGTATGTTCTTTTCTACATAGTCTAGGAAAAAGATCATTTTTATGAGCAGTTCTTCTGTGACTAAAACTAAGTTTTTGTTACCCATTCATTGCACTTTGTAACGTATTCTTTGAATGCTGCAGTTAAGGTAGGCAGACGTAGCTTGGAAATGTTCCAGCTCACATCTGAATGTGACCTGCTGTGCCTAAGGTGCACAGAGGAAGCAAAGCTGATAGAAGGACTGCTTGATTTCCCTTTTTGTTCCTGTATGGAACAACAGAACAAAAACTTGACTCTTCTGCTCATAACAGAGTAGACATGACTCTTCAAGTCATGTCTGCTAGCAAGGCTTCATAAGGCATTTTTTTCTGCAGCAGAGTTTCTCAAGAAATGTTAGCCAAGCCTGATGCTTAGCTAGTTTATTCTGTGACAATAGAGATGTACAATATGTGAAATTCATCCAGTATCAGAACAGATGTTCCAGAGCAGAGGTCTTGAATTTTCAATTCCACGTGACTGTATAATACCGCTGCACTGTTCCTGTCTGCTCCAGGTGACTGGAGACTATATTGCGTGCGAGGAGAAGTTCCCAATGAAGGAAACTTACTTGAAGTAGCATGTCACTGCAGCAGCCTGCGTTCCCGGACATCCATGATTGTCCTCAATATAAATAAAGCTCTTATCTACCTGTGGCATGGCTGCAAAGCACAGTCTCACACCAAGGATGTAGGAAGAACAGCAGCCAATAAGATAAAAGAACAGTGAGTGTCTAACCTATATTTTGGAGATGTTTATAGAGACTAAAATAGTCTGCCTCAAAGAAAAATTGAAATAAAGCTGTCCTCTGAGCACAATTGCAGCATATACATGCTTGCTAAGGAGGAGGAATGGCAGGTAGTTTATTCACTGGAGTGGGGAAAACACATGTTCTGTGATCACTTTCACTTGGGGTCAAATGTGCACTTATCCATCCTACTGTACTAATTACAGTTGCAAAAATAGTATCTTTCCATTCAGAGGGAGATGCTCAATATTTGAGTAGCAAACTAGATCCCATTTGATAGGAGGATGAGAACCAAGGGAGATGAACCTTGTGAATAAAGGAGAGGAAATGAATTTAAGAAAGCATGTGAGGACAGCAATAGTTACAAATTTGAACAGCGAGAATCCCTAGAGTGAATTCATGCAAGCATCTCTTCCTCCTTGGGTATGTTGATCAGAAATGCTACGAGAATGGTTGTTGAAATTTTTTGCCTTGTTTATTGCTAATTTTTGTCATAATTTTCCAAAAGATTATGTAGACATGGAATGTATGACAAGCCTATAGGGTGGTTTGGGGTTCTAATAGAAGAAGGGGTCAGCAGGTGTGTATAGTGGTGGCTGGGGCAGGAGAGTTGGGTTCACTCTATTTCTTTGTGTTTCGTAGATGTCCGCTGGAAGCAGGGCTGCACAGCAGCAGCAAGGTGACAATACATGAATGTGATGAAGGGTCAGAGCCTTTGGGATTCTGGGATGCGTTGGGAAGGCGAGATCGAAAGGCCTATGACTGCATGTTGCAAGGTAGGCCTGCGTTTCTGGGCTTGGCATTTACTATGTACTTTACTGGTCTACAGTGCTGTGAAATTTAATGTAAAGCTTTTGAAGAACTTCTAGGTAGTTGAGATGATCCTTTCAGATCTATGCTTCCAAAAAAACACCCAAAAGCAGGCACCCTCCACTGAGTTAAGTAATACTGTTCAAGAAGGCAGAAGGAAAGTGCTGGAACACAACGTGTTTCATTTTCTTCTCTCCCCCTTCTGCAGCCCCTCTGTTTTCATGCAGCACAGAGCAACACTTAACACTGTTAACAACACATTTTCCTTCTCTTCAGAAGGAATTAGGGAGTGGTTCTGCATACATTCTTGTCCAGTCTTTGCTCAGAACTGCCAGCAAAGGTAGCAGGGGGATTGATTTACAAAGTGGAAAGTTTGTCAGATAAAAAGTAGACTCTGAGATGGGCTTGCTTTACTTGAACTGCAAAACAGCCAGTTATGAAACGGCTGATAGCAAGTAGCCAGGATCATATTCAAGCTGATGGCAGCCAGCCTTTTAGCTCAAGTTCATCACAGCTGCTGCCATTCCCCCGGGACATCTGGTTATCTTTCTTGATTTTTTCAAAAAACAGAACTTACAGTCACTCTAAAAGTTTATTTTTATTTTTATTTTTATTTTAACATTCATCTCCATCATTTTCTATTGGAAATCTTTTTTATTATTATTATTTTTGTTCTTTATTTTTGTTCTTTCAAGATCCTGGAAAGTTTAATTTCACCCCCCGCCTGTTCAGCCTCAGTAGTTCATCAGGAGAATTCTCAGCCACCGAGTTCGTCTACCCTTCAAGGGACCCTGCAGTCATCAATTCTATGCCATTCTTGCAAGAGGATCTTTACACTGCCCCTCAGCCAGGTATATGTTTTAATATATGTCAGTAACAAGCAAATAGATAACTGTATCATGCCTTGGGCAGCAATTCAGTTACTGTAATCACTTCTAACTCAATTCATAGCAGGAGAATGTGTGTATGTGATGCTTATACAGCATTAAGCAATAAAAGTAATTTTTCCACAATAAAGATGCTGAGAACTAATCAAACATGCATGTATTCCAAAAGCTTGCTATAAAAATACATTGTTTATATCAGAAAATCTGGGTTCAGCTGAAGTTCAGCTGGATGAATAACAAAAGGGATTGATAAGCGTTGAAATGATCCTGTTCTGATGCTGACAAACGTGTAAAGCTGAATTTGTTTGTAGAATTCAGAGAAGTAATAAGTGGCTAATGGTGGGTTTGTTACTTTTTGTCTTTATAGCGCTGTTCCTTGTTGACAATCACCATGAAGTGTACCTGTGGCAAGGCTGGTGGCCTGTGGAAAACAAAATTGCTGGATCAGCTCGAATCAGGTGGGCTACAGACAGGAAAAGCGCGATGGAGACAGTGCTCCAGTACTGCAAAGGTAACAGATTGCTGTGCCTGGCTGCTCTGAGTGTGTCGTGCCCTTCCACACATTACTGTCCAAAGGTAGTCCTTCATGTGCTCCCCCAATGCTGTTGATAAACACAAGTGTATTTGAAGGTACACTCTCCACTCTTTATTAGCAAACATTTTGCCCTATAATGGCATTATTCCCAAGTTGCCACATTACTCTGGTGACCCATTTCTTACAGGAAATGCTTTCTTCCCTGCTGTACCCTCATTGTGGGAGCACGATTCAGACATCAGATTTTTAAAAGTGGATTCTGAGAACAGAGTTGCTTAAACCTGATGCTTTCTGTCTAGCTCTTCGATTTCATAAGCTTCTGTGTGTCAAAAGACTGAATGAAAATACTGTTTGCTGATGTAACTGGGTTTTGATTTAGTGGGACAGATGGAAAGTCTTTGAAGATCCAGAACAAGTCTCACACAGAAACAGGTGGCTGCTGGAAAAGCTGGAGCACAGAGCTAAGGCATTTTCTCAGTAGTTTCCCAGATTCATTTCTATATGGCAGAGCTACTGCTGCTCATTGAGCAGTGATTCAACATGTTGAATGAACATGTAAGGGTACTCTGACCAGATTTTCTTCCACACTAGTGGAAACTATACACTAGTATAGTTTCCTTGGGACACTGTAATGCTTTCCTTTCATTTCATCTAAGGTTACGTGAGACTGGAAAGAGACCTTGCAACTTCCAGTGGATGATAAGCAAAGAAAGGTGCGGGGATACTTTCCAGGGAAGAAGGCACAGTAACAGCCACGTTCTGTTAGTTCAGAGCACTGCTCACTGTGAATAAATTGCTAGGCCTTAATTGGTGCAAACTATGTCCTTTTGCAAAAAAAAGAGTATCTCTTAGGGACCTTGAGACCTCATGATGATACTGACTTTTTTCTGTAGCAAAAATAAAACTTTACAACTTGTGACACAGCTGTTGACAATTGTCATCTTCTCCCATGGACACTTGTATGTTTGAAGAGAGAAAGCAACACCCTTGTTGGATTCCACTGTGAGGATAAAGCCAGTCTCTCCTTCCCAATCAGCAGGTCCAATGAGAGCAGGAGCAATTGCTGTGTTTCTGTTCAGCTGGTTCATATCACTGAGGGGAATTGGTAATACCTGGCAGGAGATGGCTGAAAACCAGTAGTGGAGACACTGAAATGTGACCTTTATGAGACTTTATTACTATGTAGTTCATCTTCTGATCAGCCACAGCATGTTTTCAGTAGCGGGGTGCTAAAGACAAGGCAGTAGTTGGAATCTGTGGCAGGCACTGCTGAATTCCTAAAGAAGAGGCTAGCTACTTCTTTCTCCTCCTACATCCCTCCATTTTTTTTTATTTTTTTTTTGCAAGTCCAGAGGAGCAGTAACGTGTGTCTCTGAGATCATTTCATACAGTGGTCTTCACAGCAGAAGCACAGAGCATCAGAACCTGTACAATGATGTGCCTAGAGTTGCCCCAGCAGGCTAGTGAGAGAGAGGGAAGAATCCCCCAGTCTGTATTCCTCATGTAGAGCTGTCATCTTCTGTCATTTTTTCTGGCCCCAGCAAAGATGGAATCTGATACGCATGCTGAGGTTTGGATACTTTCCCACATTGCTTGAACATCACTGACTTAGATGATGGGAAGATGAATTAACACCTACCTTCTGCACTGGGATAATTTTGCTGCATCTGAGTTTGCACAGTGGAAAGCTCCTCCATGAGTCCTCATGGGTCTGAAGTTTAGCATACATATTATCATTTTTTTTTTCTGGCTACTAACTTTTTAGCCCCTGGCCATAACTTTGAAGCAGTGATGGCTTTTCCCTCTTTGCCTTGGGCTTGTTCTCAAGAGCTTGGAGCTGTGTGGTTAAGAGGGCAAGTACAGAGCAAGTTTGCTACTCTTAAAAGATCACTTCTGTTTGCATTATGTCAATTGCAAAGTTGATGTCACAGAACATGATCTTTGGCAGTTTTTCACTGCCCAAGCTATGTTGTTTTGCTGGTCCTTTCATGATCCGCCGCTGTTGGCTGTTCTGTCAGCCAATTCGAAATTTCATTGTATCAGGCTATCAGGGCTGATTAGCTTATCAAGGTGGAGAAAATAAACACCAGGAGATACCAATGTTGCAAATATTTTGACTTTCAGAATGTAGAAGAGTGATCAGAAGCATTAAAAGACTTTTATTTTTCTCTTTCCATTTCTTTTGTCTTCTGTCTCACTTTTTTCTTTTTCTTGGCCTTAACTACATGATGACATGAAAAAGATTGATTAGCAACTCAGAATATCCCTTGAATATACCTTATCAATTCTCCTTGTGCATAATTTTTTTTTAACTTATCAAAATGTATTGATTTTTTTGTGTGTGTGTTTTTATCTGCTAAATCAGCAGTCTGGAGAGCTGAGCCGCAGACAGCTAGGAGAAGGAAGAATCTGGTTTGACCATTAGGGAGAGGAGCTGAGGAGATCAGCTTGGGATGAGGGCAGAGTTCATGCAATGAAAATATTTTTCTGCTTATGTATGAAGTCAGTCTTACCAGAGGGTTACACCTATACTGGACTGTTATCAAATGCTACTTCCCCTTTATCTCTTGGCTAAATTACTGAGACTGGAGCAGTTCAATTAGAGCAGATTTTTTTTGAACACAAAGTTAAGTATTTGTTGAATCTTTCATGGTTGAATGAACAAATAAACCATAGGGGAAAATAAATATGTGGAAGAGAGGACTTAAAATCCAGTATTCAGATGATAAATCTGTCTAAATTGTGTAGTTAAAACATTCACATTCTGATACATTTGTTTGACTATTCCACAGAGCTTTTATCTGCAGTATTCAGAGTTTCATGCTAACATATTCTCTCTGAACAGTTTGCTGCTTATACCTGATGTTAAGCCAAACCTGTCATGTTCAGGTTTTGCGAACTTACTGGAACAATGATGTCCAGCCAGGCTCTCTCTTAGCATTCAGTATGGGTGTTTTCTCAGTTCATGGGGTGCTCCCTGGCAGTGTTCTTTTAGATCTTCGGGCTTCGCAGCACACACAAGTGAGGTGTAGGTGGAGACTGCAGTAAGCAAGGTCGTCTTTAGTAGATTTGTATGCTCTTGAGGAAATCTTAGTGTATTAAAGATGTTCTGAGGTAGTAGAATTTTGCAAAAAGTTACAGCCTTGAGAAGCAAGTTGGTGTAATATTGCTCTATTAGCAATACTGCTTTGATCCTGGACTTAGCAACGTGCTCAGCTTTTTTGTCTGTCTGGAAGAATGATATGGTTTGACTGAGTTGTTTGAATCCAGCTAAGATGAAGGTGTAAGAGTTTTTAGAACAATAGGACCTCCCAGCCTTGTCTGCCTCTTTCAATAACGTTCGGATTTTATCAGTGCTTTTGTATCCTTGTGGTACGAATTCATTCAGCCAACACCAGGGGCTTTATTCAGCTGTACGGGGTGTAATGCCTTCAACTACTTCTCAACTACAGCATCTCTCCCAGGCAGGGCTATTGCCATGTCCTCTGTAGTGTACACACATGCCTGTTTTATAGAAATGGGACTGCCTTTGAAGATCACCAGTAATTACCAACCAGCTATTGTAGTACTGCTGGTATTCTTCAGATCCTGCTCCTTTGAATCTGTAGTAGCAAAATGACTGTCAGATGTCAGCATCCTGAGTTAAGGGCAATTACACATTCTTTCTTAAGCCTTCAAATTTAAATTTTATTTGCTGGCAGGACACTTCTGAGCATATTAGGAGGTTTTATTTACCCGAATTAGACTGATTTCAGACCATCACATTCTTCTTGCTCTATTCTTGCTCTGTTCTTGTAAGATAAGACATAGATTGGGTTAGGAAGAAAATGTGGATTTCTTTTTCAGTGTACATTGTTTGATCTTCGTTGTCAGATACAGTGAAAAACTTACTTATAAATACCGAAAAATATGTTAAAAGATGCCATACTAGATTAAAAAAAAAAATCCTGGTGAAATTTATTCCTAATGCCTTAAATTACTTAAGCTTTTTAGGAGACAATCCATTAAACATACTTACAAGGAAGTTCTGAGTAGTGGGTGACACCAGAAAATGTGGTACAATTTCTAATTTCTCTTTTTTTGTGCTTTGGCTTTTTAGGAAAAAATGTAAAGAAGCCCCCCAAATCCTATCTAATTCATGCTGGCCTAGAGCCTCTGACCTTCACTAATATGTTCCCGAGTTGGGAACACAGGGAAGACATTGCAGAGATCACAGAAATGGTAAATCTGTTCACTGTGTGCACTGTCGCCTATTGCTTGTAAGTGTGTCTTGTGTTGTTAGTAGCATTGCTGGTTTGTGCTCTCAAGCCCAAAAATTCAGAGGATAAACCTGGAAAAAAAAAAAACAACAAAAAAAAACAACAACCAGCATAGCTGAATTCTGACTGGGAATGTGGCTATCAGAGGCATTTCCAGTTGTTTTCCATGTAACTTCTAGTACTGTTTTTGGTTAAAAATTGGGGCTAGAGATAAGTGGTGCCTGAATCACTTCTTAGAAACAGATGTGCTGGAGTTTAGCAGAACAGCTGTTTTGGCTTTGTGGAACCCAACCTGCAGCTCTGGTCAGTCTTCCAGGCTACATGAGCTGAGGAGTTAAATGCCACTCAAAGAATCAGCTGCTCAAAGAGCTCTAGCACTCACTTCCCCATCTGGGAAGCACGCTCACACCAAATTACACAACTGCTTTAAAAACCTTCAGTGAAGGATTCTCTCAAGGCATATGACATTTGCTGCTTCTGCAGGCATCCTTAGAGGAAAATGCTGGCGCTATGGCTAAACATAGAAGTCAGCCTTAAACTGGGATTCTTAAGGTGCACAATGTTCTTCTGCAAAGCACAGGCATTTTTGTGGCTGTGAAAATTGTAGGCAAAGGCTGTGTGGATCTGCAGGTATAGCTTTGTGCTCCGTGGGCCAGGCAGTATGGGGTGATCCCATGCCTTCCACAGACTGACACAAGCAGTTGATGGTTTCAATACTGTGATTGAACTTACTGTTTTCCCTTTTCTCCCCACAGGATGCCGATGTTTCTAATCAGATAATCCTTGTAGAGGATGTGCTGGCCAAGCTGTGTAAAACTGTGTATCCACTAGCAGATCTCTTGGCTAGGCCTTTACCTGAGGGAGTTGATCCACTGAAGCTTGAAATTTATCTTTCAGATGAGGACTTTGAGGTAAGGAGAGCAGGGGTGCACTGTTACTCTGTGCATGTATGTCTACCCTTGCTGTTAAGTCAGTTGGCAGTTTTGCTACATGTAGGTGTTCTTACTAATAGTTTATCCTCTTGTTTTCAATGCAGGTTGCATTAGAGATGACGAGAGAAGAGTACAATGCACTGCCATCTTGGAAGCAGGTTAATCTGAAGAAGGCGAAAGGACTTTTCTAAGCTGTGTTTATTGGAGTGAGCTCTAAAGGGATGTCTGTTTTCACTTTCTATGCCCTTTAGCAGAATTGTACCCCACATTTACAAAAATAAATAGAAATAATCTGAAGTTATTAGTGACTACCTATCTGGAGGTGTGTAATATTATAAAAGGCCAAGAGAACTCTTTGGAAATGGAATTTGATTTTGACTCTTAAAGGTAATGTGTTTAAGCTCTGCTCTCCTATGCACTTAAACAGTAGTTTCTTGAGCTACTGCTGTAGCTGTCCTTTGGCTATATACAATACTTGCCATTTTGTTTTTGAAGAAGTTCTCTTTGTAAAGTGTTATTTTGTTAGTTTGTGGATTACAAAGAATTTATATTTATATAAACACATAGAACAAGTATGTATTTAACAATGCAATATATATTCACTTTCGAGACTTTCATGTCAAAATACAGAAAAGTAGCTGGATGGCAGTTGCTTGTACTGAATTAGCTATACCACCAACATGTATCTCTTATGCATTCTGAAAAGTTTCTCTTTGCAATAGGTAATGAATTGTTCTCAGTGCTGCTTCAGGTGCTAAACTGAACAAAGCGTTTGTATTTATAGCATGGATTTCTTGAGAAACTATGCGAATCAACCTTTATACTTTAATATCCAAAAATGTATAGTGCCTTGTTTTTTGTGTACAGTTTATATACAAAAAAAGATTGGTCTGCATTTTGAAGATGGCTTAGAACGGTCTCCTACGTTACTTTTATAACAGTAGAAATAAAAACATCTCAGTTTCTAATACTTGTTGTAAACATTAAACATGTCTTTTGTGATATAAGAACTGAAAGTAAAAGCTTCTGAATAAACTCTTAGCGATGCTCTGACTTGTGATTATTTTGTACTGTAAACTGTACTAATTCATTGGAATCTTCCATAACATGGTATTTTATCAAAATACTTTAACCCTAGTTGTCTGCGGGTGTTGTACAGAGTTATA
Source organism: Nettapus auritus (assembly GCA_011076525.1). NCBI lineage: Eukaryota > Metazoa > Chordata > Aves > Anseriformes > Anatidae > Nettapus > Nettapus auritus. Next base: position 15,649,006 of record CM021766.1, on the reverse strand, counting down.
ACTGGGGAAGCAGATAATCTAGAAAAAAAAACATTGTATGAGATAAAACCAGGTTGTACAACACTTCGATGCTGCATGTTGGAACAGTCACACAACTCCTGTGTCTTCTGAGTTGCCCTGTTTTATACATGAAACCAAAATTATTATGCTGATTTTTCAACCTTTGAAAACCTTTTCAACCTTTGTGCAATTGGGAGTAAAACTTGAACTGAAAATGAGTATGGCATTGTGTTCGTTCTTTTCAATTAGCACTGAGATCAGAATTGTTTTCTTTCTGCTAATTAGCACACTGGATAGAGTAATCAAGTAAAAAAAATCTTTATTGTTTGAAATGTTTTCCAGGCATTTGGCATTTCTGTAACAACTTGTGTGGTTCCCCTCTGGTGGCCTAGTGGATTTCACATTTTGATTCCTGCCAGCATGAGTAAGTTGTCTTCTGCCGTGCAGCCATTTGAAACTCCTCCTGCCTCGTTAAAAAATGAACACCTGTAGTGGAGACTGTTGCTAGTCTTGTAGTTCTCCTCTTAGGCCCAATGGAATGAAGTAGGATCTCTAAATGTGGAAGGTGGAGACTTAATCAAGGTCTGCAGTAAATATTACTCCATAGTTAAAATTAGTCTTGTTCTGAAAGATCAGTCAAGAAATTAAGCTAGCCTTTAACTAAATAAATTAAAAGTATAGAAGCACACTAACACTGTTCAGCTGATGTGAGATGTTACAGGTGAATTTCCAGAACTGGTGTATTTCTTTCCATACTGGTTTCTGTTAAGAACTGAAAATAACACATTAAAAGGGCAGCAACAACACTCAGAACCAGGATTCTTCCTATACAGTGTCCTATACTGATATTTCCTCAGAAATCCTCAACTGTGTCTTCTGGCAGAGATACTCTCTTAGTTTGAAAATGCAGGGCTTTTTAGTGACAAGGTAATTTTTCAAGCACTGAGAGGTTTCCAAAGTCACTGCTGCCTTCATGCTATTGTCTAAGTACTTTTGAACCTATGCATTTTTCTCTTTCACCCTCTCTGGTGATAAAATCAAGCAGGAATTAAGTTTTGTTTATTCACGTTCAATCTATACTGTGGGGGTAGCACACTCCTCTGTTTTGATTTTCTCTCTAACAGAGAGCTGATTTGCATAGCATGATTGACCTTGTTTTTCCCTCTGTCAGTGTAGCATCATTTATTTTTGTTTTTTTGAAAACGCTGTCAGTCCTCCAAGTGCTGCTGAAGGGCAACATCCACCTCTAAAGCCTTTGGAAACCCAGCTAAAAAAGGGTGACAGCAGGCACAGAGGCCTGCAGGCAGTGAAATATAATTAAATGTTGTCAGATTTTGGAGTTCCCATTATTTTTAAACAATTTGGTATCTTGCGTCCCAGTTCCTGGAACTGGAGCAGAACTCAGTTTCTTTCTTAGTGCTTTGCTCCTAACTTTGTAAAGGAAAGCTTTGAAAGCTACTCAAAGCTGTGGAGAAAATAAAATATTTTTATTGTCCTTGATATACTTGTTATTTATCAACATGCTTCCCTGAAACGCAAAGCTGACAGCAGAAAGCAAGTCAGTGCAAGGCCTCGGTCAGAGCTGTGGGGTTATACTGTAATTTTCTGCTGCCATTCCTCTCCACTGTTTATGGCTAGAAATGGGAGAGGGCCACTAACACTGTCTTGAATTGATTTTACAGCCCCGCCTAGGAAATAAGCATGGGCATGAGAGAAGGAAGGGAGAGCTGTTTGTGTGCTTGGGGTATTTAATGCTGTGTGCTTGTTTCAAATAGACCCCCAAGAACGCACTTCATGTCTAGGGTGAATTCAAAGGGAAATATCAGGTACAGGGGCTCCGTGTTTGGAAATAGGCGGTACCTTGAACATGGCATTCTGGATTTCCTGTCAATCTCACAGCTCCCAGGTCTCGAGCCAGGATTCTGAATCTTATCTCCCGTGGTTTAAAACTGATCGGTCCTGAACTAAAAGTATTGCTCTTTGATTTCACAAACATTCCTGCACGTGTAAGGCTTTGCTAGCAGTGAAATGGGCTGGACACTTGAACGCATTAGCATGCCAAAACAGCAAATAAAACATCGTCTGAAAAATTTGCAGCCCATATGCTTTAGCCAGAAGAGGAAGGAAGATGGAAGGGAGGTAGTGGGGATTAAAAACTAATCTTTACAGTTTGTGGGGCTTGTTTCTGTGCACCACCAGTCTCACAAACATATATTTAGTGGGGCAGGAGTTGGGGACCCACGTGTAGTATGGTGAAAGCTCATTCTGAACTCTTCTGAAAGATAGTGGTGCTCTGATGGGAGCGGAATAGCTTATCACAGCCCAGAAATAGGAGAAAGCAGCCTGCACACCCAGGTCACCCCTCAAACACGAGGCCGCTGTTCACCCGTTGTGCTCTCCCAGTATGGTGCTGGCAGCCGAGAGCTGATGCTGCAGGGAATCCCTTTTGGGTACAGGGCCCGCCTTTGCCTCTCACGGGGCAGCAGCATGTGGCTGATCATATGAGTCCAAGATGCTGCTGTGTGCAGATGAACATTCCTAACCGTTCTAGTTTCCTAATTTGCATGGGATCTGCGGCTAAGTTCTGCTATACCCAGTGACTGCAGTGGGGTAGAGTAGTCACAGCATTCGTTTTCCTCTAAGCAAAGTGTCCTGACCCTATAATAATAGTATTACCAAAAAAAAAAAAAAAAAAAGAAAGAAAGAAAGAAACAACAAAAAATATTTTCCTATTTTTCCTCTTCGTGTTAAGCCTTAGCATACGTGTTGTGCTGGCTTCTTGCAAGCACTCCTCATTTACCAAAGCTGCTGTTTGGCTGTTCACAAGTTGCTCTGCAACTTGCACGTGGTTTTTAACTCCCCATTTGGCAGCCCACAGCCCTGCTCTGTATCAACAGCTTGTGCAGTTTGTTTCTGTGGTACCTGGGGATGGGGAGACGTGGTCAAGGGGCAGTATTTCATCGGCCATGGAGTTGGCAGCCCTGTCTCATGGGAGGACAGCCCTTCTGCAGGCTCCTCTGCACTCAAAGGGGGCAAAAGAGGGAGCACCACACGCTGCATGCACATCATCATCCTTCCTGCAGCTGGGCTGCTTTGCTGTTGTGTGCACCCTGCCCTCAGTTCCTCAGGAAATCCATGCAAGGTGCCCAGCAGCCAAGGCAGGCGCACGATCTGCAGCGGGGGCTGCATCTTCACACTCTTCCACCCCAAATTTTGTGCTCTCCCTAAGCCCAAGGAGCAAAGATGCAAAGATAGAGTTTCTACAGCCACAGTCAGAATGTAAGGGCGGCCTCAGGACCCAAAGTTCATACGTGGTCCTGACTCAGTGACAAACAGAAGAAAGCACCAGTTTCTCTTGGCAAGACCCTACAGCGCAGCCTGTACAGAGCTTTGTAAATCCTTCCTGCTCGGTGTCGCCCCTTAGGCTGGAGCAGGGATGTTTCCACAGCAAGGACAAGTTTCTGACATCCTGTGGCTAAAAGACACGATATTTACACATAAGGAACGGTTTTCTTGTCTTCTCTCTTCACAATAAGCAACTGGGACATTTGAAGAAAACTTCAAATAGCATATTTGAAGCCCCAACCAAGCTGGAAGAGGCCATGAGGGGTTATCTAGGCTGGCTGCCGATGCCAATGCTACAAACATGACCTGCACCCCCTGAACTTCTGCTCTCTCCTCTGCAGGAGCCTGCACACAGAGCTATCCACCAGCTGAGCGAATTAGAGAAAAGTCCTGGACAATGTGCAATGCCGCCAAGGCGAGGGGAGGGAGAAGAAAGCAACCTGTGGTGTCCCCCTTTTCCATAATGCTGGCTCGTACCTGATGAATTAACTTAGAGTTGAAGCTGTTTGGTTTCAGTTTCGCACTTACCAAGGGGGCTGTGTTTGCTCAGCCTCCCCCCCTGCAGCCCCTGGTTCCAGGCTGCAGTAATCAGCACATCGGTTTTCCAGCAGCAATTGCTGAGCCACTTGAGCTGTGATAGCAGCACTCATATTTAATCCCTTTAATTTGGAAATTTACTATGCAAACTGGTAACTGTTTACTTGTGTGGTTATTAATTGTCTTTATGCAGCCAATAAACATATAGTAGCTGTGATATGATCGCTACTCTCGGTAATGGCAACCTATTGCAAAGGAAGGCTCAGGCTTCCCAGCTCCATAAATTGGATGCTGTATATAATAATGTTGTTGAAGTGGTAACACTTTATTATAAGTGCCTCTGTTCTCACAGAAATCATTGTTCATTCTGCACTTTATAAATTGCTCATGACTTATAGAGAAAAAAAAGTAATTGATTTGGCTTGGCTTATTTATGGGGGCCCAGGCAATATTTTATTCTTCTACTTTTAGAGCTTTTTGAACTTCAGTCATTTATGCAAGTAGTTTCCAAGAAAAATCTAAACTAGTTCTAATACTCCTCCTTTTTCCAACTCTGATTGCTGCCTTCATCTCATTGAAGTCTTTATTTTTTTTTTAAAGATTTTTTTCTTAATGATTGCTGCTGGTGTCTTAATGCACAGTTAGAACTTTTTTTTTTTTTTTTTTTTTTTTTTTTTTTTTTTTTCCCTTATTCTTTCTGTGTGATTTAATAGCGATCTGGGAAAGATGATTCTCTAGTTCAGAAAGGATTTTTAAAATTTGGCTGCAGACCAGAAGCAGAACTGTGCCACACTGTACCACACCAGAGGAATAAAAACTAAGCAGTTTAGCACACTTTGCAAAAAGAAAACTACCAGAAATAGCCTGAGGTTTTGACTTTATCCAGGAGCCTCTGGTTTACTTTAGAATCAAGATTTCCAGCAAAATAGACTTAATTTTTATAATGCTTTTTGGTTTAGATAGAGCCAGACATTCTGCCAACATACGATTACTGGATGAATGAAGATTTGCAAGATGAACTTTGCAAAAGCAAATGTAACACTAAACACTCTGAGTGCCGTGAGGCACAGAAAAACTGGCCAAAATTACACCAAAATTACAGAGCACAGGAACAACCTTTGGGAGTCCAGAGCCTGAACAACAGAGAGACAAGTTGGAGCCCTCCAGGAATGACCTGTGAAGATGAGATCCTCTGAACCATCACCAAGTTGATCTCATTGCCTGGGTCACCGGGGAAAAATAATTAACCAAACCTAAGAAAAAAGGATCCCACAGGCTCCCTGCTTCCTCATTCAGGTGGTGCACACCAGCAAGCAGGCAAAGCCTGGATGTGTGTTGTGTGCAGAGGAGCAGGAACGTGCACAGGAAAGGAGAACAGTGTGTTAAAACTCTGACAGCTGGAGTATTGACGAGCAGATATAAATTCCTTATAAATTCCTTTTGCTTTTATATATTATACATATATATGTATTGTTTTCTCTCAGTAAGGTCACTAAAGATACGTTTTGCTACTAGTTTGGATGGAGTACATACCATAGAAGAAGATCTACACTTTGTAAAATATGTGCAAAGACATAGTAAGGTGAGGTTTCTGAGAAGCCTGCATAGGTAGCACATTGCCTAATAAACCCTACTTGCTGATGTTCACAGACCATAAGACTGAGTGCTACAAGCACATGCATTTTTGCATTTGAGGATCTTCCTGCAGCTGCCTCATTTACAATAACACAGAACAGGCAGTGGTCTGTGAGAAGCTGGTAGCAGCAGATTTAATTCCAGGTCATGTCTCTAGAGCAAGATGTCCCACATTGGATATGACTGAGTGTAAAAGTGGACCTTCTGGGAACACACCAGTGCGTGCAGCCTCCTCACCTGTCCTCAGCAAGTCTTCTACTGCTTTGTTCCTACCAAAGGGTATCCACCAAACCTTCCCCTCACTTAGCCAAACTCATTAAGAAATGTTTAAACCCCTTAAAGCAGCATGTTCCAGAGCAGGGACTGAGCTGTGTGTGTGGAGGACAGCAGAGCCCAGGGAAGGCAGGCCGAGGACACCTGCTAATGAGAAGATGTCCCTGGCAGATGGGATAACGATCGTACCTTCCAGGAAGGGGAGAGACAAGGAAAAACTGCTGGGGAAATGCCAGCACTGAGTGACTAAAATGTGTTTCCATTTTACATTAAGCAGCAGCAGAAGGCTGCCAGCCGTGTCTGAATTTAATGGCAGATTGTTCTTGTTTCACCACCACGCCACACCATGTGAGCCGCGGTCACAGGACCTCGCGCGGGCAGATGAGCGGCGGCTGCACCACACGCACCTCCGCGCCTCCTCTGCACCTATGGCACACACGAAAAAACATGGTTAGAAACCAAACCGAACCAAATCAAACCAAACCAAACCACACACACACGATAAATAAATAAATAAATAAATAAATAAACACGGTGCGAGTCTGAGGTGCAGCAGTGAGCCCAGGAAATGGCTGGGTGCCCTCACGGCCCCTGGCGCCGCTCCCGTGTCTTTGGGGCCTCCTGTGAGGTTCCCCTTCCCCTCGGCGCCCCCGGGCCCGCCATAACCCGCTGCCTCGGGGGCCGCCCGCCCCGCCGCGGGCCGAGCCCCGGGCCGAGCCCTTGGTCCCGCTGCCGTGGAGCCCCGCGGCCGGCAGGTGGCACCTCCGCCTCGCCCAGCCCGGCCCGCGGCCTCACGGCCGGCTCCGGCCCCGGCTCCCCCTCGGGGCGGCGGGCCGTGAGGGCGAGGCGAGGCGGCTTTGTGTGGCCCCTCGAGCACGTCCCCTGCCCGCCGTTCGTCTGGTGGCCAGTGCGAGAAGGCTCCTGGGGCCGGGGAGCACGGCCTGGCTTCCCCTCTCCTGCCCCAGCTGGGAGTTTGGGCTGGTCAGAGCTCTGCACTGGGCTTCAGAGAGGTTGTGATGAGCTTGAGGTGGTGCAGCAAGGCACTTCTGTACAGCCACACAGCCCTCCTCCATCCCATGAGTGCATGTTTCTGGTGGCTCCATCCTGCCTTCTCTGGCAAGGTATCTGGCACATTGGCGGGCAGAGCGGCTGCTTGCCACTAGCATGGACAAGCCGTGGCTCTCATGCTCCCAGATGCCTCGCTCTGAACTTACTGTTCTCTTTCCTCCCCTCCTTCTTCCCAGAGCTGCATGAGGAAAGCTGGCGAGGTCGCCCGCCATCCTGACACACACCTCGCACCAAACCAAGCCGGGGCATGCTCCCCCGTGCCCAGCTCCTGCCACTTCCCAGCAGCTTCACCCCATGGCACCCTTGTGTCCACAAGCTTTGGAAACAGGAAATTTTGGGGCAGGAAATGTCAGCTCAGCCTGAGGTGATGAAAGGAGAGGGAGAAACACGTGCTGGTTTGTGGGGCTTGGATTCAGAGCAGGGCTGGTGCTGAATGCCTCCTCCTGCGGGTGGCCAGGGACAGAGCTGTTGGAGAGGGGCGTTTATTCCACAACCAGATCATGGCAGCATGGCAGTTTGCAGAGAAACTGGCCCCCAACACACACACACAACTATTGTTTTTAAGCATTTCATTTGCTTACTCAAGTAACTTATACTTGAGTAGTAACTATACTCAAGTGTACTCAAGTGTATGTAATAATACTTGAGCAGTAACAATGCTCGAGTACTTCACACCTTGCATTGGGAAAGCTGTTAGAAAGAGCTAAATGGACTAACCAACAGCAGTGTTCCTGCCATGTTGCACTGGAGACAGTGTGTGTTTTCACATACGGACATTATATTTCTTGAAAGCATTTTGGGACCACAACAGTTTCAACCTGTAACATGCCTTTTAGTACCTTGTCTAGGACATGAAAAGTGAGGGAGTGAGGTCAGTTTGAGCAAGGCTGACCAAGTCCAACTCCTTCCCTCAGAGCATCAGGCACTCAGGGGCATGCATGGCAGAACAACACATGTCCCAAAAACCTCCTAGTGGAGGTCATGAGGTACAGGCATCTCCAGAAAGCTGAAGGCTTAAAAATAGGGAAAAATAAAGGGAGGGCAGAAGTGCTGAGGCAGATGTGGTGCAGTAGAAGAGGTGTAGACAGGTGGTGGGACAGGATGCTTGTGGCCAAGGTGAAACTACTCACCCCGAAGGAAGTACCGGGAGTGGGGTGTTGGCAGTCTGCTCATTCCCAAAGCATAGATCCAAATGGGTGGCCAAGCCAGGCTTGGATTTTCTTCTCTCTCATTTGCTCTGCCTTATTTATGGAGTTTATTGTTGTGTATATAGAAGTGGGAGAGAGGTGAGCCTTGTGCATTTGGCCTGAAGCAAGCAGTGGTTATGAGCCATATACACCCTGACACAAGCAGCAGCCCAGAGCTGCCCATGCACGGGGAGCTGGTAACAGCACAAGGTGCAGCCTGGTGTTGCACAGACATGGCAGTATGGGTCTGAAGGCAGTACTGACGCATTTGCTGGCATTGCACCTGAGCTAATAAGCCCTGGATTTGTTAGCTTGGGCCCAGCACTGCACTGACATCAGGGGACATACACTGGCTGCCAGCCCACCAAAAGGATGCCTCAGGGCTGTTTCCCCTGGTGCTGGTGTTGGGTAAGCACAGACTTGAGAGCCAGGGTAGCTACATCATTTGGGCTCCTCTGCCCAGTTTTTGTGGCACTTGCTACAGCTGAAAGCCCAATAATTGCTCAGCTTTTATTCCTGCCTTCAGAGGAGGAGATGACCAGGAATGGGTAAGATAAGAGAGGGCATGGAACCAGCTGTAAATGGCTTTGTCACCGTGACCACTGCAATGCCCTGCCTACCCCTTCTTTTGTCCATTTTCAGCCTTCAGACTTGAGAGATGATTACATCTGTGTCCACCTCATGGCTCCATGCTTTGAAGAAGCATTCACCATGGGTGAGATCTGTAGCCGGCAGAGCTCTACTGAGCTCAGCTGCTGGATTCTAGTATTTGAATTGTCTCATCTGTAAAGAGGTAGGTAAATTAGGACTGTATCCAAATGTTTTTTCCCTTTCCCCACAGACTTTGAAGGAGCCCAGGGTGTATGACTGCACTAGGGCAGTCTGAGGGAAGAGAGAGGAATCCCACTGTTGCTACAGGTGCTTAAGTTTTCCCAGTAACCCAGGACTATACGTGGGGAATTTGCCTCGAACCCCTGCCACTGCAGCAGGACGCCTCACCTCCCATCTGATGTTGTGCAGGAGCTGAATGTCCTCCTCCCCTCCCTGAAGGACCCCAAGACACCTGGTGCTCCACTGATAGCTACGCATAAGGCACACAGCCCCGTCTGCTCTTGTGCTGAAGCATCGCTGGGGGAGGCAGCACTGACTTGCCTTTACCCTGTAACACTACAGTTAGAGCTGTGGAGATTTGGGTTTGATGTCCAGCATCAGGAGTTGTGGAGTCTTTATCTTCCAGGTCATCTCCCCAGCCATTTGGTGCTGACCATGGGATGACCTTCCCCTGCGTGCTGGGGAAGCTGGGACAAGGCTGACACGGAGAGCTTGTGTGTGTGACTCCTTTGTGTCATCTGCAGGCCGGTCACATCACGTCAGCCCCTCTGTGGAGCTGGCCCTGCTTGCCCAGGTGCCAGACAGCTGGGTATGGGAAACCTTCCACGGATTAAGTCCGACTTAGTAAATATTAGTTTGCGGGATCGTTTGCAGTCTAGTGAAACGTAAGCCATTTTCTGCTGAAGAGCCAGTTTTCTAAAGGCTCACGGCAGTGAAATTAAGAATGCTCAGTTCGTGTTGGCAGACACGTTGCCTCCGTCGTCGAGTGGGAAAAAGCCCCGAGGAAGAGAGAGGTGCAGCGATGAAAGGCTAAGAACAGCTGCCGAAAATGTTCGTGAACCAGGAGTAACTTTACATAAAGAATGAAAAAATAAAGCCCAGCTTGATTAAATGGTTGGATTCAGGAAAGCAGGTCACCTCCTGGAAAGCAGCTTACGGAGGTGTGAGACGGTTCAGGCTATTTCTGAAGCAGGAAAATATGCAACAGCCTGCTGGCTGAAGCACAGCCCCCCACTCCCAAGCAAGGCCACAAGCTCCCAGTGACACCTCTCATCCCCCTGCGCTCTCGGGGAGTACCGGTGTCCCTCTGCCTGCCTCTGTCTCCAAAACCAGAACACACACACACAGTAAGACACAAACCTGCCTGCAAGCAGTTCCAAAATCACTGAAATTTGGTCACCGCCACAAACGTAATTTCAGAGGTGAAGTTCAAGAGTGGTGAACATTGCTGCTCTCGGTCGAGTTGTGCCCAGAGCTCCCTTCTTTAGGCAGGGGGATGGCCAGAATCACTGGGGGAAACTGCAAGTGCTCAACATCTAAAAATCAGGACACGTTCCCTTTTGTGTCTAATCTCAAAGAGCTGCCTGGAAATAACCCCTGGTCTCCTCCCCTGAGGACCCAGGGGCACCTTGCAGGTCGCTGCAGGAGCTGGAAATCCTCACCCTGCACGAGCACGCGGGTCAGCTGAGTGAGCAGGAAGGCTGGAAGTAGGAAGGGGGGTTGTTAAACAAAGTTAGACTGTGCCTGGGAAAAGTGAAGTTAATATATTTTGGGGAAATAATCCCAAACTCTGCTCATCAAAAGGACAGAGAAGGCTGGAAAGCAGACCACCGACAACAGGTGAGTTAGTTACCAGCCCTTGCTGCAGAAGAGGACAAGCTCTGGGGCTGCCCACAGAGGCTGTGTGTGAGGATGTGCTGGGGACAGGCGAGGGGCACAAAGCTGGGCTCTTGGCATCATTTCTGTGCTCCTCAGGCCTGGGGTGCTGCGGGCAGCCCGGAGAGCCATCAGAGGACACCCCCATGAGCGAGAGGTGGGAGGGAACGGGCGGGTGAGGAAAGCCTGAAAGAATTCAGCACAAGCAGCTCGTCCAAGCGATGACTAAAGGGGGAGGATATGATAACCCTCTGCAAGTATTCGAAAGCTATAAACACCAAGGGTGGCTCATTTTGGGGTAAGATTAGATGTAATGGGATGCATTTATGGACTGGAAAAAATGCCTGTTACGTGAAGACACACCGCTCTGAGAGGTGGCATTTGTCATGGAAGTCCCCGTGGCCTGTACAAAACTGCTCCAGCTATAAAAATAATGCGCATCGTAACCAGAAACCTGTCCTGCGTTAGGCTCGCACAGCTTGGGAGGCACAACGCCTGCTTTGCGCGGGCTTTGTTGGGCGCAGCCAGGACACAAGAAGGGAGAGTTGGCGGCGGTCGGTTATCCCTGCACCACTGGCCGCTTGTCAGCAGCAGCAAGGTGATTTCATGGCGCTGCAGCCTTCCTGGAGGTGAAACCCAAATTAAGTCAGGTGATAGGGGCTAAATGTTTCTCCTAACCTATGGCAGCTGATTGCCCTCTGGGAAATGAAGCAATGGAGGGAAACTGTTTTAGAGAGGCAGGATGCACACACACTGCTCTAATGGGAGGGACATCCCACGGGGCTATGGAGAGGAGAATCCTACACACCTGGCACTGTGGTGTCAGGGATAGGGAAGGAAAAGACAAGGAAAGGAAGGGGAGGGGGAGGGGGGGGGGAGGAGGGGAGGGGGGGGGGGGGGGAGGGGAAGGGAAGGGAAGGGAAGGGAAGGGAAGGGAAGGGAAGGGAAGGGAAGGGAAGGATTTGCTTCACCTTACAGATGAAAAGTTGGTTAATGAGAGGAGCATAGATCCCTTCACCTCCCATTCAAATTGATGCAGGCAAGGTGAGGTCACACCTCCCACCTTTCAACACCTGTCTTGGATGCTTTGGGTCAGCCTTTGGGAGTCACTTGTGGCTCTGTGACCACACGGACAGCTCAGGTGCTCCATTTCAGGTGTTCCAAGTTGCACTGCAACATGACTGTCTAACACATATAGCACAAGCATCCACTGTAATTATTTATTTTCCAAATGAAACCAATGGCCAGGCACTGTGCGGTTCAAGTGCAATGCTTTTTTAGAAAAAAAAATAAATAAATAAAAAATAAAATAAAAAAGTTGTAAGACAATTAAAGGAATCTTGAAATAAGCTTTCCAGTGTATCAAGAGCATCTGTTGGCCTGTTACGGAGTGGCCAAGCTGTAATTTCTGGGACTGCAGCTACTAAAGGCACCAGGGAAGTGGCACCCCTGTTCCACCACTAGTTTCTCTTCACAGTACAAACGAGGCAGGCACAATGTTTCACCTCATGTTTTATTCAGCCCCTTTGCAAGCTGTGGCTTTTACAGGCATTTTGAAGGAAAAATTCCAGACTTGGATCCAATCCTATCACCTGCTGATGTCTCTCTCAACTCCAGTTGGTGTAAAGCTAGCCAAGAGTGTTTCTTCCCCCCTCGCTCTCTCTTTTCCTCTCCCACTCCCCCAGATCTGTGTAATCTATAGAGGCCGGGCTATTCAGCGCTGCTCAAATCCTGTACTTCGGCTCATTAAAATGTCAGGCTCACCGCTGCAGACACAGTGCGCTCATTCCTATTGACAGCAGCGGACAATGAAGTCAGTGGGAGCTGGGGAAGGAGGAAAAAAAAACACGACTTCTTTATGATGTGATTGCTGATCAGCGTCTTTAAATTACATTAAACTCCTCTTGTGTCATTAAGCAGACTTTTCAGGCTGTCCCGTCCAGCATAAACACGCAAACATTTCAATGAGTTTTCCCTTCTCGTGTAACTCAGGAAATAAAAGTGTGTTTGACACTCACCCCTGCTCTGGGTTTCAAAGTGTTCCTGTAGCTGGCGATCTGCAGTGCATGAGGAAAATGGATTTTTCTGCTGTTTCCAGCTTCTCTAATGCATCACACAAACCATTTAATAAATACAGAGTAAAGTGAAAAATAAATCATTCTGAGAGAAGCCCAAGGTGCTCTGAGAGCCAGGCACAAAGCTGTCACTGCTTCCCTGGGACAAAAACCCTCCCATCATTTATTTTCAGGCTGCAGAATTGAGTTAACATCTACTACAAACTCTGTTTATCCACTTGCAGTTGGGATCGTTCTACCTCCAAGCCTTAGCTAACATATTTCTTAATGTGAAAACAAGGCTGCTCGCAGAAATAACGCAGTACCTGAAAATAAGCATTGAGCAGAGATAAAATGTAAGTTTGGAAAGCTGAGCGATTGCTGTCATTGCCTTCCTCACATCTAAACGGTTGCCCATATTTTCACATTCAGGTGAATGCATTCGCTTCCCATGTATGAGACTTCTATAACCCCCAATATGTCTAATAATTTTTCCAGTTTAACTCTGGAAATTATTTTAATGAGGACTGTCTCTCTTCTAATAAATGGATATAATGGGAGCTCATTAACTATAATCAAAAGGTTCTTCATGTAATAAATCATCATAATATTTTATCACGTATGGAAGTGTAAATGGCTCTCAGTATCACTAAACATCCCCTACGCAAACCACTCTTCCAGGATATGACTGAGGAATTATTATTTTTTTATTTTCCCTGGGATTTCCCCAAAGAAAAGCAAAGAGTTAATGCTCCTGCTTCAGCTCTCGTTTTCTGCTGGGCTAGACATTTCCTGGAGAAGCTGAAGGGAGCTGGCAGCTGCTGCGATTCGGGATGGGGCCGCTGCCCTGGGGGACAGTGCCCAGCTCGGGCTGCGCCGTGCAGCTCCCTGCACCAAGCACAGGCACCAGCTCCGTTGAGAGCGCTCAGAGCAGTGCTGAGAGGGGCCAGTGCTGGTGGCACAAGGCATTTAATTGCCACGTTAAATAGTCACACACGCTTGTCAAAGCAGCGCCAGCTGAGAATGAAAGCTGTGTAACAAACAGTTCAAAGGAAACAATCGTGTTTGCAAACACTTCTTTTCCCCTAGGTTGATTGTTGCCTTTTGCATGGGAAGGGGGGTCTGCTCTTCTGGAAGCAGAGCATATACTGAAGTCCCTATTAAATCAGCTGGCTCAACTGCAGCCGCTGAAGGCAGCGGTGAGAACTCGCCAGCTTCTTTCGAAAAGCATCCTCTTGTTCTGGGCATGTGTGTTTTAGACAACACAAGTTTATTGCAGATGCTGATCTCTCCCCCAGAGGGTAGGGGCACGCACCTCAGCACTGATCATCACACGTTTCTGGGACACTGAGAGGCTGCCAGACAAGTTATCTCGCTCCACCTGGAAACAACTAAAAAGGAGATTTCTTTCTCTTTGATTCCTCTGTGTCTCAGCCAGATGAACTTGGAAACTCAACCTGCCAAATTCACGTGGTTTGAGAAGGTTCAAATTAAACCTGTGGGACCTTGCTGTGCTTTCCAGAGCTTTCACCTCGTGTTCTTACTCCAGCAACCCTTCCAACCCCAGCAGTCTGAGGGCCTGAGGCAAAAAATCCTAAGGAAACCGCCTCAGTCCCAGCTGCCACCTGGCACGAAGCTCGCCCAGCACACAGACACACACACACATCTTCCTGGCCTTTGGTTAGAAACACACATGGTCCCACCTTGGTTTCCACTGACCTGCAAACATTTGTACCTGGACCATAAAATGATCGCAATTTAAAGAAAAACAAAATAAATAAATAAAATGCATCAGCCCCTCACCAAGTCTTATTTTAAAGACCCTGCACGCTGCTCTGAGCACAAGGGGTAGCACTGACATTAGGGCTGGGGGTCTGGAAATCACAGTGTGAATCCCTGGCCCCCTCCATCTGGAGATTTGCTCGTCAGGAAGGGCAGGAGAGCAGCCTCGATGGGGCTGCTCCAGTTAACAGAATTGATGCTCCCTTGGGCATTGAGCCCTGCTGGGCTCCCTGCCCCGTTACTGCGGGGAGGGAGCTGTCCTTTCAGCCAGGAGAGCAGTCTGTAGCAGTGCTGGGGGAGATGAAGGTGCTGGGCACACCGCAGGATCAGGCCAGGTGCAGAGGTGAGCCCCTGCAAGGCAGCCTTATCCACACCCGGTGCGTTTGGGTCACTGAGAACTGATCATTTGGGGCCAATGCACTCTAAAAATATATTAGATGGCAAGCCCTTGGCCGCTGGGAGCTGATAAGAATGAGAAAGCACCTGGGGAAATCTGTGAGGCAGCAAGAAACCAGGAGATTGGAGGCAAGACTGCAGTTTTTAAATCCCTTTCTTCTCTAGAGTTTCACAGTCTGCTAGGTTTGGCCTAAGCCGACATGAAGGATCTGGTGCGTTTCCTGTTACACGTGACCAATGGCACACACACCACTAACATCAACATTATTATATTATTTTAAAATTGGACTTCACACCTAATTTTTACTTAAATTATGCACGTCAAGATGTATCGTTCCTCTCAGCCTGGCTTTCCTCCTTGACCGTGCCTGCAGTTTCAGGAGGAGTGACGGGACACTGAGTCTCCCAGGCGATGCCCACTGCTGCCCAGGGCTGAGGCAGTAGCGCCAGCGTGCCACCTGCATCTTTAATAATGCCAAACGGACCCGAAACACTGACCTCTGCTCACGAAGTCTGCACTTTAAGTGATTTCTCAGATATGCAAGTCGATGCTCTCTACCTGGAATCTCGCTCGGAAAATGTTTGACATTTCTATAGCAGGCATTTGCTCACTTAGGAAAAAATTATCCAGAGAAAATAAAGGCTCTGCTGCCCAGCCAGCTCTTACTCGGTCCGCGAGCAAGCTCCCCGCTCGTCTCTGCTCTCCAGGCTGTCATGTTTCGACAGGAGAGGATCACCACCGCCATCAATCTGCTTGCAGGCTTTCTGCCTCCCCCAGGAACTCTGCTTCGGCGCTCATAAACCGGCACATTTTGGTTTATTTTCTCCTGACAACTTGCTAGCAGACGAGCAAAACTCTTTTTTCATTATTTAACTACGGATGCTTATGATTGCTCAATAATGTAAATGTCTTGTAAAGGGACCTCAGATTTTGCTGGAATACTAAAATCCCTGCCAGAAGTTCAGGATTTCTCACGATTTAAGCAGGCCTTTTAAAAGCCCAACTGTATTTTAAAATGTCTCTTTTTATTTTTTTATATAGCTTTGTGTACATGCTATGGGGATCAGGCCGTATAATTATATAAAGACTTGGATAAAATCAAATCTAGATCAGCTTTTTTTGTGCAGGAACAAATCCATTTTTTTTCCTCTCAGAACAAGAAACAAGACTGGAGCTGAACCAGCTGCCAGCAAGTCAGGGGGAATGCAGGCGCGCCGAACCTGCAGTTGGTTTCCTATTTTACCACCAGGCCTGTAAGCCAAACACACACCCGTAACAACACCTGCAGAATGTTCTCCTGGGCTATCTGAAGTAATATCTTCCTATGAGGAAAGGCCGAGAAACCTGGGTCTGTTCAGCCTTGAGAAGAGAAGGCTGAGAGGGGGTCTTATCAATGTTTACAAATACCTGAAGTGTGGGAAACAGAGGGATTTGGCCAACCTCTTCTCAGTGGTTTGTGGGGACAGGACAAGGGGCAATGGCCACAAAATGGAGCACAGGAAGTTCTGCAGCAACATGCGAAAGAACTTCTTCACGGTGAGGGTGATGGAGCACTGGAACAGGCTGCCCAGGGAGGTTGTGGAGTCTCCTCCAATGGAGATATTCAAGGCCCATCTGGACACCTCCCTGGGCAGCCTGATCTAGGGAACCTGCTTTGGCAGGGGGTTGGACCCGATGATCACTGGAGGTCCCTTCCAACCCCTACAATTCTGTGGTTCTGTGAATATGCAGGTGCCAAGAAGTCTAATGTGCATCTTAAGGCCAGTCTGTCCGAGTGGTCTGTGCTGAATATTCAGGTGATAACAGCACATCTGCATGAAGATGTGATCGCATATCACCATCGCTTCTGTTACCAGTATTTGTACTGCCAGAGCTGGCTGGAAGCACTTGTGGGTTGGGATCCTGCTGTGCTAGGTGGGGTGCCTGAGACACGAAAAGGGAGAAATCAGCATCCAGTTGAAAGGCAGGCCACAGCTGATGAAACAGGCAGTCTCAGGAAAGGGGTCATCTCTACCAGGGAAGAGAGAGAGGGCACCCCAAAGCTGGTGCTTTTAAGGCAATCTGTTCAGAATTTGGGCCTGCTGGAAGCAGCCTCAGAGGTTGTTAGGGGTTGAACCTTGCTGTTTCTCTCACAGCTAACACCACACACGTACATGGCTGTACACAGCCATACACAACATAAAGGGCTGTTTGGCCAAGAGGTTGTTACAGAGCCGGGCTGGCTGGAGCTCCAGCATCATCAGCACCTCGCCGAATGAGGCCCTCACTGCTTGGCTGAAGGACAGCAGCACCACTGGCAGGCCTGGCTGTGAGAACATCCCTGCTCTCCCCAGCGCGGGCTTCCAGCCTCCAGCCCCATACATCAGCACCGGGGAGCAGAGACTGATGACACAGCATGGCCCCAGCACATATTTCTTCCTTATAAAACCACAGAACTGGTCATTTGGCTTCTCTTACTGGAGGCCTGGGGTATAATTAATCCACCCTATCTTACATTTTTAATTACATCTCTGCTCAGGTATCCAAGTCTTTCACAACCCCAATACTTTTAAGGTGTAGGAAAAGTACTGGAGCCCTGGCTTTGCAGGGAGAGAAGCTGCAGTGCAGACTCTGAGTAAGTAGGACAAACTTGAGAGAAAACCTGTAGCATGACTGAGAACAGAACCCAGATGTACTAAGGGCTTGTGCTTTGCTTTAAATACAACACTAGGATCCCTCTCATTCGTGATGCCAGTATAATGGTATTTCCTCTCCTGGAATGGTGCATTTGGCTCTGGCCAGCACCTCTCTCTCCGGAAAGTCAGAGGGAGAGAGTGAGAGGAAGAAAAAGGCCAGAGAAGCGCAACCAACACAAATCTCCCTGCAGGGGAGCTCCCTACAAGGCGAGGAGGAGGCGCATGGGGCAGCAGCGGTACCAGGGTGGGCATCAGGGATCAGCCCCAGGTCTGTTTCTGTGTCCTGGAGTGAGACATTTGATGTTTATGGGTTTCTCTACTAGGGGAAACTGTTGCAGGATGCACATTTAACGTGTGCCAGACGTCGGTGTACAGCATTTGTGCTGCTCTCCGCTCGTGCCCTGGGGAGGGACTGAGGTCGCTGCCTCTGCTTGGATAGAGAAGCAAGCACGAGGGCAGATGTGGCATGGCACAGCTCTGTGCAGTCCCACCTCGGGGCTGTGTACAGCGCTCCTGGCAGAGGCAAGTCCAGAGAAGCAAAGCTCAGCTTCATAAAACCTGAAGGCCTGACTCACAGTGGCGATGGAAATGCAAAGTGTTCTTTTCTCAAGCCTTTATTGTTCCAGCATGATCTGTCTCAAGTACCCCACGCACTTCACTGTGCAATGGTAAAACAATCTTTGCCCAAATGAAAAAGAAAGAATTTAAAAGACTTTAAAAATAGACAAGAAAATAGGTTAATGGGGCCAAAATAGCCTTTTTAGTTTCTTAGGGAAACACCTCCCAGATGGGTTTAAAAAAAAAATTATTGGAGCTTTTGACACCATGCAATTACTTCATGGAGCTCTTCCAGTTTATGCTTGCAATGTACAGAAAAGGGCATCTTGTTTAACAAAAAAAGTATTGGGTTACTGAAAGCCACATGGCTCCATATCAAAGCTGGGAACATTCACAGCCACGCTGAGAAAGCTGTTTTTGACTCCAGGCCCATGTAAGAGCCACTCACCTGCAGGTACATCGAGTGCTGTGATGAAGATTAATTGGGCAAGGCTCACAGCCCGGGCTTGGAGGATGAGAAGTGCCTCAATAGCACAGGGAAGGCCCCGATGGGCCTCTTGCCCCAGTGGGCTGCAGGACTGTGTGGTCCAGCCAGGGGGAGAGCCTGCAGAGGAGCAGGCAGCCCGTGCCACGGCTGATGGATCGACGCTTCTTCCTGCCTGCCCTGCAAACCTTTGTGCCCACTGACTTTGGCAGCACATGAGGAATTTAATGAAGAAGCCGTGGCTGACACCTGAGGGTTCTGTCTTGCTCCTTGCAGAGCTGTCTGACAGCCCAAGGTGCCACGGCTACCAGGCCGGTGGTGTTGGCTGGAGAAGCACAGAGAGGTTGGTGAGTGGTAGTGTTTCTGACAAGAACACTACTGTTCAGCTCACCGCCAGCTCCAGCCCACTGCTTGAAGCTCCAGCTGCCCTTCCTGGAGCCTGCCCTTGCCCCCTGGTCTCCCCACAGGGCAGGGCCCCACGGCATCTTCCCATCTGCAGCCTCCCTCTGTTGCTGGCCTTGCTTCTCGCTCCCATCTTTTGCACTTGGAGAGAGAAAAATAAAGCGAGATTCAACTCACAGGTTTAAGCTCATTTTATGTTTGAGTTAGGTTTCTAAGGTCTTGATGTAGTCAATGGAGATGCAGCTGATGCAGACAGTTGAGGATAGGAACTGAAACTCAATATGATGTCTTCATCTGAAAGTTCGAGGCCTCATGGAGCAAAATATTCTCTTGTACTGAAATAGATTATTGTTCATACTCAGCTGAGTGAAGGTATTGTGGCAAAAGAGCCTTGCTATAGCAGGCACAGATACAGGCATCGATGAAAACATGCATTGATAAGATCAGGCTCCCCAGCATCATACAGCCAGCATCCCCAGGGGGCTGCAGACACTTCTGCCAAATCAGGTGCTGCTGTGCCTTCAGCTCTTTTGCTCACTCAGGCATACCTGCCTGTGCCAGGCCTGCCCAACTGCAAAGCTGCTATACCATGGCAGAGCACAGAAAGTTGTCCATGAAGTTTGGCTTCCAAAGGAGAGGCTCTTCAGGGCATTCCTCCCAAACAGACAGAGGAACACAATCCCCCCAGTTTCCAGGAACTTTTTCTAGGCAGTTCTTCAGTGTTCCTGTGCTATCCCATGAGGGTCTGATGAACCTGGCAGTGGGGACGGTGGTTAAGCAGGATGTGTGCCTTCAGCACAAGGCCATCGAACAGAGATGGGAAGCCCTCTGTGAGCAGAGCAGCTCAGGGCTGTCAGCACCTGCCTCTACACTTGGAGATGGGGGAAGCCAGGAGAGCCCAGAGCAGCTCATCCCAAACACCACAGATCCCAAAGGCATCTTCTCCTCAGCCACATGCAGATCCTTTCCAACTCTGGGGGATGAAGTGACTTTGTC
The DNA here is from genome assembly GCA_011076525.1 of Nettapus auritus. Taxonomy (NCBI): domain Eukaryota; kingdom Metazoa; phylum Chordata; class Aves; order Anseriformes; family Anatidae; genus Nettapus; species Nettapus auritus. The sequence continues at coordinate 15,629,126 of CM021766.1, read as the reverse complement.
TGCCTCTGACTTGGACCATTGTCCCTGTGAAGTTCTGTTTTCCATCTTTGCATATGCAGCAGTCTCAGCAATTTTTTCTCCTTAAAGCCAGGGTTTCTCTGTAAAACAGCATCTTTTCCCACATCTGCAGGTCCTGAAATCACTTTGAAATCTGAGCTACACTTATGGTTCTGCTCCTTTCCTTTGTGCACATATTAGCGTGAATGTGGGATTTCCATGCAACTTGAGAGTGTTCCTTTGGTAACCACATTTATGTTCTGCCTGAACCCTGTAGGTTAGGATCCTGGGGCAGCCTCTCTCACCCACCTGCAGTTTGCACAGCTCTCTCCTCTACCACTTACCCTTTCGTGCTCAAGGGGAGCCTCCTGTAGACATCCACCAGTTATCTCTAAAAATCTCTCCTGCCATGCTGTCTATGAAAAACTTTCAAAAAAACCAGTGTTTTTTATTCATGATGCTGATAGCATCTCCATGGGCCCTGGGCCTGCCTGCACTATAAAATGCCTAGACAGGACCAACGCTGTGTCCTTTCTTTGCACAGTGCCTGGAGGTGACAGCCCAGGATGAGTGATACTGCCTGAACTGACAATTAAAGTGGCAAACGAGTGCTCAGTGTAATGCAGGGGCAGGTACTTACTGGGACACTGATAAGTGAAATCAAGGAATTCCTCTAAAAAGCAAGTTATCCCAAATATTCTCTTTCATCCAAATCGAGCCATTAGGACCCACACTGATGTGACTGACTAGATTTACCATCATGAGAACCTGCTTACTCACTAACTCTTCAGCCTCTGATACATTTCACTTTGAGAGCCTGCAAACATAAATCAGTTGGAAATAAAATTTAATTTACAACATCAAAAAGAGTCACATTTGGAAACAGTCTAATTTCCTGACACTCAAAAGCACATCACATTATAATTTATCAACCATCACATTTTTAATGATGTCAGACATTTGTCAGAAAATCACCATTAAATTGGTATCTAATGGCTTCTAATAAATGTCAAAATGAACTTGCAGATGCCTATTTGAAATATATTAGGAGCCATTAAACAGCAATTAAAATGAAGTTTCACAAATAATATTTTATATTAGATAGGTCGCAGAGCCATGCCAAGGAAGGGTCAGTGACATTTTGAGGAGCCTCTGAAAACGCTTCCTCCTTTCACATGTTTCTGTAATGATGGAGCGAGTGCTTCCCTGGTGAGCAGCCCACGCTCTCTGGGCATCCGGAGCCCTTCCTGCAGCCAGGGCTCCAAGTGGGAGGTGATTGAGAAAGATGGGCGTAAAGCTGGGCAGAGGGACAGCTGGAGGCCACCTGGCACCACAGTGCATGCCCTCTACACCCTGAATGTGCAGTTTACTGCTGATGTACAGAAAAGAGCTCACACCACTGGCACTACCCTCTCTGATGTCGTTTCGGGTTTCTCCAGTCCACATATTAACAAACCTCACCTTGTGTCAGTGGTGCAATCTGGTATTGCCACGTCCTAGGCTCTCTTGAAAGGGCACCGAAGACCACCTTTAACTTCTGGCTCAAAACTCTGCAGAAGCAGCTGTGTGCTGAGAGCCACCAGTGCTTCATGAGTCCATGCTCCTTCTGCTCTGGAGATGTTTAAAAGGTTCACCTTCACTACACATATATACAAGTACATGTGCACATGTATATATGCTTTATATAAAATATAATATCATTTAAGTATGCCCAGGTATTGATGCCCTTTTCTTCTCTTGCAGCAAAGCTTACTTTCATCTTTTTTTGCTATACTTTGAAAATGACCAACAAGCATTTAACCTTTAAGCATCAGCAAGAATCTCACAGCATTCTTGTGCCTGTATCAGCCCAGTCACAGCTCAGAAATGGTTAAAAAGAGGGACTTAATCCCAGCTTGTGCCATTCCCAAGTTAGAATCCTGTAAAAGAGCAACTTGTTTGCTCCCTCTCTTTTCACTTCAGCCTGCACAGAGAGGAGAAGGGAGGAGTGGGACTGGATGTGGCCTCTAATCCTGCCAGGGCTCAGGCCAGCGCGGTGAGCATTGCCTAAGATGGAGGATGCAAAGCCCGACGGCCGGGGACGGCACATTCTGGTGTGGCTGGGGGAGCGAGCAGCAGGCCAGTGCGTTACACAAGTAGGTATTATCAGCCAATAATAGACCCGTTGTGTCAGTACACAAATATGTTGTTACGCTCCACCTTCCGTCCTATTTGTTTCTTACAGTACTATGGCTACTTTCCTCACCCATTTACGCAGCTCAGAACTGGTCCTGAGTCAGAAGAGCAAGAAAAAAATCCCCTTACCTCCACCCATCCCGTCACCTGCTCCTTAAAGGACCTGTTTATACAACTGTAGAGAAGGGCGTGTATTTGCATATTAAATGGGATCGAGAAAATATGTAACATATGTTGCAAACAGAACTAATGTCTAAACACACATGTAAACCTGGGCTAACGGGTCCTGCCAAAATATTTTAACCATCTGTTTTTACTTAGCTGTTTTTGAACAAATTATGTTTATTATGTTAATTTATTTTACTGTCAACAACACCAAATGACAGAGTTGCCGCTAAACAACATCATTATATATCACATTCTGGCATAATACCGGCAGGTTTTTTTAATGCGACAGGAATAAATGCATATTAAAATGCCAATTTGTTTAAAATCTCATTCAGGATGGTAAATACATCTGCACAAATCCACCGTGTTCCAACATACACTGTTTGCACAGAGACTACTTAAAGATAAGGCACTTGGATGGGACTTGGAGGAAGTCGCAGGAACAGAGATTCTGCCTGGATGCCTGGTTCAACATTCAGGCTGCCAGGGAAGGAGGGAGCAAACAAAAGGGAGGTGTGCCACGTTTTAAGAAGTTGTGATGAGCTTCCTGCAGGTCTGCCCTCATTTGCAGCATCCAGGAGAGCTCCCTCAGACAAAACAACACTGAAGTTGAGGTCAAGCATCCCAGGGCCACATCCTATCCCCCAGCATACCCTGTTTGTGTCCAGGCAGGAGTCTCTCCGTACCCCGTGGGTGCGTGCATCCAGAGCTGCCACTGCATCTGGAAGATACTGAGGGCTGCTCTGGAGGCCCCAACATGCTCACAAAGATCCCCCAGTGATTATGTTGCATGGTGCTGTGGTGGTTTCACCCTGATGGGCAGCTGAACTCCCACCACACTGCTCTCCCGCTCCCCCTTTTCAAAGGAAGAGGGGGAGAAAATACAACGGAAAGGGCTTAAGGGTTGAGGTAAGGACCGGGGAGATCACTCACCAATTACTGTCATGGGCAAAACAGATGCAGCCTGGGGGGGTTAATATAATTTATTGCCTATCACTATCAGACTACAACAGTGAGAATTAAAAGCAAACTAGAAACACTTCCCCCACATACACCCCCCACATACACCCCCATACACCCTCTTCCACCTCCTTCCCAAACTGCTCCTGCGGGGGCTCTCCATGGGCCGCAGCCTCCTCCAAGCCACATCCACCTGCTCCAGCGGGGGCTCCTCCACGGGCTGCAGTGTGGAGATCTGCTCCACGTGGGACCCATGGGCTGCAGGGGGACAGCCTGCTCCACCAGGGGCCTCTGCACAGGCCGCAGCGGAACTGCTGCTGCATGCCTGGAGCACCTCCTGCCCTCCTGCTGCACTGACCTGAGGGGCTGCGGGGCTGCTTCTCAGTCCTCGCTCTCTCAGCTGCTGTTTTGCAGCAGTT
>CM021766.1:15504042-15625007 GCA_011076525.1 Nettapus auritus | reverse complement strand
ATTGCCCAGAAGCAGACCTTACTTCAGCAGGATGTTTTGCTGACCCCTCAGAGAAGAAAGGTCTCCTCTCTGGAGCACGAGGGTCAACCAGCAGCTTCTCACCCTCCCGAATGACCCTCTTCACTGTCCACAAGTGTTGCCTGGACAAAATTGTTCCCCTCCCCAGTTACAAAGCCAGTACCTGTTCTAAATCCAAGTCTGCTCCTTCAATCCTTTTCCCTTTTTTTCAGTTGCTCATACCTTCCCTAACAAAATTAACCTTTTTTCCAAATAACTGATGCTAAAAACCTGCCTTTTTCTTCCACACAGGCAGTATGATTTTACCTCCAGCCATATTTTCCTTTTAGTACCATGCATGGGGTGGCACAGGATGCTTTTGATTGCCCTGTTCCCCTCTCAGGGCCACATTCACAGGGCTGACCACCCCTCACATAGGGAAAGGCCCCTGCTTCTTCCAGCTCTGTGCCTCCACATGCGTTTACACCACACCACAGGTGGGTCAGGGAGGTGGCCAGAAAAACCCAGCCTACCTCAATTCATCCTTTGCAGCAGCAGGAAAGTAGGCTATGCCCTGTGCAACTGGAAGCAGAGAGTCCTGCATGCTCCAGAAGACAGCTGGAAAAATGTGAGAAGTGGGGAGTCCTCTGGTTTTTGAGTCAAAAAACAGACAGAAGATAGACTGTCCCACCTAAATATTCCTCCTCCCGAGGAATATCTTCAGATACACTGCAGGACTGGAATGGAACAGGATGAAAGATAAGCAAGTGGGAAAGTTTGAGACAAGATCACAAGGGCAAGGAGTGCTCCATGGTCTTCACTAAGCACCACGTTTCTATCAGTCTGCTCAGGTAGCTGAAGGCACTCATGACATATAAGCCAGTGACAAGGTGATGTATTACAGGATATGGTACAACATAAAATGCAATCAAGCCACGGTCCTCCAAAAACTCATGGGCTTGCGTAACAATGCACATGAACGATCCTGCCAAGACCCAAGGATTGCTCCAGTGCAGATGGTGGAACGCTTGCATAAAGCAAGCAGAGGTATGGTCAATGAGGAACTCTCAAGCACTGAGAAATCCTAAAATAGCCTAACGCTGCCTCTAATATTGAATCAATTAGCTGAGAAATAGCCAGTAAGGAAATGTGATATTGCTTTCTGGGGATTAGGCAGCAGGCATTTTGGGAGAAGATTTTAAGACAAGGAACAGGCTCCTTTTGATTAACCTCAGTCTTTTGAGAAGTATAGTGAAGAAATACTGTGCACATAAATATTTTGATATCTCACTAACAAATACTAAAAGCCGTGCCACCTTTGTTTAAACCCCCCTCCCCAGCAAGACCAGGACTGTTCACGCAGAATTGTAAAGAAATCAGTGTTTATAGTGTCTATTGTAGCACCAGACTTCGTCAAGTGTGGTGATACGTGAGAGGCAGTGCCACACAGTGTACAGTTTGGGAGAATTCCCCCTCCCCTCTATAAATTCTGATTTTACGAAGAGAAAGGTTACAAGGTTTATATTTCAGGAGTTGAAGTCCTGAGAAAATAAACCTCTGTCCAAGTACTTGTCCAGCCTACAACAGATATTCCATAAAATGTATGGGCTGATTTCACGCATATGGCTGCTCATTTTACAAGGGGATGATTAAGATGGTCATGGTTATGTTGGCTTTTAGTCCAAAAATGCCTCAGCTGCTCTGGATTCATTTAAAATAATAATGTACCTCTGTGTGCAAAAAGCAAGCAGCCAGCACTCCTCTGCTCTTGCAGACCTGCAGATCCAGCTCTTTGCTTTTGACAGTGTTTCCAGCATGGTTCATTAGACACTATTTGCTCCAGCCGTCCATCTTGTTCTCCTCTCAGCCTGCCATCTCTCTTCTCTGGCACCAAAGAGGCTCACAGAGCAAGCAGAGATGAGCTCTTCCTGCAGTGTGCTAGCTTCCATCCCCACAGGGGTCCCAGTCCCTCCGCCCAGTCAGAGCGCACCCAGCTTGGATGAGCAATTTGTTGAAAAGCAATGGGGGTGCAGTTCAAAAGTGCCACCCCCCCCAAAAAATAATAATAATAATAATAATAACTAAAAAAACACTTCAGCTCTTGCACCCCAACCCAAAAGAGAAGTGTGCTGGTACCATAAGAATAAGCAGCCTTTCACCGCACGCTCATCCCCCAAGGAAGGGGAAGCCTTTTGCAGCATGCATGGGTTGCGCAGCATTGCAGGGTTTGATTTCTGACACGGCCCATCCCCAGGAGTCACACAGAGAGTGATTAAAAGGGCAGACTATGAGTCAAAAAGAGCAACCACTTTTTCCTGTTTTAATCTGATTTGGTCGTCTCGGGCTCCTCATACGCACTCTATTCGATACTTCCTGCTCCACACATCTTTCTGGCTGCAGCTGCCCCAGCATCCTTTCCCCTCACCCTCCTCCACAGCTTGTCCTGCTCTCGGTTTATCTCTTCACTGTAAAAAGGAAAGGCATTTATTGCTTCATTCACTTTAGGTGATTATCGTGTAACAGAAATAAACTGCTTGTTCCTATATAATCATAGATCACTTTGCAGAATGCAGGCTTCAAACAACAGAGGTAAAAGTCTGCAGTGTTTTCCTGTGAAGCAATCTTTGTTTCTTAAAAAAACCAACACAACAAAACCTAAAAGCCCTAAGTCAGTGTCTTCCCGCAACTGCAGCTGATTTCCTGTGTAAACTAAAACCATGTGATATTCCATAAGTGCTTCCAGCTCTAAATTACAGGAAATGAAAACCATCATGGAAAAGGAAAGCTTTGGAATAAATTCCCAGATCAGATATCATTATAACTACATTTCGGTCTGATTACGATGTGGGTGCTTTCTGACATACCTGAAGAGATTAAAGGGGCTGGCAGCAGCTGATGGCATGCAGTGTCACCCCGGCCCCACCGCAGGACAGAGACATCTCCCACACCCAGGGCAGTGCCTCAGGGGTGCCAGAGCTGAAATCAGGGGCTGAGGTTGATAAAGGGAGACATTTTTATGTACCCTTTGTGAAGGTCAGGCTGCGAGCCTTCAGCTGTATTAAATTGCATGTGCCCCACACTGTCGTGGTTTACAATTAGCTGTCCACACACACCCACAGCTGCACGTGCTCTTTCACCATCAAGGGCTTAGTGACTCTGCAGCTCTTCATTGCTCATTTTCTGCAAAAAAGAAAGGAGCTGGGGTTGCACAATGTCACATAAGCCCACGCTGGTAGAGAGCACATACATGAAAAGAAGGTAGGAAAGGAGGGCAACTGAGCTCACGCCGTCCCACCTGAATTTGGGATACATGCAAGTGTTGCTGCCTACTGCTACCAGCTGAAGGCCGTGGCAGAGATTTCAGCCATGCTTTGTGATGTTTTATGTTTTTCTGTAGGTCCCCCCATGGCTGTGATGAACTTACCCCTAGTTATAACCCACCTTCAGCTGGATTCTTCGCAGCTCAGACCATCTTCCCGGTGAGCCAAGCGGCCAAGCTGAGATATATAGATGCTTCTCCTGGTGTTCTCATCCTGTAAGTGGCTGCAGAAAGGGGATTTCCATTCATTTGACCAGCGCATTTTATTTGTTTCTGTGCGCCCCAGGCTACTAACTAAGCCTGACACTGTTAAGAAACAGGGACTTCAATTAAACAAAGTAATTGCAATGCTCTTATACAATTTGTTAATTGATATGCTAGTGGGTTTTTCTTGGTTTGTTCAGCCAAAAATCATGATAATTTTCCTTTTGAACCAATGCAGTGAATAATTATCAGACTGAAACAAAGTTGCAGCAAGTTATTCATTTCAATGACAGTTCTTGGGTACACCATCATTCATTTCTTATTTCAAATGTCGCAGGAGCAAAGCATCACTCACACCACCTAAGTGACTCCTGCTGGCTGTCAGACCCACGCCTGCACACCATGGTGCCCTTTGCAGATATTTTAAGCGTTGCCACCTCCTCTTCACACACAGGACATTCGGGGCAGTCCCAGGGCTTCTGGATGGTAAATCGTAGGCTGTCCTTCTATGATGAAAGCATTTCTACCAACAAGCGTACCTCAGCCATCGATATATCATTCACACGTAGGCTGGCACTGATTTCTGCCTTGTTACCAGAATGTGGCAGATCCTCCAGTGGGGCAGAGGGTCACACATCTGGTGCCAAAGGAACCAAGACAATTTGCACAGAGCAAGGACTTCAGCCAATACCTTTTATAAGCTGTTCTTGCTGAACGTCCCAAATGAGAGGCTTTGGTGCCAGCAAAATCATTAACGTGAACAGCTTTGCCTCGTTCCCTACCCAGCAGACATTTCTGTTGGGGTAGGTCATTACTTATTCCTGAGGTGGTTAGGTTATCACATTGAATCTTAATCCACCTAATTCATCCCAGCACACTCCCATTTGTTTCTAGTGCTTGCTTTTTAAAATACCATTAAATCATGTCAAAGGCCTTCTCTGCACCTGCCAAGAAAGCTGCATGCATGCTCCGATTGTCTTTGCCAGGTGAATTCTATTTAGTATATTTAGTATATTCCTGGAGAAGACAGCTTGTAGCAGATCCTATTTCTCCTTCTCCTGTTTCTCCTTCCCAAGCAGACTTCCTCACAGGTACCGAGGGATTTTAACTTTAACACACCCAGGCTAGAGTCAGTGTTGTCCTGAGCAGATGCTGGCAGGTTTCCATTGCCTCCAGCTAGCCTGGGTGTCCCACTTTCTCTTGCTGAGATAAGAAGTTATCAGAGGGAAGAAAGAGCAGATATCTCTTTTGATAGTGTAACACAAAAACAAAGAAATCCTAACAAAACCTGCCCTTATTGTGCATAAAACTCTTTGGTTAAAAATTCCTAGCAGGATCCTAAAAATAGAGAAACTCCACTGAGATTAGTGCACAGCTTTAAACCAAACATATAAATAAGTAAAGAAATGGCATTCTCAGTCCCAGATAGCCTGTAAGTGAATTAGACCAAGGCTTTTACAGAACAAAGGAACCTAAAAAAAAAAACACCCTAATCTCACTTTGAAGGAAAAAAGTCTCTGATCATTCCACCTGCCACTTCTCTCCGTGCCAAGAAAAACTCGAGTATACACCAAAATGCTGAAGGAGAGTTGAGTGTTGCATTAAATTTATGTACCACTAGAGACTAGGGTTGAATGTGCTGACTGAACTTATTCTAATAATGTAGATGGGAAAAATCCATACTGCAAATCACCTTACTTAGGTTGGTTTCACAAGAACTATTTACCCAAGAAAGAAAAAACCCTGAGTGCTGATTGCTTGCTTTCTCACCCAAGCAGTAAGAACTACACACAGCCAGAAGAGCCTCAGTTTTTTTGTTGTTGTTTTGTTTTGTTGTTGTTGTTGTTGTTTTGTTTGTTTGTTTTGTTTTTTTGTTTTTTTTTGTTGTTGTTGTTTTTTCTAGCTGCAAAACACAACGTGAGATGAAAGGGAGTAGTTTGTTCGGCTGGGTAAAGCAATTTCCACAGAAAACAAGCAGGATTTGCAGAGAGCATGTGTTTGTGCATGTGTCACTGAGTAAACGCTTGCAATTGGTACAAGGCTTGAAGGCACGCAGGGTACCAGGGCGTCCTGGGGTTGTGCTGGTGCTGCTGTAGCTATCACAGAAAGCTGCAGGGAGCACGTTGGACCTCGTGTTCCTGAGCCTATGTGGCCAGGCCAGGCCAGACATCCCTGCCCTGGGGCCATGCCCTGCCAGTGCCTTCTGGTGAAAGCTCTGCTTAGGCTGGGGCTCTTGGTTTGGGGGAATGGGCAAGTGGCACAGGCTGGAGGTGGAGGAGGTACTGAAATGCAGCTGCATTCATTGCTACAGGGGGAAAGACACCTCCACCCTAATTTACATTAAATAAGAGAAGGCAAACCCCAATCACACATGGCCGAGCTGTGTTCAGTGCAATGCACACTAGGTCTGGTCATGTCCCATGTGTGCGGACAAGGAGTTAGGGAGCACCCCTGGGTCCCCTTTAGGGGGTACAGGGCAGGGAGAGGGTGAAGGATCTAACCCTAGAACAGGGCACCAGGGAACGGTCAGGACAAAGCTGGGCAAAACTACTTCTCTTAAAAATTCAGGATTTCAAAACCTTGCAAAAAAGCCAGAGCATCTAAGGCCAGCCTTCACTGCAGCCATATCTGTAGCAGCTTGTTCAGTGCTTGTGCCCAGGCAGGGGTCTGCACTGAAACTGCCAGCAAAGTTTCCAATTAGCACCAATTGAGGCAAGTTATTTTGGGGTTTTAATCGGGCAGACACGCCTCCCCTGGGAGGCAGTGTGAGACCACCCACTCACATTGCGTAACCCACCAAAAAACATTAAACTTATAGTAACCACTTTCAATCACTACCAACCCACGCTAGATTTGAACCATCCACTGAAAGGGGAAAGGTTAATGTGAGCTAATTTTTTAAATCATTGCTGTAACATTAGGAAGAAGCTCTGTTAACCTTTTGGGGACTGCTGACTTACTGCCTGGTGTTCATTTGGCTGATCCTACAGGCTACAGTCATGATAGGGTAGTTTCCCAGGGGAGCAAATAAAATCCAAGAGGTCCATTTTTCTTCTCAGCGCTTGCCTGCTATAACACTGAGCCCTTCATTAAAAATGTGATAAGCCATGCAATATATTTTCCTGTATATTATAGCCTTTAATCTTTAATGTTAATGACAGAAATGTTACCATTAGCAGGACCATATTTTTCTCCACACTTTAGACATTCTTTTGTAACCACATTTTCCTGTCCTCTTTCAGGCAGATGGTAACTATTTCAGCTTGAATTCCTTCTTATATTAACATAAAGAGAATTTGAAAAAACAAACTAAGTTATATTATAACTAAAATAGAAGAGCTTATGGTGGTGAAATGTCAAACACTTTTTCTTGTCATGACCACACTTTGACTTTGCTGTTACTAGGTGTGTGCCTCGAAACTGAAGTCAGTTTTGTAAATACTGCTGACAAAGAGGATTCAAGCCACCTCAATCACCAAGTCATGCTGACTTGAATTGTGCCTTGCACAGATTTTAGAGGACAAATTATTGGCTGATCAATTGGAAAATTCATGTGTTTACAGAGCATGTGAAAGGCACGTTGGAGAGTAGGGCTTGGTCCAACAATTAATAATAATGCTACTAAAGAAGGAATTTCTGAAGTCTAATCCCAGCTACGTGTTTCTCTGTGTCCTTAACACAATTATTTGCAGCTTACCCTTCTCTGACCTTTGTAGCTGTTAAATGTAGATAATAGTACTAATGCCTGTATGTCACGCACTGTTGTGGAGAGTCATTAACGGTGTTGCACATGATTATAAGGTTAGCATCACATTTCCAATGCAGTTACAGCCAACACTCGAAAGATGTGGGGACTGAGGGTGGAGGCACAAAGAAACATCTCTCTCATGGGAGATGGGGCGCCAAGGTGGGCACATGGTGCACAGCCCGTGTGCTGGCTGCACCAGAACGTACCTGGGGACTTGAAAAGCCAGCATGGGAGACTGTCAGGGAAGAGTGCTCAGTGTGACAGGCAGTGGTCACACCTCATGAGCTTCCTGGAGGCACGAGAGTAAGGACAGAATTTAAGGAAGAGGACAGACACTCTGGTATTATGGCCTCCAGTGACTTCTTTCAGCACGGCTACGGAAAGCAATGGGGCACCCATGCGATGACAGACCTCGGCAACACTGTCGGAGGCAAGGGATGAATGGTACAACACTGACAGCAAAGCGAACGGGGAAAGGCCTGCTCCTGCAGCAGCCCTTCTTCCTTGTTTTCTCTGGACACTAAGCCTGTGGCCTGAGACACCTCCTCGTCATGCTGATGTACAGGAAGAGGCCAAGCACAATTACTCCTGCCTTGAATCATAATTTAATCCCGTCAGCTTGGGCTGTATATCTTATCCTTGAAAATCATTGCTTCTTGGTACTAAAGCCTTTCTCGAGGCAGCTCCCTGCCGCAGCACTCCTCCATGCCTGCAGTGAAACATGAGCTCGAGCTGTGGTGCACTGGGGAGCGGCCGGGCTGTCTGAGGGACAAAACGATGAAACTCTTGAAGGCCAGGAAGGAATGGGGACACCTCATGCTTGGGGAAAGTCCAGTTGCCTTCCAGCCCCTTGACTTTTTGCTTGGGGCTGAGGGAGTGCACTGAGGTGGGCCCCAGCAGCCCTGCCCAGCCAGGGAGGAAAGGCACCTGAAGAGAGGTGCTGCCAACAGGCACACCAGTGCCCACGGTCACAAAGGGCCGACCTGTTGTCCTAAGCTGCTGTCCTGACCTGAGCCCAGAGCATTAACCTATGTGAAAGCACACATTTATCTGGTCTTTAGGTATGAGCTCTGCTTTTGTTTTCTCTACTGATAGACATATGCATGTATGCTGAGCCATAGAGGTGTATACATTATATACCAAAATGATCTTGGAGGGAATACAAAATTATGTAGGCATGTTATTAGGAGTCTTATTTTGAGAAATTGTTTGCACATGTGCTCACGTGCTCTACTCAAGGTATTGAATGATTCCTGGGGAAAGAGGTAGACAAGTGTATTTATTTGTCACCACCCACATTTAGACAATTAAAACCAGGATGCATCTTCCCTATTTACTGGACTTTGACAGTAGGAATATGGTATTTCAAGCATAAATCAGCTTCTTGGAGTATCAGGTTATACTGAGAAAATATTTTGGGAGCTTTGAGATGTTTTCTTTAAAAGTTGTTAAGAAATTACAGCCACTTGCTCTGTTTTGGCCCTTCCAGTGAGGGCTGGTAAGCCGTGAGGATAGCAGGGAGGAGGTGCCCATCTCTATTGGGGAATTTTCTGTTTTTAATTTTTTAAGGCGGTGAGCATGACTGCTCTACTGAATTTAACAGTAGAAGTGAGTGGAAATCAGCTCTGAATATCAAATGAAACCTTCCCCAAATAAGGCTCAGCCAAGATGGTACAGGTCTCTGGCTGTGCAACTCCAGAAACCTGAGTATCATCTCTGCTGGAAATATAAGCACCTACAACCTCCCAGGCTTCTGCACCATTTTTGCTCCTTGTGTGTATTTTTTACTATTAATTTTAAGCACATAATATTTGAAGATCAGCAGCCTCAAAACCACAGTATTTAGGGATATTTCCTTCCCCCCAAAATAAACTTTTCAGGATTCCATGTAGCATTATAGTGGTGGTATGGTGTGACAGCTTGAGCAACTGAGAGCCCTGCAATACTGAGCCGTCTCCCAGTAGCCATTCAACAGAAAGATGCTCTCATTAAAACCTTCAAGTTTCTGACCCTATAAATCAGTATTGTTTCAATCTTCTGTTTTCATTAACAGCTCTATATTATAGTGTTGACATCGTAAATCTTACCTGTTGCTGAGGTTCTCTTGTGATTGATAGTGTCAGTGTTCCTCTGTCACTTGAACTTGTAGCTATTGGTGTTATCAGTGGTACCGTTTTTGGAGAATGTTGTGTATTATACCAAATACTGGCATCCTTTTCAAGATTTAAACTGAATATTACTTGCAAGTACAATGCATTAAAATGTGGTCAGTGCTTCATATCTAGCAGAGAAAACACTGAATCACCACTGGGCTTAATTAGCGTGAGGCAGGAAACTTGTTCTTCAAGGAGCTGGAGGGCTCTTCCTCGAGAAGAAGGCATAGTGACTCTCCTTGTAGTCATCTGTTTTGTTACAGTTTATTTTGTTACACAAAGTTCTTGTCTGGGGGATTTAATCTGTATATTTCCCTGTAAATCAGTACACACTTTAGCATGCTCAGTAAATAACAACACTAAATATTAATTATAGGCAGTTATGGTTTTATCACGCCATACCTGTCAGACGCCAGAAGTTTACCTCATCCTTTACTATAATATTAGTTACCTTCCTGCCACTTCTTCAGCTGATTTCTAACCTCTCAGTGGGAGACTAAGCCATGGGAAAGAAAACAGGGTAGCAGTGAGAATAGCGTTGCTCATCTTGGTAATGATGGAAATCTCTTTCTATTTAAAATAATTACTTAGTTTTCCAATCTTTTACCGGTCTGCTGAACATAAATAATCTCCCGTTTTTGTTCCTTGGCCTCTCAACAACTTGATCTCTGCTACTAATGTCTTCTTATGTCTCCAGGGGGAATAAAGCAGCAGAAAGTAGATAATGATTTAATCAAAGGCAACTCAAATGGTAGTTTTGCTGTGCAGACATAAACAGAATTATTGGTTTTCTCTGGATTTCTTTTTGAGAACCGTAAAGAAAATACAGCACTTAAGAAACAAGAGTTAATGCACACTTTAAAGAAATGTTTTTCTCTTTGAGGAAAGGATTGGTCTAATATTGGTTGAAACTTAAAACATTTATGATGCTGTGAAGACAAGGTGTTTATTATACATTTTATCTTCATTTCTTTTATTCCTTACAGTAAAATCAAATAATCAGTAATAGCTTGATGTTTTGCTGCTGTGAAATGGAACCTAAACCACACATGAATGCAGAAAATTGTTCAAGCGTGAACCTTTAGTGCTTGAACCTTAACTAAGTAATGGACTATAGGCGGTGCCAATCAGGTGTTTTACGTTTCTCCAAGGTCTCTTTCTCCCGTTTTAAAGAGCTACTGGCATAAATAAGCAGCCAATGTATGGAGGAGTTTCTATGCCATTTGTGCTGGATGGCAGCATTTTAAAAATGGGTTTCTCACATCTTTATTTCAGTTTGGGAGAAAATGGTACAATCAAAGCTATCATACTAAAGATATTAGATGCTACAGATAAGGTATCTGTTTTATTGTCCAGCAGCAAAAATGCGCACATTACAATGATTTATTTCCATGCTACTTTCTCACTTTTTAATGGTGTTAGCTAGAAACTACAAGGCAACTTCCAAGTGTAAAGTTGGTTTGAATTGTTGGAGACTAACCAGATGAAAGGTGAATTTAGAATAAAAATAGTATAAGCAGCTTAAAGGCTTATAACTATAGATGAAAGATTATATTCTGCAAGCGAGTTTTGCAGGGAATTCAGGCAAAAAAGTGTTCAATGTCATTAACAAGTTTGTCTCTTTCAATCACAGAAATTTATATTTTAGTGTGAGAAACCTCAGCAAGTATGGAATTGTTACAAGCTGTTGGAGTACCTCATTTTCCTTTAACCCTCTGACATTTTGCAAGTACTTTATTCCCTTTCTAAGAAATAAATAAATGCAGACTGTGCTACTTAATAGCATTAGAATCAGCCTGCTCTGCTGGCTGGATCTGGATCAAACAGTGCGGATCAAAAAGAATATAAATGTTCCTGATATTCTGGCGTATCCAGAAATAAACAGCATATAACAGAGGGACTAAAGAGAGAAAGAATACATAGCGAGTATTTTTATTTCCAGTGTTGTTTCACAGTTACTGGATTAACTCACCCTTCATCCCTGCTTTACTCATTCACATCTTGACTCTTTTATCCTCTGCTGGCAAATTGAAGGTCTGCCTTGTGGTCAGAGGTCACTGAATTAATCACTTTAAACAAGAGCTTTGCTGAGGTTTCAGAATTTCTAGCACGACCTATTTCTCCTTTCTCTTTTCCACAGCTTTCCCAGTTTTTGCCTTCTTGCTCGTAAAGGAAAATCAGCGCAAAATATCAAGAGACAGAAAGTGCCAGGAAACGAGCGGTGTTGCAGCCCAGCTTACAGGAATCCCCCCGCCGGGAGGGGAGGTTTGCTTGTGGCGTCTCTCTGGTGCAGGATCTGGCCGCAGGAGGAGCGGCGTGTGCCAGTGGGACTTGCAGGCGCAGCGACGCCGAGCCCCAGATGACATCTCCTGCTAACGCTGACATCCACCTCCAGCCCCAGCAGCTGCAGGCAGAACCAGTTACCCGCTTCATCCAGCTAGAATTGCACGATGCTTCATCTTACGCCCAAAGAAGTTTCCAAATTGCCATTGTGTGAGTGTTGCAGTTGCTTAGGGTTTGATGTTTTTCTTCGTTAGGTACTGATAATAGGCTCTACGGGGAGCAAGCCACCAAAATAAAAGAAACCCTTGGTCCGATGCATTTTAGAGACCTGAAGGGTTTAGAAACCTGAAAAAATAGAAACCTGAAGGGTTTCTAAAAAGCAGGCAAGGTGAATCAGGAGGAGCTGGGCCCTGCACTGTGTGGTGCCTGCGACACAGGCCCTGCAGCGATGGTGTCGTGCATGGGGAGCACGAGCTGCCCTCTCACCAGGCACTTCAGGACCCAAAAGTCTCCTGGGGCCTCACTTCTTCACTGGTCCTCTGGCCCTGGCTGCAGAGGCAGGCGAGCGTGGCTTGCTCAGAGTTTCCCCTTCCGCAGTCTTCTCCTCTTTTGTGACACAGAGGGTCAGTTTTCGTATGCATTAATATTCCAGGGCCATCACAGGGCAGCAAATCCTTTGAAGAGCAGAGGAGCTCTTTACCTTCAGAGCCTATTCCATCACAAAGCCATGGCTGAAAGACTGGTGACTAATGCAATAATTCTACCCTGACCAGTTGCAACACTGCGCTCTGTACCTCTGTATGTACTCAATTTACACCAAACCAAGTAGGAATTAAAGAAAGTGATATAAGAGTTAGTGAGATTAGGGCTGTGGCTGGGAGCCAGGGCCCAAGCATATTTTTCCTTGTTTTAAGATGTCTTCAGATACAGAAAATGGACTGAAAAAATAGCATTTCCCACTTAGACACGGGGGAGTTGATGCAGATAGGAAGAGAAAGATGCTCCCAGCTGAGCTCTGGTCCCATCGCACCTTCTCAGCCTCTGGCATTGCTCTCAGGCATTCTGCAGGCATTAATTGCCTTTAGCTGGTTTCCTCTATTTTCTGTTCTTTCAGTCTCCAGTACAACTTGAAAGATTGCATTTAAAATGTAAAATAAAAAAAAAAGAACTAATTCCATTAACTCAAACTAGGCCTCTAATTGACCTATTAATACAGTGTATTTAACATGACACTGTACCATTTTCATAGGCAGAGGGGCTGGCTCTCAATAATTCAGCGTGTCTGTTCTCATTCTATAGGATACATCTTCCAACGGAGTGGGGAGAGAATTGTGAATTCCTCTCATCTATCACCCAGCCACGGAGATGAAGCCACAGCTGCCACTGACACAGCACAGGGCATTTTGCGCCTGCTTTCCCATGCATTGCTCTTGTGATGAGGGACTCCCAAAATTTTGAAGTTATCCTATTAATTAACGTGTATGCAAAAAAACCTTTTAAAAGCCTCATCAGCACCAGGGTGGGGGGAGGCAGCACGCCACACCGTGGGGCTCAGCTCGGGCTCTCTACCACCCCGAGGAGCGAGGTGCAGGCTGGGCAGACGAGGATGCTCTGCTCCAGCTCCAGCTCCCAGGTGACAGACACCCCTCGTCCCATCCCAGCCTGCCCTGGTTAGGCGAACCTAACATTTGCTCTCATGGTAAGACCAGTTTGGATGATTGGGATAATGTAAAGGGGAATTTGTTTCAACGAAGCTCTGCTCTTTAATTTTAAGTCTGAAGACCTGCTTGAAATACCCACCCGTTGGGGCTGTCAGTAAGGCCTTCAATTTGCATTCAGCTGGGAACTGCTGCGTGTGGTACTGACTGATGTGTTTGCACCGTTTGGGAGATACAAATATTTAAATTAGGAACAACTCAGTTGCAGGAAGGGCTCTGTGCAGCCGTGGCACCACGCTTCTCCCGCTGCGGGGAGCGGAGGCGGCAGGTTGGTTTTCTACCACTTAGCATGCCACGGCTGACATATTTTAAGAACATTATCAAAGTGTAGCTGCAGAAACCACCTTAAACACACAAACAAAGAAAGGAATCAATAGTCTTTTGACAGTTCCCTCAGCCAAGCTGTTCCAACATGCTGTTTCTACGTTCGCTGCTCCCTCTTGTCTTTGGCTTGCAGGGGGCAGGGAGCGCACAGCGAGCCAAAGAAAACAGGGTCATGAAAACAAAGTGAGGCATTTTCACCCAAATAGGGCACAACAGGCCACAAACGTGGGACTTGTCCTCCTAGCCCAGACGTCAGCTGTTGTTGGGAAGCTTGCTCCCTTGTGCAGCACAGCAAGGAGCCTCGTGGGGCACTGACAGCTCAGCACCAGCGAGGGCAAGGACCAAGCGTGGGACATCACCGCAATGCCGTGTGACAGCCTCCCGGCACCACCAGCCCTTTGGGTGACAGCAGCTTCACCACAGAGCACATGGGTTAAAACATCCCGTCTAGATGTGCAGCATTGCCTCTTCTTGTGGGCTTTACACAGGTGTCCGTGTGCGTGTTACCGACCCGCCTTCCCCTGCATGCCCAGGGGACGAGCTGCCCACGGTGCAGCCAGACCGCCGCATTTCTCACCCGCCGGCCCCTGACATCTGCCGCACACTTGCTGCACGGCTGGAACACGAACAGAGCTTTTAATTCTGCTCTTTGAATTTTGCATTCCTGTTTTTAAATGCTGTTTGTGTAATTTATGCCTTGCAAACCCGCAGAGGTTTGGTGGAGAGGAACCTCTTCTTTATTTGAACTCCCTGACGTGCCATATTTCTTTTGACTTAATTTTTTCCTCCTCCTAAGCTTATGCATTATCATCTGACAAATTGGATATATTCTCTTCCAGCAAGTTATTTGAACATGTACTTGTAGCTGCTTTTAAGAACAGTACAGCTTTCAGATAATTTCATTGTTATTTTATGGGCCAGATGTGGTTTGTTTTCTGCAGCTGGAGTTTTAGAGAAACATTGCATAACATCCACCCAGACTTCTACAAACAGAAATTAAATTCTACAGATAAAAGATAAGTGGGTCCCCGAGTTGCCTGCAGAACCCAATACTGCCTTATTTCACTTGTCTGTTTATGCTGAAGTAGTTCGGCCTTGTGGTCACCTCCCTGCCAAAATGTAAGCTTGTTGCTCATCTCCGCCATCCCTGGGCATCCGCAGCCACATTGTCTCTCCACACTTAACTGGCTGCGTTTGACTCAACACATCTACGGACCAGAATTTGAAACACCACAAATCCATCTTTATCCAAACCAAAGCAAGTTGAGTAAACCTTTGATTACATCCATGGATCAGCATCACCCACATTAGCATATTTAATTTAAAAGCTTTGAATTCTTTTAGAACCATGTTCCCTGAAGTTTGCCCACACCTTGTGTAACCTCTTTTTATTTCCTTCTTTCAGGAGTAATCGAGGAATAGCTAAGTACTTACAAAGAGCCCTGAGTCGTGCAGTTTTTAAATCAGTTTGTTCCTGAACACACAATGGAGCTGGGACAGCTGAGATATCCTGTCATATACAGAAAGAAGGAAGAGTTGAGAAGTTAAGGCTAATAGACACCAACCTCTGTTCAGAGGTAGACCAAATGGATGATTCCTTCACCCAAAGCCTGTGTTGATGGATACGACCCTACACCATGCTGCTTCCATGCCCGTGGCCAGACCTCGCTGTGCTGTAGCCATGGACAAGCTGGCACTAAAAGGGCAGCATCACCGCTAACTGCAGTGCAATCAGCATGCAGAAAAGTGCAGTCTCTGTTTTCTGAAAAGCTGCCATGGGTGCAGCCAGCTCTGCTCCATCCTGCCTGTGCCCCATGGTGCCCACATCAACACTAGAACCATGCAACAGCTGCCATCCCAAAAGCCTGACCCAAGCGTCACCCTCTGTGCTGATCTCCTAGGAACGCACCCAAAGACTGAAATATTCCTTAAAGAAAGCACCTCACGACAGAGACCCCCCTTGTAATGCAACGGCAAGCAGCTCCATGGACCTTGGGAGGAAGCATAACCCAGCCCCAGCACACAAGTCTGCAAAAAACATCCCCCCCACCTCTGGGGTCTGTGCCCTGGTGGGATAAAGCCACGGAAGGACCCCCCTGAGGGAGTACATCTGGGATGCACAGGGAGAGGATGCATCGCAGCTTCTCGTTACCATCAAAGGAGGCTAAATGCAAACAAGCACATTCAGCTCAGCGGGAACCGAACGGGGCAGCCAATGCGTGCATCCAGCTGAGAGCTCTGCAAGGTCTGGGTGACACCGCCTTCCTTCAAAGAAAAGGACAGGGAAACAAACTGGCTTTATGAAACCCACAAAAGCTGCCTTTGGAAGTCACAGCTAGAGAAATGGAGGTGTCAGCTGGGCAGAAAGCCAGGTTCAGTCCTGATCTCCGAGATAGCAGCGCCTTGTTTTTCTTTGGGAATTGCTTGTGCACGTGTATCTCTGCATGTGCTGCTTCTAACATTTGTGACACCCTGTTTGTTGCTGTTTGCCCTTTGGGAAGGGACTGGTGTCACTGGGAGAGGGCACGCAGTGCAAGGGCTTCCGTGGTGCTTGCTGAGGACAGGAGGAAACAGACCGATGCAACATATAAAACCAGGCAGTGCATAAATCACTGACATGCCCGATCTGCAGAAGCAGTGTCCTGGAAACATTGTATGTATTTTAACATTTTAATTAAATGCATATTTTATTGCATAAATGCTCTATGGCCACTGACTGCAGTCTTCTGAACTTCTACGATAAAGGGATACCCTGCACGTGGGAGGAGACAGGCACCAGGACTCAATATGCTTCTGCTGTATTTTTAGTTATATAGATAAAGCACATCAGGAATTCACAGACCAAGTATTAGGGTTTCAAAAGGTTTAAATGCGAGCCATTTTGGCATGAGAGAAATATGTGGGCACATACACAGAGTTTTCTCATTTCAAGGTGCCACCCAGACATCAACTAGCAGACAGATGTTGCTTGCCTTGGCTAGAAAAGTTCCTCCAGTGGTCCTGGACTTCCCCCCAAAGCTGCCAGCAGAGGCTTTATCGTAACTGCTGGAGGAGCACTGGGCACAGATCGTATCTTGACTAACGGGATGTGATGCAACAAAAAGCTTTAGAGATAATGAAACCACCTCTTAAAATGAGAGCACCGGAGTAGGCTGGACCCCGTTACAGGAAGCTCTGCAGCACCGTGCCCCTGCTCCCCGCAGGCGGGCCCTGAGGCAGCTCTCCTGTAACCCCACCACAAACCCTGCAGCAGCTTCCCTGCTGCTCGCTGTGACCCTGTGGGCCAGAACAGTTGTCACCATCCGGGCACCCACCCCTCGAAGGGAAGGCTGGCAGGGCTGTGCAGGGTGCAATCTGAAAGCCTGGCACACCGCTTGCTTTGCTATGCCCAAGTCGACGTGCCATATACGTAAATCTTCAGCTCGCTGGGGCTAAGAGCTTATTTTCCTAATTATCTCTGTTGGTTTGGCATCGCTATAATTAAAAGGTTCTGCTCTTTTCACAGCATGAACTCAACACCAAGTACAAATTGCTAGAGAGGAGCCCATGCGTGAGCACGCGGGGAGGAGACAGCGCAGCCGCTGGCACGGAACCAGAGCGCGGCTGGTGTGCAAGTCAGCCTGCTGGTTACACCAGGTCCTGAGATAGGTAAGAAAAGCAAACAAAAAATAAAACAACAAAAACCATCACATCTCACAAGATCACAGGAAAACAAAAGAACAACAACAACAACAAAAAAACGTCGATGTCACTTGCACAAGAACACTTCTTCCCAAGATATCAAAGCCCACTCCAAAAGTGGTGGCATCAAGTCACACCTGGAAATGGGTGCTAAGAAACTCAGCAATGCACGTGCATCCAGATTTTGGGTCCCTTCAGGCCTTTCAGGGATGCTAAGTGGGAAAGGAGGGATCAAAACTCTGCTGCTCCCAGCATCTGCTAACAAATGCTCTTCTTGGCTTTACAGCCACTTGCCTGAGAAACCTCGCTAAGACATGAATGCTGCCTCATGCCATTGTGCAAAGCACTTCTAAGAGCTAATCTGGTGCATTATTCAGATTCATTTCACTAAGCTGTAATCATGCTGGTCAATAAGTTCTCTGATTTGATGTTAACTTTCCAGTATCCCACTAATTGACTCTCGAGAGAATTGCAGTTCATGCTCACCGCGGCAGAGTATTGAAGAACTGCAACTACTGCAATCTCCACAAATCAAATCACTTTTAAAAATAAAATGTTTTTAAGGAGCAGAGGTGAAGCACAGGATTAAATGAATGGAATGTTATTATTATTATGTTATTATTTCAGATAGCATCCCTGTTTTCATTCTGACTGGTATTTTGCAACCAAACCCAACAGCTTGCATGTCCTATGTGACGAACATTTATTTTAAAGAAAAGTCCCACCAGACGGGTAAGTACTGCACTGAATTAAAATGTACCTCTCTGTTTCCTATAACACATAAAATGAATAACCTAGGGAAAATAATCACCTGACTGCTGAGAAATGATACATAAAGCAGGGCTGTAAACGAGTGGCACACTCTGTATATGTATTTAAACGTTCCCTAGTTACCCCTGATTACAGCTTGCCACATCAACAAAACATCTGGTCTGGTATTCCTCCTACATGGAAATCTCGTGGCCGAGCAGGGATTTTTATCTGAAAAGCAGCTGAAAGCTTTGTTTACCATCTCACAGGACATACTGTTAGGCTCGTGTACCGAAGATCTCTTTTAATGACATGCTTGATGGGACCGAACAGTGTATGTTCACCAGCTTTCACCTTCACTATTAATAACAGCACAGTTCCTATCTGAAATGTCTTCTATAATTGTGTAATTACACACCTCATTTATCCAATTGTTAAGCCAAGAGCCTGATTAAATATTAACAACTGCTTGGTTCTCCTAGTGTCATTAGTTGGAAAGCAACCCTGTAATCTCAGGTAACACATGATGGTAATTATCCTTCACAGTCACACTTAGCTGAAAACCCAGCACCATCGGAGCAGATAAGGGTGCCCAGCAGAAAACACATTGCCTCTCCATTCCTGGTTATCTCCGCGGTGCCCGAGCCCCCTGCTTTTGCACGGGCTTCCCAGTGCATAATAGCAAACAGTTGGGGAGCCTTGCAGAGGAGGGCACTGCCTGGTTTTCCTCCTCTAATCCCATGCAGCATAACGATGTGATTTTACTTGACAGAGAAGGGATGGTTTGGTTTGCCCAAACATTCTTTCCCAAAGCAAACAAGGGGCAGAGCAGAGCAGCTTGGCTTTCACAACCAGCAATGTGAAATTTGGGAGTGATGCTACCATCACCTGGCCATGCAGCAGAGAGGAGCCAGCTCGGCAGAGCCCACAGATTATCAGGCAAACTTTGCCGAAATACATACACCAGGAGCAACCTACACTTCTACAGCCCTCCACACAGGAGGATCACCAGGCTCTTTAAATAAAATTTTGCAGAAAAAAAGCATCAAAATGTTATAAACAACCCAAAGCAATGGCAAGCAGATGTTTTGCTCAGCAGCAGCCCCTGGGCAGGAGCTAGCCTCACTGCCGCGGGCACGGGGCTGTGTGTGTGTGTGGTGGGCATCACCAAAACCCCCCAGCAGCCCCCAGCTGCTGCCACTGCGTTAACAGAGGGCCACCGAGAGCAGCAGGGCTTTCCCCCCGTTAGCATCTTGTTAGGATGAAAGGCGCAGTTTATCCCTCCTGGAGTTACTGCTTCCAGGCTGTCTGTAAAGGCAGGTGAAACCAGATGTGAGCATCTGGTTCGGGTTTCCAGGCTTCTTGCTGAGGCACAGTGGATGCAATTTCTGTGTGGCAGGGGAAGGGGTGAGCTGCCTCAGGGCCGGCTACGGGCGGCTCTGCTGCTGGTGGCACGGCCATAGCCCAGCGAGGAGCTTTGCTGCCCACACAGCCCCAGCAGGAGATGTGTTTGGAATCAGGTTTGCGAGCTTGGAGCCAGAAATCAATAAACTCCATCAGCCAGGACCTAGCAGCTGTCTGAAACAACAGGCTGCATTGGCTGATGAATACTTTAAGGTGGGGAAAATGAATTAAAAATAAGACTGAAATGCGATCAGAAAGCATGCTCTCCAGCTGCCTGCCCTATAGGAGAGAAAAAAAACAGGAGAAATAACTACATTCAGGTATGTCCTTTAAAACAGTTCCAGCAACCTCTTCAGGAACAGCTAACGCATTTATCTGGTGGGCAGGTTATGCTACCCATTACCACAAAGCTCCTTCTTTGAGTTTCAATTGCTCCGTTTTGTGGCTCGTAAAACTGAATTACCAGTCGTCGTATTCCTGCTGAAATCCACTTTGTACAGCCCTCATCCACCCTTCTGCAGTAATCTCTCCGTGGTATTTGCACTGTTTGTATACATTAAGGCTTCAGCAAGACACCATAGGCACTCGCGACTCTCAGACCCAACAAGGGATTTTTGGGCTTCTGCCTCTCCATCGTTTTCCCTTTCCGGCCAAAGCCATAAGAAATGGGATTCATGGGATTCAAGCCAGGAGTGGTCAAACACGGGCAGGAAAGGCAGCAGAAGGCAAACACAAGGCAATGGCAGGGCCCTGCCAGGCGGGGTGGCAGCGGGGAGCCACAGGATGGAAATGCTGCTTTGGCTGTGACAACAAACCACACGGCAAAGTCACACAAGGGGCCAAAAACCTCCCAGAGGTGATGGGGAGGACGTGGTCAGGACCTCCTGAGACTCGCCAGTGTATCTCTCACTTCAGAACAGCAGTCATTTCTCTCCTGTCATGAGTTTGTAATATTGCTGGGTGATAGTTGGATGGCTGCATTTCCCGGCACGCTGTGCAGGTCACTCACGGGAAACGCCGCTGTCACCTGGGTGTCACTGCCTTGAGGGGAAAACCCACACCAGACAGTGTGAGTCAGAGAGGACGGGCGCACAAGCCTTCCTCGTCAGCAGGTGACAAGAGCACGAGATGTCGGTAAGGACGCTCGCTTCCAGCATGTGCTCATCAGCTTTAGTGGGCTCCTCGTGGCTGCAGAGAAAGACGACCTAGGGAAAGGAGGCACGGGCCTGGCTGCTGCTCCTGGAGATGTTTCTGGCTTGTTACAACCTCTGGATGTAACAATAATAAAACCCATAGTATAATGATTTGTTATTTGAGGGGATTATGACGATTGATCATCAGGAAACATCTAATAGGTCTCTGATGAAAAATAAAACAATATATACATATATTATACAAACAGATTTTTGCAGTGCAACACTGGCAATCTTCTGTCTTGCCACAAGAAGTTTAACCAAAAAGTAAAATCACGTGGAGGAATAAATATGTTCAGTCAAGCCTGACCTGAATGAAAAGGCTTTTTTTTCCTTCTGGCTCTGCAGAGACATTTTAGAAACAATTGCTTTCCAAAGCAGCGTATTGATCTTAACCAATTATTGATACTGATGCCAGGAAGAGAGAAAATGCAGCCTGCCCTTCCTCCTGACGATATAGGGGATCTGCAAACACGAGCATGGCTTTGCAAAAACACTGAGCATTTCCCCCAGAAGACATGATCAGCAGCCCAGAAAGCCAATGCACAGCTGAGGAGCATTTTGGAGGAAGGACGAACACACAGCCACGCAAGGTTGCTTAGGTTCCTGCTGCTGTCTGTGCCTTCGCAGCACCGGACCCAGCAAGGAGGCGACTGCAGCAGACAGTGATGTGAGATATTGGGGACCCACCTGCAAAATCCCACACAAAAGTGTTCCCCAGAAACCTTCCAGCCTCATAAACCTCTCACAGGCCCCTGAAGGCCATAAATCCTGCAGGGGCTCTCATGGCTGCTTTGCAGCACTTTCACGTTTTCCGCCTGCTCTGCGGTTCCCCTGCCTGCCACGGGATCTCTGCACCCACCCGGTACTGAGCCCAGCTCGGCGTTACTGAAAGCTCAGCACACAGACAGCACCGGGGAATTCAGCTCAGTGTCTGGGCTGACATCTGCCAAGGTAAGGCATCATCGATGCTGCTTCCTTATGATTTGATTTATTTTGAATTAAAAGGAAAAAAAGTAATCAAGGAAGTGAGTATTCAAGTCAGAAATTCAATTTCTAATGGCAAGCTTTAAGAAATTAGTGAAATAGGCTAATGAAATCAAGTGAACTGAGGAACTCAGGTGTGGGACAGGCATGAGGCTTCTCTCCATAAATGAAGATGCAATTTAAATGGCAGCGTCCAAAAAGCTTGTGAGGAAGATACTGAGGAAGCTCTGTCTGAGTTATTGAAAACAAAACTCATTGGCAAAGCTAACTCTTACCTCTAAGAAGGTGTCAGGATGTGAACACTGCCAAATGAGAAACCCAGTCGGACTTTTCAAAGGCAGCCAAACGGGAATGCAGATGTGAAATGGAGTGCCCATGCCACACCTGGACAGGGTTTTGTTGCACAGAAACTGGGAATGAACAGAATATCCTGCACCGCGAGCACCTAGCGACTGGAGGGTGTTCACGGGTGAGCCAAAACCACGTTACACAGGGGGAAAAGCAACCTTGGCAGCTGTTGCTATTTCAGTCTCCTCAATACTGAACTAAGGTTTGGAAACATTTCTGAAGTAAAAAGATAACTGAAGACACGGAGGCCTGTGTACACTTCCTAACGTTGTTTGCCCTCAATCTAATTTCTAATTATTTAGTACGATACATGGCTTTTTGCACAGTGCAATGTGTATTAGTTACTCTTACTGGTTCTTGGGCTGCAGCAGAGGAATAGGAGGACCAGCAGCTCACAAACAAGCCACCAGCATAATCAGAATTTATGGCCCAAGAGAAGTTGGAGGAGACAAGAAAATGAAGCCACGCCAGCTCTTTGTGCTGTCTCTGACACAGCCAAGGCTGTCAGCACTGCTCACAGCCCTGGCAGGGCAGGGAGGGCCAGGGGCTGCTCCTCTGAGCCTGCCTCCCCTTCCCTCTGTGCGAACCACGGGGGGCTGGCTCCTCACTTTCTCATCAGCCAAACCGAAGCCTTTCAAGATGTAGGTATCAAAGTGCAGCAACCCCAACCGCACATTGATTATTTTAACATAAAAGCCGTATCCAATTCCTCCAGGAAAGCATTTTACATGGGATGAAAAGTATCGTGTTCCCTGTGATGAGTCACATTTTTCTCTCTGGGACGCTGCCGGAGCCTGCCAGCAGCTGCCCTGGTTTTAACATCGTCCCCAGAACATGGCAGGGGTGGGACATGGGGAAAAGGCTGGGGCAGGCTTGGTGTGCCTGCAGCTCTGCCCTCCCGGGCTCGCCTCCACAGGGGGACAGGCAGGTGGGTGCCCTGAGCCTTGCTGCTCAGCTTCACCCGGGAGCTTCACCTTGTTCATTGCTTGTGAACTGAATCGCTGGAAGGGACTGCAGCCTCCAGACAGGAGGGGGATACAGGTGGACAGCCAACAAAGCATGCGATTTGCCACAGCACGTAGGGAAATCAGGCTGCTGTTACGTTTTCAAAGCCATTCCTCTGAGTGTGTTTCAATCTCTCTCTTTGGAATCCCTGCAAATACTTCCAGACACACTTAATTACTTTTCCCAGACTGTCCATAAAGCATCAGCCAACGACCAACAGTACAGGTATGGGAAACTCTGTGAGGAGAAAAACCTAAAGCAGTGTACTTTTACGGTCTGTGAGGAAGAAACCATGTTTTGGCCACATTGCTGGTCCTTCTTACATCAGTCATTTCTACTTAGAGTTAAGTACTGCTGTCCTCTGCAGAGACTCACCAGGATTTCCTATTGTAGAGGTTACAATAAAGAAACCTAAAATAAGGGAGTTTTGCTTCTCTTTGCGTACCTAAGCAGACACCCAGCTCAGGCGCGCTGCTCCTGGCTGCTTCGTACCTGTGCAGGGTGCTGCCTGTGCCCCTGGGATGCCAGCACTTATAAAAAAACAAACAGGGCAGGGAAAGCTGCCCAAGGACTGTAACCCTGGATGAGGAACCAATTACTTTCACTCCCTTGCAGTGAGCTTGTTGGACATAAATGAATTTAAATCCCCTTTCAGGTACCTTTAGTTGCGTTTGTTCTTAACAAATACCCAGCTCTGACAATACTCCTGACTTCTTCAGCTCCTCTCAGCATTTGTTGCCCTAATTTGGTAACTTCTGCAAGCTGCAATTTGTTCAGCGAGTCCAGACCAATTTATTCCAATTTGCATTGTTACTGCACACAGCAATCAGCCTCATAAGTTGTAAGTATGTCAGTGAAGCTATTCCTTATTCTCCTCCGTCTTGTTCAGGCTTCCTGACAGAACCTCACTCTTTGTCCCAAGGTTGCAGGACAACCCACCAGCGAGAATATTCACTGAACCCAGACACGGTTCTGGGATCTACTGACCTGTTGTTGGGGTTGCTGCAGCCAGCAGGAGGAACGGGATTTTCCCTGTTACACACACAATTTCCTCAGTAATTAATTAGATGAGACAAGCTGAGCTTATACCATAATTCAGTCAGATTCTCCCTTTGCATCACCTGCTGCTGTACACTCACCAGCGGCACGACAGCTCCACAGCCAGCGACCCATGCGTGCATCAGTGCTCCAGGTTGCACACATCAGGGCCTCATCCTGTGGGGCCCAGTGACAAAAACTCCCAAATTGCTGCAGACACACACAGGACATGGCTCCACAACTGGTGCTGCCAGGAGCCGGCCAGCCCCGATGCTTGGCGACCTTGCACCTCGCAGAGGAGTGGTGCTCGTGGGTCACATCTCTCACAGTCTGTGAAACACCTCCGGTATACATACTGATATCGCACCAGCTGAAATGAGGAGCAGCTCAAAGTTCGGCCAGGCAATTACAACTCTGGCCATTAGCACAGCGAGCTATTAAAACCAAGTTAAGAAAAAGGACGGTGGCTGCATTCACCACACTGCTCTAGTTCTCAGAAGGCTGGCATTTAGAAGGAGACTAATTGCTTCGATTTGACAGCGAGCTAAGCACTATTTGCTGCGTTGTCTGAAAGCCTTTAGAAGGATTTGGATGCATTTAGGGGTTTATTAGGATACCGACACAGTTTGCCTGCATGGAGTGAGAATGCTGGATGGCTGGCATGAATTGATACTGATGTGCGTTAAATCTAACACTGGTACAATGAGGGGCAGGAAACCTGGAAGGTGAAAGGCAAGAGGCTTCATTATAGTGGCTTTTTTTTTTTTTTTTTTTTTTTTTTTTAATGAGATTTCTGTCACTGTAAACTGAAAACTCAGCTGCTTTGCAGGCTCAGCAGTGATTAAGGTTCTAGCATCTCTCCTCCACATGAGAGGAACAGTCTTGTATTGCGTCAAAGAGAAGAATACTGAAAAAAAAAGCTGCATCTAGAATTGACAACAATTCCAAGGGATAAACTTGGTATTTGCACTTTTCCCCTACCTAAATGGGAACATCTCTTCCAAGTCCTCCAAAGCTAAAAGTTGGTTTTCCTTTGGTTTGGAAGGAGTTCCTAATTATACTTCAGTTTCATCAGAGCTGTTGAGAAGGAAGTCTAAACTACCATCAATTTCATCTGAAGGAGGTCATTCACACTCACGTAGCATCTGTACGTTGCAGATTTCTTGCTGATTTTTTTCTAGAGGCTTTTTTGTGCTGTGTTTACAGGTGTTTGTTTGTTTGTTTGTTTGTTTTCTTCAAAACTTCTTTCTGCCATACTTTAGGCACATGGTTCAGGCACACCTAGAAAACTGACTAAGAGCAAAAGCTATTTTTTCTTCTAAGTGAGGATGAACCTCATAAATTCATGAGCTAGAAAGCTATAAACCTCAGCATGCTTCCCCATACCTTACAGCAGCCTCATCCACTAGAACAAAACCTTGCTCGCTGCTGAGTAAACAATATTGCACTTCTCCCCCTACCCTTAAATCTAACTTGTGGATTCATCATCTTACTTTCCTTGGACACAAGTGCAAAGGGGGGATTATTTTTCACAGCTGACAGTGGGAACACAGAACCCAGGAGGCAGATAGCCCAGGAGACCTGACAGGCTGCTTGAACTGTGCCTGAAAAATGTGATTCATCTAAATGCTGTGGAGAGAAGGGGGAATAAAGGATGAGCCTAATTGGTTCTGACTATAAAAGTCAGATCCCAGTTCTCTCTAGAGATGCGCATTGCAGGAAACACTGTTAGCGAACCTGCATTCTTTTTAAAAGGGCTAATTTAATCAGGCTCTAAAATAATTTAAAAATATGTCACTGTTAGATTTACATGCAATATTTGACAGTAGAAGCCATCAAATTTTTGCCTTAAAATGACACCGACTGAAGGTGATCCATATTAGCAACAACAGAGTGGTCTCATGTACCAGAAAGGCTCGGAACAATGTGTTGAGAACTCACTCAAAACCCAATCCCATCTATTATGCACAAAATGAAAACACGAGACAAAAGCTCAACGCGTAAGGGAAGTTGCCTACAATGAAGACACGGGAACGATTTATTATCAAGTGACAGACGAAACGAGTCTGGTGTCAAAACATCCTCCTGTGCCGTGCATCAGGCCCCAGGCTCCTGGAGGCGAGTGCCGTGGCGCCAGCAGCAGCTCCCCTGCAGCAGCCCCAGCGCCGCCGGCCGAGGGGCAGGGGCACAGCCACGGCACCCGCACGGGGCCTCCGAGGGCGCCTCGCTTTTTCAATCTCTCACCTTCCATAAGCACTTCATTTATCAGAAAGAAAGGGGGAAAATCCATTCGGTGCTGAAACGGACTGCCACCTGCACTGCTTCCTAATGCGAGTAAATCTCAGCAGAAGGGCCCAGCTCCAGACTTTTCCGCCGCGCCAATAAATCACTCTCAGAAATATTGTTTAAATCCTACCTGGGGTGTTAACCAGCAAGAGCAGCACTTTTTTCTTTTTTTTTTTTTTTTTTATATGAAATTCAACCAATTCAACAATTAATCCAATTTCCTGGAAGAGCCCAGATGGCCACGGTGCATTTCAGGAATCAGATCAGCCATAAATATATTAGTAGTACAATAATCATAGTGTTATTGCACTTTAATAAAAGAAAAATAACTGGAGTACATTGTGTACAGCATGGCACTAACAAGTTAAAGAAAAATGTTCCACAGACCTAATCCTTTTATAGTTTTGTGCGTGGTGGTGCCTGCGTAGGGGGATTGGAAATTCTGCTTCTGAAAGACTTGAGACTATGAACCCATGCAGACGTCGTCTTTGTCTCCTGGAGTGCTGGCATCCCATCCATTTATCAGATGAGCTGTCTCACCAGGTAAAAATAAAGCAGTGCTTTGCGTTTAACAGGATGCAATCAACCTACAGAGCACGGGCGCTGGCTTGCTGCATTGAGGAGAGTCTTAAAAAGTGGGCGAGGAGAGCACCACATACAGCAGCAAGAACAAAACCCATCTCCTCCTGCAGAACTTCCCCTCCAACAATTCCCCAAAAAAGAATAAAAGTAGGGAAGCTTTCAATCTGTACCACTTCTGTCTTTTATAATTAAAATGAATAGCAGCGAACTGACAGACTTAACTGAAATGGCCAGAATTCTGTCCCCTTTAAAAAATGGCTTCTCACAAACTTTGATTAGCTGCGCAGAAATACAGCAGATGACTTTAAATGGCATGAAGGTGGATTTATTGGCAGCAGTGTCAGGTTTGCACTTAGCAAGGAATTGGCAGATAGCAGAAAATGGCTGGAGAGGATTCAAACTCCAAGGACTCCGAGCTGTAAAAGGATTTATTTGAAAAGCGAAGTATAGCATATTTACTTCAGTTAAAATTAATAAAAGCTTTTAACTAAAAACATGAAGAAATTAAACTTCCACTGGAAAGCAACCGTGTTGCTTCAAAGGTATGCTCACAGGGATATTTATTACGTTCCTCCCCCGCCATGTCATTTATTGCTTCCAGCGACAGGGAGGTGTATCGATCTCCTTGATCGGGCGTACCTTCAAAAGTCGGATTAAACCTGAAGCTGCACGAAATTACTTAGCATGCAGGAAATAAAATGCTTTATTTATACCCTAAATCTGAAAAAAAAAAAAAAAAAGTAGTATATTCATTGTGTAAGAAAGGCAGAGAGCCTGAAGCCCCAGTAAGCTTGGAGCATGGAGCGGAGCAGAAGCCCTTTGTGCAGGTATTCACAGGCCTTGGCCATGCTCTGCTCTGCGACAACAGAAAGGATGGGGTTTTGTGCCAAAACACGTTCTCACTACTGAAGCATCACCAGCTGAAACCAGCACTTTATTTGGTCTTGAGGTGGACTTTTTATCCCAAGTTCTGTTCTTTCTTTACATATGTCACAAAACTGCTTATAACAGGGCTTAAAATACCAGCCACCGCACCGAAGCTTTGCTAACACTAGCAGCCCTGCCCCTGGGGATGGACCAGTGGTAAGGGCGACCAAAATGTTTTCCAAAAAGCCAAACCCCACAGAAGCAGGCCGGGGACTGCTGCTGAGCCCAGCCAGGGCTGCCCCTGGCCCCCACATGTCCCCGAGCCCCAAAGAGCACTCACGGCTCCGGCTCTGTCCACAGCTCCCGGCTTGCAGCAGAGATGTCGGACACGGCCTCGACTTTGTTGAGCTGGACGTTTCTGAACTGTGTTCAGCCAGAATGGCTCAGAGAGGATGCTCAAAAGGCAGCGTGGGTTTAAAAAGGGGAAAATGGGGAGAGGGGATGGAAAACAGAGTGAAAAAAGGTCAGTCACAGTGTCTGTGAATTGCTGCTTTACACATCCACATGAGACACCTCTATGGAAGTTCATGAAGGGACATTCTGGCTTTTTCTATCGGCACATAAAGCTCCCTAATTACATTTAACTACTTCTGTTTCTTATAGCTACTGTTAACTTTTCTCCCTACTACTTACCAGCTATGTACCTGCAGGAAACTCAGTGAGCAATTTTCTTGTTTTCCCAACTACTGGGGCAGCATTTGATCTCACTTTCTTGGAATAAAGCTGAAAGATGCCTTTCCCAGTAGCCTGAAAGGCAATGGTTCCGGTCTCAGCAGCCTGGATCCATCCCACCTGGCTCCTAGTGTGTAAGTGGGACTTGGAGAGGAGGGCATGTTCACAGAGCAGGCTGTGCCATTCGGAAGAGCCAGTGCCCAAGGAAGATGAGGATGCTCCAGGCTCACACACCTCGGGCAGCAGCAGCACGCTGCCATCACGGATCTACAGGTGGTGGAAGGGAGAAGTTCAGGGTGAGGCTACAGGAACAACTTCCATGCACACAGGCCACCAAAGGCTTGTCACACATCTTGCATTCAGCGGGTCGTGTCTACCTCCCCTGCCACGACCTGCTTCGCACATTTCTTCTCTTCTCCTCCACTGAATTACGCTGTGCTCTGCAAGCCCCTTAGAAGATGCCCCGGGCCATGATCTGGACTGGCACAACAGCAGAAGTATTCAACAAAATTCAAGTCAGAGACAGTCAGGATTTTTTTTCTCTTTTCCCTTTACTACTCTGGATAAGAAGAAACTGTTGGCACCTACCAGCAGACCTATAATCCATGAATTTAATCTACAGCAGCGTGCAGAGAAATCCATACATGAAGGACAGTTTGCTTACGTATCTCTTTCTGAAATAATTCTCTTTTCACTGACTTAATCCTTTATTCTAGATTAAATTGTAAATTTCTGCAATAACTTCAGAATAATGTACCTGGATTTGTCAGCAGCATAAATCATAATTCATGCCATCATCCCTAATGCCTACATGGAAAAGTCAATAAAATGTGGGGAAAAAAAAAAATAAATAGAAAGTTTCCTTTGTACTTGACAGCCCCAGTCCTATCATGTTTTAGAACATTAGTGGTACTGTTACAGCAATAAAATCATCAAATAAAGCACAAGGTTTTTTTGTTTTGTTTTTGTTTTGTTTTAGAATTTCTTAAAGGTTTAAGAGTAAGGTTATTAGAAATTCACTCAGGTCTGAAAAGTGAGATATTTTTAGGTTCAAATTCACAATTTCTGCTTTGGAACTGCAGAAAGGTCAGCCACAAGGGCACAGGGTGAGGCCAGACCTTGCACGTTGCCCAACTCCGTGCCTGCACAAGGTCACCCAGACGATTCGATCCCATGGACTGTCTGCCTGTATGGAGAAAGGAAGTAAACGCAATTTTTCAAGAAACTTGCTTCCAGGTCCTCTTCAGTGGTACAAACAAAGAAATATTCAGACACTTTAATCAAAAGTGGAAGAAATCCTAAACTGTGGCAGATCAGCTATAAAACCACATGCTGCAATAAGGACACACTTTGCCATTCTTTTTAAGCCATCAGAATTTTCTTCAGGAGACCAGATTTTCTCAGTGTCAGACTCAACACACAGAGACTTTCATTTTTCAGAGCTACAAGGAACTTGACAAGTCAACCTACTACAGCTAATAGCATTTTAATCTTCATGCATAATAATCACAAACCTACATTGTACAGGTTTGATAATAATAACTGACAGTAGCTGTATTTGAAGTATACATTTCTTTCCAAAATAGATGCGTATGTAGGGGGATGCGTTGTAGAAATATAATACACTACATGGCTGAGCCTAGATAAGCTGGTGATTCTCAAATGTCAGCATCATCTGAACAAAGTTAGGGTGGAAATCTGCTCTCTTAAATACCTGTTCATCCTTCTTATGACACTGATTCTAAAGAGCTCAGTGACTAGTAGATAAAATAAGTATCTAATGAGGTATGACAGAAACTCTGATGGAGCTAAACAGCAGAGATCTAAATTCTAATAAATAAATGAAGTAAAAAATGTACTGCCAGCAACTATGTCAAGTTAGCCATAGGAAACTGTAGCTCTGCAGCTGGAGAAAGGCAATACTCGGCAAGCCAGAGAAGCAGTGGAACTCATCCAGCTTTGATTATTTATGGTGTGATGATGAAGGAACAACTTTCCATGTGAGGAACAGCTTTAAAGTTGAACAGGGAAGCTGAAACAGAGATTTAATGAAAAATCAGAGGGGAACAAAACTACAGTTAAAAAAACAACAACATTCGTTTTAACAATTTAAAAATATAATTTACGTGCAAAACCAGATGTTAACTTGTCCCACTTCAAGGAAAACAGCAAACTGTACTCATGACAACCATTCAGCTGAACTGCAAACATGCACTATTTAATGCTGCTGTAAATAAGGCTCACTTCATACCTCCAAATGCTATCAAAACCAACGCAAACTCAAAACAAACACTTTTCAAACAAAGGACAGCTTTGCATTAAATACAGATGTATTTTCAAAAAATCCCAACCTTTCATGATCTACCATAATCATAATAGGCTGAAACCTAAGAATGCTTTCAGGCTCAGAAAAAAAAAGAGAAAAAGAAAAAAAAAATAAAAAAAAGTGCTTCTAATTTTAAACATTTACAAGAACACTGAGAAACAGCTTAGAATCATGCTTTAAAATGTGTTTTTCAGGCTTTAAATTGCTGAAAACTGAGACCCGTTTACCCATTTGGCCTGGACTAGAGAAAGGAAGAGAAGCTCAAGAATTTGATGAAAGTGAAGCACTTCAAGTACATGAGAATTTCCAGTTTTTTTTTTTTTTTTTTTTTTTTTTTTTTTTTTTAAAAAAAAACCTGCTCCCTCATCCCAAACCTCCCCCACCAGCACTACAATCCCCTCTTCAACGTGCAATGAGAGTGGTGAGACTCCTCCTGGTCGAAAACCACCACAAACCAACTCATTCACATCACTGGCTCTATAGAATGCACTATTTTTAACAAATACTTTTGGAAAATATTTTGGAAGGACTGCTTGGCCATCGTTTGTGCTGTTCCCGAACAGGAGGAGCTCAGTGGCAGAGCTGCATTCATTTCAGCTCATTTTAAACTATACTCAGGAACGGGTAATGTTGCAGAAAAGGTGATTTAAGGTCTGTTTTAAATGATGAGCACCATCAATCCTTTTCAATGCCCAACTCTTAAAGTGCATACTTGCATGATGTTAATGAACTTCCCTTTGATTTGGTGTTAACTATGGGAAGGAGAGATTGTTCTCACATTTCTGTTTCACAAAAACAGCAAGCTGTTTGATTTTGAAAGTTAAGGGATTAAGTTGGGGGAAACAAAGAACACAACACACTCCTAAACGTAAACACTCTCTGCTACATTAAATACAGTCTTAATTTCGTATGAAACACTGACTTTAAAATTAGCTATTCCTTTCCAGATATGACGTATCTTCCTTCTAACTGGTGAGGAAAACTAAATTTCAGTACATTGTAGGCATTGAAAGATGGGTGTCACACAAGCATAAGAATAAACAGTGTTTTAAAGTAGTTCAGCATACAAAGCAATATCCTAAAGCAATGAAATAAACAAACAAAAAAACACCACATCTGTGTATTTGTAAAAACAGTAAGTAAGAAGGAGGTTGTAAAAATCTACAGGGACTCTCCCACTTTACCAAGCAGCCCAACCCATGAGAATTTTCCTTTTCTCTTTTACTTTTCTCAACTCGTCTTGTAGTTCAACACCAGGCAAAGCACCATGCCACAAGAAATGACATCCAAAGCTTTTGGCTCGTCAAAGCTGTCTTTACTGTTTAAAAACAAAACACATACACAAAATATCCCAACGGCTTCTGGAATCCCACTTGAAGTACCCAAACATTTGTAGATCTCATGTTCTTACCAACACATTTTTTTACGAGAGGCCACTCGAGGCATTTTAGGCAGGATTCTTTCATCACTGCAATCCCTCAGTCACAGTCTGACCATAAGAAGAAACAAATGGAGTAGTAGTTTAGAAACAGCATTGGTGTACTTTTCAGTTTGCCCTGATATTCTCTGATTTCTGCTGAACCATGATCAGTTCACAGAACCACAGGCTGGCTGAGGCTGGCAGGGAGCTGTGTGCCCACCAGGCCCAACCCCAGCTCACGCAGGGCCACCCAGAGCAGGGAGCCCAGGGCCATGTCCAGGCGGCTTCTGAAGGTCTCCAAGGAGACTCCACCGCCTCTCTGGGCAGCCTGTGCCAGGACTCAGTCAGCCTCAATGCAAAAAAGTGCTTCCTGACGTTCAGAGTGAACTTCCTGTATTTCAGTTTGTACCCATTGCCTCCTGCCCTGTCACTGGCCAGCACTAAGAGCTGCCTCTGTCTTCTTCACACCCTCCCTCCACATATTTATAGATGTTGGTAGGATTCCTCCTGATCCTTTTCTCTTGGCTAACCAGTTCCAGCTCTCTCACCTTTTCCTCGTATGACAGACTCTCCAGTCACTGTCATTTTTGTGGCCCTTTGTTGGACTTTCTCCAGTACATCCATGTCTTTTGTGCTGGGAGGCCATTACTGGACCCAGCACTCCAGGTGCAGCCTCACCAGAGCTGAATAGAAGGAAAGGATCACCTCCCTCCACCGGCCCTCAATAACCACTGACCTTCCTTGTGGCAGGGGCATATTGCTGACTCGTGATCAACCTGGTCCCCACCAGGACCCCACCATGTCCTTTTCTACAGTGCTGCTTTCCAGCTGGGAGTCCCTCAGCATGTCCTTGTGCCTGGGATTGTTCCTCCTCAGGTGCAAGACTTCACACATCTCCTCTTTGAGGTTTCTACCAGACCATCCCTCCAGCCTGTCGAGGTCCCTCTGAATGGCAGCACAGCCCTCTCCCCCAGTTTTGTGCCATCTGCAAGTCTGCTGAGGGTAACCTCCTACATTGTCCCCATTACCACTTCCAAAATAATTCAGATACACATAAGGATGTAAGTAAGAGCAGTTTAAACACAAATTTCAAACCAGATTTAATGGCTTCAATGAACTTTTCATAAAAAATGAGCTCCAGAACTCCATCTCCTTACAGCCTCAACTGAAATTGCCCCCTTGCAGATGTGCTGAAATGGTCCATTAGGGGGAACACCACATCCACTACAGGTGTGTATCCTGGTAAGGAAACTGCTACTGGCTCCTGATACTGGAAGGTGAAGGTGCTGCAGGCCAATCCTACAATACGGCAAATCTGGCAACACAAGTGAAAAAAGCTCATTAGCTGAACCATAGACTCAGAAGCAGGGGAACAATTTTCCTTGGAAGCCAAAGACCGGGCCAACTGCATAGGTACAAAAGAGATATACTGAGAGTGCTAAAGGCAGAGACAAAGGTGTTTGCAGCAGTAGTGCTGCTGTCACAGGAGGTGCAAGGAAAATGCTTCAAGTTCAATGTGAGTCATGCAACCTATTGCAGAATGTCAAACTTCACTGAAGTAACAAACTCAGATTATTTTTAGAACAACCTCTTTTCTTTTTTTCTTTTTTTTTCCATAAAGCAGTCAAGCTTTGAAGGTTCAATCTTCACAGGTGGTGACTAACTCTTGTCTTCAATC
Organism: Nettapus auritus; assembly: GCA_011076525.1. Classification (NCBI taxonomy): domain Eukaryota; kingdom Metazoa; phylum Chordata; class Aves; order Anseriformes; family Anatidae; genus Nettapus; species Nettapus auritus. The sequence continues at coordinate 15,590,964 of CM021766.1, read as the reverse complement.
CAAGGGGCTACAGGCAAAAAGATACATGTAGATTCTTCACTTTAAAGTCCAGAGATCCCTGCTGTTGTAAGGACTGAATATAACTCCTAAAAGACCTGGTGGCTGAAAAGACTGAAATCAAGAAAGCAAGATTAAAAGCTTTTAAATTATAGATAATAAAGCTCCTGAATGCGGGCTGCGTATACGCACCTTCAAATGATCTACAGAATTGTACAGAAATACCCATTTAGCATAAAATCTCGAAGCACAGTTGGGACTGAAATTACACTTTCAGTCTGGTCTGCCATTTCATTCAAGATTGGGATTATTTCATGTAAACTGATTTATTTCTGCATAACGTACAGTGTAAGGTAATTTGAGTATCTTCTTAATTTTAACCATTAGCATTGAGTATTTGCTGCTCCTAAGTTCCTTGTACGTGAGTATTAAATACAGTATTTCATAACCAGCCTGCATGTACCCATCTGGAAAGACAGTGGATGAATACCTTTTCTATTCAACAAAACAAAGGTGAGCAAAGATTGTAACTGCTAATCAAAAAAAAAAACACACCATACCAAACAAACCTCTGAAGCAGTACATCTCACGAGTCAGTTTAGCAATACAGCACAGTAGAACTGCACTTCAATGTCAACCATTATTGGAAAGTTCGATAATTCCTTGTTTTGAGACCAAACTAAAGACTGTCCACAAAATAGAAGGGTCTTCACAGTTATGATGACTCTGCCAATGATTACAAAGATCCTCTTTCCTTCCAAATAACTGTTTGCACAAAATGCAGTTATATCCAGCTTTAGACCAAATTTCAATCTTTTTGCTTGGTGTACCACAACCTACATTTTGCATCTCCTTGGCTGCTTCACTGCTTCCTGACTGAGTCACTTCACTTTTAGATAACATATCAACATTACTCTGATGGTGAAAGTATATCTGTCTTTTCAGTTTTGGAAACGCATAAAACTCCTCCTCACGGGCATTGCATTTTGCTAAATGTCTTCTTTCATTGTGCTGTTTCCAGAAGTGTGTTGCATGTTTGATGAGTTCCCCCTTAGCTCCTTTACTTCCTTGCAAAACCCCTTCCTTTACTCTTCCCTGGATCTCTTCTCCATGAGAGCACAATAAATGAAACTTCATTTCAGCAAAAGACTGTGCGATGAACTGGCACCGACCACATCTGATCTGTAATTTAACCTCTCCAGGATTATGGAACAGGTCTTCCAAATTGCACTTGTTTCCCCTGTTAAAAAACAAACAAACAAACAAACAACACCAACAAAAAACTATTTCAGTATTAGCCATACACAAAAGAGCTGATAGTTTCTGTCCATCCAAGTTCCATGAAGAGATGACATCCACAAAACAGTATTTTGATTAAAAACAGGCACTGTTCCTACAGTATCCCGTTTATTAGGAACAGATAAAAAAAAGAAATAAAATACTAATAAGGTTGATTATGAAACAACCAAAGCTGAATATTATTTGACACTGCTGAGTTTAAGAATTGCCTCTAAAATGGCAAAATAATATCTGTAAAAATAATCTTTTAATGACACTAACCTTTAAAAAAATGTTATTCACATTTCAATAAAAGTTCCTGACTTAGTGAGGTCAATCCAAACACGCCTAGCTCTGTGCTAGGAAAGTACAAATGAGAATTACCAGTACCTGACTACTCACAAAAACTAACTTGCTTGTACTGATAAATCTGAAGTCAACGTAGGTCAAAACCACGGGTCCCACCTCCCACTCAGAGGTAGAAGCAATGAAAATTCAGAGGTTTTTTTTTGTTTTGTTTTGTTTTGTTTTTTTTAACCTAAAAGTTTGCACCACTGTTTAAAAAAGTTTAAATAGCTCATTTACAACCAGCCAGCCCCTCTCACTGATTCAGGACAGCTCTGCCGTGTAAAGGAAACAGACATATGTAAGAGCTAGTGTATTCCTTGTTTAAGTTAAGGCAATCAAAACCAAACAAAACCAAACACCACAAAAACCTTCTCAAGGAGTCTAGGAAAAGGCCCACATGTTGTTGTTTATTAATACACATGTATCAATATACATTTGACAGATTACCCAAGAAAATGGATATACTAAATTATTCATTGTATGACAACTAGTAAGGCTAGAAGACAAGCACTGATATTTCTTAGGTTCAATACTTGAAAACTTTTCCAACTGATGTCCCAAAGAGTGGAGCTATGTAAAGCAAAAGACATCTGGTCTGGTACTGAGGCATCGGGTTAAAGCACTGGGCTTAATAAAGTAATTCTAATAAAGCGTATTTCAATTAAAGTAAATGCACAGTGGGGCAAACAAAAAAGCTAACATTTATACTGTGCCAAGAAAATTCACCTCAAATCCGTAATGCAGAAATAAAATAATGCCCTATCCATCTCAATATGGTCTATGCTAACTTTTTTTACTTGGCAAAGTGATTGCAGAAGCAGAGGTAATCAACGCACAAGACAGATTAGCTCACAGCACTCCAGAGAAGGAAATGGGATAATGATATTTAATAGTGTAAACAAACTACAAGCTAATACTGGAATATGAATTGCTTTTCACTTATTGTAGTTGGTTTACTTATCTTCTGGGGAAAAAAAAAAAACAACACAAAACAGGTAGAATAGAGAGGTCCAAGATAGCGCAGATTAACATAAAAACAAAACAAAACAGAACTGATTAAAATAGCTCTACTGGTGGTTTGGGTATTACAAGAATATATGCAAAATTACTTTGGACATGCCAGTGTCAGTAATAATTTATATTCTACGAATCAGCTGAAATATATTGGATTGTCTAACGCATTGACTAGATTCCACAAGAGATTATTTAAATCATTAGGAATTTCACTTGGGGAAGAAAACAAAAGCAAAACCAAAAAAAAAGAGAGATGAAAAATCAACAGTTTTCATTGTGGTGATGTTTATGAATTTCCACTGGTAATCTGAAATCCCTTTTTTATTAGCATTTAATCAGTGAAAGCACTCACCTTTCTGTTGCTTCTTCTGCCTCTTTGATATTTGTGTCTCTGCTCCTCAGAGCATCTTGCAGCTGTTGCTCACTACCGGAGGGCTCGGTGCTGATAACAACCCTGTGCACTTCCCTTAGGTGACCAAAATAGACTTTTGCATGGCCGAAAACTTTAGCACAGAATTCACAACACACAAGCTTTTTGGGCTTGCCTTCGTTGTGGTGAAGTTTCATGTGCGTGCTCAGGCTTCCAGAATGAATATACGCCTTCCGGCAAATGCGGCAGCTGTAAGGCCGTTTGTTTGTGTGCGTGTTCATGTGGTCCTGAAGGTGGTGTTTGAACTGGAAGTTATGGTTACAAACGTGGCATTTATGCCATGGCTTAGATACAGCATTTCTGCCTAAATCAATTGATTTAACCGATGTAGTGTCATTATGTTTGCAGCTTAAATATTTACTGGTAAGTGAACTGTTTAAAAAAATACCTTGGTCTAACCGGTCGGGAGACTTTGCCTCTACTACAGCTGCAGAGGTCAGTGGTGCGATAGCCTGCACAACCACCACTGGCTTTGGTCTAATACTACGGTATTTTTTCACCGCCTCTGCTTTTTTGTCTTCAGGTGGCTGAAGATCAGCTTTCACCCTCTCTCTTCCTTCTCGAAATTTATTAACGATGCATTTCCTTCGCTTGGTCTGAAAGGCCAATAAATCATCTGGGGCTCTTCTCTTCCTGCCTCTTCTTTTCGAGGGTGTACCATTCAATTTTTTAAGGCTGTCAACATCCACTTTATTGGATGGAGAGAAAGTATTTTCTCGAATGCTTTGTTTGGGGGCTTGTGTAAATGGTACAGCTAATCGTTTATCAGATCCTTTAGAAGGAACATGAAAGGTTTTCACCGAAGCTGGTGTCTTTTCACAGTCAGATCTTATCGAAGGGCCGGATACATCCATAACAGTAGTACTCTGCTTAGATTTACAAAACACTGAATTTTTCATTCTTGAGTAAGGCAAAATAGGAAGTTTTCCTTTTGGTGTTGATGGAGTCATCTGTATCGGACTGCCAAAAACTGCCGGTGAAAGGACAGTAACAGAATTTGCAGAATTTGTGGGTTTTTCCTTCGGTTTCTCAGACATAATGAAAGACTCCCTTGTGGTTTCAAGTGCCGCCTTTACAGAGTGCAGACTAAGTTTCATGGGATTACTTGAACTCGCTGGCTTGCTCAAAGACTCTTTGACTATAGATGGTCCAGAAACATTACTGACAGCGGTTTTTGTTTTGTTCACCGAAGGAGATCCAGATTCCACGGAATTATTTTCACTTCGTAAGGTGGCAGCTGTAATTCCAGATGAATCACGGTCTGATAGCATCACTTGTTCTGATGAATCTGAACTAGAACGAGTTTCAGGACAGTCTTCAGCTGGGGTAGTCATGGGGGAAGTCTGTGATGAGACCTGTGCTTTGGTAGGAATCTTGTTCTGGGTACCCGAAACGGAGACGTGAGCTGGTTTTTTGTCACTCAGCAGTTTATTTCTCACAGACTGGTACCTCGGGATAGGCAGCTTTAGGTTTTCAGAAAGGGCCATGTTTGACGGCTGCATTGGCTGCGTTACGGTGGGGGTGACATACGGCAAGGCCAAAAAAGTCCCCTCGTGCCCAGCAACCTGCATGACGGCATAGTTTTGAGCTGGCACCATCAGAGGTTTAGAACCTGCAGCTGAAATTTTTGGTGGGTTTTGTTCAGGCACAGATGACTGGAGACAAGAAACCACTCCAGATGTTAGAATTTTTGGTACCATTTTGGGAGCGATGGTCCTAAACTGACTTTTCTTCTGAAAACTTCGTAGTATATCCGAAGTGGATTTGTGTTTATCTGTGATAATAAAATAATACAGACACGTAATCAAGCATATGATGGTTTTGTTTTGAAAAATTACCGCAGCAAAAATAAAACGGCTTACAAAGGATACTATTACATATAACCTTATTAAAAATAGTAAGCACCTAAATGACCGATAAATTAAGTTTAGAATTGCAGAAGTCCAGTGGACAAAACAAAAGTACTCCCTGAAGCAATGCGTATATACACATGGTAAAAAAAAAAAAAAGTCTTAATCTAATCTTAAATGTATTTTCCATTCTAGATGAAAAACTACATGACATTTCAGAATGTATGTGCTTGTAAGCTTCTTCTGCCCTGGAAAATCTGAGCTAGCTTGGTGTCAGTATTCATCCGGAAGAACTGACTGGAAATGGGCAGTATTTAAACTTATCATGATGCAGAAATTTTCTGAGCACCTGCTCGATCACACCTTTTCACTGGCATCATGCTATCTTTCAAAGTTTCTTAACATTTAGAATTTGCAGGTTTTATTAGATACAGACTAAAGCTTACCTGATGAAGTTGTTAAAAAAAATACCGCTGCAATACATTCAAAATGTGTAAAAAAGGACTTAGGATTTACCATTGCTAAAACCCCAATCACACACTTTGTTCATACATTTTTACTGCACACTAGAACTATTGCTGTAATAATATTTGTAGTGGAGAAAAACATGAGGATAATTAAGGAAAACAAAAACAAAAGGAAAAAGGTGTAAGATTTAATCCACACTCAGCAGCAGAGATAAATGCTAACCTTTCACACACACCATAAAAAAGGACTTGATATATAGTTAAACTGAACTGCGACCATATCATATAACAGCCTCATTACCCACTCTCAAATAAATTCAATTACCGATGCTTCCAGTTCTCAAAAACTAGGATAGATTTTCTGAACAAACAAAACAAAAATAACCCAACAATCTCACTGAAAATTCATCCACGCAGACCCCAGCCATAAATGCAATTTGGGAAGGCAATAATGTATTTCAGGATTAAAAAACAAACGAGAGAACAACCACATGTGAATAAAATATGTCAAAATAAATGCTGGAATCCCAAAATACTGCAATGAGATACTTCCATAGAGATGTATTCCTTATTGTTTTAAAAGTTTGTATTATAAACGTATTTATACATTCTTCCAGACTTAAAGGGGTAACTGAATTACCTCCAGCACTGGAAACTCCAGTAAGTTTATCTTAATACTGGATGTTCTTTCCAGACCTTACACAGCTCACAGCGCTCTGAAAGTTACAGAGCTATCGCATTTCATGACCACAACTCCTGGCCAGACCCACGTGCGCACACATGGTGTGCACATGGGCAGTAAAACCGCCGCCTCCAGGACACGGCAGATCGCTGCACAAGCCCACAAACGGCCCAGCTCCTCCACAGCAGGTCTGATGCTCCTCCAACGTCTCCGACCTACAGCATGTTCATACTGTAACTGCGCGGAGCGCGGCGCTTTGATCCTTTTATTGCTATCCAGAGCATCAAAACCCAAGTCTATTATACATCACCTTGGTGCCCCCAATTACAGGAAACTACCGGGCACCAACTGCACTTCATTCTGCTGGAGGCCTGTAGAGATGATCAGCAGTTCCAGATACCCTACTGCACACATGAAATCCTGCACAAATATGAAGAGAGATTCCTACACATGGGGATAAAGCCAGGACTAGAAAGTCTGTATAACCCAGAAACATTCTACTTTTATTTTCCAAAAGCTAGAAGCATGCGTTGTTTTTCACTAAGATCATCTATTTTGCTCATCTTCGATCACTAAATACATAAAGAAATCTTGATCTTTTCGACTGCTGAGATAGGTAATAGTACGGAGAGTTTTTCTGTACCTTCTTGTTGCTGCTTTTAAGGCAACATCTTTAAGAGCTTCTCGGAAGTATTAAAACAAAACTTACTAATACAAGTATTAACCAAACTGCATTGGTTAATGTAATGTAAATGCATGAATATAAGTAGTAACCAAACTGGACCCCAAACTTCAAAGCTAGTTACAGGTCAAACTATATGGCCTGAATGCAGAAGATGATCTAACAAGTCTATTTTTCTTTTGGGGATAGAGTCTGCTCTTATTTTACTGGTTATGCTACCTGTTTACTGATATTAATGACACTGTCCAGACCAGCAGCTATTTACCTTGCCACTATAATCAAGATGGAGCAGGTTCCTCTTCTTGTCTGGCTTTGGCCTCTCCCTTTTTATTTTAAAATTTCATTCATTGATCTGCATGAACTTTTCGGCACAGCCAGTACCTCAGCAGCAAACTCCACATGCTCAGGAAATGATGGAGAACTGCTGTGGACGTGCCGCCTCTACAAAGGTGCAGAAGTGGCAGCACCAGGAACTTTTAATTTGTGGTTAGGAAATATTCGTAGTAATAATGCATTACACTGGGTTTGAAAATAAGTGTATGCTTCTCAAATACGTTGACTTGCCTACTGAAGATTCAGGCAGTAAAATCCCTTTTATTTAAAGATATACATTATTTCCTCAGTAATCCACAAGAAAGCACCCTCAGGAAAATCAGCCACAAAATGTTGTTTTAAACGAGGTCCATTTAGATCTACATTCATCTTCTGCAGTTAATACAGTGCTGAGCACTGATATAACTATTTCAAAAGGGATTTTTATACAAGCGCTCCTTTTCCAACGGGTGTAATTTTACCATAAATACTTTTTCCAGGCAGGCCATGTTTGGTATCGGCCTTGACTACTTTTTTTTTTTTTTTTTTGCCAAGTTTACATTAGACCGTTCAGTGCAGAAACATTCACTGCAGCGCCTCTGGTATGCAAAGGATCCTCAGCTCTGTATTTCCCTCTCATCCCACACAGCTGCTGCAGTTGAACAGCTTAGCCAGTGCCTAAATATAGAGACGGGCTAGATGCAGGCTAGCTGTCTGATGATCTTTAAGACTTCGCATGTAGAAAGCTAATTGGAAGACCGGGTAGAAGATTATTTAGCACCTTGGATCAGGAAAAAGGACTCAGTTGATTCATAGCCTGGAGGTCTTACTGAATGCGCTCAGAGCATCCAAGGATCACAGGTGACCTGAACTATTTTTTCTCCCATTTATACTTGGCTGGAAGCTTCAACAATTCCCTTCAGACACAGATCACTACTGTCATTCATATCTTTGCCACCCTGCCACTGAAGATGTTGAATGACTGGGATATGCTCTGGCTGCCACTGCTCCAGAAGACCGCCTGGGCACTTAACACACATCTTTCCGTGTTATCGCACTTCTGTTCCACACCACCTTCCAAATTACGTCCATCAGTTCAAAGGACTCTTTTTGACAAGGACTTGGCAGTTGTGGCCTGACGAAGAACCTCCATTCCTATGCAGACACAAGAAGTCTTGCACCTCAGCAGGGGAACTGGCAGCTAAGTGAGGCCCTACATTGGCATTCTTGAGGACGGACCTTGCTTTTAGACCACGTTACTTTTACAGGCACATCACTGAAGGCAGAGATTTTTATATTTTCTCCAAAACAATTTCATTAAGAATAAAGGAAATGAATGAAGACATTAGATTCTCCATCTGAATGATGTGAAGCTCACTTTAACTGATGTGTTTTCAGTCTTTCAAACAGGCATGCACTTGGAGCAATAGGTAGACACTTTTAAATAATTAAGTACAAGGTTAAATCAAATGCAATTCAATCCATTTGCTTTAAAAGTCTCTGCTGAAAGATTAATGGTTACCACACTCATACATGTGAATATCAAATCACTCCGATACTTGCAGGATGTCATAAGCTTTCCCCACTTTTAAATTATCTTAAAATTGTATAGGACTGGCCAATGATACACCGATAAAATTCAATGATGCATCAAAGGCTCTGATAGAGCCATGCTGGAAGGGTTCTCTGGAGGAAGGAAAGCCATCCACAGGGCTGCTGCTCATTCATGGCTCCCTGTCCTTTGCTAGTCATTCGGGTTTACTTTAGTCCAGCCCAGTTTGCTTCTTTTTCCATTTCCTTTCGTTCTCTCTACACGTACTGCATGCTGCACTGCTGAACTCAGAAAATGCAGAAAGCATCAGAGGAAGTCCTATTTCCCCCCGAATCTCATCTACTTCAAACATTAAAAAGTATCAGAATTCCAGAATTCACAATTAACATCAAAACACAGAATTCCACTGCATGTTGAATGTTAATTGCTTTTAAAAAACGTAAGCCCACCTCAGTTGCTCAGGTGTGTGCTTCATTTGTGCGTGACTGGACAAGTGGCAGGATACACCACAGGAGAAGGATCGCCCTCATTTGAAGGGAAAAGCAGAATACACACCAAAAAGATTTGTGACATTTTAATCCGAGTTTATGTTGCTGAGGCTTTTTCAAACTTCAAAAGGAAGAATATCTGCTCTTTTGGAAAGAAAAAAACGTGTAACCACTTTCTAACACAATCCGAGATTTATTTCTGTCAATGCTAGTTAATCACTCGTTTTGCCAGACCTCCACACACACCAAATACCTGTGGACACTGTCTCTCCAGCACAAGTTTCTTGTTTTGGCTGACCCAGCATACTTTGTTGGACACAATGTTTCTCTGCAGGATTAGCATGCAAAAAAACACCACCTGCAAAAGTGCTTCAGTCCCTTATAAATAGACTCCACCAAGAAAGAAAGAAAGAAAAAAAAAAGACAATATGAAACATTAACTTTCAGTTAATGCATTAAGAAAGCTACTGATTCTTGTTCTTCGTCATTTTTCTATCCCCCAAAAATGTTTTAAAATCTAATATATTACATGCTGAATCCAAGGCAATAGTGTAATAAAGGAGTAAAGGAGTAAAGCTGGCTGATGTGGTAAATAGATGGGATGCTTTAGCTTGAGTGTCGTGGCAGAGAGTCAACAGTACCAAAACAACAAGCTCAGAATAAAGTTTCTGTAAGTTTGCTGAGGTTTTTAAACACAAAGGGCTAAATCCTATGGGGACTGACACTTTCCATAATCTCACACTAATCAAAAGTTCTGCAATCACTCCAGAAAACAGATTTTGGCCTTCAAAGAATCATAAAGTTTGGAAAAGACCTCCAAGACCATCCGGTCCAACCATCGCCCTACACACCTGTGAGATGGGAGGCTGGTAGGAAAGCCTACAAGTCGGAAGTGTCCAACACAAAATATTCTGTAAGAATCAATATTCGGTTGTTTCTCTTTGCCAAATATTGACCATTTGGGTGGAAAGTTCCATCATGCGTTTTTGCCTCAGATACTTTATTAAAATTAATTTTAACAGAAAGCATCACCCATCCCCAGGTACGACAACATTAAAAAAATAATCTAGTTATACTGTATTAGAGAAAGGCCTTACATTTGACACAGCAATGTCTCATCTTTCTGAAAAGCTGCCCAAATTCAGCCACAGTTGTAAGCTCTTGGCATAGGTTCAACAGATACCCCAAGCACCCAACTTCTCCGATCGCTCCCTTCTACTGATCGCGGTCCTGCTTCAGGCTGACGGGGTTTTTCCTAGAACTATAGCCTCGGGTCCAAACCCCCACACTGGAAACAAGGAAATGGCCTCCCACTCATTAGCTCTTAATTGCTGGGCTCACACAGCATGAAAGAAACCAGAATCCAGAGAGGGGCAGCAGGAAAAGGAGAAGAAACCTAGAAATAAGATTTGGAAGGCATCCAGGGCAAGGATTGAGGCTGTGATAGGGAATTATAAGCAGGCATAAATGGGAAAGGAGCATTACTGTTACATGCGATTTGGAGAGGAGAAGCATTTAAACCACAGGGATTCTTCTATTCAGAAAGATTCTTCTATTCAGAAGATTCTATTCAGAATCTTCTATTTCTCATCTTTTAGTGCTTGATTTTTAATGAGTCATATAATTATGTCTACATAGGAGGCCTTTTATGCAATTTAAAATAAATTAGAAAAATAAACAACCTAAGTGTTCTAACACAAGATTGGAAAACCTGGGTACATCATTCGCACAAAGACTAAGAGACAGAATGTACCAATACACCCAGCACACGTGTCCTGGCATACCGGAGGACGAGCAGGATGAAAAGAGCTTGTTAAAATTCTGAAAGGAGAAATGAGACCTCTGAAGGCTACAGACAAATTATTTTTGATTTTAGCATCCATAGAGGCCTTCTTTGCTTTAAACTCTGTGGAGTTGACTATTTTCCAAGATTAAAATCACAGTGGGACACTGCCGGGATTCCTTACGTAGTCTGCAAAAGACTCCTCTGAGCAGAAGAGAGAGTTACGGCAGTGAAGTTGCAAAATAAAAGCGTATTCTGACATTAACTTCATTAAAGTGGACATTCAACATTTTTCAAATGTGGAAACAAGTGAAACTGATTTTTGGCATAAACAGTGGTAGTCATGTTGGAGAGAGTTCACGCAGTGCTCCAAGAACATGGGCTCATAGTTAGGGAAGTTCTTTGGTTTCCTACTTTTTTTTTTTTTAACGTCCTGACAGAGATCCTTGTTGCACTAACAACCATATCTCAATAAATGCCAACGTTTATACACACCTACGTCTCACTGAATTAGTACCTGACATAACATACAAAAAAAAAAAAAGGATGGAGAAAAAAAAACAGCAATCCATTCGGCATTCCCAGAATTGTTTTCCTCTGTGTTTGAATGTACACTGGGAACTGCTTCAAGATTTACGATTTCTTTCTGCCAATACAGTCTTGTCAGCATCTTGGCCCCTGGATCTCTGTCCTCAAAGAAAAGTGTAATGTGAAACAATAACCATGCAGAGCAGATCTGTTAATCAGAAGTTAACAAGAAATTATTGCCTCTGGATGCTGTATTAGCAGCATTAGCAACAGCAATAATAAAATTGTTTTGGATTTCCCATAGACTGGGATTTCTCAATGTAGTTTTAAATGTTCTGTAGCAGTCTTGAACATTTACCTCTTTGTATTATCCCAACACAGGTAACTTTTGAAATTTGCAGGAAATTCTATTTCTGTGGGTAACAGCAAGTGGCTAACAGCTTTAAGGTAAACTTTGGGTTTTAATGCAAATTGATTAGCCACATCTCCATAAATCAATATTTAAAAGCAACATCTTATGCAAAATGTGGGCAAAGCAAGGCTTAACACAACCTCTTATAAAAAAAGCCATTTATGTGCTACTGTCTAAAGGCGTAAAGTCTTGAAGCCTTTCCTAAATGTCAGAACATACACAAGAGATTTTTAAACACTCATTTGCAATTAATTTTAAACCCGTTTATTAACAGATCCGTATGTTCTTTTAACACCTCTCATACTGTGTTTGGGAAATTCAAAATCTTTATTTTTTTTTTGAAGGCACAGTCTTTCAGTTTGTATGTTACTGATTTCATACATAATCAATAGATTTTATAAAGATCACATTTTCGTATTAAGAAAGGAAAACTGCCATGAAGAGCTAGACATAAAGCATCTGTTATTTGTAATAACTTTCTCCACAGCTGACAAAATCACACATACTTTTTTCTCTCTGACACAATAAGCATTTGGGAATAACACTTATGTGGATAAATCTATGGGCTGGGACGGTACCTGGCCTCCTCAACCACAAACAAACAAAAACCAACACCAAAGATGACAACACTGGTTCTTCTCTGTTCAGGAACAGAAGACCTTTTCTGAGAGATGCTGCTACATAAATACATCATCAGGGAGAGCGTTTCAGCTTCTATATGCCTCTAAACTAGTTTCAACCATCAGCCATGTGAAACCTAGAGTGTGTGTTATCCAGCAACCATGCTGCTCTGACACGGCTCAGTGAAGTGGAAAAGAAGTAATTTTGGCAGCAATGCGGTTCTGGTGTTTTGTCTTTGTTCTTTTTGCCCAGTCCTGACGTTCGGTTCAGGATACCATCCCTGTAGAACTGCAAAACCCGGCTTCAGCGACGCAGCCACCTGGGGGAACTAATTGTTCAGAAAATAGATAAAGGGAGGGGAGGCAATCACTGCTCATAAACTCGTAATTCATAAACCTTCAATCGCATTGTCAATATTAATTAGGCACTCTAAGAGGTGGGGACAAACATTAGTTTCAAAATACTAAGGGGATTTTTAAAAATTATTTTCCGGGAGAACTGCCAGTTGAAATTTCTTTAAGTGAGCGTCAAGAAAGATAGAGACCTGAACAGTAACTCTCACTGTGAAGCTGATGTCAGATGTAAAATACTTTTTAAAACTACTATCAAGATGTCATCAACCTGGACAAAATCCCGATATGCCTAATGTAAGTGGCAATTAATAGACTTATTTTTTCGTTAAGTGCAGGAAACAATAATGACCAGACCTGATTAAAAAAAAAAAAAAATGAAGACAGAACTCTTCAGAAACTATGCAGCAAAAAAAGGTCAAGTAAAACCATTTTATGAATAAGTCATGAAATATCTTCTGACTAGACTCTTGCCTTCATTTCAACCAAGCTGAGAACAGAATCAATCTGCTTACAGGAGTTCAACCCTTCTCCCTTCCCTCCACGGAAAACACCTACTTGATTTCAGTACGGGAACTCAGATTCTTATTCCACAAACTTTTTTTTTTTCTTCCCAAATACTAATGTTCAAACGGAGAGCACAAGAGTGAAATTGTTATTCGTTTAATAGATTATCCATTTTCATGTTAAAATCAAGAACCTTTATTTCTGAATATAGCCTTATGGAAGACAATACAAATGATTCATTCATCACTTTGTCTTATGGATTGTTCATAGAGCAAATTTATATTACTTGTGACATTAAAAGCATCTGTATGGTGACTTCTGTATTACAAACCTTCAAAGTGATCCCTCACTGAAGATGAAGAGAGATCAGCAGATGCTCAGACAGGGCCTGGTCTATGTTCAATCTTCCCGTATGAACAGGTATGCCCCCAATAAATGACCAGAACACAGCACACGTTATTAAACTTCGGTGATTGTTGGAGAGTAGATTCCGAGGGATTTTGTAAACAGTTCATTTCTTTTGAAAATGACCCAAGCCATTTAACTTATTGAATGGAGAATCTCAATCTAAGGGCTTTATTTGGTCTAGGTTTTCTCTCTCTCCTCTTTTCACAACCAAAATTTCTTCAGAAGATGACTATATGGCTTTGGCTGAAATATACAAAACATTGCCACCTGTAGTCAATTCCACTAATCTTTATTTATTTATTTTTAATCTTTAGGGAATCTCCATGGTCCTTTAAACAGATATCAATTTATTTTCTTCAAAGACAAACAAGCCCTGTAAAGCAAATGAAACAAACATCTTCAGGCAGACAACCGTTTCCTGACTAAGACATTATTTTTCATAACACAGAATCATCACTTGCTGCAGAACCTGAATGTGGCTAGGCCTTTCTGGCACTAGGATGTAACAGAAAATAGTTACAATTACAGCACCTGAATGCCTTTTTTTTCCCCCCTCATGTGCATAATTAAAATTGCAATGCTCATTGACATGACTACGCTTGCCCATCCCAGCTCCTGTGTTACAAACGGCAGCACTGGTTCTCAACACACTGGCCGTGCTGTGAAGGAAGTGACTGAAAGCACTGCTAAGTGATACTGCATCAGCAAACGCTTGTGATGGGTACCACCATACAATGGAATTAAAACAGGAACGTAGTCACCAGGCATGGGGGCCAAAAGATGACATCCTTCATTTGCTGTGTGCAGAAATTTCATATTAAATTTCCAACTGAATTCACGCTCAGCTGGAGCGCTCACTGCGCTGGAAGCAGCCGGACGGCTCTTGCGAACAAAAGGAGACCCTGGTTGCGCGAGTCCAGCAGAGGGAGTCGGACGTAACACAAAGCTGCCTCCATCCATCCCTGGAGCTGGGCAAGGCTGTCGTCAGCGCTGAACTCTTATCTGAGCCAGTGGGGCTTCATTTATTTATTTATTTAGGTATGCGACTCATGTCAGGTAGCCTACAGTCATCTTCAAACCTGTAGGCTAGCCTACAGATCTAATTATTTTGTGACACTACATATGGCTTCTACTGAAAATCCCAAATGTCACAAAATCTTAACGCACGGACTTCAAGCAACTTCCCAAAGTGCTGTTAGTATTGCAAAATATTCTACTGTGCAAACCTTTCGGCCAATGTTTTGTATAACCTTGAGAACATGTGAAAACCTTAACGCAAAGCTTTAAGACTTCCTATTAGAATTTAACTATCTTCTGTAGCTGCAGTGTATTTTTCTACAAAATTGTTTTTTTAAAATAGTTCAGTGACTGTTTTAATACCCTAGAAACGCCCGTGTTCCTAAACACATCAGTAAATATAACAGATGCTCTTTTTTTTCCACAGACATCAGAAAATAAAGCACTGTTACCAACATATTTTCTCATCCCAAGCAATACCCTGAAATCTTTGTCAAACTTCCTTGCTTTCATCATTACTCAGCTCATCACACAAACCATCTGCATAAATAAAGACGTAAGCATCTGCTGTATGGCAAATGGTCTCAGGGGCAGATGTTTTTATCCTTGCATTCATGTCACTGGCTTGGACACATTATTTGAACAGATGTACACAATCTGAAAGTGTCGTGTCCCACAGTGAAATGTCTCCAACTGCTTTCTATCAAAGTGCATAAATGCTATTTGCACCTGCATTTATGTTAATGATAAAAAGGCAGCGGGGGTTCCAGCAAAGTGCGACTTGATGCTAAGGAAACACATTTACATGGTTAATTGAAGTTTGAGATCTTCTAGCACCAAAAGACCATACTAACACTGATATGCGGTGTATTAAACTATGCAATGACTTCTTAATATGACTTTTTTATTAAAATAAACATATCTAAGGAGCAAAACTCTATCAGCCTGTTAGCTCACTCTTCCGATGTATATTTAAAAAACAAGTATTAAATCAGTTCTTAGATAAACCAGGACAGCCCTGATTTTGCATAATTGTACAATACACACA
The DNA here is from genome assembly GCA_011076525.1 of Nettapus auritus. NCBI lineage: Eukaryota > Metazoa > Chordata > Aves > Anseriformes > Anatidae > Nettapus > Nettapus auritus. The sequence continues at coordinate 15,575,190 of CM021766.1, read as the reverse complement.
AGCATTTCACAGTAGAATCATTTAGCAGAAGTGTTTTTATAAATCTGACAGTGCCACTCATCCGAAGGTATTTGAGTCCTCTAAGGCTCAATGGTATTTTGTGTCATTACAGAGCAAGATAAAAAACCCCAGCACTTGCTCAAAGCAAATATCAACATGAGTGTGAATGACAGAATACGTTTCCGTGATGATTTAATTTTTTTTCCTAGCAATTACGAGATCTCAGAAGTTAAATATTTATCATTACTCAGAAAAGCGCATCTCTCTGCACTGTGTTTCAATTGGTCATTGTATACGTGATCATCACCTTCTACAATTATTTTAAGCTGAGGAAAATCCATGTCCTGAAGGGGTGCGTATCAAGTGTCAGAACTCCTGCTATTACGTGACAAATGGTAGCAGTGAAGGGTTGATGTTGTCGCTCAAAGAACTTGCACTAACCATTACTTCCACACTCAACTGAAAAATAACAAGCACTCACGGTACAGAAAGGCTGACAAAAAGGCTATCCTGCATGTAACTAACTGATGGATAGCTTCTGCTTCCAACACCATTCGTTTTCAAACCTTTTATTTGTAAGAAATGTACCAATGTGATTGTTGCACATACATCATTATAAATTGTTAATAGCCTCAATATTTTCGGTGTCATAACATTTAAAGAAGCAAGGGTTATGCTTCATACAAGAAGAAAAAAGAGCGACAGTCCCAGAATACAAAAAATATACTCGTAATATATTCATAAGCCTTGTAATTTCACAGTGACATAGCTCTTGGTTAGGATCTGGTTGTGATTTCCATCACTGGTTGTGATTTTCCCCACTTAAAAAAGTGGAGAGCATGGCTCTTATCATTCACTCTGGGTGAAAGTGGGCAACAGGATACTAGCTGGAGTGGATTTTCTTTAAAAAAGGATACATTTCTTTCTTTAAAAACCTTGGAGCATATGATTCATCAGTTTCACGTTTGCAAACAGCTTCACAGGCTATATTCTCCTCCTGTTATTCAGAAATTACTTCAACATACAGGTAACGTTCTATTTAACTACATGGGTCAAATTCCTTTTATTTAAAGGAACAATAAAGCTTTTAAGTATGAGAATCAAGTATTTCAGTCACAAGCACATGGTTCTAGACCCTGCACCACAGGCTGGATGGCTTTACACGACAGTACGTACTGCTTCCCTTGAAAGAATGGTCCCATTAGGCACAGGACTACGTCAGCTGGGATCAATTCACTTGGCATCCTCCTGGATTAGCCTCCTCAGAATTATTACAGTATCGTAAAAATGCTCAGCCTTTGCAAAACAGGTAACGTATTAGCATACATGGCAGCAAAAGCTCAAGCTTCCAGATAAGTAATATAGAGTGCCTGTCTTAATTAACATAAGTACTAACAATGGAAACCTAACTGACAGCCTAAAATGGTTCTGAAGGGTCCATTAGAGCTTATGTCATAAACACCAAACATTCACCTACATTTGAGAATTATCATAAAAACGACATCAAGTGAAAAATCAAACAGAACAACAGGGAAAGGAAATTACAGTTATGGTCAAACATTTATTTAGGGGCTTGGGTATGCAGATGCAGTGCAAATAACCTCGTTAATAACAAGGGAAAAATTCAAGACACTAACTCTACTGAAAAGTCTATCAACAGAAGATGACTTCTGAAGAGACAAAACAGAAGAAATGTAGTTGAAAACAAGAAATAATATAAGGATAGGAATGCTGGGAAAAATACATTTAGAATCTAAAAATAAGTTGATTTTGTGTGTTAGTTTTGAAGCATAACTTGCACATAGATCTGAGCCCCTACTGTATGAGGGTTAAATGTAACAATGATATTCAAACATATAAGGGTAAAAAAAATTGTAATAAAACCTGAATAATTAATTCTGCTTAAACAAGAACCAGAGTTATATAGTTACAGTTTCAACCAGAGGTGGTAACAGCAATTAGCAATGTCCTAAAGAAGAAAATCTCAGTTACTGAAATTGTTTAAAGTGGTAAGTATCACTTATAACATCTCTTAGTCATAAGAGCTTTGGTTTCTTAAAACCCAAATTAGGATACAATAGCAGGCATCACTTATTCCTATTATTTAGGCATTTATTAATGATGATATGATATTGTTCTTCCATATTTTGAACGACAAATGTCTAATTTCTCAAGAAGAACAGAAAGGATACTATACCTGCAGAAAAAGTTAAAGGATTCTGCATTATGCCCTCTAACAGATACAGCAACGTTCCTGGAAAGAAGAAATAGAGATACTTAGAAGTTGTGACACATTTTTAGAAACTAAAGAAAGTTACTAATATTAAAGTATGAACAGAGTCACAAAAATAAAACATTTTGGAGGAATTTATTATTTTTTTTGGTCATGCTCAAGTTTGAATACAGAGAGAACAAATCGCATGTAGGGAGGTTACTTATTTACATACACTTAAGTTTAGGGGTTTGTTTAAATGTTATTTAGAGCACTTCACTGGTAAATAAAGAATACCTTGTATTCTTACTTTGAGGTCTCAAACTAGTTTTAAAAGCACTGCATAAAGAAGAAAACATCACTGTAAGCAAAACTTTTTATGAGAGTAATGCAGTCATTCTTTTGCATTTTCATACTTCTTAACTCAACTTAGCGCTTGCAGAAGGCGTCAACGACTCAAATTAATTCTGAAAGTACATTTATGGATCAATACAAAACAAAAAACCTCCTTGTATGCCCTAGCAAATATGTTTTGAGCTTGGTGTGAAAGGCCGGTATTTGCAGTGGATAACCTAGCTTACTTTCTTTTCATTCACTTATGAAACAAAATGTTCATCATTACACCCAGTGTTGTATGACGCCCGGGCCTTACATCGCATAATCAAAGACAACAGAGAAGAAAACACAAAACAATTGCATAACAGCACTGAGAAGTACTGTGATTAATTCAGTATACATTTTTTTCTGACTGCTCTTTTTTCATGAAGATTGACAATTTTTTAGTTACTGTTAGCACCCTGTAATACACGATGCAAATGTAATGCCGTCACATATGTTATTCCAGGCAATAATGCTACATGTTTACCTTGCAGATTAAATACCTTCGAGCGATGAAACTTTATTCAAATGGTTGTAATTTCTGGGTATTAGCAGCTTCTGCTGAAGCGCAGGGATCACGAGCAATGACTCATTTCCACACTAATCTTTTGATTATCCAACTGAACAAAGTAAACTTAGAACAAGCGTGTTCAGCAGTTCTGTACTAATTCAGCCTTCGATTTAATTTTCAAAATATATTTAAGTCAATATATACCAAGACTGCATTCATGGGCTATTAATATCTTTTTCTTCAACAATTCTGTTCCATACTCTCAAAAAATAAATAGCCCACTACTGCTATGTAATAACACATTTTCAGATATTAAGCTGGTTCATTCATAAAAACAGAAAGCAAAAACAAAAAGCTCCCTTAAAAAGAAATCAACACTTTTCACCGCTTAAGAAAAGCTTGGTTCCTGTAAAAATAGGACAGTTTTCCAAAATTATGTTTCAGTATGTATCCCAGTACACCTATACCTCACGCAAACCACACCTGAATTTTAAACCAAGTGTTTCTCTGAACTGTTTACATGCACTCTCCGTATTTCAATCCTGGGTACAGCTAACTGAGGTTTCTTCTAACTCAACACCCCTGGTAAAGCAGAAGAGGACACGCTATGAATTCCAACATTAAAACACATTCTGAAGATGACAACGTAGGACTAACCAACTGTTCTCCTTCAAATATCATAGAGTGGCTTGGGTTGGAAGGGATATTAAAGCCTATTCCATTCCAACCCCCTGCCATGGGCAGGGACACCTCCCACCAGACCAGGTTGCCCAAGGCCCCATCCAGCCTGGCCTTGAGCACCTCCAGGGATGGGGCATCCCCAGCTTCTCTGGGCAGCCTGTGCCAGGGCCTCACCACCCTGTGAGTAACAGCTGACTGCAAGGACTCCCTGTAGCTGACTGATAAGCAGAATCTTCCACGGATGCTGCAATGAATATTAGCTTGCATTTGTGAAGCAAACATTACACTGCCACCTCTCGTGAGCTTGACATTGGATCTTATCACACATTGATACATTTTTTGACATAACAGAGCGTTAGATCAAGCGACCACTCAGTCACTTAAGAGTTGGCTATTTCTTTCCAGTGTGATTTAACAGTCAAGAATGAAAGACATAACATAATATAATTAAAATGTAGAATTATGTTATTATCTACTTAGATTTTCTTTGTTGTAAAACATTCTGTCTTTTGGAACGGCTGTGCCATAGTTGGGTTTGGCTGAACATGACTAGCATGTTAGATTAAGAGACGGGAGTCACACAGAGTATACACCTTAGTCCTCCTAATGCACTTGGAGGCTTTGGAAAGCTAACAGACAAGGCCACTGACACAGGTGGAGCTCAAAAAGCTTTGGGGTTTGGTAGGATCAAGGACTTCCTACCAGTACACATCCCTAATACTTGCCGTGAGCAGACCCAGCTGTGAGGCCGTGGCGTTTGCTTATTTCCCTGGCCAGTCTAACAGCCAGTACGATCCTACATAAAGAACTTTCCAGAAGCGCACTCAGGAGCCCCCTTTTCAGCATAAGTACAAAAAGGTTGTTTTGGGATAAATACAAAAACAAATACCAAGCGATTACCAAATATAAGGTTAAGTCTCGATGAGGTCTCCTCATTATTTATGCAAACAGCAAAAACCAACGAAGAGCTTCCCGGCAGGAGACGGCTCTGTGGGCAACAGCGAAGAACAGAAGAGGCAAAACCAAGGCTGTTTCTAGGAAGCTCAATACCAAAGCATGAAAGAAAACTCCAAGACCTCTCACAGAGCAAACAGGTGATGCTCTTTGGTACCCACACCTTCTGCGCTGAGGCAGATGCAAAGCAGCTCCTGCCCGTCGGTCAGCGTCTCCTGGCATCGGCTCTGATGTGCAGGAGCAGGAGCAGCGGCTCAGGGGGCCTCTGTCCGTGGTGCTTAAGCCGCCAACCTCTCCTCGGGCAGATGCAGCACACAAAGGGTTCGGCTCCGCTGGTGCCCTGGTACCACGGACACCAGCTCCTCTGAACCTACGGAATGAACAGGCCACACCGACGGAATCTGGGAATGGGAAAACACTCCCAGGGGCCAGCGTGGATTTCAACAAGATTGCACTATTTATTTTTTGTATCAGCAGAGACACCGTCTTGCTGATCAGCAGCTAACACTAACCTGGCAACCAGTCCCACCAGAACCGCACTATAAATACGATGATAAATATTCCTCTCTCATTGACAGTTTCTGACATTTTTCAGTCAGGTTGCAAAATGTTTAACAGCTACACAATACCTAAACACATTTGGTGGTGCCCTGCGTGTATCCTGCTGTCTGATCAAAATGCTCTGGAATTCTGAATGAGCAGTTCAGACACTGAAGCGTACAACAGCTGTACAGATACCTACACCGAGCCTCAGCAGAGCTTTTTGTTTTTTCATTTGCTTAAAGTCTAATTTGCGATGCCTACCTCGCCTACAAAACATGCTGATGTTCAAAAAGAGCTAACCTTTAAAAACAAGCTTATTAACTGGATTTTGTATCTGTTTTACACTGGTACATCCCAAACAGGTTGTATATTGGACACCACTTCGGGATATCCCATTGCTTCTATTGAATAATGAAATTAAAATCATTCTTACAGTCTTCCTTGTTTATCAATGAACTTTGTAGCACTCACATGATTCCAATACCAGTTCTTTTCAAATACAAAAGATGATATTGAGTATTTCTGTGTGATTCTGTGTGATTTCTAAATCTACTACCAAGATTTTCAAGTAAGTGGAGTTAGAGTTCCACAGAATTGAAAAAAATAATGCCACAAAATAAGCTATCAAGCTACTACTCCTTACGTTACCTTGGAATGAAAAGATAGATACCAGAAGAAATAAAAATATCAAATAAAGTGAAAAAAATCTTAGAACTACCCTGTAAATTGGTCTTAACAATCAAAGGAAACAGAGCGTGTAATAATTTAAAAGTAATCTTCACAGACAGATACCCACAGGTCTTTTATATGAAATTGGTGTCCTGATAGACACACTGGCTCTGAATATCAGGTGAACCCAATTAACCTAATTTGATGCTTGTCCATACTGGGACATTTATTTTAGATGTTACACAAAATCCTTTAGGATACTAGAGAGAAAATGATAAATAGGCTGTAAAGGTTATGACATTAATTTTACTGTCATTCTCATGCTTTAAGCAGGCATCAAAACTAAAAATCTCATCCTCTGGGAAGGGAGAACTATCTGAAAGTAATTACAGTACTTATTATCATAACAGTATTAAACTAAACCACTGTGACCCTAACTGAATTTATTTTTGGTACCTTTTGTTAAAAGAACAAAGCTTCTCCATGATGACTATACCTTCCAATGCAGTGAACATTGGTTCAGGTACGAGAAGAAAGCATAAACTCAAATCTTATGATTTCATATTAGGCTTAATTACATGCCTAGTTTTAAATTAAAATTTGTAAAGAAGCATTAGTTAAATTATATTACGTAATTTCATTTCAGAAGGAAAACATTTAGCCAAAAAGAAAAAATTAAATATTTAACACAGTTTAGAAAATGTTCTCCTAACAGAAGCCCATGAAATGTCGAATTATTTTTAAAAGGCAATTTCATTCACTTCATTTTCCACACCTGCTCTTTCCCATACTGTGCCATCTTGTAAGTGACAGTTCCATTCAATCATTATTTCCCCAAATTGAGAAACTTTTTAAAAACCAAGTTCCCCAGAAAGTATGAATTAGTAATAGCTTCCAGGAAATTTAGCAACATCTGTAAGTATTTAAAGGTTGAGTTAGACCTGAAGTAAGATTAAACCTCTGAAGCTATGAAATATGACAAAAAAACCTGAGGAAATAAAAATGACACACACACGAACTGACTGGTGTAACACACAAAGGCATTTGTTCAAGCAACTGTTTTTGCCAAAAGCCTACAGTGCTTGGCTACTTTATAAATCAAATGCAAGGCATTAAGCCAATTTGTTTTAAAAAAGGCCAAAATGACAATAGCTAGGCAACAGGTTGTTTGCATTTCTGAAAACCCGCAAAAATATTCTGCATTTCACCATCCAAGTCTTCAGTCACGTAAGTCCTACTTGATCTTATTCAAAACTTTCCATTTTAATTGCATTTTCACAACAGGATTCCACCCTACATCGGTAGCTCCTCATCCTACGCCTATATATCCAAAGAGACGTCCACACGCTAAACCGGCAGCTTTCTTCAAGAGAAATTACACACTGCTTATGTTTCCACACCTCGGTAATTAATCAGGGAGAAATGTGTGTCCGTAGCAGAATTCTTTTGGCTGAGACCATTAGGTGACTTCAGCAGACAGCCAAAAAGAAACAGAAGCCTCGCTGCAACTGGTCATTTTTCCCAGTACGAACCCATCGGAGCTTAGTCCCAGGCTATTTTTAAATTTTGGATCATCCTGTGTGATGGGCCAGTCCGAGCACGTTTCCTGAACTTCAAGCCTTACATGCACCGAAGGCCTGGACAAAAATTCTTCACTTCACACCCTGTTCGTGAGCTATACAATGGTTCTCTGGCATGCCTGCATTACGCCCATCTGTCAGAGTGGAAGCGTGCCTACACAACATGCTTCTTTCAGTAACGCCGTGTTGATAATAAAAGCTTACTTACAGAACAATATAGCGCATCTTCAGCTTGCGGCTACATCTTTTGGCTTAAAAGAACAAGCAAAGGAAGTTGACTGCTTTCCTTGAGGAGAGAAATCTTTACAGACCAACTTCTTTTTCAATTACATGAATAAAGACTAGCACATACACTGCCAGCAACAGGGACACCCCATGATTTTATTTAATTTATTATATATATGTGTTTTTTTTTACTGTTGCAGACAGCTCAGCAGTCACAATAATTCTTATTTTACAATTATAACCATCTCCAAGAGAGCAAGCTCAAGGACCTGAGAAAAAACATTTTAAAAGTTTCCCAAAAGTGTGCAAGGGGGAAGATAGAGACATCAACTGAACGAACGAGCAATATAGGTTCATCATTTTATGAAATGTGCACAGGATAAATCGTAGCCGAACAGTCTTTATGACTGCAAATTACCCTATTTTCCATTTGAAAAAACAGCGTTCTGAAAAACTAAAAAGAGCAAAGAACAGCAAGGTTGCTATTATGCCTAGCATTAGACAATTCACAGAACATCAAGAAATAATGCTTTGCTTTCCCCTAAACTTCCACAGCTTGCCATTTCATATTTTCATTAGTAAGTAACTTCTCAGTACTACTGCTTTGGACACCACAGACTGCAGTCTGTATGCAGAGAGACACCTTTGCTGTAATGCTACATAACAAAGTTAAGGCTTCTGATTTTAAAACAGCCCTGGATGTTACTGTTATGAAAGTAAATACGAAGTGATGCATCAGTAAAAATCGCTACACTTTGTTCTGGATTCTGAGGGCAGCTGTAAACAACAGTCCTGGAAAACGAACTCATTTTTGCAAGGTAGTACATGAAATCTATGCTGTCAATATTCCTAACGTTTTATTTTTTATTTTTTAAATCAAGAGAGACAAACAAACAACACTCTTATTTGGCCACAAGTACTCCAGAATTCACTTTGAAATTCAAACTGAGCAATTCTTTCTTCTACTGCTTCCCCCTGCGTTATCCTAGCCCTTAACTAAGTATTCGTTTATTGGTTTGGTCCAAATCTCTACGACATTTTGCCACAGTTCTCAACAATGCAGTTTCATGAGACTGGATCTATCTGTCTTACTGTTCTGTTATTGATATGTAACGTCACTCACGGTGGAACTGCAGTACACCGTTATGGTTTTTCACTACAATACAGTTTGCGATGCCTGATTAAACTGTGAGACTTTTTGTCTTTATTGATGTTCACAATTAATGGCTGTTTTGGCCCAATAAACACAGAACATATCATTTATTTTCCGCTGCGTATTTGTGGCGGTACCTTTGCTTTCTTTTCAGACAAACAATATCAAAACTACTAAACAGTGACTGCGCTGCAGCCCGAGCACAGCTTACACGGGGTCAGACAAGCAGCTGCCATTGTGCACACGTACTCACAGGTCATCCAGCCCGACTCCCTGCTCAAGGCAGGGTCAGTGCTGAGCTTGGGGCTTTGTCCAGATGAGTCTTGAAAACCTCCAGCTCAACAGATGCCTTTCAGAAATTAAATAACATTTACCACTTGACCACAAAGGATGACCTGAAAAATCGGAGTAACGTTGAGTCTCTGTATATAGGACAGATTGTTCCAGCAATTCCTGCTCCAAGGCTTTCACCACGCTTCAGAATGAGCTGTAAAGGTACTCAGAAATTCCTGCATTTCACGCTGTGCTGAAGGATTAAACGGAATTTGACTTCATGAGAGGCAGAGAGAAAAGAAACTTTGTAATAGCACCACATCTGCTTTCTTTATTTGCTCTTACACTAAAGATAAACAGGTTATTTCCAAGAGCAGAATGAGGTTAGTGTGTGACAAAAGTACTAACAAAAATAATTAAACATTACTGAAGGAAAGAACGAGAAAACTGAACTTGCATACTGCTTGCTCACCCCAGCCCTGCCATCTTCCTCACCTTTGACAGCGGAGGAATAAACTACTGCTGGTAGCTTAATAACACTTTTCTGGTGAAAATTAACAACATCCTAAAACTGAATTATCAGTTTAGATTACAGAAATAACCAACTACTGGTTACAATTACAGAAATGACCAACCAGGGCTGTAATCTTCAGGGCAAGCATTGTGTTTCCTTAATTTGGAAGTCCTGACATGTTTTGGAGATATTTGATACCTCGGAACGGACTCACACAGTCAAAATATGTTTGAATGTCTCAGATAACAAAGCCATAAAATTCCATTAACAGATCGTGGATTAAGACACGAGCGTAGCACATCCACCTGCACAACCCCTGACTGAAGCTTGAAACATGAAGCAAAAGTCTTAGAATCATAGCTGGCCCTCAAATTAGGCGAGGACTCAATGAGAAACAATCAATCCCTAATCACTTCTACCTGGACTGCGGCATTTTGGGTCTTTTGGACACTGCCTGAATCCTGAATATAACTTGTTGTGCCATTCAGGAAGGATTCTGTACAGGGGTTGTGTTATTTAAAGTCTGGAGGTGTTGTTAATGCTCTCCTTAGAGGACGGATAACCAGCAGCTGACAAAAATTCAAGCACAAATAAACACTCCAAACTTTGCAAGGTGAAATGATTTGCGATTCTGACTCAAACAATCGAGTTATTTCTGACTTTACAGCTCTGGAGCTGAGTAGCACTGAATTTTGCATGGTATTACCTGTATGTAAAGCGAGCATCATTTACAGTTGTTTCTCTAAGAATTTCCATTACAGAGTTTCTTAAAAAAAAGTCAGCTAGGCAGCTTCAGTCAGAAAGCTACTTTCTCTACCTGACAAAAACATTTATCATGTTTATGCAGCAACATCCCTCACACAGAAAACATCGAACATTTTTTAAGAGCAACTTCAACGTGTCCCATTTGCAGGCTTACACAAAACAAGCTTTCTAGGGGAAAAAAAAGAAGAAAAAAAAGGAAAATAGAAGGAGCATCCCATTATATGGAAAAGAAGACAAATGGAGAAGGCAAACCTGTGTCTGATCAGGCAACAGATTACCTAGGCCAAGGCGCTATATATCCCCAGTGTGGTAAGATTCAAACTGCCTAGCAGCTAATTACTTTTAAGAGGTTTGGTTGTTCAAGATCCACAGAAGAGGGCTCACCTTACCACCAAAGCAGACTACATTCTACGCGCTACTAGGCCTTATAGTCTCCCTCAACAAAAAAGCTCTTAGTAAAGTTATGTACTGGAACATTTGGTTTCTTACTTTGCAGGAGGCCCAGCTGGTCCTTGCAGATTGCACTGCACTGAAAAATAAGCCAGGTACCTGATCAGGTGTTGTACTAAGAACTGCTTCAACTGCTTTCATGCTATGCTGATTCCAAAAAACCTTGTCCAACCAGGAATTACAACCTATGTTTCCCAAATGCGGTCCTATCACCACTCACCAGAAAGAGGGACTTATCAGACTACACCCGATGACTGGCCTGAACAACTTAATCCTACACCAATTCCACCTTTTCTGTTTCCTCAGCATGTAACAAGCTATTCTGCATCGGAAGAATCCAACATCAAGTTTGTAAATGAGAACAATCTCAATGAAACACCCTCACAAAACCCAGGGTTCCAAATTTAATGCAAAATTAAAAGGTTGGTTGTATGTATATTCTGTGATAAGCACCTGTTGCGGGATGATCCCAGTAGGCGCTCACTTCCTCCTCAGCTAGTGGGACCAAGCAAGAGGAAAGGAAGAATAAAAGCAAGAAAACGTGTGGGTTGGGATAAAAAACGTTTAATAAGTGAAGAAGTGGAATGAGAAGAACACAGAGCAACACAAGCGACGTGGAGGCAATCACTCACCACCTCCCACGGGTAGATCGACGCCCGGCCAGTTCCTGAGCAGAGGATGGCAGCCTCCCCGAGCTCCCCTTCTTCCCCCTTTTCACTGCTCAGCATGACGTATCTCTGGCTGGTTTGGGTCACCTGCCCTGCTGTGTCCCCTCCCAGCCCTGCGTACCCCCGCTCTACTCCCTGGAAGGGCAGTGTGAGAAACAGAAAAGGCCTTGAGGCTCTGCAAACTGCTCAGCCCCAGCGAAAACACGGCTGTGTTGGCTTTTTGGTCGCAGATTAAACCACAGCCCCATACAGGCTGCTCTGAAGAAACTTAACTCCATCCCAGCTGGATCCAGTACAGCATTAAGGAGCACTGCGCAATTTGTTGCTGTAGATAAAAAGAATTCCCAACACACAATCGATTTATTCAAACTTGTTGTGCAAAATTAAGGCCAGTTCAGCTTCCACAGCTGAAGAACTGGATACAGCGGCAGAACCCTGGTGAAGATCACAGCAAGAGAAGCAACCCCCCAAGCTGCGCGCTGAGCACGGCAGAGGCAGCAGCAGCCTCCTTCCTGCTGCCGTACCCAAACTCTTACATACAGACCCCAGCACAGCAGTTCAGCTGTTGTGCCTGCGTTCTTTGCCCAAACAGTCGCATCCATCTCCTCTTCCAGGAAAGGACGCATCGCTTCGAAGGACTGTCCCGCCTGGAACACCCCAGTTCCCTCGTTTCAAGCTCCCAGGGGTCTGATCCGACTGAAAGCAACTGCTGGGCCAAAGGGTCTGGTATTTATTTAAAGAACACGAAACAGCGCATTTTCTAGACAACCTGGTATATGCACATTTCCGAATACGAACTGGAAAATGGAGATAGGCAAAAATATCCCACCGGCTTATCCAGATTTGGTGATACTGCTTGACTGATTAGCATCCAGGAGCAGCATCTGTTGTTCAAACCGGTGAGCCACTCGCCATGTGCAGGACAAGATGTGCAGACAAAGCAGAAGCATGTTCTATGAATTACTTAAATATCTTTTTTGTAGGATTTATAACCGTCTGTCAGCACGTTACTTACTGATGAAACATACCTGCTCATTACAGAAAACCTTCACGCAGATAAACATGGCAAAGAATAAATTGAATTTTAACCTGTCCTACTTCGCTGCCTTCATTCACTTATCTTATGTTGATTTTATTGTGCAAATAGTCCTCGCCAATATCATTTTCATTTCTGTATCCGTCACCCTGCTTGTTGATTGAAAAATGTTAAAGGCACAAAGCTTCAAAGGCTATGGGACATCCTTAATGAAGTGTCCCCCAAACATGCTCATGGAGGAAAAAGAAGGCAATAAACATGTCAAAATTATTCCTGGCCACCGTCCAACAACCAGCTGTGGCGCTCAGCCTGCGCTAACCCTGGGAACATTCTTCTTTCTCTACGGGCCTCCAGCTTTGCCTTCTGTTCCTGAGGATATTTCTATTCCGAACTCACGCAGTTTAATCTCAAACTAAGCAAGACCAAGCTGAATTAGTACTTCAAGACAAAAACAATTAAGCATGACCAAGGTTTTAAAGCAGGTAGGCTTTTGTGGTGTGACAACCAGCGCATTTTCAACCATTTCTCACAAGAATCATGCTATTTGTGGAACACCTGTGCTGGCTAAATCATTTCAATCCTTCAAGTTCTGAAGCTGAACTTATACCTGCTTAAGGTAATTAAATATATATATATTTTGCTAGTGGGACTAACTCCCATGTTATGGCCAAATTCAAACTTTGATAGTGATGTTCAGTGTCTCTAAGTTTCATCAGAGTTTAAAGTATCATGCAGATACTTCATAGATACAATCATTGAAGGGTTGGGTTGGAAGGGACCTTAAAAAGACCGTCCAGTTCCACCCACGCAGCCCCTGTCATCCCTGGAGGTGCTCAAGGCCAGGCTGGATGGGGCTTTGGGCAACCTGGTCTGGTGGGAGGTGTCCCTGCCCATAGCAGGGGGTTGGATCTGGGTGATCTTTAAGGTCCCTTCCAACCCAAACCATTCCACGATTCTCTGAAAGGCAGCTGTGTCCTGATTTTATTCAGTGACAAACAGCACGTATTCTCAGATTGTCCCATCAGCGGATATGGCATCTTCTGACCTAGGGTAAATCCAAGAGAACTGGAAAAGTCTATCATTCATTTTGAGCACCAGTGGTAAATAACGTAAGTCTATCAGAATGCTCATCAACTTTGTAGAAGTACTTGAACTATATGTAATAAAATATCAAGTTACTCAAAGAAGCAACATAAAAATTGGCCTTAAAAACCTATCCAAGAGGCGCTCTGTAACTAAACTTCAGTCTGTGAACGTTGGAAGTGAGAAACTACTGCAGCTACAACCAAAACAAGTGCAGTTCTACAAAGCACACCGTTACACCTGCTGCGTTGTTTGTTTACACGTTACTTTTTATAGCCTGTTTCAAACCGAGGCACGTAATATTGCCTTAGATAAGTAAAATGAATTAACTGCTATCAAAACCTAGACGTATTTATGTATTTTGTCATAACAGCAATTTAAACGTCTACACAAGGACAGAACTCTGAGAACTCTGAGTATAAAACCCACAGTTGGCTACACTGTCTGGAAGCTTAAAAACCCACCTAATTCCAATTATTCCTTAATTTTATCATAGCTTGTTAAAACCAGACACTCCTTTTCTCCCCACTAAATACACTCAGATTAGGCCCAGTTCTTCCCTGAAGCACAACCACGTGCATCACTTGGCCTCCAGCACATGGAAGACATCTAAATCAAAGTTTTAAGTTAAACCACTGGAAGATCGACATGCCTCCAGAGGACCACACAAGATCAACATCACGAGAGCACATCCTTTAACTTGTCTTCTGCACAAAAAGCAGGATGTAATTTGCATAGGACTCTGAAACCACACTCTTTCCAAAGAAAATTCAGCGCTACTGAGGGAATTTTCCACCGCAAAGGTGATATTTCTAATGGAGAGCCACGTCTGTTACACTCCAAGCACTTCAGAAAGTAAATTCAAAACGGGTTACCTTTAATTACAATACAACATGCAATTCCTCACTGTCTTCATCTGAGTAGGAGTGAAATTGAACAGGAAAAAGGAAAGAAGGTCCCTATATTCTATTAGGCAGCAAGCAAGCTTGCCTCAGTACAGTTATACTCACTTTCAACTGAATTCACCTGTGTTTGCATAACATAAAGTCTAATGCAAGCTGCTTGAAGAAAGCTTTAACCAAAAGCACCACCTTGCTGCACAGGATGCCCAGAGCTCCTGCCATGTGTTTAACACATACCCAAGTGCACGTGTTAAGCAAGCACTCTTCAGATGAAGTTTCCTATGAAATCTCAGGTACCTGGAGATCAAATAAAGGCAACGATAAGTGGGAAATGGTTTAATTTCAAGGTATCAGCAGTCTCGTTGGCCTGTTTAGTTATGCTCACTTGGTGCTCCATGGTCCCCACCCTGTATAATACAGCAGTCGTGTATGTTTGACTACTGTATCAACACGTTACGCCAGAATCTGTATTTAAGTAATACATGGGTAAGAACCTCTAAGCTCTACAACGAAAATATGCGTATCTGACAGCCACGTTACCAACTACATGACAAAGCAGTTAAGAACTGGGCAGCATACTGACTGCATTCCAGTTATACCTCCACCATCATACTCGAGAAGATTTCCCAATAATAATTAGAGATATTTTCATTAACATACACTCATCGTAAGCTTCACTGGCAAAGCAGCACAGCTCACATGAACACCAACTGGTCTAGCTCCTGTTTATGTAGTACAGCCCAGGCTTTGGTATGTATGAGAAAAACGAAGAGAAGGGCTGGAGCTGCTAGCATTTATTACCTTTATTTATTCCTTCCAAGCATAACTCCACTGAGCTCAAACACAGTTACGCTTTCACCATACTTGTCAGTCACTCAGCTACTGGGAAAGCTTCTGATTCTCCGAGTTACAAGCACAATATTGCATCTAAATAAAGCAGAAGTACTTGCAGCCTGAGAATTTCACACAGCAACCAATTAAAAGCATGAAATAATACAACAGGGATTATGACCAAAAATAAATAAATGCCTGTAGCAGGGTAATTAAGCTAGCACTGTTGAATGAAGTATCAAAACTTGGGTTTCTTATCAACCCAATGGTGCACAGAATCTCCAGCTACCGTCTCTGACATTGTTATTAAAAAAGTTAATAAATCAGCACATTACAACTCCTCACACCCAAAAACACCACTGAACACTGTGAGAAAATGGCATAAAGGTGATGGACAGCAAGCGTTCTGACAGGTGGCTCCTCCAGGCGAAAGCTGAAGAGCAGCTTGAATGTAGCACACAAACTTCCAGCGCCTTCGCAGAACAGATCACTTCAGATCCCACACCTCTGGAGCCATCATTTTTCAGCAGTATGCAGTGACTTGTATTAAAAAGAAAAAGAAAACCTTGTGTTTACTGTTTATATACCTCAAGTTGAAAATCGGAAAGAAAACCAGAAGAAATATGGGATAATTGAACTACATGTCGACCACAGAACTGACTCATATCCTCTTTTTTTTTTTTTTTTTTAAGATATGCAACTACAGCAAAGAAATCAGAAGAAAATAATCCTGAAAGCTCAACTAAGTAGTCCTACATTCAAGCACGCTTAAAATGATTTGCCAATTACATGGTCAGAAGTGAGACGCTACAGTCAAAATCTGTCTTTTTAATATCATAACCTATTTTCCAAATGAATTAGGAGAAGAATATTTAATGTGAACTAGAAGTCATTCAGTGAAGATTCAGCAAATTCTAAACCCACACACTTCATCTGTCATGTATTTGGCTGCTAAATCTGACTCTGAAAGACTGATGTGTTACCTTATTATTATTTTTTAAAAGGATTTCTCTTGGGATTGCACAGCAAAGGAATGAGCGTGTAGCCTGTCTTACACAGGAAGGAGAGATTTTTATCCTTAAAAACAGGAGGTTCGCCCACATGATCACCTGGGACAGACTTGGCCAGTGCAAGCAGGCTAGGAGGTTATAGGAGCCTGGGAATGTTTAACATCAAGAAAGTAATTACAGCCCAGCAAGATCAGAAGGAATTACACAGGAAATGTGAACAGTAACCCTTTCATGCCAAAAAAAATCACGAAAAACGGAGCTCTC
Source organism: Nettapus auritus (assembly GCA_011076525.1). Lineage (NCBI taxonomy): Eukaryota > Metazoa > Chordata > Aves > Anseriformes > Anatidae > Nettapus > Nettapus auritus. The sequence continues at coordinate 15,558,488 of CM021766.1, read as the reverse complement.
TGCTGCCAAACTACAAGGCTGTACAAACCCATTGCAAGACGCAGGAATGGAAAAAACACTCCATATTACCAGGCCATAAATCCCCAACGATGTGATAAAGCTATACTTCCAAGAACAGAAGAAAACCTCTGGCCTTTCCTGCTGCCATGCACATGCTCTGTAATTAAAGCTCTGAAGAAACATGAAAACATTTCCAACACCACGTAAGAATGGTACGTTGCCTCTTCTACATTTTTTCTTTTAACTTGATGCTGACCAAACGGCCTCCTCCCTAGAAGGTGGTCAAACATCTTGTTCTTATTTAGTCATGGGAAACCGCCTTCCAAAACAAACAGCACATTATCCAAGCAAGAACACTAACTCTCTCAGTTATCTATTTCGTAAAAATCTATCTCCCGAATTCTGAAACACACCCCATAGCTCAATGGAATGGGTTCAGTTTAACCTATGCATTTGATGGTAGAGGGATTTCTATTCTCTGGGGACACAAATGGAATTTGAGTATTCGGAGTGTAACGCAATCCACTTACAAAGCCTTCAAGTGCCAGTTTGGAAACTGAACAAGATCATATACATGAGCTCTTCAAACAGACCTGCAAAACATTTTTATTAAGGAAGAGACTTTTTTTTAAGCTCCCCACTAAAGAAAATTGTACTGCTTGGCATCTATTAACAGATAATGCTACAAGGTATCAGCAAATAACCCTGATCAGACAAGAGACAAGCAATAAATCACCCAAGCATCAGTTGTTTTTTTTATGAATTTGCTGATTAAAAGTTCTGAATATATTCTCATTATATTAAACAAAAATAAGATCCCCTACAGTATGAAGGTATAACAGATCTCCCCAAAAATGGGATATATTTTTCTGATTTAAAAAAAATAATAAATCAATCTATCTTACTTACACAACACACTTCTTTAGCTGTCATTTCAGCTATGAATCAGCACAGCACTGCCACTGTGATCACACACCACGTTTGCAGTGTATCTCCATAGCAGCACTTTAGCTTTTCCTCCGCCTTGCCACCCAGGTAATCCCCTCTATTTCTGTTTATTACAGAAGTTCTCCTTTCCTCATCTGTTCTACTTGATTCTCAGTTTGTTTCCTTTTCCTTGCCTTCAGGTCTAAGACGGATCTTTCACATCACCAACTCTGCATGCAGAACAAACTCCTGCACTACTGATGCCACCTGTTAGTGAAAACACCAAGTAAATAATCACAGCTTACAAAACACCAAAATATGAAAATACACAAGAAGCACATGAGAATTTTGAGGTGTGGGCATGCAAACAGGGCAGATATGGCATAAGGAAGAACCAAATCAAGGCCAGAAAGTCATTGCACATCATGGTTTGCACAAGTAGCTAACTGCCACCCTTTAGGAAACAAAACTGAAATATGAAACTATTATTTCCTGTTTTACTGAGATGGAGACTGAAAAAGAGGCAAGCACCATGGCCTCATCTTGGAGGCTAAGGATACTACAATAAAGTTCCATTTTCTCCTGCGCAAAACCTAATCCCACTTGTAAGGGCTGGTGATTTGCAAAACCAAGCCAAGCTCCCCCCAGTCAATACACGTTCTTCTGAGATGCCAGTCGCTGCTCCTAGACGTCTGCCTCCACAGAGGATTAATTTGTCAGCAGCACAATGTCTGTACTATATATTATCCACAAAAGTGCAACTGTAGATGCAGCTACACTAAATTTTCCATGGCTCCAAACTTGATCCAAATCTATCCACAACAGATTACCCTGCAGATCAGTCAGGAAAGCATTTCCGTATTGCGGCAGGACATTCTGTCTTCAAAAGGACTTGTGCACGTCACGCACAAATATTTCCAGCAATGCTGCCATCACTTTTGCAGTTGAATTATGACAGTGCCAAACTGGATAAAGCCTTTTGGTAGTCCAGCAAAGTTAACTGACCAGCCTGAAAGCTACTTTGCTCCAGCAAAGAGCCAACTTGTAGGCCTCTTACCGTGCAGATGAACTGATGGCGACAGCGCTGGGAAACGTTTCCTGGACCTCCCTCGTGCAGGCAACACGGCAGAAGCTGAGGATTCCCTTCAATGCACGCATCTTTAACTGACTCTTCTCTGGACTCTGAAGCTGCGTTGCGGCTCACCAGTGTGCACTGCTAACAGGAAATTCTTCTGCAAATCAACCCAATTTTCCTCCTGACCTCGTCAGAATTTTTATCTGAAAAGCAGTAATGTACCGCTGAAAATGGAGAGGTTACTGGCATTTGTTTTAATTCCAGAAAGAAATACAGCTAATTTTAAGTGAGGACAGGAAGGAATGTCCTATTCTGGGCCTGTGAACCCAGTTTATAATGGAAAAAGAGAATTCCAAAGATACTGGTTTTTAAATTTCTTAGGCTTCTAAATTTGCTTAGAGGTTTCAACACATTTAAAACTTTCACTTTTGGGGGCACCTACAGACAGTCAATTTCACGTGTCAGCCTTCCCATGTAGTCTGTTCCGTATTGCAAATCTAAACACTGAACAATTTCTCCATCTCAGTACGAAACAGTTTGCTAATTACCAAAGACTGAATTGCTTCCCTCAGATATCTGCACCATATGTAAGTAACAGATAGAGACCGCTAAAGAAAACCTGAAACTGTTATTTGTAAATACCCTCCAAGAAAGTACGTATGGTTATTGTGTGCCAATCAAGTCTCAAAAAAATGCGTAGGTTAGTATTATCTATTAACATTTAATTCCTAGTAAGTATTTTGGAAATGGTCTCTCGTGTCTGACGTCTGAATGTTATAAGGTCACAATCCAAGTAAATTGTTTTCATTAATGAACAGCACTCATTTTTAAAAACATAACTCCAGTTAGATGAAAAAAGGCTTACGCTGCCCAGAATAACTATTTCTGCTGTTACTGAGGTGTCCCAGGGTTAAGAAGGACACAGGACACTTAGCCTGCTCCATTTCCTTGACAAAGCAGGGCAGTTCCAACAGTAAGCAGATGTCACATTCTGACATTATTCTGATTTCATGCATTTTCCATGCTCTGATCAAAGCCCATTACTCCACAACTTATGTAGATCAATGTTGTTGTTGTTGTCTTTTTTTTCCTCCTGTTTTCTGAAATGAACAGCTTCCTGAAGCTGGAATAATGGATACAGAACAAATAATTGTGGAGTGAAGAGTTTCCATCAACTTACTTAGTAGTCTTCTTAGTCTAAAGAATCCTCCTGCTTCTCAGGAGTTGATCAGATAAATCTCTCAAAGACTCCCAAATTCTATAAGTGCAGTTTGATTTTTTTTAAAGTAGTTGTTCTATTTTAGTCTTGCAGAGGCAAATAAGCTTGTGTGTACTGAAATCTGAAAAAAGTCACATTCCAATGAGCACCGACATTACGTCATTTGATATTTTTATATACAAAATGCCTCCAAAATGGTTTTAAAAATATTACCATTAGATCAATTACACCTTAATAATATCACTAACCAAAGGCTTTTATGAGAAATAGAGTGTTGAAAACTAGCTTACTTTTATGCCAAAGGCTACTGCTAGTGGTACAGTGTGTTGTTTAAAGACACGGTCAGTTCCTGCTCCTACTGCTACGCACAAACCAGATGCAAAACAGAATCGTAGGCCATTTTCCCTTCTGTGACCCTTCAACACCAGAAACTAAATATTTGTATATTTCAGATGTTACCAACTGTTAAATGCATGAAAGATAGGAGAATGTCAGAGGGTGACATTACTTATTATTACTACTTGTTCACTAGTGTACTTATTTTTCTTTAAGGAAATGTTTTTCTGCTTGCCCGAAGCAGGACCACAGAACTCCCAAGGGGCTGCTCTCACCACTCCAGGAGGTGTTACCCACTGTTTGTAAGGACCAAAACCAGACCTCAAAACTGTACACAAGCACCCAGACCTTACGTTGTTACACACATGTAAATGTGTTACATTTACCTATTCCTGTAAATTTAAGTTATTCTTACCCCAAAATTATCAGCTCTTCAAAAGGTCTCAAAAAGCTGCATTTTGCTCTCCCAGCACGCCACCAAATTAGAGCAATTATAAATTAACGCGTTCCAAATGTAATGGATTATTATTGTTCTATGAAGAACATGACAACTATTCTGAATAATTAACAGTATATAAAAGCGTTATCACATGTACCTAAGCGTGTCCTAAGAGACTATGAAAGTTAGGGTTTAAAAAATCATTTCAGTTTCTGAGTAAGATCTCTGGCTACTGAAAAAACCCTCAGCTGCCCAGCACTCGTTCCATGAGCAATAAGCCTCTCGGTAGCTGTACCTAGACTCCATTTGGCTTCAGCTGACATTGAAAACACAGAAGCCAGCTCCCCTTGCAATAGGCAGCTGTCTTCACAGCACACCAGGATATAAAGGCAAGTTTAACACTTACAGAGCACGTTGGAAAAGAAACACGAGTGCGATCCTTGTAGGTCTTGATCGAGCCTAAAAGGAATCTATGGTTTCTTGCTTCTTTCATAGTGAAATTCATCACGCAGAAGAAACCTTTAAAAATTGGATTGAACGATCAAGAATAAAGCCTTTAAATACAGAATCTGTAATTTATAGTTCTTCAAATATTTTTTGTTTACCACAGTGTTTGCAGTAAAGAAAGGGATTTGACAGCCAGGTGAAAAATACCCAGCAGAAATTAGGTACAGGACAGACATAAATGATGCTAATCAAATTGGGTTAGTTTCACATCTCATCTTAAGCAGAAGAGCATCCCCTCAACTGGTCAGAGCTGTAAAATCGCGCACTCGACAGGATTTACCTGCAGCCTGAATAAACATCACAGCAGCTGTTGACAAAAACTTGGCTTCCTTCTAGGGAATCAAAAAGACTTCACTCAATCGTCTTGGACCAGATGCGACCACAACTATTTAAGGGCTTGTCACCTTGTCACTGAAATTGACAACCTAGCCAAGAAACTCAAAATGCTACAGCTCAAAAGCAAGCTGGTTTGTCCTGATTCCTTTTAGCATGACATCTACATTGTTCATCAGCAAAAAATAAGGAAGACTTGTTCCCAAATGTGAATTGCGTATTCCGATCGTGACCTTATAAGCCCTGAGGAGAACAGAGTACACTACATATCCCACAGGTATGAAGCTTCTGACAACTCATTCCACTGCACCATTTGCCTTAAAAAAAAAGTCAGACTTTTTCATTACATTCTGATTAAGCGCACAATACTACAGATTCCTTCTATTTCAAATCTCATCTCTCCTGAAAACGGTAAGAGCTGCCACAATCACCCCGTTAGAACCAAAAGACCCGAGGCAGGAGGCAGCACGGTTTTTATAAGGCACAAGATTAAGGAGCATTATCTCAAAGAAAATCAGAAGATTTATTACTATCCTCCTCTTCAGATTACTGTATAAACAATGCTTTTTCATCACAGGAAAAAAAAAATCCCTCAGGCTCCACAAAGTATTAAGTACATCATAATCCATGTAAGACAACAGAGTTGGCACAACTCTCAAATATAGCACCCTGTGATCAAAACCCCTGCAAATTAGCCTGTGCTTATGTTCTCATCATCTACAAACTGTACTGCTGCAACAGATACTCTTGAAGTGCACGTAGGTGATGAGCATTAAAAAAAAGACAAGAGAAAGATAAACAAGCAAGCATTCCACTAACAAGTTACACCGTGTTTTCGGAATTGTCTCTATCAAGAGAAAGATAAAATACTTCCAATCCAAAAATAAAAAATAAAAAAGGCAATAACTTTTGAAGCATTTTTCTCATTACAAAAGCAAAGGGAAAGAAACCAGTGCAACCACCTTCCCGGGATCCCACATACATCTGGCACCCATTTGCTTATGAGAAGCCTGGCAACGCGTAGCAGTGGCTTTCAAATGCGTATTTTTGAAAAAGTGATGATCCCTGAAAAGTAAAGCTTACTATTTAGATGTTCCAACCATAAGTAACAGTTAAAGTTGACCATTATTTCAGGCTTATCATCCTGACAGAGTACCTCTTCATTACCAAAGCTTTTTCTGTCTTGACAGGGGAATTCTGTGTTTAAGAATCGCACAGAGAAAACGTTTCAGTACAAATCTTGGCTACCCTAAACCAGAAAAGAAGTCCCACAGGTCACTGAGCTACCATCTCTAAGGCGAGCTCCCCATAATTAAGGTATCAATTATAATTTCACAGGCATATGCTGTTTTATAAATAAACTCCACAACGTGAGCTGTAGGAAAGAATGCCTGTGTCGATGCACCAAGCCTTGCAACATGGCAAGGTTTGAACTGAATGCCAGCTCTGAATGGTGCAGCATGGATTCTAGCATGGAAAAAACCAGGAGGAAGTCTTCCCCCTTCCAGCCTTCCCCCCAGATTCCCACAAGCTTTCTGAATCGTTTTATTCCTGTCACAGCACCTCCCTAACATCTGCTCTTAGCTGCTCTGGAGCCATATACAACAAATTTAAGGCAGGCTGTTGCTAGATACACACAGAAAGAGTAAGAACTGCAGCCTCCACTAAACGGATTGAAAAGGACGTGGCAGTGGGAATGAGCAAACGCTGATCCTGTAGGCTTTTCCTGCTGAACACTGCTTTTGAAGCTTTTGTTTATCGCTGGGGTTTGCATTTGATAGAGACTGAAAGCAAGTGTAGTTTCTAGGACGTGAACCACACCAAGAGAGAAAACTGGCACAGGGACAGGCACGTTCGTTTAATGAAGACACCCCCACTGCCATCTTTATGACTTTTTACATAGTTGCTGGAAGTTGGCTGGATGACACCGAAAGGCAGTGTTAGCTCATCTCACCCTCCCTAAAACCCCAACACTCCAGGTACAGAATAAACTCGTGACCCTACTTGGATTAAAGTATTTCAGGAACATCTACTCAAGGCGTGAGTCCAGGCAACAGAAAAATCAAAGCTGAATAGAACAACGTCTCACAGAACCAGTAGGGTTGGAAAAGCCCTCCAAGACCATCTGGTCCAACCATCCCCCTACCCCCAATACCACCCACTAAGCCATGTCCCTAAGCACCACGTCCAACCTTTCCCTGAACACCCCCAGGAACGGTGACTCCACCACCTCCCTGGGCAACCCCTTCAGCAGAAAAGATCCCAATGAAAAAAAAAATGTCTCAAATAATAAAAAAATGAAGTTTTATATTCTCCTAGGGAAAAAAATAACCTGAATCTATGTCACTAAATATTCTTGCACTCCAAAGTATCCCATTCCTAAATTAAAATCACCCCCGGAACGCAGAGCTCACTGTGTTATCAACATTAGTATATCCTTTCTCCATTTGCCAGCCTGACTTCCCAGAATGTTCCCGTACTCTTGTATCAGGAACCAACAGAATAAGAGCTCCTGAATTACTTTTTTCAAACCATTCATCATTCTGGGTATTTGTGTTACATTTCAGCCTCTTTTTTTTTTTTTTTTTTGGCCTTTGAAAGGTTGAACAATCTCACTTTTTTCAATTTCTCTTCATACAAGCAATTTTCCACCCCCATACACACCACTCCTTTAGTCTCGTCTCTCAATCTCCTCTCCTCCACACCTCCCTTTCTCCAGGAGGTATCCAGCACCACGGTGTGATGACATGCCATACGACAGCACTATTTTTACCGTAGCTTTTCATTTTCTGTACTATTCTCCACCTCACATTTTACCTAAGCTAAAGTTTGTTTACTCTGATTCCAAGCACAAACACCTATCAGAAGTTAACCAAACTCCCAGGAACAAGATTCTAAACTCACGGTCCCCTGCCTTGAAAATGTGCTAAAGACACAACATTTCAGGCCAGGTAGCTTTGCTCCCTTCTTCTTCAGCACAATTCCTTGCCCAGTTCTCACCCATTACAGTCCCAAATCTCCGTTATATGCTTACTACGATACCTTTCCAGAAAGAAAACCGCTGATTTATGAGAAGATAAAGACAGAATAAGCAAAGGTAATGGCAGAATTGCAGACTTTTCACCATCAGGACTTCTGTTAGGCAGTAACTGTGCTTCTGCATAAGAACTCCTCCACAATACAATACAGCACACTCGCCCTTTGAAAAATTAAGATTTTAATAGACAACATAAGGTGTGTATGTATGAAAGTTCTCTTTCTTTATAGAATATTCTCATTCTACATCCCACTAATCTCACAAGAACTACAGTAAACATCCCTGAATTAACTTAATAAAACACCATAGATACTATATTGACCATTAAAGGGTAAATATCCAGTCAAAATTAGGCAAAACTTCCCAAGAAAAAGGCACATCTGAAGCTGTGAAGTCACAGCTTGCTATGGCTACTTTTCTCTGAAAGCTAAAAAATAAAAAAAAGGAGAGAATCAAACAAACATCTCAATTGCTTTTCCTCTGACAGAACAGTATTGTAAAGTTTGTTTAATATTGCCATTTAGGGAAAAACATAACAGTGATTGACCCAATTCTCTGTTCCTAAACACTTTACTAGAAAGAACAAACCATTTCTGAAAATAACAGAAGACAGCTGAGGGCTTTTGGGTGGTCTCAGTGTCAGTCCTGAAATACAGATCAGTACTTCCTTTCCAAATCCAGTAACGATTCGTTTTCCTTCTTCAGAAAAGCCTCCAAAATTGGTTATGACAATAGCAATAAATCCCACTAAATATCCAGGTTACTAATTTAGGAGATTTTACTGGCAGATTGGTAACTTTAAAGTGCTTGATCCATCATACACAGAGCACATCTGCACAACAAGCTGTGCAGCTTTTTGTAGACCGGTCCTTTTGGATTCTCTAACAGTACTTTGGGGGGTTCACGTACTTTTACCTTTAAGACAGTGCACGTCATTAACAGAGGCAGATGTTGGATTGAACACTGATATTTAAATAACTGTCTCACCTCCTAAAAATACGGATCTAATTTGTTTCTTCACCACCTGCTCTGTTTTGATTGAGCTGGCAAAGACCAAAAGCTGTCAGAACCTCAAGTCTTCCTGTATGTAGTGGCACCTCACTGAAACAGCAGCCTGATACAAACCTGAGATTAAGGCACTCACAGAAAACTGACAGACTGTAACCTCACTTCAGGAGGTAAAACCACTCGGGGAAAGGCCAAAAAAAAGCCTGAGGTTAAGTTTTGTACTGTTGCTATTTAAAATCAATGACACGTAGAATACTGAAACAAGTTACAGATCAGGAACAGGAAAAACCCTGCTTTCTAGTTTTCATCCAAAAGAATCACAAATGTACACATAAGAAAAGCAAAGTGGCAAAGAAGCATGACTACAGCAGAAATCTCATCGGTTTAAGCTGTAATCTGTCACCATACATAATTTATGACTATGTTCTTCCTAAGCAACAGCCCTTAGAAGAGCAGAGATCCTTTCAATTGTCACTTATAATGGTCAAATAAAGAACCAAGTAGTCAGAAGATGCACCCGTAAGGCCTCGTTTGGTTTGGTTTCTGGTGTTTTAAAGAGGGCGAATGAAATCATTAATTCCTACAGACATTCCAACCTTCATTTACCGGTAACATCTGACTTTGTATGGGAGACTGATTAGGGAAACGTTTCTTTCTGGCTGATCTGCCAAATTCAACCAAATAGCGAAATTCTGCTATGAACTTGGAAGCCATCCCAAACCAAATCCACTGACAGGTCCAGGTAAGCCTTTCAGGCGTGGTGTCATTCTGCCAACCCTTGCACCTGCTTACATCCAACATTTTCTGAGCTGCTTTTCCATCTCAACGACTTTCTCAGCAAGAAGCCAAGCAGGCCACAAGAACATTCCTGTTCTTTCCACCTTCCTGTCTCCTCAGAGACTGTGACGGGGCATTTTAGCAGGACTGGCACACTCAAAAGCTTGTCTCAGCACATGATCCCTCTCTGCCATTAAACATGATTATATTTTCTAAACCAACTACCTTGTTCTTGGCCTTTCTGAAAAACAATAAAGGACTAAGCCACAGAATGAAACTACAGGACACATACACAGACGTTACCATCCTGGTGCATCCACTAAAAGTTTCACTTTAAAAAAAACAAAGTAAATAGAGACATAAACATTACTCCCAGTGCTCAGTAGTGCAGAGTTTTACACTTTATATAATCCCAGGGAAAAAGCTTAACCACAAACGAAGTGACCACAGTGCATCACAGCTCTGAAAGACGCACGGAGCTATGTACTATTTCCTTTCCATGTGTGCACTGCTTGTAAGCGTATTGACAGCTCAGTGCTAAGCCCGTTTCAGGACCAGGACTCTGGCCAGCCCGCCCTCAGGCAGGACTCTCAGCACAGTACAACCTGCAATAAAACGGCAAAAAAGAACCAAGAAGAGAAATAATACTTCACAAGCTTATGCGAGGAAATGGCTCTTTCCTAAAGTAGTAAAAGGAGCGAAGTGCCAAACCAAAGGTAGTCTTTCCTTGTTTAATGCACAGCACAGTTGCACTGTTAGACGGATGGCGTTTTGATTACACTTTTGGTATTAATTAATAAGAATTATCAAATGATGATGTATTGCTACATAAACTGTGATAATGTTTCCTAAAACATTTAATTACATTATAAATACCCAGGAAATCAGTCCTTTAATAAATAAAAAATGCTTGAATACTACTCCCACTTAGTTTAATCAGCTTATTAAGGACAAACCAATACCTGCAAACGTTGTGCTACAGGAAGTCAACGACACAATTAACAAAAAGCACGTGAGGAGTAGGATGGCTTCTACCCAGCTGTTCTGTGCGTTTTCATGAAGTCATACAGAGAAGATAAAAGACGACATGATTCCCCAAATACCATTTTAAGTTAACAGCAGGAACCTGTTTGCTATGCCAGCAAGAGAAAGCAGGGAAGCAAAAAGCGACTGTAAGTTTTTATTTTCAAAACTAATCATTATGCAAAAAATAATAATTAAAGATGTACACCATAAGTAGTTTTAATATGTACTTTGTACAGAAGTTTACACTTCATTTAACTCTGATAACAACATGTACATATGCTTCATGAGAAAGTGTTCAAGTATTAGCCAAGCGTAACTGTTCTTTGTTAATATTTGTCTTGTAAAAACATGTGCCGATATTTTATTTATTTATTTATTTATTTATTAAAGTAAAAAAAGTGTTCTGGTTCTCCGTAAGTCAGTGTTTCATTTTTATCATTATAATTAAAGTCTAAGCAAATAATGACAAAATCTTAGCTTGACTGCAGGTAAGGATAAGCATTACAAAATCTTTTACTGCTGCTGAACCAATATTTTCTATGGAAATTTTGAACACAGTTCCACTGGAGTATACCAATATACCTTGATGAGATTATAGAAATGATTCAAAAAAACCCAACACCACCATGCCAAGCATGGAAACAAAAACTAAGTAAGGAGGAAATTGCATTAAATGAGTGAATATTTATTTGACCCCATTTGAACAGAATATAGAACACAAGATTCTAGAACGCTTTGTGGTATTTTCTCAGTCCAGTTTTACAATAGTATAGAAGCACACAAACCATAGGAAAAGGACACATTCTAAAGTTTCCATTCAAAGAATGCAGAACTAAAATGCATCAGCTACGTAAGGCTGTCTGCATCTAATCTTTTACCCTAAGCTGAACACACAGTAGCTTACTAGAATTGCAAGGAGGTAAGCTAGTTAGATCTACCAATAGAAAGAGGTGCTTCTTATCAAGTATCCCCGTACTGAATTCAAACCATACCTTACAATATGCAATCTCTTTGTGCTCAGATAAATACAGATTAAAAAAAAAATAGAATGTTCTCCAAGGGTATTAACTGTATTCTTTCAAAGTACCCACCTTTCACATCCTGTTCCTGCTATGGCCAATAAAATACTTCATCCATCTTAATCCCTGTTTTAAAGAAAACAAAAACCAGAAAGTCCCAGGATCTCAGGAAATGTATTTAGCAAAGGACAGAAAATCACATTAAATAAGAAAACAGAGGCATAAATTTTAGAGAGCAGTAAATAAACAAGAATTCTGCTAAAACACATTTGTTCTCAATAGATCAAATAGAATGACATCTTCTTTGAGGCGTACCGTATGTTTACAATGATCTGAATTAGAAATTACAGTAATAAATACCTCAATCAATATTGTTAAAGTAACCGATGAAGTTAACACATTCCTGATTTGACCACTTATTTTTTAAAAAACTCTAAGTTTCTGTAATTGTAACTGTACTAATGATTTTAGCAAGCTTCAGAGCGAAGTTGTACTTCTGTTGTTTGACCACACCTTTCATTTTGACCTGACAACATCCAACTCATTAGGTACAAAAAAAATCATGAAACTATCGCCATTTTCATATAAAATTAAACCACGTCCACAAACAGTATTACCTCTTCACATAAGAATGCTGGTAACACGCCAGGTCACTGGTGAAGAACATTCTGTTGGTCTAACGCAGCATAATCATTGAACCTGTACATTAAAAACATGTACATATATATATATAAGTTACTAAGTATATCTGAGGTTTCATAATGAGGAAGTCAGAAATACCTCATCGTACACTGTCATCGCTATTTCCAACATTCCCACAAACGAGAAACTGATGCATAGGAAACCAATGTTTCTTTCTTGAATACCTTGAAAAACAGCTTAGTTACAGAATATCTGGTTACCGCCATGTTTATTACTTTAGCAGCTTGGGCAAAGGTTAAAAACATTTGAACACAGTGTTAGTTTCATTCTGATTCCCTAGCTACGTTTCAAGAAAACATTATGCTGGATCAGTACAAAAAATATTTTAAACTGTAAGATTTTCCCTTCCTTTTCCTTTCTGATTTTTAAGAAACTTTAACTTTGAAAAAAGTAGTCTGATTCTTTTAGCAAGTGAGGCAGAAAAAAAAATATATATATATATGCCCTCGTCCCCAAAGGCACACTTTGTTTTGCATAAAAATAGCTTAAAAATTAATTACACATAAAACTAGTACTAGAAAGACGCTGGTATGGTAAGATTAGACTAAAAAAGAGGCAGCTCAGTACCTCGGTTACTGAACGGCCCTGTGAAAAACAAGCTGTGCACAAGAGCTCCTGAGATTTGAGGGAGTTGTGCATTTACCTCATCTTATTCTTTTATTGGGGCTTTTATTACGGAATAATTATATGAAGGACCATCATTAACGGCGTGCTACAGGTTCAAATAAACGAATACAAGCGAATTCAGGACCGCAATCCCTGCACTACGCCGGGCACGCCGCACAGCAGCGAAGGGCTGACAGCTGCCTGTGACCTGAGGTAATTAAACAGCTCCAGGCGCGGTAACACGGATAAAACAAAGCAGCTGGGAGCCCAGCAGCGACGTGAGGCGCACCGGCCGCCCCGAGGGGCGAGACTGGGCACCCAGACTGCCGGCTGGGCACCGAACCGGGCAAACCTCCGGCCAGGGGGTGCCTTCGGGGCCAGCCTCCCTCAGCCAGGGCTCCGCACCGCCCGCCAGCCCCGCCGCTCCCTCACGGCCCCGCTGCCCCCCTCAGGCCCGTCCCGTCCCGCCGCGGGGGGCAGGGAACTCACGCGCGCGCCCCCTCCGCCTGCTGCGTCACGCCTCCGCGACGTCACGGCGGCGGAGCGCGGTGGCGTCACCCGCCGAGGGAGTCCCGGCGCGGCGCAGGCGCGGTGGCGCCTGGCGGGGGGGTGGTGGGGGAGGGGGTTGGCGGGAAAGGCGCTGAGGGGGCGGCGGGGAGGGGGGAGCGGGGATGGGGTCGGTGGCTGCTGGGGCGATGCCACCGCCGGCGGGCAGTGATGGCCGTTCGTGCTACCCGTTCCACATCACACATCGCTTATGGGGAGGCTGAGGGCAGCACGCATGTACCTGACGTGGTTCCTCGCCTTCCTCGTGCTTGACATGGTGCCTCGCCTTCCCTCGTACCTGGCATGGCGTCTTGCCTTCCCCACACACCTGACATGGCGCCTCGCCTTCTCACACACCTAACGTGGCACCTTGTCTTCCCACATGGCTGAGGTGGTGCCACCCCATCTCACACACCTGACATGGCACCTCGCCTTCTCACACACCTGACATGGCACCTCGCCTTCCCATATACCTGACATGGCGCCTCGCCTTCCCCATGCCTGAGGTGATGCCATCCCACATACCTGACATGGTGCCTCACCTTCCCACACACCTAACGTGGCACCTTGTCTTCCCACATGCCTGACATGGCGCCTCACCTTCCTCACGCCTGACATGGCGCCTCGCTTCCCCCACACACCTGACGGTGCCTCCTCACCCCCACACCTGACATGGCGCCTCACCTTCCCACACACCTGATGTGGCAGCTCACCTTCCTCACTCCTGACATGGCCACACACCTGACACGGTGCCTTGCCTTCCCACACACCTGACATGGCACATCGCCTTCCCACATACCTGACATGGTGCTTTGCCTTCCCCACACCACTGGGGATGTGGAGGGAGCCCGGCTTCCAGTCAGCCCCGGAGCTGGGGGCTTCAGCAAGGTAGTTGATTAAAGGAGGCTGTGGAAAGCACAGGAGTTGTTCTGGGAAAAGAGCAGGAGGGACCTGCAATCACCAGGTCAGAGGGAAAGAGGGGAATAAAAACATGATGGAAATAGAGCACCATGGAATTTAAGGGGAAGCTGAAGGGAGGGGCGATTTAGGTAGGAGGGAGATCACAAAGTGCAAATGGAGGAAGTGTAGGATATGTAGATGAGCAAAAAACACTCTGGAAAAATAAAAGGGATTTTCTTCTTTTATTGTTATTCCTCTAACCTTCTGTTCTTCAACAAAGCTGATGCTCGTGGGGGGAAATAAATGACTTCTACCTCCAGGATTTCAAAGATTAATGGAGCCACCTGCTTTCCCAGAACCATCCTATGACACAGGCTGTTTCCATCATCACAGCCTGCTCCCTCGTATGTGCTGTGCCAGGAAGCCCTGACCTCCTGTGAGCCCACACCTAGCACAGCTGTTCTGTCGTGCCGTAGCGGTTGCTGAAAAGGGGGTTGACAAGGACCCCCAAGCCACTGCTGGAACAGCGAGTATGGGAATTTGCACTGGCACAGCTCCTGGCTAAACATTTAATTCTGCTGTCTTTTGCTATCATGTGCTTAGAATTACACCGCTGCTGTGGTGTTTAAGTCCAAGAGCATCAGAAATGGCAAAAATAGGATACAAGGAATGATGGAATTCTTTCCAAATTTCCACATCTCTCCACATGTACCTAAGGCTGAAATTTGAACTTTGCCTTTCCAAACCACAAATGAGGCATAATTAGCATGTGATGGTTGCTGATATATTGCATGCCACCTGGAGAGACACAAAATATTCATTCTGGTGTGCAAATTTTTTTGTGCCTTTACTAGCTATTAATTTTCATTTAAAAATATAATAAAATACTACGATTGATTTATCTGTTGATGGTGAAAGAAAAAAAAAAAAAAAAAAAAAAAAAAAGATACCTGATAATGATGGTGAGACAGTATGAATTTCCACTGTGGACTGTTTTATTCACAGAAAAGATCAGTTACTTCTAGTAGAGCACATTCATTTTCCTAAAACCACATTTCACAGTAAACTATAAGAACTTCATAAGAGTGGTAATTTATCTTGATTTGGAATATCACTTTTTAAAACAATACTGGGAAAAAATCATTGCAACTCTTGTTGACATTTTATACTTACCATTTTTTAAGTTTATACTTACCATCAAAGTTAAATAGAACTTAATAACCAATGTACAATCAATACAACAGAAAACAAAAATAAAAATAAAAATAAAAATAAAGCAGTGGTACCTGATGAAGTTATTACTTTCTCTTCTAACAAACTATGATGGACAGAGGTGATAATTGTTTTAAAGATTGCATTGGTAATCACTTAGAATAAATAAATAAATGTAAAGAAATTTCTCCTCCATCCTTTGTATAAATTATAAGAATGGCAATGGACTATCACGTACAATAAACTGAAAAGTGTGCCTACATAATTAAGAATTTTATGATCATATGAGAAACTTATGTATAGTATAAACTTGCACTGCTTAGAAGAGTATTAGTAACTTAGGGTTATAAACTGGCTAAAAAATTAATGGTACTAAATCTCACATTATTTTTTCATACTTAGCAATGTAGTATATTTTCAGAATTAAATCAATAGATATGTTTGCACAGTAATGCTTTTGCCATATATCAACACAAATAGGAATGCCAATACGTTGTAATGCAAAGTGAACCACTGTGTTCTGTAGTGCTGTGAACTGAAGCCTTTATGGGCAGGGTAACTTACACAGACAACTGTAATACCTCCCTCCCTCCATAACCTGTGAAACTTTGGAACATTAGCTTGCTAAATTTAGTGTACATGGAGGAATTTTGTACCACATTTAAAAAAAAATCCCAAACATAAACAGTAAGGGTTTAATGTACAGAACTAGGTTGGTTTAGACCAGGTAGAGAATAGTTTGGGTTAGTTTGGGGTTAGATAATTAAGTGTGGAGTACTGCAGCAGCCTTTGACAACACCATTTTTTGTAAAGATTAAGGCGTTTCAATTCACAGCACAGGCTCAAAGAGTTTGGGGAGCTTGGGCAACACCAAACACAAGCATTGAAAAACCTCTAAGTACCAGGCTTCTCCTGCATCCCTCAGATTAGGCTTTCTGGTGACTATTTGTACCTCTTAAATACCTAAGACTGTTAGGTTTTAATGTCTCCACTGCAGTTCCCCTAGTTTTGAAAAAGCAGTGATAATTCTGACTTAAATATGGTGAAGATGCATTAATAAATATGAGGAGAAGTCTTTGAAGTTCAAAAATATAATGAGGTTTAAGTCTATTGCTTTTTGTCATCATTAGCCTGTCAAACTTTTAAATGCTGAAACACTGCTCTTGGGAGTCAGGGGAGAAATGCTACATAAGGTAATAAAGAAGCCAAGATCCAGATCAACTACGGAGAATAAATAAGTAAGATAAATGGGGGGGGGAGGATTCCCAGAAAGAGTATATCTAAAAAGATGCAACTCGGTAAAATGAGAAGAAAGAAAGAAATGCTTGGAATTGGAATTCCCAGGAAATGGAAGGGCAGTTACCAAGAAAGACATTCTCATAACGTTCAAAGTCAATGGGTGTTAAGAGAACACCTCAGAGATGTCTGGTCTGCAGTTTATCTCCTGACGTCTCCAATGGACCAATGGTGCACTGCGGGTTTCTGTTTCTTCTTCTCGACTGTAAGAGGGGCCTATGGCAACTCGCTCACATAGGCGAATCCCAGCTCTGCAGCCTTCCGATACCGCCAGTGTAAGGGGATGGCGGAATGAGGGTCTCCAGATCTTGATCTAATCTTAACACCGACTGCACAAGAAGACTGGGACGGGGCAAAGATCCAGATGTGAATTAGATGATAGACTTCCATCTGCTGAAGTGGAAGAAGATGCACTTGCAGAAGTAGGAAGGGTCAAATTTAGGGACAGTAAGCATAATAGTCTTGCACACAAAAGCAAATCCCATTCCAAATCCTGGGATCGATCCAAAATGCTTAGTTTTCATATTTCCCCTTTGGAATTATATATTTGCAGACTAAAGGTCAACACTTTTTTTTATTATTATTATCTTCATTTGCCCAGAAGTTGATAATCCATCGCTGCTAGCGGGTAGCCCAGTAGCCAAAATGACTATGGTCATAAGTGGTGGATCACCCACCTAGCAATAAAGTGAAAGCAAACGCATGGCAACTGCTCATTTAGTGAACCTTGTGTTCTATTAGGAAAAAAGAAAGAAAGAAAGAAAAAAAAAGATGGGGACACATAAATGAGAACTGTATCATAATGCATAAGTGCATAAAAGCCAAAATAATATTGGTTGACATTTCCTAACTTCTCAGGATGTGATTTCTCAACCTCTAATATTCTTTCAACATAGCTTTTATGCTGTGATATGTGGAAGGCCAGAATTTATATCCATTATTATTGCTTCTTACAAGAGAGTAGGAACATATTTTAAGTATTTATTATTCTTCTTTTGAGGTGACACTTTCAAAAGCTTCTAAGAAATCATAAAGTAAGAAAAATCTCTCTTTGAACTGATTTTTTACCAGCTTAGAATGACTGATTTTTCAAAGACAGCAATAGATTTCAGCAACAAGAAAGTTTTGACCGGTGACGCCAAATAAAAAATTAAAAAAAAAAAACAAAAAAAACAACAAGCTGCTTGTTCTAAAGTTTTCATTTTATGCCCAACAAGTTAATCTCTGTCCTTCAAGGTAATAAAATATCACGACAAGCCAAGAACACACAGTTCTTGTCTCTTTTTTTTGTTGTTTTTCTAAATGAGAAGCCAAGGAAACCCACATGACTGAGAGGAAACCTGCAGGCTTGCAAGCAGGAAGAAGTTAGCTCAATTCTCTCAGCATCACAGTTTTCTCTTCTCTTCTCTTCTCTTCTCTTCTCTTCTCTTCTCTTCTCTTCTCTTCTCTTCTCTTCTCTTCTCTTCTCTTCTCTTCTCTTCTCTTCGCTTCGCTTCGCTTCGCTTCGCTTCGCTTCGCTTCTTTTTGTCATTACAGCTGGGGACTAAAAAGTCTCTACAAAGAATTACATCAATGGAAAGTAAAAAAAAAAAAAAAAAAAAAGCAGAACATTTTGGAAATAGAAAAATAAGAGTCAGATTTAAGTATGTGAAGAAAAATAAAAAAATATAAAAAATGAGAGGATTGAAAGAAATGCAATAATACTTAAAATATGGGGGAAAAAAGGGAGAAAAAAAGAGGAGAAAAGGGAAACTGAAAATAGGCACTGAAAATAGACACATTATGTGAGAAGGACAGAAATGAATGATTCAGCAGTAGCAATGAGAATGTTTTGTATTCATTTGGAAAACAATTTCCATAAAGGTTGGACAACTTAGAAGTACCAAAAGGTTAATAAAAATGCTTGTTCCTAAAAAGCTGTTAAAAAAGCATTTGAAAAATGTGTAGAGTCATAAGTCAGTTGGCCAGTCCAGCTTCTGTGCATCCTAAGGTATAAAGGATATTTGTTAAAAAACTTCTGTAGCCCTTGTCAATGACACCTGAAAAGACAAATACAAATCATAGAAGACTGAAAAAATCCCAGTATGGTATTTTTTTTATTTTTTTTTTCAAAGAAAGAGCAGAAATTATATTGTAACTACAATTCAATAAATACTTCATATATCTTATTCTAGAAATGCAGTATACTAATAGATAATACTGTACTTTAGAGACTGAGGTATTACATTATTTTTAACTTAGGAGGAAAGTCTTCACTCAGAGGGTGGTGAGGCCCTGGCACGTCTGCCCAGAGAAGCTGTGGATGCCCCATCCCTGGAGGTGTTCAAGGCCAGGCTGGATGGGGCTTTGGGCAACCTGTTGGTGGCATCCCTGCTCATGGTGGGGCGTTGGAACTGGATGTGCTTTAAGGTCCCTTCCAACCCAAACCATCATGGGATTCTTTTGGCTTAGAATTTTGAGTTAGTTCATGAAGTCAACACGTTGATAGTGAAGAGATGCTTCAACAAATCATGAAAATAGACCCTTTGGGATGAAGAATACAGCTCAGAAGGAGACACATCAAGGCAGTGGCTAGAGCAGGAATCCTGCATGGATACCTCTCCTTTGAACACCTGGTGAACTGTGGTAACGATGCACTACTAGCTAGACTCTGCATTACACATTCTCATAAAAATCCTCGTGTGTGCTTTTGCAGCATGTTTAGGCTATAGTACAAGGGCATGCCTCTGTGTGTTTCAGTATAACATAATGCAGAAGACCTGCTCTTTGGGCCTGCGCTTCTTGCAGGTACTTGTCCCAAATACAGGTTGCAGGGCACTTACTGGAAGTACGAAGGAAGTACTGGAAGTACAGCACTGTCTAGCAGAGCTTCTGTATTCAGGGTAAGGGAATTGCTCTTTAATCACAAGATAGACCAGTAGCTGTAATGAATGGCATCTCCTGGGTTGCTTCTGGACTTGATTCACATCATCCTACAGGTCTCTTCAAAATGTGTGGGCACTGTATGTGTGGAGACTAGACTGAGAGGATTTTTTTTCTCTCTCTCTTTTTTTTTTTTTAACCTCAAGGAATTTAAAACATTTCATTAATACCTCTTCAAGTAGTTCTTATATAGTATTTATTTTCTCTCACTGTAAAGAAATCATTCAAGTACTTTCTCTGTACAGTACCTAATGAACAAGAAAACTACATTTTCCTTTTCCACTGAGGTGAGGAAGCCCTAACGTTGTTGCAGGGATTTGCAGAGGACCCTGGCCAATCTGTTCTGCTCAGACTGTTAAATAAGATGGAGACTCCTCTCAGAGGCAAACCAGATAGGAAAGGGATCCTGGTACGGAACAGCTGAGTGTCACTGAGCTATGGGCAGTCCTATTTGGAAAGTGTTTTTTTTCTTTTTCTTTTCTTTTTCTTTTTCTTTTTCTTTTTCTTTTTCTTTTTCTTTTTCTTTTTCTTTTTCTTTTTCTTTTTCTTTGTTGTCTGCTGTACATAACGTGTATTTAAAGTTGTGTTTATTGTTGTTTTCTTTTACCATTACTGGCAGTCTGTAACTTCTACATCCCTTGATTCTGTGTACTTCACTACACAAGAGAGTTATAAATACATCTAAATTTATTTGGTTGACTTATGTGTTTATACAGCTCCCAGCGAAGTGAGGCCACTGAACTAGAGAACCGACTCTCCAACCAGTTCTCAAACACTGCAGCATCGCGCTGTCGTTCTTGGCACACGAAGCAGGACCTCTTGTCCCGCAGTGGCCAGGCATATTACCAGGAGCTTTTATCATTTTATCACTTACGCCACATATAATTACTAATATTTTTTCACAGCCGTGCTTCTACAGGGCATTTTTATTTTTTGTTTCCATGAATACATCTATGGCCCACAAACAGAAGAAAGAAAGCAAAGGTCCTCATAAAAGTTTGCATTTCTGGAAAAATGTAACATGGGATAAAGGTCTGAAGAAGATATTCAGGTTTTACATACTCCCCAAATGAATTAAAAAATCATGGGAACCAGCTTCGGTCACTCTGAAGTATCATGCGCTGAAAACTCATCACATCAACACATCACCAGCTAAGTTTAGAGTGAACTTCTGGATGCAATCAAGTGACCTGTGACCTCGGCAGAGATCTAGCTTGGAGATTCATAGGGAAATAATTTCTGGCTCTTAATTTAAGACGAGTCCAAAGGAATTGAGCCCTAGAAGTCCTATGGTTAATACCCAGAAATCCCATTTTGATTTGAATAGTGAGCTTCTCTTTTGCTAGCAGGTGTGTGTGTAAGAGTGAGTGAGGCACAGATCTCCTGCTATTTTGCCCTTAATGTGGAAAAATCAATCACCGTTTTTATACGGCAGGCTTCAGATAAAACACACAGTACCTTGGTGGTTATGAAAAGGCTTTCTTTTTCCAAAACTTTGATAAGAAGAGGAAGTTAAACAGAATTTTAACATTTTCTTTTTCGTGAGCACATTTGAAGTGGCTGAGGTCCTGATTTTCATTTACATCAAGGCTTCTGCATTAAGCTTAAAGTACCTTAAATGGGCATACGCTGTAATTAGAGCTTAGTCCCCTGTCTCTCCTAGCTTAAGGTATGTAAGGACTCTGAATCTTTAATGTCTATAGATGCAGCTTCAGGGGAGAACCTCTGATGTCCACAGATTCAGCTCCAGGGAATAGTGACAGCCTGGCAGCAGCCCAGAAATACAATTAAACAGAAGTCTGTCCTCTGAAACCCCCTAAAATCACAATGTTTAAAAGCATTCACCGTTTATTTTATTCTTTATATGTGCTCTTTTCAAGATTAATAACATACATATGAAACCAACCATTTTAGTGTTTAATGAATGGTAAAAAGCATAATAATTTTCATAGTTTATTATCTGAGCCTTTTACATAGTTAATGCCCTATTATTATATTTTTCATTATTTGTATATAGATATATTAAAAAGGTGTTAATGAATAAGGTCCATCAGGAAAAACCTTGAGCTGTACTTTAAATAAGCAAAGCCAGTTTACATGTTTTATTAATAAGGCAAATGCTTAATTTCAGATGGTGTGTGTGTAATTATGATACAATACTCGTATAGTACGTTGTGATCCTCAAATAGAAAAGTTATACAAAGACAAAACCTGATTTTAGCTTTAAAACCATAAACAGTATGTTCTTTAAAGGACAGAATAAAGCAAGAAAATAAGTTGTTCCTGCAGGAGTAAAATTCATGAACCTTGCTTTCCTATACATTTTCCCACCTCTGTCCCATTCAGGACCATTCTGGACCAGTCCCCATTTTGCAGGGAGCCCCATGGCTAGGACAGTGTGGTGTTTGGCTAGCCTCTGTGAGCTTCCTTACTGGCCAGCCAGCTTCTGCCACCTAAAATATGTAACTATTTCTGTTTGCAAATCCCCTAAGAGATTAGATATTAGATCTCTTTTCTCCCCCAACCTGTTTATTTCTGCAAAACCACTAGGAATGTGATTTTCTTTGAGATTCTTCCCCTTTTAGATGTAGATGAAGTTTTTCGGTGGATTCCTGTGTTACTAGCAGGGCATTGACAGGCAGGAAGAGAAAAAAAAAAAAGAGAAATGAAAAGCAGTATTGCAAATGTCTCATTTCCTTGGGCAGCCAGGTTAAGAAAAGAAGCTAATAGGGCCTGTGACCGGCCAGCTCCTGGCTGTGAGCAGTCTAGCAATGAGAGGAAGGAAAAGACTGCTAACACTGAACCGTGATTCTTCAGTGCAAATCCTGTGCCAAGACATCTGTGTCCTGAAGGGGAAGAAATGAAACCACTCTGGTAATTTGTCTCCTGGGTTAAGGGCAAAGTATGTCACCAGGAGGATGCAGGATATCCTAGGGAATTCCTACCAGTTGCAGTCCACATAGTACCAAGAACACAAATGGAGGGAGATTTAATACACTCACTGAGTGACTTAGCAGATGTAGGAGAGAGGGAAGAGGATGCCTGGTCCCAGGAAATTTGTCATATCTCAGGTACAAGGAACAGCAAAGGAGGAAGATGGATCCTGGATATGATGCGAGAGGTGCACCAGTGCTGCTGGGAGGATCCATTCTGTTTGAAAGCCATTGGGATCATTTCCATGATGTGGTCTTACTGGGACTTGAAATCTGCTGCTTCTGCTTGCCACCACACTGGATCCAGGGCAGCAGGGCCTGCTGGGCGCTCCTGAGCAAGGGAGGGAACTGGGTGAGAAGGGGACTTGCACTTTGCACAAACAATCTTGCTAGAATTTCCAGCTTGTGGAGTAAGGGCAAAGATAGATGTTAGCCTAAACCAAGTGATAAATAATATTATTTGTTTTAAAGCTGTAACTATAGATAAATTTCTCTGTAGAAAAATATGGATTAAGAAAAATGGACAAGAACGGAGTACTGAGCAGATCTGAAAGCTGATGTATTTCAGTGTTAGCAGTCTGTATTTCAACAGGAAGGTGTACAGAAGCAACCTTCTTTCAGTCAGCATGCAAAGAAGCATAGAAAAGCAGCATCAGGTAAGTACCACAGTTAACATGGAAAACAATCTGACCAACAGCATTACATGGGCTGCCAGTTAATGTGGCTCGCTGTATATCTTATGTTGATTTTACTTTCAGATGCATCCAGATATTTACTTGGTTTCAAAGAGCAAGTGGAAAAAAACGTGGAGGAAATTAGCTCTTGGTAAGTTAGCGCCAGGGCCACCACTCATGAATGGTTGTAGATTATTCTAAAGTACTGAAATATGTTTTTCCTGTAATACCTTTCACTGTGTATCTGCTAGGAAGTAGGATATTGGAATAGATGAAACTTTGGTCAGATCGATTTTATATGTCCTTTTGTTCATACTTGAGTTACTGGGATACTGGTATTTAAATTTGTGTGTGTTTCATGTTGTAGTCAAAGGAATAATTTGGTAAAGCTCTCCCTGATATCAATAATATCATAGCCTGCTGTTTGATTTTTTTTTTTTAAAAAAGAAAAAAAAAAAATCTTTTCATTCATGATCACTCATATTACACAATTTAAATCCCATGAAAATTATAGTCAGAGCATCGTATCTAGAGATGAAAAGTAACAGAAAGTGAGGCTGAGAGTAAGGGAGTCAGAGCTGGATTCACACCTGGAAGGAACAAGGACACAGTGTAAGTTTTGCTGTCTCCATTTTTTTTCCAAATGTCACAACAAAGGGTTATTTAAATCATCAATAATTAATGGATATTGACACTCCATTCAAGATTTTCAAGCCTTTAAGATGTGACTTTTTTTGTTCTAGCTGTAACTGGTCAAAGTGGTATTTGTGAAATATGAACAGCATCACGAAAGAAATCAGTACCTAGTGGCATCCTTTTTTTTTTCAAAATACATTGTATAGTATACATGTGTATTTTAAAATAAAAGTAATTTAAAAAGTAAAAAAGTAAAAAGTATAAAAAATATCTGCATAATATTTTTAGGAACTATCTTTATACTTGAAAGTGTAGTCAGAATTATGTTGAAATGAAATTTAAAAAAAAAAGAAAAAAGAAAAAACGAGCTAAAAACTGAAGTTTAGTAACTGTCACTAACGAGTCTAGATCTGATGCTTTCATGCACAGTGTAATAAGCCAGCTGATTGTGCACAATGAAATACGTCACTGAAATAAGAATGATATTTTTTCAGATGTTGTTGAGGTGGTTGTTGTCTTTTTTTAATATATATTTACATAGGAAGACATAGCAACTATGTTCTACTTAATATATAAATAACTACATCATTCCTCCATGCGGAGAGATCATGCCTCTGAATTTGCAGTGGTAAAATTCAAGATGCCACAGTACCCACAGCACAAAACCAGCGTATGGGAGAAAGGTTGTTCTGATTTTTAACATAAAAGTTGTTATCTCCACAGAACAGAGAATGAAACAAAGTTATTGTAAGGATACTCCTAATTGGAACAGCCTGGCAAACAAAGTACACAAAATTAGAAGTCCTTTTTACTAAACAATAGACAGGAAAGATGCAAAGATTGGGTATTCCATGGGAATTTCCCATGGGAAATTCCTGGATGTATCTGCTTGGTGTTGTTACATTGGACTAGTTTATTCATTCATTAAAAGTGCAAGAATTTACCTACATTAAATAGAAGTGCACCCACACCACCTTTTTTTCGCCCAGACTCAAGGTGCTTTTCTTGTTAATCACACAGTCTTCACTGCTCTATATGAATAAATCCTTCAGTACTCCGTGAAGGTATTTTGCAGGTGTTTTTCTATCAATGAATCCGAGGATGTCTACCAGAAACTACAGGAATTTGGAGACTGGACTTAAAACTATCAGCTCCCAGGATTCTTCTGCTGGCATCTAAGCATTTTGCCACTGTGGCTTTGACCTGCTGACGGGCAGCACGGGGGATGCTGCCGAGTGCCACAGCCGTGTCTGTCAGCATGCATGCATTGGCAGGCGTGCAGGCAGACAGATTTGGCAGCATAGCTTCACAGGGCTTCTGAGGACATGGGAATATGCTTATTGGAGAAGGGGCAGGGAGATGAAGTCTGTAGGGCTGTTTTTCTGGAGTCACCACACAGGACAGGAGACATGCATGTGGACCCAGGGCCACTGGATAGGTGGCGAAGGAAAACTCAGATGACAAATTCACAGCAGGTTGTCAGACAAGAGGACACTTCCTAGAAATCTGTCTTCAGAAGTCAGAGAGCTGCAGCACCAGAGCAGCCGTGTGCCCAGTGCAGAAGCAATCTTCTGCTCTTGCTCTTCAGGAAGCGCCCGCTTATTGCCCGCTAGCAGTTAACCAGGCTGGGGCTGGCGGAGCAGCTTCTGGGCTCGTTGCCACAGAAGATTGAGATGTTCCTTTGAATGGTGCTGCTCTGCCAGGTGTATACACAGGAGGAACTGGCATCTCTTCAGAAAGCGGAGAGGAGGTATTTGTCTCTGCTGATTTTTGGGAGCACCTCTTCTGCTTCATTTGCTCTGACAGTGCCTTTTAGATGTCTGTGTTCAGTGACTCCTGGATGGGACTAAACGGAACGATTCTCAGGGACCAGGCTGAGCCCAGGCCTTCCACAGCAGTCCAAACACATGCATGGAAGGGCATTAATGGTTGGTGCCTGGCACCGGTGACTCAATCTGCCTCAGGCAGCAGCAGAGGTTAAAAAAAAAGAAAATAATTTCCCACACAGCTCCCTTACACAGATGCCACTTACAAGCATCAGAATGTCACCGGTCCTTTCAAGAACCAAAAATGAGTCTAAAACTTGTTTGGAGATATTCTAGGTGAACCAGGTAACAGTTCTTTTGTAAAGGAAATGTAAGGATGGCATATAACTATGAAGGCTCTGGACACAGTGGCAACAGAATCTGCTCCAAAGCAGAGTGAACACTTTAGAGAACTTTACTGTTAATCCTCCTTTCTCTGCACATCTTCTCTTGTTTTTACATCCTTATTCAGCCCTAAATAGGAACCTTTAATTTCACTTCTTACACTTATACGAATGAAAAAAATATTTGGGACAAACTCTGATCCCCATCCCACACGTAAAACAAGATTAACTCGGTTTACTTTAATGGCATCAGTAGGGACTTACGTTACTGGAATTCATCAACAGTTAGATCACTTGGCTTAAGTCAAATGTATAAATAACAAAGGTATTTCCAATGCTTTCTCTGTAAGCTGATTTCATTTGGCTGTCCTTGGAGTCAAGCTTTGCCACTGAGTTCAAAAAGACCTGGATTTCACCCCGAGGTGTTCCATCACCATAAATCTAGTTTAAATGACACAAGAATAAGCCCTACCAGCTTCTGGTGAACCATGAAAGCATCCCTTGTATTGCAGGTTTGGGGGTTTCAGTACACCTGTCCAGTTCTCTGCTGTGGCTGAAAGGGAACACATTTCATCACTGAGGGGTAAAACAAGAGAAAGAAAAGATATTTGTAATTCCAAAGAACAAAATTGCAAAGCGTTACTTAGAAAACACACACACATATCCTTGCATAAATATCCTTGTCTGTGGGTCAGGGCTAACTTATACTGTACTCTTTGATGTGGGATTTTATTTTCATACCACTACAGACACAGATTTTTTCAAAGCAACAACTGTAGTATTTACTGCATGCCACAGCCGTTTTTAGAAAGAATTACCACAAAACATAATTTTAAAAGAACTTTCATGTGAGACCCATGTACATCTAGATCTACTTACTGAATAGTACATATTTCTATCAAATATTAAGCTAGATTTCATTTCTCTCATTTAATAACATCAAGTTATTACATATTTATTTTTCTTAGGAGACATCAAAGCTCCAAACTCGTACTGTATGCTATGGGAGGGAACAAGAGATTGTTTGATTCTGCATTACTTTGTCTTTATGTATTGCTCTTACCCTGCAGAGTAGATCCAAGCTACTATCAGGTACTATCAGCTTTCTGTGCATGACTTGCAACTAGTTTGCCCCAGACAACTGCATATGAAGCAATCTGTGGGAGAATCAGGGTCTCACACTCAGCTGAAGACACCCCTAGAGTGAGAACCATGCCTGCATCTGACATAAGTGAGCATTGTTCTGTTCTTAATGGAACCAATTTTCATTAGGTAAGGATGTGGTCATGGGGGTCCTCAAACTGGTAAAGCTGAGAATTTGCAGATGGAAACTACCAGGGGGAAAAAGAGTTTAATATCCAACTTCATTTGATTATGCTGAAAATCAATTGTCTCCCTTCATTAAATCTGATTCTAAAAGGTAGAAGACAGATACTGCAATGTAAAAGAGTAATTGCATCCCTTTGTTCGTAGTCATGAGCATCATGCTCTCCTCAGTCCTGGGCTAGAAATCTGTCTTCATATAAAGTTTTGAATAACACATACTTACCCCCTCGTGTAGCAAATCCACCCTGCTCTCTGAACATGCACAAAATACGTTTCTTAGTTTTTGTTTGGGCTGGAAAGAAAAAAAAAAATGCATTTAGATATACAACATCCATTTTGACCCCCATTTAACTGGAATCCCTGTTTGCTTAATAACCTCATACATGTGCGTAGGGCTTCTAATAGGCAAATTTATAACACTGTCATGTAGCGCAGCACTGCTTTACTCAGATGTATAGCAATGCCGATTTCCAGCACTGGAAAAGATAGCCTTTGAAGTCGACCATTTTCAGCGTCTCCCTGTCTGGGATGCCCAGAACTATAGCTTTTCTAACGTGCTTTGCAAAGCATGGACAAGCCACTGACTGTAACAAAGTCCCCTAATTTTGTTCTTCAACTCTGTAGTATCCATCCTAGTGACAAAACACAGAGCACTGGAACCTAGCTGGATATCCATGCTCCTAGCTGCTTAGAGCTCTACTGCAGATTGGCTTTGCAAAGGGTAGAAGGGACTTCAGCATCTTGTCTTCTTTCAGCTCATTTTGTGCAGCTATCTGCACCATCCTTTTATTTTATTTATTCTTGGGGGGAGGAGGCAGATTGGCATGGGCAAATGTGTGTACGTATTATCCACAATGTTATTTTATATAACTCAAGCCTCACCTGCTATTTATATGCTATATATAGGGCAAAGACAAACTTTGTAGCAGAAAATTGAAGATGACAACTGAAAAACCACTTCTAGGAGAAATGCATATTTTCAGAAATGTGAAAGCGCTATCTGTTGAGGAGCAAAGCTCTAAGCAATGCATGTCATTTTCTCCCAGACCCTTTTCCTTTTGTACTCCCTCCTCTGCTTTTATTAATGCTACTGCATTACAAAAAAGCCCCAGTGCTTCAGGGTAGACCTGAGAGCCACAGTTTCTACCAGCCTCTTCCTTATTCTCAGTAGCAGAAGCTACTGCAAGGCTGCTTTGTACTTGGGAAGAGAAGTTTGTACAATGCCCCAACTCTGCAGCTTTCAACTGTTCCTCATTTTTCTAGATTAGTGCCTTAATTAAGTCCAAATGTTTTTCATTTTCTCCCTTATGGTCCCTACTCTGAAACCTGATGCTGGCAATGGACACTGTCCTCCCGTGACCTTTTCTCTTCCTGTTGCTGCTGCTGCTGCCTGACTTTTAAACGGTGAGCAATTGTGAAATGGCGAGGGCTGCACACTTTATCAGTCTCCGCACACACCTGCAGGGCTGTTAGCTGTGGTGCCGAAGTTGACACGGGTCAGAAATCTAGTTTGCTCTTTTCTCTCTCTGCAAGGCAAAAGAGAACACGTTTTTAGCTGGTGGATGAAGCACTTCATGCCATCCACCTGAGTCACTCTCAGTATAAACTCCTAATACAGTGCAACAGTAGTTTATCACATCACATAAAATGTATAAACCAGGTTTCCTAAAACCGGCCATTGATTTTGAGGCAGTTATTTTTAGGCACCAATATTGATAATTGGGCCCATAATTTCGCACCAATTATTTTAGCAAATCACATGGGTGCCTCTGAAGGCAGGAAGAGATCTCAAAATGTTCAACCCAGAGGAAAGACTTAAGTAAAACTGAACAGCAGTGATATAAAACGACTCATTTAAATGTTAACTTTTAAAGATGAAGGGTGAATTTTGAAAAGGCAGTAAATCAACAGAACTGCACTGAAGACAACAGAGAAAAAATAAATCAGCTGAGAATCTGGACCAAGAACTTTAGGAAAGAAAACTAAAGAAAACAAATAAGAGCTTGATCCTCTTCTTATGGCGTGAGTAGCCTCGGTTACTGGAACCACACTCATATAAAATTGGTTTATGTAGTAGAAAAATCAAATCATATGTCAATGGGAATTGCATGACTGATGGCAAATATAAAAATTAAGCATGAAAACCATGGTCAGTGTAGAAACTGTTAGTGTGAAAAAGATGGCAGTAATATCTTGAAAAACATTTGCATGACATTACAAATAAGTTTATTTTTATCTGCAGAAAATAAAAGAGAGAACTTGTAACACTTTTGTGTTTTATCTTCATAGAGATGAGCAGTGTGTTCTGCCTCTCAAATAAAACTTTGTACCACTAATCTCATTTCTGTCTATGAGGTGTAATAGGATTTGTAGATATCATGCAGATGTGTCCATAACAATTTTAAGAACCAGAAGATGAATGCTGTACAGGAAAGGTAATAATTTATTTTTTTTCCATGCACTTCATTGTTCATTGTTTCCCTCTGGGAGACAGATATACAGATTGTATGAACAGAGTGAAATTAGTACCCTTTCCTCTTTGACACCTTTAAAATTATTGGAATTAAATCTATACTTTACTAAGTGAAATGTTTCAATTTAATCAAACTGTGCTGTCATGACTATACTCACATTAAGAGTTTAAGAGCCCTACTTTGCCCTCAGCTAATCCCTCACATATGAGGTTTTCATGGTTAAATTGTCTCCTGTGTAAGTAATCAAGTACATATGAACTCTGCTGCTAGGGAAATTGAGCATAAGTCAAAATCTCTAAGAAAGAAGTGCTAAAAAGAGGGGAGTTAAGGAAAAGAGGAGGAAGTGGCCTCAGCCACCAGGTTCTCCTGATTCTCTTTTTTACCTTGCAATTTACTCCAGTGAAAATGTTACAGAGGAACACAGTCTGCCACTGTAGCATGAATTTGCATTCAAGCCATGTACTTGTGCTACCACCCTTCATTCTTCTAATCATTCTCTTCTTTATATTTTGAAGGGCAAACGCCTGTCATCTTAAAATTTTGAATGCACGTATCATTAATCTAGTCTCCAAATACTCTTTCTGTGTACCAGTTCAATACCGTCCCTCTAGCAACTATAGTATTTCTCATAAAGAATAGAAACTGTGAGCCAGTTGATCCTTTCTAAGTTTATTTACTACAGTTAGAATAGGTTTGACCATGTAAATGCAGTTACATAGTCTGGACTGATGTTAAGAATTAGTGACCCTCAGAACACTATGAAGCTGTGCTCTGCGTAGACAACATAAGGAAATTAATGCTGATCTGTGGAGTAAGGTGCAAGACCTAAAAGATTGCATCACTGTGTAAGAGTCTGCTAGTGTCATGGAAGCATGCACAGCAGGAATAAAAAGGGCAGTAACAGCATTAGCAGTCCACATTTATTTATTTATTTATTTATGGTAGGGCCAGTATAAAATGTTGTCATCAAAAATGCATAGAACATAAAATTGAAAGCAAATGGGTCCACTACAAATTTTAAGGAGGATGGAGGCATGCTGGCCAAAGCAGTGCCATCACAAATTCCAACATTAAAAAAGACACAGAAAGGAAGTGATAAATAAGTAAAATTTAAGCCTCTTAGTAATGAACTCCTACCTAACGGAGGATGTGAACAAATTGCAAAATTGAATGATAAATGGATCAGTTTCATAAAGTTGAGTGTCATAGAATCATAGAATCATTGAGGTTTGTAAATACCTCTAAGACCATCTAATCCAACCTATAACCTAGTACTAAAGTCCACCACTAAACCATGCTACTAAGTTCCAAACAGCCCACCTCTTTACCCACTAATAGGAAAAACTATTTCTCGGTGAATTTTGACAGTTATCTCACCTGTTCCTAAAAATCTCCAGTGATGGAAATACTGTGGCTTCCCCAGCCCCACCAATCTGATCTAGTTCTCCTCTATTTTTACCAGTAAGAAGTTTTACCTAATGCTGAAATTAAATTTTTTGATACAATCTAGGCTTATGGTTCAGGGAAATATATTATTTAATTTTTAATATGGTTTTCATGTAATTGAGAAGTTATCATGTTCCTTTTGCCTGTATCTTCTCTCTGTTTAGGCTTTCAAGCACGTTTTCCCCAGTTTTCCTCCCAGGTTGTGCTTCCTACCACTCATCATTCTTGCTGGTTTCCTTTGGATTGTTCTGAACTTGTTTACATACTTTCTGAAGGACATTGCCTAAAACCGAGTATAATGCCTCATCTGATGCCCTAGTAATGCTGAGCAGAGCAGGACAAAACCTTCCTGTGCGAAGTTATATACCTGTTTACATGACCCACTACAACTCTAGACTCCTTTTTGAAGAGCTGGCAAGTAGCCAGGTGCCCCCACAACGTGTATTTGTTCAGGTGATCACACGTGACCAAGTGCAGGGCTTTGCACTTGTTCCCTGTTCATTTTCATTCCGCTTTTTTGCAGACCATTTCTTCAAGAAATTTCTTCAAGATCGTTTTGAATTCTAATCCTGTCCTGCAGTCTATCTGCAGTCCCTCCACTTCCACATTATCTGCAAATATGTTAAATATATTTCCTTATTCACGTCCTCAGAGTAGGTATCAAGCAGAAAGTGATAGATTCCCCATCAAACCCTTCCAAAAATATACCTGTACTGAAACTACCGACACATTGTCTTCTGAATACGATTTTCTAACCAAGGTTTGTTCCATGCTGTAGCAGTTGAAACCACGGATTAAGTTTATCAAGCAGATGCAAAAAAGGTCGAAAAAGGTCTGAAAACAC
The DNA here is from genome assembly GCA_011076525.1 of Nettapus auritus. Taxonomy (NCBI): domain Eukaryota; kingdom Metazoa; phylum Chordata; class Aves; order Anseriformes; family Anatidae; genus Nettapus; species Nettapus auritus. The sequence continues at coordinate 15,526,119 of CM021766.1, read as the reverse complement.
CTAACCTGTCCAACAGTTCCTTAACCTATTCTCTGTTCTGAGCTGAACTCGTACCCTGCAATCCTTAGTCAGTGATGTCTGGTTAGAGCTGTTCACCTGAGTGCAAAAAGATCTAATTCAGCCCACTTGGCTGTATAGCTTCCCTTCATTTTTAGGTAGAAACTGTCACTTTCCCTACATTCACCCTCATTACTGTTGAACATGTTAGCCTCATGCCTTTTGCTCCTCTTTGCATTTAATTTTGAATCTGAAAAAACGGAATCAGAAAAAACAAAACAAAGCAAAACAAAACAAAACAACAACAACAACAACAAAAAGCACACATTCTGGTCCTACCCAGTCAGGTTACTTTTTTTTTTCAGTGTCCCAAGTAGTCTGACTTGGTTTCATTTTACTTCCTTTAGGCTTATATAATGAATGACCATGGCTTAACCAGTTTGATCTCTTACATTTTTTGTAGTTCCTCTGATGTGGAATAATATATACTACTGTCCTTAGAAATGTTTCTTTGAGAAATTTACAGCTGTCTTTAATGCTTATGTTCACTTAGCTACCAGCTCTCCGGTAGCCTATTGAAGTCCCTACACTTCTAGTCCATTACTGTCCTTTGTTCTTCTTCATTTCCTTTCCAGGGATCACATACCCTTTGACTCCAAGGTTACTCTAACACATGCTGTCTTTCACCTTCGCACTCTCATATAATTCTTTACTGCTTAGCATCAAACCCCAGAAAGTCTGATTTCTGATTCGTGTGTCCCCCCGTCCCCCCCCACTTTTATAAAAAACATTGCCAGTAATTCCAGGACCTCACTGGACAGTTGGAGTTCTGCAGCATTCTTTCACCAACGAATACCTGGATTGTTAAAATCCCCCATTAACATAAAATCCTGTCCTTTGGCTGAATTTTTTTTGCACATAAAAAGACTCAGATCTCCCCTGTTTGATATTTAGCAATCCCTGCAATCAAAGCCCTCTTACTCTTTTCCCCTTTTATCGTCTCGGAGACTTTGACTTCCTCCCCAGTCTGGATCTCACAGCACACATACGTACCTGTGACTGCAGAGCAGAACATCTCATTCCATCTGATCCTGCCTGAGCGAGCTAATGCTTTGTGTATTAATATTCTATCACAGTTTGTGAGTACACCAGTGAAAACACTACCCATTATTCAAAACATCCTCGTGCCATTAAGAAGATGCATTTGTTGGAAAGTCCAAGGACTTAAAAAAAAAACTGAAAAAGAAGGAGAGGATGTCTTCTGGGGAAGAAGAAGACTCTCAGAAGCACAGCAGCAAGGTGGGATCACACCGCCTACTTCAAGGCAGGAGCTAAAATGGGGCGGATAAGTGCTCTGAGAGATCTGAGAAACCAAGTGTGGCTGCGCTTATTGGACACTGCAGCAGGGGAAGACAGAAGCATTCACTTACATAGAGAGAACCAAAAAAAAAAAATATATATATATATATATATATTTAAAAATGAATATTTTCCACTACCTACAAGGAGAGAAATCTTTGGAGACATGGCTTGTGCCAAATATTTTCCTGTGCTTGATGCATCAGCAGGATTCTGGCAGGTGTCCTTAGGAAAACAGAGCACATGTTTGTGCACGTTCTGCACCTCCTTTGGGAGACACTGCTTCTGCAGCCGGCTGGTTGGGTTGTGTTTGGCACCCACACTACTTCACAGGAAAATACAGAAAAAAGGCAATGATGGTGGTGAGGGTACAAAAGTAGAAGGTGATATTTTTACCTGGGTAAACGGTAGAAGAGCATGACCAGAAGCTCTGAGCATCAAGAGCCAGAGCTGCTGGGCTTTACCTAAAAGCCAGCACTCAATTCTGTCCAACAGCAATAGCACATCTGGGAGAAACATTAGGCAGGATGCAGATGGGCTTCTGCAAGGCCCTCCCCAGCACATTTGCCACAGTGGACAAGAAGGGTTAAAACTGAATTCCCTGGCTGTGCTTGGAAGGCAGGGAAAGTCCTGGCTGTCCAAGCTGTCCCACCCCAAACCCACAGGGTGCTATGGGGCAGATGTCCTATGATGGTGACCACAGCAACTCACTGGGGGCAGCCCTTGGTGGCTTACCAGTAGCGGTGGCAGCTGGCAGAGCAGCTGGGTACTGCAAAGATGTTTCTTTGGTTGGAGTGCAGTTCTCCTCCAGCATAACCAAAGCCAGAGACCAGCAGCTTACACAATGGGTACAAACAGGAACAGTGCCACTGTGCTCACCTACAGAATGGGGCTTCAGCCTGAAATCTTGGGAGAAAAATAACTGTGTTCAGTCAAAAGCCGAGGCTGTGTTTTCTGACCATAAGGCATTATCTGGAAGGCCCTAGTAAACTTCCTATAAAAATTTGGAACTTATTTGTACAGCTACAGATATGTGATTTTAAAACCAAGCGCAAAGCTGGGAAAGATTTATAGATGCAAATGCATTTCCTATACCACAGAAATGCAGAGAGCAAAATCCAGAAGTAAATTTATCACGGGTCAGCCTGATAAAACAACACAACACAGCTTGGCCACAGTGATTGCCAGAAGTGCCAGCACACGTTAGGCAGAGCACCACCATCCTTTTTTTATGCTCTTCCCTAAGTCATCACAACTGATCTTTGTCGGTGACAAGATACTTGGCTAGGTAGACCTCTGGCAGTTATTTAGTTCCTCTGAACTACTCACGAGAACAGGGTGTACAGATGGTAGTGAAATATATGAGCCATAGTGCAGCTGCTGCAGCACTTCTCCTTGCCCTGCTGAGATGGGGTCCTCGTTGCCTGGAAATATTTTGTGTAAAGGCACCAAGAAGTGAATCCAAAGGCACCACGAAAAATGTGCTTAAAAGGACACGTGAAAGTCCACCGAGGGACTGAAAAATCTAAGAGAAGGACCAGGGATGTTTTATATTGGCCTTAAGTAAACAGTACCATTGTGGGAAGTTAAATATGGTAGCATCTGCCAAAAATACTATTCAAGCAAAAGAGCCTATGTCGGTAGCGAAAGAAATATCATCCACTTCTCTCCTTCCCTGGCATGAAGCAGGCATAGGTTTGTTTATGTTGGCTATATAAACTTAGTTTCTCCAAGAGAATTACTCCCAATTCCTGAAATAGCCTCATTTGAGGATATTAGAACAAAAAATATGATCCCGTGTAGCAACTTTATTTCAGTGCAGCCGACTTTTCTCCATGCCCGGGCATTACAGATAAGCTGATGGCGATTTGGATGTGTGACTGACACAGAACCAGGACGGATCAGTCAGCTCTTTCAAGAGAGCCCCATACAGGCAGGGACCACAGGAGGGTGAGAAATCTGAGTCCCAGAACATAGTGTAAGCATAACAAAAAGGTTTACAACCAACCTGAGAATATGAAACCTGCGGAGCATGATTTGCCCCTCAACTGAGTAAACACAGTAGCTGTGCTTTACAGCTCTGAATTCAAGAGGTCATTCCTGCCTGAAAAAGGACCAGCGTGTGCTTAATGTCCATTGAAAACCACCGTGTTCTGAGCTTCAGCCAGTCCAACAAGCAGGCCACTAAGGAAAAATATCTTTAAAACACACAGATTTACATGCAGAGCAACAGCGCTCATGTGACTAGAGAACTACAACGGGGCAGGAAAGGCACAAAAAGTTTGCCTAATACGACTGCATCTGAACAACGACTGTGAATGTGCTTCTTACATAAAATAGATATATAAATAAATAAATAAAATCGCACAAACCACAATTTATTCTGTCTGGGAACTAACGCAGCAGCTGAACTAACCTCCTGCGTGCATCCAGGTTAGCCACTTTCTGCAACGAGAACATTGTGTTTAATCCGACGGGGAGAACCCCACTCAGGCCTCTTCTGAAAGCTGTCCTCAGTTTAATGTTTAATGATTCAAGCTGCCCTCGTACCTTTATGAATATAATATGAAAGGGCTGGAAATGAACTATTTGCCTCTAAGATTCATTGCTGTCAGATAAAACCATGATATTTATGTGGTGTATGATACTAAGGAAAATTATTCCAGTGGGACACAGCTCAACACTGGCACAAAGCATGAAAGAGACAACTTCTGGAACTGCTGTGAAAAACTGAAGATATTTGTTATTTTACTATCATAATAAACAATGTGTACATTTGAATTTTATTCTGTAAAAGACCATATGCTAGCATTCATTATAAAAGATCTCTTTTTTTTTTTCTTTCCTCCCAAGCGTTTTATTCAGGTAACGGCTCAGAAATGAACAATGAGGACATAAAATTTAAACTTTTACATTAAGTTACACAAGAGCTGAATAGAGTGAGTGCATGTGGAGAAAAATGCAAAAGACCTTATTTTCTCCACTTAATCATTCTGGTTACATTTTCCTATTGTTCTGACTTGGAGATATGCAGAAAGCAAACAGTATTTATAGCATAAACTAAATTTCACTTGCCATCTTTTATGCTTTCAAATGGAAGACGTGAAAATACCACAGGCTGAGATCTTTATTCATGTAAATATGTATTGTTATGTTTCAAGTGTTTTTCATACCAGGAGAATATAAAGAATTGAATTTGACAGCTAATTTCTAATCAGGTCCTTTATCATACATTGCAGTGCGGTAATAAATCCCACTTCACCTCTCCCTTGCGCTCTTTTCATTCTGGTCACTGCATTCCCTTGGCTGTTTTATGCCTTAGCCTCCTCGTCTAGGTTTTAATGTGTGCTTCGGTATCCATTCTCAGAACTCCACCGTCTTGGAAAGCCCACAAGCATCTAACATTTAGAAATATTACATTAAAGAAGGGAAAGAGGTTTGTAATTAGATTTTTCTCAATGTAGTTAGTACATTTGGTGATGTATATCCTTTTAGCGTGTCTTCTGGAATGATTCACATGAGAAAATGATTAGCAACTAACAAAACAGGTTGGTGAGACATTATCTGGAATACTATGTCCAGCAAGAGCCCTCTGGTTCAAAGATGACATGGGAGCAATTGCAGCACACAGGTACTCTATGGTGGGGAATGGAAATCCTGTGCACAAGGAGGTCAGAAGACCCTGACTTCTCCGGTGTGGCAAAACAAAAGTTGATATGGAATTTCACTGCTCTCTGTAAATGCATCAAGAAGTTAAATATAAGGAAGGAAAAGATCTTTTGAAGATAAAGTACAGCGTTGGCACAAGAACAAATGGGCATAAGCTGCCCATGGATGTGTTTCGACTGGAAGCTGAAAGGCGGTTTTCTAGCCAGTTGAGCAATCCACGCAGGACTTCCAATGCAGGTATGCAGGCACAGAAGGGGCTGTAAGATGGAGAGCGAAGAACTGATGAAAGGCATTGTGTGATGTGGCCTGGGGCTAGTGGGGGACTGGGCTCGGAGACACAGGGGGTCCCTTCCAGCCCTCTGTTCCTTTGTTTTAATTTTCCTCAAAGGTATTTGGAGATTCCGCATGGTGATGTCTCACAGCTGGTAAAGGATACGGCTCAGAGAAGAAAAAGAAATAAGCAACGTCTTAGCTCACCAGATGTATGTTATTACTTTATTCCCAATTCACAGGAAATGAACAATCATTTAGTACTGACAGGTACATACTGAAACTTACTATCTTTCCTTTAAACCTTAAAATAATGTGCTACAGAAGTTTAGCATTAACCTTAAAGATGACTGCACATTTTTGCCAAGGTTACTGTGATATCTTGTGAAACCTTTGGGGGAAAACAGAAGAAGGAGGCAGTGGGCAGAAACTATATAAATAGCTGCCAGCAAGGCTGAAATGTTAGTAAGGTTAAGAAAAAAAAAAAAATGTCCAAAGCTCATAGAGATACCTCAGTGAAAGGTCTTTTGGGAGCCACAGCAGGTTAGGTATGTCTGACTTTAATTGGGGTGTAACCCAAATCACCTTCTTAATAGGCTATTAGACCTAACGCGAAAGTAATGGTAAAAGCAGCAAGTGCCTCACTGAATCAAAGCACTCCGGATTGTTAACTGTGTGAAACAGAGAGGGTTACAGCTATACAAGGGGAGGTCATCGCAAGATCTAAGAAGAGGTCAATATGTTTTGCATTTGTTTTGCATTTGTTTACTGGGATGATTCATTCTGCCTTTGCATATAACTTTTTAGTGTTCACCTCGGAAGAGGTGAAGGTTATGTATGATATCAACTAAATAAAAAGTCAGGCCAATACTTTGCAATGTTGCTAGAGAGTTCAGCATGCCTCTCTTTAAAAATAAGGAAGGCTGGATGCCCTTCAGGGGCAGGCAAATATCCAGCTCCACCAGCACTCAGTTTGTCTAAAGAAGGTATATGAATGGCATCTGAAACCCAGCAGACCAGAGCACCGCCATCTCAAACTGGACACTTGATTTTACACAAGGTCCCACTAGAGCCAAGTAGAGGGGAAAAGTCAATTCTTTCAACCTGATGGCTTTACTCTTCCTAATGCAACCCACTATGCAGACGGGCAAACTGCTGATGTTTGTTCAATGTGTTGTTCACCAGGGATGCTAGCTCCTTCCCTGCCAAGCCACCACCAAGTCAGTCGAATCCAGCCTCTCTTGCTGCATGGAGTTATTTCAGCCCCAGTGCAGGACTTGCATCTCCTTCTGTTGAACTTTATGAGTTTCTTCACAGCCCTTTTCTTTCTTTCCCCAGTTTGACTACAAGTATGCTGTAGGAGAAAATCTTCAAAATCATGCTAAAAATCCAGCTAAATGACATCAGTTGCACTCCCTCCATCGAGAGACACAGTCATCTCCTCAAAGAAAATGATGTTTTTAGCACATTTTATCCTTAAACAGTATAACTTCTTTTTCATACCTAACTTCATGTTTAAGTTCCGAGACTATTTTACCACCTTTTTAACACCATCCCTCCAACACTATCACTATATATAATTTCCAGTATATCGCTAACATGGCTGGTTTTCATTTTTGAGACGTTCAGATCTCAGAAGGTGTCCTGAAAAATCATCCTGATCTTACTTGGTTCACAGCTGCATGCAAACACCTTTAAAAAGAAGGTAAGCAGAGGCCATAGCCCTTCTTTATTAATTCATTTTAGGTGAGCTAGACTAACAAGATACAGGTAAGAAAGCTAATTTTGCTTTTCACTTTCCTTCCTTGTACTCGTCCCCTGTGTGTACTTACATTTGTTTCACTAGAATCTATAGTCTATATTCCTCTTTTTATGCTGTGCTAGGAGGAATATAAATGGACTAGCACCTTTTTTTAAGCTTATGCACATTCTCATTTTCTTTTCCGGACTTTTTTTAATGGATATTCGCGTGGCTTTGACCAAAATGCAGTCTTGCAAATAACTGTAAGGTTGAACTACCTGCAGGTAATTTTTAGTACCCTCAGAGGAATGCAGTTAACTTCAACGCATCTCCAGTCTGAGTTGGTGCTTTTTGAAGTAGGTCTTCATGGGGTGAACAGGAAGACTATGAGGGTTTTATTATAGTTGGCTTCCTTTACTGCATTAGCGTTTATATTTTCCCAGTAGAAATCCCCAAATTGAAAATATAGAGGTGTCAGCTAGCACCACTTTAGTTAAGGTTGTGTCAACATTTCCTATAAACGTTGTTTTTCTAGGGTTTATAACTAGACCGTAAAAATGTGCTCAGCACTGAAACTTGGCACAGAACAGTTCAGCCTGGGAGAGAATTTTCACAATTAAAAAATTAAAACAAAAAAGTCAGTTCAGCTGTTTTTAACTAATATCCATGTAATTAAATAGAAATTAGTTGATTTAGAGATGCATTATTCTTCAGCATAACTCAAAGCTTTTATTTAAAAAATAAATTCATCATTGGATTATTCTATTAATGTTGTCTTGTTGTACTTGGTAATTTTGAAAAAGTCAGAATTACTGAGCTATTGCACACTAGGAAATGGTGACTACATCTGCAAATACTGGTTTGTATAAAATTCTTTGCTGCACATAAGGAAATATTTTTAATAGGCGGAGCTAATACGGCATAATACGAAGTTTGCCCAATATTTCCTATTATAAAACCACATTTTCAGACATTGCCAAACTTTAACATTTGTGGATGAAATTTTATATTCCAGGTGTATGCCTAGGGCTGAATTTTTGGAAAAAATTTAGTCAAAACTCTTTACCAGATTCTGAGAACTGGAATCAAGAAAATGTTTTGTTTTGTTCCTATTACAAAAAAAAAAAAAAAAAAAAAAAAAAAGCTAACAAACTGCTTTTCAGAAAAATCTAATTTCCTGGGGTTTTGTAACAGTGACTAAAAATGCTGGAGCAGAGGCAAAGTGATGTCTTCAGTTGTGAGATGCCTCTTGTTTTCTTGTAGAAGACTGTCTTATTTAAGCCAAGTCAGAAACTTGTGAAATAAAACCACACTTTTCCCATGCTCAGTAGAGACATTATTATATGAGCAACTAACATCTCCATATGTCCCATCTTTCAGGAGCATATATGGGCTTCTCAGGGCTTCTGGAGCAGCAGAGAAGATGCTGATCATCCCCAAAGATTGAGGGCGGACGCTCTGTCCCCTCACAGCTCCTGCCCGGGACCAAGCTAATGTGAGTATCTTCACCATGGGCTGAACATACTAAAGCCAAAGGCAAAAAAAAGGTGATTGCTCCAGTAATGGTTGCTCTGGGTAGAAGTAGGGGATGGGTGCTTGCTCTCAAAGCAGCACTTCCAGTAATGTCCTTGCTGGCATCTGGGCAGGGTAAATAAGGAATTATTCAGAGAAACTGGAAAAGATGCAAAAACTTGACTGAGATCAAGAAAAACAAACAAACAGACAAACAAACAAACAGATGGTGGGAGAAAGAAGCAGCAGAAACTGGTTGTGAATGGGGATTCATTGGCCAAAAACAAAGGGAGGGAGGTGATTGTGAGAGTGTCAGGACTGTTCCATTAAGAATACTAAGGATGGGAGCCAGGATCTGGTACTATACTGAATGTTGTATTACTTTCAAGAAGCCAAAACTTCATTAGAGCATACTATTAGTGTCACTTTTTTACATATGCAATTGATGTGACCGAAGTAAGGATATTCTGCCAACACTGGAGAAGAATTTCTACACACCTGTGAGGAGGCGAGCATGGTCTTCTGAGTGCAAGCAGAGGATGAGTGCTCACAGGGCAGCCTCCTATAAAGCTTAAGTCCATGCTATGGTTTGTCCTAGAATCCTCGTTCCAGGTGAAACACCAGAATTTGGTGTCCTAAATGTCTTTCCTTTTTTTTTTTTTTTGTTTCTGAGCAAATAGCAGAACAATAGCAGAGTGAAAGATCTAACAGAAACCTTCTTTGGTGTTGAGCTGTGTGAGTTGGAAATACTGTATATCCCAATTAAATACAGCCAGGCTGTTTGAACTGCTCTGTTTCAGTAAGCAAGCGATGTATCACAGCAACACCTGAGGGTACTGCTTTGATCACAGCCTGTCAGCATTTCCACTGTGAACTTTGTTTATTAGAGGTTGGCTGCAAAAATCCCTATATCCTGAAATTTCAGCACAAAGCCTGTGACAGTCACCAGTTAAGGGAATCAGGATGATAGCAGCTCACTGAGCAGTATTCCTCTGGTATTTTTGTTTTAAAATCTGAGGGATTTTTCTTTTCTGAAAACTAAAGTTTCTATTTCATCCCAAAAGTGCATTAATCCTTACTGCATACTGACGAAGAAAATCAAACATCTGAATTATTAAGAGAAGTGCTTGAATGGGTGAAAAAACTCCTCATCAAATTTTCATTCGTTCATTTTGTACAGTTTTCAGGACACAAACGAAGCATTCCTCATCCTGTCTTCCTACTGGACTCTAAGGTGGTTAAACCACCATAAAAGAGCGAGTGGGGGAGAGAAAAGAAAGGAAGTGTCACATCCTCTGCTGTGAATAGCTAACACGCTAGCAGCCGTGCTGTGATGAATGCTTAAATCCTTCCTCTGCCTGCTTTGGAGCAGGGTCCTGGGATCAGGTCCTTCTGCTGAGTACCTTAATCAGTGGGTGTCACTGCCTGGATCTCTCTCAGCCTTCCCTGCTGAAACTGCTCTGCTTTGTATGAACTAATTAAATATTCAGAGGATTGGAGTGAAAAGGGATCTGCGGCTTGGGGTGGGGGTGCTCATCCAAGAGGCCTGCCTCTAGTCCCTGTTCCCATGAATATTTAATCACTTTATACAAAGTGGAAGAGTTTCAAAAGGAATCCCTGAAATTCGTGGCTCAGCAGCTTGGGTATTTAACAGAGGAGAGCCTTGGGTTTGAGCCCCTTTTCGGTATTATGCAGGAGAAGGGATTTACAAGTAAAACCCTGAGAAGAGCTTTGACCACTATGCTCTTCTGGACACAGCTTCAGAGTCCATGTGTGAGGTGAGGCACTCATCTGGCTTAGGTACCCAGCTGAGTGGAAGGAGGGATGTCATGCCCACCCCGGATCAGCAGTGCAGTGTGTCTCCTGCAGGCCTCTGCAGGCACTGCCATGCTTTCTTTGCTGGTGCCCAGCACTGTGATACAGCACAAGGAAAGCAAGGTACCCACCCAGGCTGTGCATTGCGTGAGGGACAGAAGGGAGCTAAAATTTCAGAACTGCAGTACTGCTACTGCTAGGTCTGTCTGAGACTTCTGCTTTGGGGCTGTCATTTAGAGATGTAGTTTTGGACCTACCTGACAAGAGTTTAGCTATTTCCCTCAATAGCAATGACATTGTTTACTTGCTTCTAGTAATGTGCTGCTTGAGGAGAACACAGGGTCAGAGTTGATCTCCTTGGATCGCATGGGAACATTGTGCTGGTCAGTTGTATTGCAGTATGCTCTGTACTGTATTGCTCCTTAAGAGACTTTAGAGAGCCTGGGATCTTTTATCACTGTAACATTCATGGAAAAATAAAGAAATATAGCTGTAGGTGTTTTGCCTCCTGTTCTGGGATTGCAGCAACCTCCCTGATATATTTTTATAACTGCACAGGAAAAGGTAACCATTTTATAGGCTGAGTCAATTCTACCTATACCTTAATCTGTATAGCATACAAATATAATAAAGCTCTCCTCCCTGGCTTCCTGCCAAACATTGCTTATCCTATCACTTCAGCAATTAAAGAAGAAATTCATTATGGATGGAACTGGAGCCTGGATTCAGAGAAATACTTATAGACGCACTTAACTTTCCATGAGTGAAATCCCACCCCTATTCAGTAACATGCTCGATTTCAGCAAGCTTCTGAATCCAGACCCACATCCCCCATGCTGGTGGTTTGCTGAAGCAGTCAGGGCACACCAGTACTACCTGGGGATTACTGGGTTTGTACCAGAGCTTGATAAAAGCAGACTATGGTTTTCTGCTGGGGAAGGTGGAGGCAGCCAGGATGGCATAGGGGGCTCAGATGAGCTCCCCCATCCCACAGCACCCTGCCCTGCCATGGCACGAACCCTTTGAGCCTGCCCAGCTGCAGGGCACTCCTCAGACCTTGGGGAGCATCGTTGCCCTCCCTCAGCCCTCCTCTGCCGGCTGGGAGTTTTCATGTGAGAAAGCCGCCTCGGTATCGGGTGAAACTAGACCCGTCGCGCCGAGTGGAGGTGACCAGATGTCGCGGTCTCGCCAGGCAGCGCAGGCCTCAGAGGGGACTCGCCAGGACACCACCATGACGCCCCAAGCCACCGGTCCCCCCTGCGCAGATGGCCCACTTGGAAATCCCGCCCCGCTGCCGCCACATGGGAGATGCCGGTTGTGAAATCTGCTGCAATCAGCAGAAGACAAAACCTCTCGCAAGCCGTGCGACCGCGATAAAAGGGAGAGGGAGCAGGAGCAGCCCCACGGAGGCCCCTCAGGAACAATGGCAATCCTTCAGGGAGCCCGCGGCCAAGCGGCTGACAAAGGCGCTCGCTGCCCCCAGACCCCAGCTGCTGCCTCGCCACAAAACAAGGGAGCGCAAATTTGGTTACTTTCATCTAAATCCTCTTAGGCGGCGTGAATGCGAGGAGTGGGTGAGCACCCTCGCGCTTTGCACGCCCTCCCTCTGCCATCGGTGCAGGCAGCCTGGAGGGCTGGGTGACCATTTGTTGAAGGTTTGTTCGACCATTTCACGCTGCAGCTTGGTAGAAACGAGGCCCTTTCTGTATGCTGCAGTGGGCACGGAGCCGGGAGCCGGGCAGCAGAAGGGCACGGAGAGAAATCTTGCTCGCTATGTGCTGTTTTGCCGGGAAGACGCTGAACTTTTCGTGTACTGAGGAGCCAGATGAGCAGCACAAGTCATTAGTCACCCAGGTATTTACAGTGTTTTTCCTATTTCCTTTCTCCCATGGCCTCTGTGGTCAGCAGTATAAAATTCCTAGGCACTCCCACCTAAACACAAGTTTCCTGTTTATGCTCTCAGTGGCTTTTATGTTTAGCTGTTAAAACCCGTTGTCTAAAGTACCATAAAACAATATGAACAGAGTCTGCAGGTGAGCAAGTAAAAAGAAAAAAAAAAAAAAAAAAGAAAGAAAGAAAGAAAGAAAAAGAAAAAGAAAAGCCACCATGACCAAGCTGCACAGATGCTTGCCCTAACAAGGAAGCTGGGGCCACGGAGAACAAAGGAACAAAGGCCGCACAGGCCGGGGCGAGCACGCTGCCCGAGTGCTGCGGGACGCGCGGCAGCGGGGTTCTGCCAAAGGGCTGGGGTGGCCGGGCTTCGGCATCCCCAACAAGGTGGAAGTGCCTGATAAGAAAAACTAAAAGTATCAATGGCTAGCAAAAGTTAATTAATATTTGTGTTAACAACTAGTGGAGTTATTACACAGATCTTTAAGTATTACATATGTAAGTTACTCTTTTAATTTTCCCAAATCTAGGCTTAAAGCTGCCAGTGAGAACAACGCTGAGATTCTCTGGACCTGGAGCAAGGGAGAAGCCCCAGCTAACCATCAAACTTGTCCTAGGAGCCAATGGATATTCCTCTTCTGCTGCAGATTTTTGTACAGCTTGGTCAGTCTGCAAGAACATTGTCATGTTGTGCTGACATCAGAACAACCGGTTTAAGAGCATTTGTTCTGATCACATGTGGTCAATATCACTGAATATGCAAAATTTGGTAGCAGTCACACTACATATTTGGGCAGCTCTTCTCAGAGCCTTTAGGTAAATGGTATCAGAATATATATGTAGATTATATTATATATATAAAACCAGGTGATATTACACATTGATATACTCATTTTTACTTTCCCCTGAATATGCCAACTGTTCAATATAACATTCTCATTGGCTTTTATTACCATAGAATTAAAAATAAATAATCATTAAAAAAAATCAAAATAAACCCTAATCTACCAAAAATATCATAATTAAGACTTACATGATTTCTGTGACAAACTTCTATTCATGACAGTGTGATGTAAGGGCAAAGTGTCAATATTGTCTTTGAATTTTTGGTTGATTTGGCTTGCCAGACACTTACAGCTATTTAAACATACCTCTGTGTATTTAATTATATCATACATGATGTCATTTTTTACTACAGACACACTTGACATTTAATTTATTTCAGCCAGTAATTACTAAACAATAATTAAGCTTTTACAACTATAACTGCTTTTCACCATCCTTGTATCCTGTGGAGCAAGTTACAGCAGAAGCAGCAAAGTTTATGTTTCAGATATCAAGATTTATTTGCTTTCTGGTTACACATCAGTAATTTTACAGAGTTTCTATATACAAAGGAAGGACTGGGACCAAAACACCACATTAAAAATCTGTGTAATCTCTGACAGAGATTACAGGGAGTAAGGAATAGGTTGACTATGTTAAAAATAACGACATACATAGGGAGGCTGTTTTATTACATATATATATATATGTCAAATGCATATTAGTTGTGTATTGCATATATATTATATATATATCAAATACAAATTTATATATATATATGCAGAGACTAGTGGGGTTCTGAAATATCTAAAAGGGCTTCATATAAAATAAGGTTAGCATCTTTTAGACATGGTAATGGTAACTCTCTCATATGAGTGGTGTCTCACATCACAATCTTATTTGCTTTTTTCTAAACACAATTGTAGACAACAGATGATCTTTTTTCCCAAACATTATTAGGTTTTCTATGTATGGCGCATAGTGGAGCAGTGGCAGTTGTTTCTTAGTTCATGCTGAACGTTTGATTTTTCACTATGCTAAGCCTAAAATTGAGCCCCTCGGCCACTGCCCCATGGAAATGACGTGCTATCTGAAGCGCGGCGTGGACTAAATACCCGTCTGCGGCTGGAGTGCACCAGGTGGGCTTCTGGAGCATGTTTTCAAGCATGTGTTTCATCTGAAAGGCATTGGGTTCATCTTCTCCAGAGCTGCTCCGCAATTCAAAACAAAGCACGGTCAGAGGGAACAACTGGGAGATCTGCTTTGAAAGTTGGTTCCTGGTCTAAACAAAGTAACGCTGATCCACCAAAGTGTTCAAGCTTGGACTTCAGTGTCACAGTGTTTTTGGACCCTCCATTTAAGAACACCGACTTCACAACAGTTTCCAAACCTCAACTTTTGATAACTTCTTCATAGCCCTAGGCAAACAAGTTCCTTCCCTGACTTCCCCAAAACAGTCCTCTGGTCCCCAGCTGGCATCGGACTCTCCAAGAGGGAAAAAAGTCTATTTGAAAGCACCTCTCTGGCCTGGCCATCAATGGAAAACAAACACAGACTCTGCAGACCAAGCTAATTTGTAGATGTGATGAATCATTACAAAAAGTGAGGGAGGGAAAGAAAAAGAGACAGGAAATCTTTAAAAAAGTCAACAAAAAGGAAATGCTTGAACACAGTCTTGATTCAGCAAATCCCTTTGGTTTCGTGCTCAACATCACAGCAAAGCCGTCGGCACCTCGGCTCTGCGTAGGCAGAAGGTAGCTGGGAAGTGACTCACAGGCACAGGAATACCGAGGGGAAGCCACTGAGCAGCGGGTGTGGGAAATTTTGCAGGGAAAAGAAAGTCTCTCGGCTTGCAAAAGGCTACAAAGCTCCATGCCTGTTGAAGGGACAGTTCTGGATATCTTCAAGCTAATAAGAAGCAGCTCTGTGTGCAGTGCTGTGCACATCTGAGCACCATTCTAACAGCAGCTGAGAAAGTAGGAAGGGAGAAGGCTACTTTAAGGAGAGCAATCAGAAAGCTATATTGAATTCTACAGGCAATAAAAGTTTTTCCTGTGCTGAGCTAAAAGCAGACCTGACAGACAGGGTCCCTTGCCTTGCCTTACTGCTAGTTCTCCAGAGAAAGCAAGCAGGAGTTTCCAGCAGAGTAAATTTTGTTTCCTCTACAATTTACAGGGCTGCTTTGTGGTGAGTGAGGACCCTTCTGGTGTCTCTCTCCTACTCGTACCAGTGACAGTCTGTGAGCACATCCTTCACTCCTCAGTCCCTTAGAAAGCATGACCTGGCACAGAACTCCTAGTGCCAGTAAAAATACAAACCAGGAAAAAACAATCTGTCATGTCTTTGTCAGGTCTCTCACTCGCTGAACTCCAGGAAGCAGGAGGGCTCCCTGCAGCTCCAGGTGGTCTGCAGGTGAGCAATGCCAACGTGTGAGTTGGGGCAGAGGAAGGCAGACCCTGACCGCATGGGCTGGCTTCCCCAGTGCTGACACAAGTGGCAGTGATACAGAGACCTTTCTCCATGGCACAAGTGCTGTCACCTTTGGTGTTCTCACAAGTAGGGCTGCGTCAAGATGCAGCTCCAAAGCAGAATTATCTTGGGTGGCTTGAGGCTGCTCTGGGAGCATCCCACCTGGGTTATGCAGCAGCACCAGCTTCAAGGGTCCAGCCATGCTGTCCCTGGAAAGCAGGCAGCTTAGAGGGAGAGCAGCATCGTTTCCCGAGCCCATAGTCCCTGCCAGTCTAGAGGGTCATCCCAGGTGAGGGGTTTGTGTGGGCAGGCAGGAAGGAGGTGAGGGGCAGCTTTTGAGGAGAAGCCCAGCTAACGCTGCAGCAGACAGCTCCTGCACCCACAGAGGGGAAGCCATGTTCCCCCGTGCACAGGCACCTCTATAAAGAGGGCATTCATTCATCCACTTCCTCCCCAGACGGCATGATCATCCACAGCGACTCACGAGACTTCCTCCCTCTTCTCTCGCTCACCACAGAGCTTCTTCACACAGCACCACTGCTGGCAGTTTAAAAGAAGGACATTGTTTTCAGTTCCACTGACACTGGAAAATGGAACACCAAGAGGGGTCTGGAGACAGATCTGATCTTCCCTAGAGGTGCTTGGCCTGGGCCCATTTTTTGTCTGTAAAAAGTGAAATGAGTAAATACACATCCCCTCCTTCATAGAGACACACTACCCTTTCATCCCTAAATTTCACAGATAGAGAGGAAGACACAGAATTTCCACCATTCCCCATGATTATGGCTATTTTTTCACATTTTGACTCAACTGATATTGCGGGTGGTCCAGCTCATACATGATGCTTGTCTTGCTCTAGCCCTGAGCTACAGCTGGGAGGATCTTCTGCAATGAGACACGAAGCCAGGTGGATACCGATACGGAGCCAAGTTTGACTCAAGTTTGTAGAGTCACAAACCTTTCAGCAGACATGAAACAATTTCTGCTTCCAGGTGGGAGTCAGACAAAACTCTGTGGCTTTGTCTATTTTTCTGAAAATCCCCAAACAAAGCATAGCTCAGCAGTTTGAGAGAAGCTTGGCTCCATCCTGGTGAATTTAATAGGGAACAAATCCATGCAACCCAAAACTTCACAAAATAGCTTCAAGAACCCCTGAAGCTAGGACTGCTGAGATTAATTTAGTGTCCCAGATTACTTCCCTAGTCTAAGCGCACAGTGGTGTCTGCCGGCCAGCTCCCATGAAGTCAATAGGAGTTTTGTAACACGTTCCATTGCTACTTTCCATTATCCATGGGTGGCTTCTCCGTTGGCAGATAAGCTGCATCCCGGGCTTGAGCCAGCTGAGCTGGCTCCATACAGCTTAGCCGAGCTGGGGCTTTCAGCTCAGCCCTAACCCTCATGGCTCTGGGCAACCACGGCACAGACACTGAAGCTGGCTGCTCCGCTCTGCTGTGAAGCCCAGGGAAGCTTTCAGAGGATTGGGAAGAGGGAAGGGAGGGTGACAGAAAGCATTTTGATGTGAGATGGGCACGGGAGAACTCACTCTTCACTCAATTCACAGTCAGCTGCATTTATTTTTAAACTGGAAGAAAAGGATGAAATGCAAAAAACATCTGTTGGCCAAGCTCAAGCTGATGCTGAAGAGCACTAATATATACAGTCCTGCCTTGATAAAGGCTACCACATACACTGTATATACATTTATACATGCACAGCCACATGTTGCATGGCAAGTTATCTGTGGGATGGTGTCTTGGAGCTCTGTCAAGTCAAGGAGGAATGCAACGGCACAGATCCTGTGGCAAATCAGAGAAGATATTTTATTGATAACTAATCCAAAGGGAAGAGTGTTAACAAGTGCTTGAGGTATATGTAGTGAAGGATAAAAAAATAAAATAAAAATAGTAAGCACAGAAAAAAGAGGAGCTCAACATGTCAAAGACATATAAAATAGATCCCTTTAATCATGTATTTTTATTTCCAAGCAATGAAGTTTGTGGAGTTCTGCACCGCCCATCCTCCAGTCTCCTTGCTTTCCATGAGTTTGCATGACAAGAGAGCTGTCTCTACGAGCCTTGCACAGACCTACTTTTCATGAGTGGCACTAGCAGCCTTACTCCAGTCCCCCAACAGCAGCAGTATAATGTTTTTATCCCTCTAGACTTTTATATCATACAAGATTTTCCAAAGATGCATAACTGCTCTAAAAATATCAACCCACAGCTAGCCAACTTTCAGATGAGACAGACACCAAAAACTGCCTGGGCTAAGATATCCTGGCTTTTGCTGCATTTTACTGAGCATGCAGGAGCCCTGAATTGTTCCCCGCTGAATTCAGAGCCGAAGTGCCAGATCTGCACAGAGGTCCATTTTAGGGCCAGATCTGGCACTTTCTGTCTCTCAGAGAGGTATGGCTGCTGACACTGGTGCCTTCTCAAACCAAATTGTGTGGTAAAAGAGAAAGGCACGAGTGAAAGCAGGTTTCCCCTTCCAGCACTGTGCAGGTTCACACCCTGGGGATGTCGTGGGGCAGGAGGAAGGGTTGGGAACTGCCCTGCTTCTCTTTTCATTGCTCCAGGCTTCAATCCACAAAGCTGCAAGAAAGCTCAGTAGAAATTCTGACATTGCCTGTGAGGGATGAGCTCATGATCCCAATCACAAACACCCAGGAGAAGACAGAGAAGGTGACTTGGGGCTCTGTAGCAATTTCACCAGCAGGTCCTGGGAGCGTGTTCTGCAAAGTGCTATTGAGCTACAATTGCCTTCTGCTTTCTGAGTGGGTTGGGGGACACTAAATGCTAAGAATAAGGTCAGGATAAAAGTGTCCCCAGACTGCAGCAGCAAAAGATCATCCTAACAAAACTACTCCAAACTCTGAGCCCACAGGAGAAAGCTGTAACCCTCCAGTAACCTCATGTGCACAACCGATGTCAGATTTTTTGAACAGAAAGACTTAAATCATCTCAAGCTGAAAACTTAATTCAGGGTCCAGCAACAGACAGAATGGGTCCCTCAGCACCCCCAACCCTCCTCCTTCTTCCACATGAGGGCATCTTCCAGGCCGCTCCCAACACAGCCGTCTTTGGCCATGCATGGGCCACTCCATCACAGAGGCTTGCTGAGGTCACAGTGACCACCACTGCCCCACCTTTGCCCCAGGCCCTATAAAACAGGCTCCCCGAAGCTGGCCCACCACTCGCTCAGTGACTAGCTCCTCTGACAGCCAGCATATGCAGCAGGAAGGAGACTAGAAGCAGCAAGGCGAGAAGCTGCTCTTCTTGGTGTGCGAGGACAGTGATGCCATCCAAGGAGCACCAAGAAGGAATGCAGCTAACAAGAATGAGAAGTGCCGTGGGCAGAGGGGTCGCGCCGGCAGCACGTGAGACACCAGTGCTCGAGAGACCTCTGGCGCACAGCCCACAGACACTTACAGGCGGTATCACTGGTACCGCAGTGACTCGGGGAACAGGCTGTCCCCTCAAACACCCCGCGACAGGGGCCTGGGCCTTACCATAGGCATAATGGTGGCATGGGGCAAAGTCAGGAGCATCAGGCAGATAGCTGTGGGGAGCAGAGGCATGCCCATAGTCGGGAACACAGCCGGGACCACAGTGTGGGACCCAGGCATAGCTGTAAAACAGATGGCAGCCTCGAACCCATGCATGAAAATCAAGCTGATGGTGGCATGGGACCTGGAGGTGGAACTGGACGACCCCCTGGTTCAGCACCCTGGCCTGAAAAAATTCTGGATGGAAGGCATCCCGTGTGGGCAGTCCTGGGCAAAGACTGGCTTATCCTTCTGTCAAACACTGTGGATCCCTTGGAGATGAACCCACCAGAAGATGTGGAGGAACAAATGGAAGTGGCTCGACCTCCACCAGAGCAGACCTGGGACTACTGCAGCATTTCATTGCTCTCTTCCATCCAAGAGCACCAACAATGTCGCAGGAGTGCCCGCCCAGCTCCCTGCTTGTTGCTCAGGCTCCATCCCAAGCATTAGCTTGGAGCCACCAAACATCACGGACATCCCGCAGACTCACCTGCAAGATGTCCTGGCAATAAACAACTCTTGCCAATTCTCAGGGGTTGCATGAGTGCTTCTTTCCCATCCCTTGTGCGAGAGGTGGCATCCCTTCTGCACAGAGCCTGGAGGAAGAGCACAAGAGAGGACCCAGCTTCCTTTGGGCTGCTGCGCTGGGGTGACCGGAGGAGTCCCCAAGGGCCACCATGAACCTTTAACATCTGTGAAAATAGACTGAGGGGTGAAAATAGTAGTGTGTGAGTGATTGTAGGTGGCTAATTTCTTGTATTGGGAGTGAGTTTCTATATCTGAGTAATTGGTAACAACAGACACAGAGAAGGCTAAGGTACTCAACAACTTCTTTGCCTCTGTCTGCACTGGTAGATGGGCTTCCCAAGTCTTTCCTTTCCCTGAATCCATAGATGGAGGCTGGGGGATCAAAGTCCCTCACACCGTAAGTGAAGAGCAGGTTTGAGACCATCTGGTGAATCTAAACAGGTACAGGTCTATGGGACCTGACAACATGAATCCCAGGGTCCTGAGGGAACTGGCAAGCCTCTCTCCATTCGAGCTGAAAAGTCCTGGCATTCAGGTAATGTCCCTGGTGAGTGGAAAAATTGAAAAGTCATGCCCCTACTCTTCAACATTTAAAACAAATAATTGAACAGAGAGTACTACTCTTCAACAATTAAAACAATTAGGAGACATTTCTACTCAGGAAGAGCAGTCAGGCATTAGAACAGGCTGCCCAGGGAAGTGGTCGAGTCACTGTCCCTGGGGGTGTTCCAGGAAAGGTTGGACCTGGCGTTTAGGGACATGCTTAAGTGGGTGACATTGGTAGTAAGGTGATGGTTGGACTAGATGACCTTGCGGGTCTTTTCCAACCTTAATTTTTCTATGATTCTATGATTCTAAGTCTCTCCTTAATATATGGCTCCCAAAGTATCAAGAGCAAGAGGGAGCACACGTAACCATCAGCTCTAGGTGTGTGGGACGAGAGGAAAAAGAGCCTCAGCCACAGACACTGCCAGAGAGCTGGCAGTGAGTCCTGTCATGCAGAGTGAAAATTTCAGACATCAGCAGTTTGGTCTAAACCCACTGTTTTGCATGTGGGTTTTACAAACCCAAGCTTGTACAACAGATGTCACAAATAGTCCCCAGACATGTCTGAGAGACAATTCGCAGGCAGCTCCTGCCTTCCTACACATTTTATGGATTAAATCCATAATCCAAGAGTTTGATCTCAGTCATGTAAATGTTTGAACTAAATGCTTGATTTGGACCTGGCTCCCCATCCTGTCTTGTTTCTGCTTGGGTTTGTTGGGAATACAAACCTTCAGACTGTGGATGTGTCATCTATTTTGTTTCTGCTGACTTTGGCATGTGAACGTATCCTGCTTGTAAAGATGACAAGGCCGGCCCCCGCTGTGGCCAGCTGGATGTATCTCATAAGGGACTACCTCCTGTTGAAGTAAATTGTTTTTTTTCTCCAACAGAAGCCAGGAGACTTCTACAATAAATAGCCCGAAATATCGGAATGCCTGAAATCTCAAAGAAAATAAGTTGTCAGAGCAGTACATGTTGGGTCTGGAGAGTGAGCTGTGGCATGCTGAATTAGGCCTCCCTAATTATGGAGGACCCATCATTTTGACTGAGGGTTCATACTAACTGTTAGGAATAATTTTGACAAAACCCACAAAAAGTAAATACAGTGAAATAAACTGTCTGCTACTTTGTACGTATGGATGTGCTGCAAGGTGCTGGACCTACATAGATGCCTTGCAGAATGAAGAGCATGCTGAGAACTGAACTCTTGTGTTGGTTACGGTAAATGGTTCCTGCATCCCAGCAGTCCTGCTCAAACCCTGTGTGCCCAGGAATAACAATGGCCATAGTGCATTTATTAGTATAATTTCTAAACATATACCTATTGTTTTATCTTAACAGAAACCATGATTGTGCATTCCTCCCTTGCATGTTAGACGTCTCTCTGTAAGGGCAGTGTCTCTACATCTCAGGGCAAACAGCCCTGCTTTGAGTGAGGTTTTGGGGAGGGACTGGGATAATCACTTTACATGAGGAGGGGGCCCAGGCTGCTTCAAGTGAAATGGCAAGCAGGTGAAGCTCTGGCAGAGCTAGGTACTGCTGGTTCTCGAAGGACTCATATTCACAGAAGACTTCAGGGTCACGTCGTGGGGGGGGGCATGTGCTGTAACTTGGCTGACCAGTTCTTCTTTGAAACCCTCAGGGGCACATCAACCAGCTGTGCACCCCTGACCATATCACAGCTCCATACAAATTTGTCCTATACAAATTTAGGAGGCTCTGAAAGCAGAGAAAGATATTCTGCCTTGGTGGGTCTTCCAAGGGTCTGGGAAGAGAGCTAATGTAGCTACTGTAACACAGATGAGCACCATAGCTCACTGTGCCTCAACTTCCCCGAGACAAAAGCAGTACAGCCACCCACCAAATCAACAATATGTTCAATATGTTCACATTTTCTCCTCTT